>JAJJWX010001688.1:0-1200000 GCA_023529315.1 Papaver bracteatum | reverse complement strand
AAGTTTCCTTATTCTAGTGATATCTATATTGGGTCCTAACCATTGCCAACATCCCTTCGTACTCAGGCCTGGAACCATGGCTAACTATTGCACCTCAAACATAGCCCTAACCTGCAAGAACATGAACCAGTCGACTGCAGCTGCACTGATAACATTCTAACTGCCAAAAACTCGACCTGTAATGCCACCAAGACCAGCCACTCCTCCTTGTTCTTCTCAACTGAAAACAATAATTTTCAGACCTGCCATGAACATAAACTCGCACCAGACTGCTGCACTTCGAACTCCAGCAATTCTTCGTTCTTCTCAGCATCAAAGTCATGTCCTCCAGAGCCATAGAACTCTACAACCATTGTTAACAGCATACTTGTTTCAGTTGCATTTCAGCTCAAGATAGAACCCAAACTGCTCCTTGATCTTGTTCTTCCTCCAGCGCAATTCTAGGCCACAGTAACCAGCAGCAACAAGTCAGTTCCTTCCTTGCCATCTCCATTTGGGTCTCTTCTTGTTTCGAACCACAAAACTCATGTGCACCCATCACTCTAGCCAGTTCCGACACAGATTCAGCCATCGAGCCATTGACAGACAACCAAAATAACTGTAGCAGCATACTTCTACAAACTCGGTCCATCAGCAACATAACCTTAACTGCCTTGTACCAACCTCCATTTTCTCACCTGAACTAGCCCATAATACCAGCAACTGGTCATGTACTACCTCATTGTTTCTCAGCTGAAATTACAACCAACATTCACCATTTCAACCCCTAAACAGCTGTAAACTCTCAGCTATGAAGAACTCTCTCTATCAAATGTTTTGTCAAACAGTTACTGAGCACAATGCAATGCTGTTGCTGTGCATCAATAATCTCCTTCTCTAGTTCTCCAATTCCTACACATTTGATTCATCACAAACCCATAACTCCATTTCTTCCGGGACTTGAACTTGTCTCAGTCATTGCCATTTACTCAATAAGTTCCAGAATCTCAGATCCCCTTTCAATCTGTACGGCACAATGAGATTTCGATTGAGCTGAATTCTAACCCAAAACAACCACAAATTCGATCCCTGGACAGCTGCAGACTTGTACCATCTCGTGTATCTTCTTCTAGGTCTCTGAACTTCATCAAATCATCATGATTCGTACCACATGTGACAACAACAACCTCACATATTCAGCCGTAACTTCCCAGACAGAAATTTGAGCAGAACTCTCGAACATCAGAACCATCTTCTTGTTGAACGGTCAAATATAGCCATAGCCTGAGCACCGGCAAACTAACCTGCTGACTTGCCCGACGGCTGTGGGAAACAACAGCATACTTGGTTCTTCTGCTTGTGAACTGGTTTCTTAAACAAACCTAATTTCCCTTCTCACTCCATCAGCTCACACATGCACTATATATGGGTCTCCTGGTTAAGCCCATAAAATGACTTTCAAATCCAGCTGATTGTTTGCTACTTGCCTTGATTAATTTTTGTAAAAGCCTGGATTTTTCCTGTGCTTTGTATCCTTAACACCAAGAGTTGCAGTTTTCCTTTGTTTGTGCCAAACTGGGAAGCACTGACACGGACACGTGACACGGAAGCGACACGACACGGACACGAGGACCGGCAATTTCTCAAAATACCAGGACACGGACACGTATATAGTATATAATATTTCCATTAAATTATATATGTTCGTCCCCATTCCTTGCATAAAAGATTAAGCATTTACCTGTCTAAATGTTCCTGGACATAGATATATATCGATTATCAACAAAAGGTTATATAGACATTTACTAGTCTATATATATACATATCAACAAAAAGTTAGACGGCTTCACAAAAGGGAGTAAAGTCCTTTCCGCAACTTCATGAACCAAAAACTAGCCAAAAGAAGGCTTCACAAAAGGGAGTAGAGTCCTTTCCGAAACTTCATGAACCAAAAAACTAGAGTATGTGGCTGAGACTCGTGAGCGAGGTTTGAATAGAATAAATTCTTTTTCAATTTGGAAATTGGAATTAAAAAATAGTCTAACATATGTGTCCGAGTGCGTCCGATATGCGTCCAACGTGCGTCCCCTATGTGTCCAACGTGCGTCCAGTAAGGACACGGATTTTCACGCGTCCGACGCGCGTCGTGTGGGCGTCGTGGCCGCGTCATGCGTCCGACACGGACATGGGACCAAATCTGATGTGTCCGTGCTTCCCAGGTGCCAAACCATGCCGAATACCTACAAAAATACTAACCAAGCATAATATACAATGTTTTTAAGAGAAATAACTAAGAAAGGTACTAGATTTGTGCCCGTGCTACGCACCGGGCGTTACTTTTATTTTAACTTGGTGTGCGCGGGCTTCAGTATGCCCCTTGGTGATGCATTTTTGATTTGGTGTTCATGGGGCTTCGCCCATCTCCATGGCAATGCATTTTTGACTTGGTATGGCGGGGCAATTACATTAAATAAGTGGAGAAATAAATATGTGCCGATTATATTTATTTTTCGTGAAATATATTGTTGTTTTATTTCCGTTCCATGTATTAATTTCGGAAAAAAATTTGTCCTAATATGGTTGGTACTCTACTTCCGAATTAAATTTGGACTTCCGCAAAATTGCAAACACGGTAAGGTAAAAAAAAAATTTGAGTATATAATTTTTAAAAACTAATCATACATTGCCAAGTGTCCTCACCATAGCTCATGTTTCACAAAATTCACACAAGGCTTATTTCGGCCGATAGGAAACTGGAGTTTTCTCCCCGTTCAACATTGTATCTTTATTTGTTTAACACTTTAACACTTTAGATTTCTTTATATCATGCATCTTTTCCTTTAACCATGTTTTTGATCCGGTGTGGCAGATGCATTTTTGGTTCGCAAGAATATCAGTTGCATTTTTGTAAGATTTAGAAGTAAAATTTCAACGCTAAGATTATTTTTGAATCCTAATTTTTTTTAAATATCGACACACCACAGTATTTTGGAAGGAGATGATAGTGATAATTGTAAAGGCAAAATAATAATTTAAGCATTATTTACGGGACACTGAAGGGTGTGGAAAGAAAAATTACGTGTTTCTATTATAGTTTAAAACCAAGTACGGTACTACACGTTTTGTTTCAGTAACACAAAATTAAGAATTACCAATACAAAAAGTATATGTGCATCAGCACTCAGCAGTAAGTTTAGCACTTCCAAGCCTGAAATCAATATACAACCTAGATTTTAGGAACCTTAGCCTTCGCAAATTACAAAAATTAGAGCTACAAACAAAACTATTTTGCTTCACAAAAAAGTTAACTTTTCGACTTCTAGAAATCGTTTTGAAATTTGACAACCAAACTGACTTCTGATTTTTCGATTTCTAAAAAATCGAAAAACTACTTTTGATGTGTTATCCAAACGCCCTATAACTCTTTCAAAAAAAAAAATTAACATAAATAAACTAAAGATGTTTAGCCATTATCAAACATATTAAATTAAAATATACATTATTACAGATGACCCGATTTTGTCATCTCGTGGAGCCTTCCAAGAAGTTTCAGAACAACTATTTTTATCTTGATGTATTTATTGGCCTAGCACTCATCAAGATAAACTTAAAAGAGGTATACCATAAAAAGATTACTGACATCATAAGCTCACACTCAACGGTATTAAAAATTACTCCAATCCTGGTAAATGACATTGGTAATTGGGTTTGAGGTACTAATATGGACATCGGGGTTAAGAGACTTCAAAACTTGCATATGTACACCAAATAGCTATCTTTGCCGACCTTTCTTTTTATGTTATTTACATTACTAACATAATAATGATTTAGTTCTCCGAAATCATACTGGTGCTCCATCGGCAATGATATCAGACTTGCCTTTCCCCGGTACTGTTTTATCGCCAATCTTGTGCAAGAAAAAAATGGAATATTACGTATAGTAAGCAAATGAAGCTTATGAGAGCGCTAAGAGAAGTGAAAACAACCATATCTACTTTGTCTACTTGACCAATTTTCGGTTAGCTTACATGAGAATTTTTTTTTTATTGTATCTTACCAACTTGTCCATTCCAGCGGATACACGATCCTCCCAAACTTTGTGCTCCAACTATACCATCCTTTAGATCAGGCCCTTCAACTAACATAAATATAAATAATCATGTGATTATCTATATTAAGCATTGTCAAAGTATATTCTTCTGTATAACTTACATGAGATATGAAGAGTACCACAATCTTATCCATTGCAGCAGATACACCATTCTACCGAACTTTGTGCTCCACTACTGTCCTTATGGAAATATCATTTAGATTGATCAGGCCTTTCACCTAACATAAATACAAACATATTATCTACTGGTTCGTTCAATTCCAATCTTGGGCAAGGAAAAACACTACAATAGAACCTTATAACAGGAAAAAGAGAGCAGCATTAATAATGCGATCATAGACTTCGCGTAAGTTATATGAAAGAATATATTCTGCCAACGAAGTCAACGGAAGTACTACCAAATAAGTACTATCATAGACTTCGCATAAGCTCGGGGTCATAACATCAACTTAACTGCGATTCGACAATGGTTTTCGTTTAACACCAACCCTAACCATTCACAAAATTTGTCTCCAAAATCTTATGTCATTTCCCTCGAGTGCAAGGATCTCTGCTTAACTGCTCCAACAACTACTGCATCTGCAGATTTCATTAGAAACCCCATTAATTCATAGGAATACTCGGGATGCAAAAAAAAAAAAAAGCTCAAATAGATGAAGTTGTATTGCTGCATTCAGGGGAAATATGGAAAGATAACCATACATACAAAGGCGAAGAATAGACGTCCAAAACGATTCAGCTCTGTTGTTACATGCTGGACTTATTTTCCACATGCCTACCAACAAAACTCCTATATTAGCCCCTTGCAAATCATAATATACTTATTGGTTGTCTGCGTACTTTCTCATAGTTTTTTTTTTCTCCCCTTGCGAAATAATTGTGTCTATTTAACACGTACATCACCAAAATCATAAGCAACATATACCCCTTTAACTATACAACACGTGCGTAAGCTAACAATTAGTGGTTTCGGGGTTTGGAATTCTTATATTTTAACCTAAGATGTTAAAAACGGTTGCACATTGTTGTCAGCTAAAACATTAGATTTACATAGTTAATCATTATATTAAAAATCTCACAAAGATAATCCACATTTTTAATTCATATAATCAGCTGGTAGTGGTGGTAAGCCTGCGAAGTATGGGACAACACTAACAAATGGTGCATTAAAATAAGCAGCCGGTTTAGACTTACCGTGGTTATTCTCCCATCATCATTGAAGTTGTCTCCTTGATCTGGACCACCCATAATGTCTCCAACCAATAAGTACATTCGGATTGAAACTGAAACTTCAAGAACAAATTCAAGGATGACATATACTGATATTAAAGAAGAAATTTCAAGTTTGTTTGAAGTAAAATTGTAAACCAAAATTGCATATATAGTCAAGGAGAAAATACATGGTCCGCGGATTTCGACAAGGTGGGTACCTCTTCGAGGATCATCTCAGCTAAACTGGAAAAAAAATACGTGTTCTTCAACCAATAAAACATGGGTTGAGGTGTGAAACATAGGACAACATATACTGTGCTATAGAAAACATGATCGGAACACCACCAATACCATCAATAATTCACCCACTCTATGACTCCATTCTGTCTCTGCTACATCAACTCATTCATCTGCAATTTCTCGTTCAGCACTTCTCCAACACCAGCACCAAAAAACCGCAATCTCACTACATCAAAATCACCAAACCCTAGATGTCAAGTTTTCTGGACAGAGTTCGCATAGAAAATCTAGGAAACACCTTAATTTTGGTATTTACGCAAAGACACGAAGAGGAAAAACTCAGAGAACTATCACGATGGGGAAAGCAGAGAACTATCAAGATTGGGATGGTTACGCTAAAACATCTTTCTACGTGTTAGCACTAAGAAAGACCTATTAATAAGGAAACATAGTTATATAGGGAAACCAAGGAATAAAACGGACGACGGGCGGATATAATATAGATACCGTTCTATTCAAGGTTAAGCTTCAACGGAGGTATTGTCCACCTTTACTAAGATACAGTTAATTATTGGTGTAAACATGGTGTAAATAAATGATTTAGGCTAAAACTTTAAAAGAAGTGTTGTCCACCTACTTTTTTATAGACGTCGTTACTAACGAACCGTTAAGTACTTGATGTAAACAAAGTGTAATACAATTTAAAGTATTTCAACCAATAGAGTTATGCCAAATGTCCACACCATAGCTTCTACATTAGAAAAGGCTTATTTTAGCCAATAGAAAGCGAGGGTTTCATCACCGTTTAACGTGAAAGCTTTATTCGTCAAGGCCTTTAAGGGAAAAAATGTGAAACCGATACTAGAATTAGGTGTTTTAGACACTTATCATCTAGACATCACTGAAGTAAGGAGATTGTGATTTAACCGAACTAAAAGTTATTTAGATTCAAGTATCTCTACTGGCTTTAAAGATTTTGATTCTCAAATTTCATATCCCCTACAAATCGTTAGGTAGGATGTGATCTACGTGGGCAGTGTGCAACGATGGCGTGGATTTTTTATTTTTTATTTTTGTAAGAGCAAGGGTTATGGGATATAGTGTTATAACACTCTATCCCTTTCAAAATGGACAAGAGACTAGATGATAGAGTGAAAACTCAATATGGGATTGAGACGAGCAAAGAGGCTATACGGCTCTCAAAGTGCTGTCAGAACATAAAGTTCTCGAGAATTCAGGAATGAAACTTGCATCATTAAAATTCTTAATACATAATCATTGGAGAATTAATAACAACATATTGAAAGTTTAGCAAACGGCACATCATCAGCCGTTTTTTTCTCATTTTTTTCTCAAACGGCTTTTGGTTCCCCATTTTTATTTTTTTCTTCATGCGGCAAACAATATGCCGTATAGTGGAGACTTTCACTCCCTTATCCTATTGAACGAGAGTTTGATAGAGTTTGGGGTGAAAGGGGGTTCCCCTCTACCCATAGTAGGACCAAATTTGATAAAATCTTTCATTTTGAATGATATTCTCAACCTCATAGCCCATGCTCGAAGATGATCATGTTAAATTACGGTAGTATACGAAATAGGAGGCCACTAAATGGGAGAGATGTGCCTCGTGTTAAAAACCACCCCAAGGACATGTTTATATTTCTCAAGTCTTTAGGTCTCCCTTGCAAAACAATCCAACATATGAAAGATCGTCTAGGAATGTGCAATTTGAACCAGGAAATAAAATGCCAATAACCATTATTTTTATGAGTGGAAATAGCATTATAGGTATCTTTAACGAGGGATGATACTCCACACTATAGCCATTGGAAGTAACATTATAAGTATCTTTAACGAGGAAGGATTCCTTCACACTTTTATTATAAGGAAGGATTCCTTCACATTTTTATTATCGCACTACCTCACACGGTGGACGTTAATTTTATGAATAAAAATCAAATCGTAACGGATTTGAAGATAATATTTTGAGGATATAATACTCTTACCAAATTCTACATGCCTACCAAAAATGAGTACATTCCGAAATATAAAACCTCAATTTACCGGTCTCAATTTGGACGGCTAGAACTCCGTTAGTTTTCAACGGCTCATTTTCGAAGTAGTATGTAGTAGCAGGAAATCCCACACTATACCCCTCACAAGAATTCATACAATTAAGTCATTTTAAGATGAACAATCACAATCTTTATTGATTAATCTTCTGAATTTTACAAGAAATGAAAGAAATGAAACTAAGAAATTAACAACTGCTCTGGACTTTCTCTCTCCTAATGACTTGCTCAACACTAAAAAAAGAAATCTCCCTCCTTATGCCTATTCGGCTTCTTATATAGGATAATTACATAGTGGATGAAAGCTAAGTTGTACTTTAATTTCGGATCTGACTTGCGGTGTTCTCGCAAGAGTTCTAATGTTAATATTCGCAAACACTCTAAACTTCGCAGAATCATCATGCTTTTTCTCATGTTTCTGCCATCGTCATCTGTTATGTCATTCTTCAAATCATCTTGCGACATTCACAATATGTTGTTGGTCAAACTTCGCAAATGTGTATTTCTTGCGATATTTTGATCCTACATCTTGCCTCTTCTCATGTCTTCTCTGCGAAGGGGAGAATTTCATGAGAAACCGTTCATAAAAATGCCGCAATTGTTCATCTTTTCTTTCTTCATATTTCTCTACCGACCAGGTTCCGTGAATTAAGCATGATTGTCTACACGTGTTGAATATTCCTTTATTCACCGACACGTTTAACATTAACCGGTCATCTTCTTTTGCCTATTTAAAGAGGGATCTAGTGGAAAAATAACTTTCTTCTTTTACTTCGTCTTTATCTTCTTCATCTTTATATTCTCTGAAAATCTTCATCATCTGCCATTTTTATCGAATTCATCTTCCTGCTACTGTTCTTTTCTGCTTCCATGGAATCTCCAAGGTTTGTTTTCCTTTATTTTTCTCCCTTTGATTTTTATTGGGAATGATTTTGTTTTACTGGAATCATCTTGTTTGTTCTTTGTGTAATTCCCATACTGTTTCTGTTTCAGCAAAAGCACTTCCAATACTAAATTTACAGTTCAAAACCCTAATGCTCCCAAAGGGTCGCATCCCAAGGTTCTTGCGAAAAAGAGAAAGTCTGCGAATGACAAGGTAGTAAGAAACACTATCATTTTTAATAAAAATATTGTTGCCTTTGTTTCTTATCTGAGTTGTGATTCGCAGGGCGATGGAGATGCCACTAAACCTCCCAAAAGATCTCGCCAACCTAAAACCATTGGAACTTCTGTTTTCTTTCGCAGATTTGCTCTATTTCCTGAACCTTCGCAAACTGAACCTCTAATTCCTGTCTGCGACACTATCGCAACAGGTTCTAATATTTTTCCTAATCTTTATATGGATGAAGTCCCCTCTTGAAATCTTGTTGCGAATGAAACTTTTTCTTCTCCTGTGACCAATACTTCTCAAATTAATTCTATCATAACCCCAACCATTGATCTTCCTCAAACTTCACCCTCAAATGACATCTCTTTAGCAAAGAATGATGATCATCAACTTTTTGTTATCACTAATACTTCGTCTGAGTCTCTCCTTTTTTCTAAAGAAACTGTAGACGGAATAGATATTTCTTTCAAGGTTTTATCTGATATTTTAGATGATGTCAAGAAATCATCTGTGGATCCTGTCTTATTTGGTGTCTGCGAAATTTTGGGTAAATATTTTGGTTCTGATAGGGTGGTTTCGCAAAAATCCTTAGAGAAGGAAATTGAATCTTTGAAGGGGAGTCTCCAAGTCAAGACTTTAGAATGTGGCACTCTTCGCCTTGAAAATCAAAAGCTTCAAAATGCTTCGCTAGACTGTGAGAATCTTCCCAAGAAGAATAAAGAATTAAAAGGTATAACTTATCTTGTCTTGTATTTACCTTTCATATTCATCTCTTTTAGCTATTTCATCCTTTCTATATTCTATTTTCTTAAAACCCTTTGTTCGCTCTTTAAGTCTTAAACCAGCAACGAATAATGGAGAGATACCAATTTGAATCTATCGCGGAAGAGGTTCGTATGGACAGAGACATTTGGATGGATCAATATAACCAATTAGATAATCTTCATACATATTCCATTGATCAAATAGATAATCTTACCAAAGAGAATTCTCAATTAGTACAGAAGCAAAACTTATTAAGTAGTGAGATTTCTCGCCTCTCTTATTCTTTAACCAAATCTAACTTGGCGATGAAAACTTTATCAGATGAAAATAAAACCTTATCTCAAAAAAAGCGAAGTCTCTTAAACACGGTGGCGATCTCTTCGCAGAAAATAAATATTCTTCAAAGAGTGTGTGATAACCAAGAACAATCTCTTCATTCACTGAAAAATGAACTTAAAGAAGTAACTGAATCATCTATTGCTGAGAAAACTACACTTATCCAGGGTAGGATAACTTTAAGTGTAAAGGCAAGTCAGCTCCAAGAACAATATTCCAAATTAGAAGAATCTTACTCTTCACTTGCGAAGGAAAACACTTTTCTCATCTCTAAAGAAAAGAATTTAAAATCTCGCATGAAGGGTTTAGTTGGAGATAAATTTGATGATGCAAAGAATACTTGCTTGGCACTAATTCAAAATCTAATTTCGCAAAAGGAAGGTAGTCATTTTGACTTCCTCAGCCTTTTTTCTTTTTCTTTATTGAATCTCCTTGCAATATTTCCCTTGCGAAATATTCTCCTGAATAATATTTTTTCTTATTTTTCGCAGAATCTGAGAGAAATCTTCATTCCTCCATTTCTACTTTGGATTCTATACTTGCCAAGATTCGCAAAGAGAATGGATTACTTGATGCTCACCTTGCCCATTTTCGCGATCGAGCAGAAAGAAGATATGACTACCTTACTTTTTACAAAGACATGGAGATCATAAACCGTGATAGATCTTTCCTTTTCCAAACTCATCTTAGTGCTGAAGTTCTTGTGAATGACATTTTGCTATCCAAATCTCTTCCTCCTGTATCAATCAAACCTCTGGAAGTAGATGATGATGAAATTCCTCGTGCTGCTGATAGTAACTGTGATTATGAAAGTGGTGAAGATAGTGATTCTCAAGAAGACTTAGAAAGAGAAAAAGAAATCCCTCTTAAAGAAGCAGCTGCTGGTGATGAAACAACTGCTGGCGATAAGCCAAATTAAGAAGAAGATGGAATCGAACAGAATAAGGAGAACACTGGAAAATAGGATAAAGCTGGTGAAGATGATAAAATTTGCGAAGATGGTAAAGCTGGCGAAGAAGATACTGAAGTATGAGTTCTTGTTTTATTTTCTTGAGTTATTTTTTCTCTTTCTTTTCTTGCGAATAATGTACTTTGGACCACTTTGGGATTCAACTATACTTTTGATATTTTAAGTATTTGCGAGAAAGATAATGACATCTTGTTTATTAATTCCCATACTTTCCTCTTATTATCTTTCTTGTGATGAATGATATGCATGAAGAATGGTTAGTATTTTATAAAAAAATTGTTCTGCCATGTGGTCTTATTTTGCCTTCCTAGTTAAAGGTCTTATTTTGCCACCTCTTGTTATTGCGACAAAATCACAGGACGTCTTTTCATTTTCACGCAAAAACCCATTGATCTTGCCTTAACTTTTTTTTCTTTTGTAATTTTTGTTGAGACAATATGATAGGCCTAAACTTTCTTGCGAAATTAAAGTCCCATGACATTGTCGTCTTGCGACAAAATCGCAGGATGTCTTTACACTTGCATGCAATGACCCATTGATCTCGCCTTATCTTTTCTTTTGTATTATTGCCTCTTTAGGATTGTTGCACAAATATGACAAGTCTTAATACTCCTGTGAGTAAAAAGTCTCATGACATTTGCGTCTTAAGACACTTATCAGCTCCCTAATGGAGGGTGCCGCCCTTATCTTCCCCCTGGTTTCCATTTCAAGGAGACGTACTTCTACCATACAAGACCAGCTCCTCCAATCCAGTCTTAACAACAACCAGTTGTTTTTGCAACCTCTTATCCCTTTTGCCTATATGGCTTATGGTTACGAGACTGCACCCTAAGTGGGGTTTTCTTCGGGCTGAGTGCATCATAGTTAAGACTTTCCAAGAATGGCCAGGGTAGTTTTATACACCCCGAGCACTCTTGGATCAACCGTTTACCTCTGCGCCTTGATCATACTCTGCACTCTTTAAGAGAGTTATTATTACCTTAGTCGCCCAACTTAAGTCATATGCTCAAGTTGAGAAATCCAAGGTGCCTCTCCTGGATGGGATTTCTTTGACCCCAAATCTCCATGACTCAGGTTCCAACAGAGGTATAACCTTATCCCTGAGCCATGCTATAGATACCCCATTCTATGATGTACTTTAGGTCTTACATTTTCCTCTTGCGAATTTTATTCGCGAACTAGCGTGTACGTCATAAAGGTTCGTCCCATTCTAATATGTTATTATTTTCTGATTTTCTCTTGCGAAATAATCGCATATTCTCATTTTATCTTAATCTTGGATAATCTCGCAGCAGCTCTTTCATAATTTTTTTTGTTCATATTCATTTTGTCACATCATACATTATTTCATTATCTAAGGTATCTAAAAGTCCTTCACAGGTAATATTTCTTTAAATATAATCTATTCCATGGTCTGTCAAGTCTTTGACCAACATCTCTACCCTCTGGATCCATCAATTTGTATGCCCCCGTTCCAATTATTTATTTTATAACGTACGGTCCATCCCATTTTTTTGCTAGTTTCCCACCACCTTCTCTCTAGTAAATTGGCATCTCGCGAAGAACTAAATCACTTGGTTGAAATTCACGTGCTTTGACACGTTTATTATACTCTCGGGCTAATCTTCGCTGATAATTCTCCATATGTTGTAAAGCTCTTTCTCTCTTCTCTTCTAGCTCATCAAGTTTGTTTAGGATCATGCCAGCACTAAGATTCTTCTCCCAAGCCTCCCTCTTTGTTGTGGGAATATCAACTTCTGTTGGTAACACTGCCTCAACTCCATATGTCAAACAGAAAGGTGACATTCCTGTAGCTTCTCGCCTAGTTGTGTTGTAATCCCAGACTATATTATGTACCTGTTCGCACCATGCTTTATGATGTCCTTCTAACTTTTTCTTCTATATGTCTGCGATTGTCTTATTCGTTGCTTCAGCTTGTCCATTGGCCTGTGGATATAGGGGGGTTGATTTTCCACACTTTATCTTGAATGCATTGAGTAACATTTATATGTTCTGCCCTTCAAATTGTTTCCCATTGTCAGATACCAATTGTGCTGGAATTCCAAATCTGCAAATGATATTTTCAAATATGAATGTAAAGATGTCTTTGTCGCAAATGTGTTGTACTGCCTTTACTTATGCCCATATTGTGAAATAGTCTGTTGCGACAATTAAGTATCTTTTTTTTGTCCAGATCCTCGTAAAAATGGTCCCACAATATCTAAGCCCCACTTTCCAAAGGGCCATACACTTGTTGAAGATGATAATGGTGCTTCAGGTGCATGTATTTTCTTCCCGTGCTGCTGACAATCTTCGCAACGTCTTGATATTTGCTTCGCATCTTCATGCATATATGGCCAATAATAACCTTGTATTTTTGTTCTGTATGCCAAAGATCTTCCTCCACTATGACTGCCAGCATCTCCACTATGTAACATTTTTAACACCTTTTCTCCTTCTTCTCGTGTCAAACATCTAAGTGATGGTCCATTAAATGATTTTCGATATAATATCACATCTCTTAGTTCATAATTTATTGCACAACTCTTTAATTTGTGTGCCTCCAATCCGTTTCTTGGCATTTCCCCTCTTGATAAATATGCATGAAGTTCTGTTCTCCAATCTGCGATATCGTCTTCACCACCTTCTATTATCATTACATCTACCTTTTTTTACTCTTCTTTATTGATTGATGGTGATATAAGTGTCTGGATTTTTATGCATCTCGCAGTTGGATCTGTCATCATACTTGAAATGAAAGCATAAGCATCTATGAGTCTATTATCCTTCCTCGATATATGCCTCCATTTTATTTTTGGGATTTTCACTGACAATTCTTCGACAAGTTTCTTGTATTTCTTCAAAGATGGTTCATTTGTTGTGTATTCTCCTTTTATTTGGCGAATAACCATCTACGAATCACTGGTAATTCTAGCATTTTCTAATTTCATTTCTATTGTGAATTTTAGTGCATGTATCACAACTTTATATTATGTTTCATTATTAGTGGATGCAAATTCCAATCTAAATGAAAAAGCCATCTTCATTCCCTCCGGCGAAATTAAGACAATTCCAATTCCATTACCTTCCCCATTTGAGGAAGCATCCACCAATATTTCCTATCTTTTTGGTTCTATTAACAAATCTTTTGGATCTCCACGCTCTTCTTATATATCCATCATCTCCTCCACAACTTCATCATCTTATAAAGCAAATTCTGCTAAAAAGTCTGCGACAACTTGTGACTTTGGTGAAGATAATACTACATATTTATTTTCGAAATGTCCTACTTGCGCATTCCATCTCTCAACTCTGCCTGATCTCTTTGAGTTCTTCATTACCGATTCAATTGGTACCTTTGTCAATACTTTGACTTTATGTGCCTGAAAATATATGCGAAGTTTAAATGTTGCATATACCAATGCTAGAATTAACTTTTCAATCTTTGAGTAATTTCTTTCTGTGGCATTGAATGTTTTGCTGATGTAATAAGTTGGTTTTTCAACCCCTGCGTCCATTCACAATAGCACAACGCTTAATGCATGCGAAGTTGTCGCAAGGTAAATTTGTAATTCTTCTCCTGGTTCCTCCTTTTGCAAAATAGATATATTCATCAGATATTCTTTTATTCCTTGGAAAGTTTTCTCATATTCATCTGTCCATCTGAATTTTGTACCCTTTTTGAGTATTTTGAAGAAATGTTTACATTTATCTGACGATCGCGAAATGAATCTTCCCAGCGAAGCCAAGAGTCCGTTAAACTTCTGTACATCCTTCATCGTCGCTGGTGTTGGCATGTCGCAAACTGCTTGCACTTTCTCTGGATCAACTTGTATTCCTTCTTTGGATACAATGTAACCTAAAAATTTTTTTGATACAACTCCAAAAACGCATTTTTCAGGATTCACCTTGATATTAAATTGCCGCATCTGTTCAAAAATTTCCTTTAAATCTTATACATGATCTTTAGCTTTTTTACTTTTAACTAACATGTCATCTACATACACTTCTAATGTTTTGTGTATCCATTTTGCGAACACTTTCTCCACCATTCTTTGATATGTTGCTCTAGCATTTCGCAGACCAAATGGAATTTTTGTATAACATTATAATCCTCTTGAAGCGAAATAAGCAGTATGTTCTTGATCTTCTTCAGCAAGAGGAATTTGTTTATAACCTTTGTACCCATCTAGAGAAGATATTCTATCATTTCCCGCCGCCGACTCAACCATTTGTGGAATATCTGGTAATGGAAAACTATATTTCGGACAAGCTTTGTTTAGATTAGTAAAGTCTATACAAATTCTTATCCCATTATTCTTCTTTGGGACTACAACCATGTTTGCTATCCACTCCGGATATTTGGCTTGTCTTATAATTCCTGCATCATGCATCTTTTGCAACTCTTCTTCTATTTGGGGGTGATATGTCGTTGCGATTTTTCTTATTCTTTGTTTAAATGGTCTTGCACCTTTGTCAATTTCAAACTTATGACACGCCATAGACGGATCTATTCCAGGCATCTCATCCATGTTCCACGCGAAAATATCTCTATACTCTCGCAAAAGATTAATAGTTCTTCCTTCTTCATCTGCCTCAATCTTAGTTCTGATTCTTAGTATTTTGGGTTATTCTTTAGTTCCAACATTCACTTCCTTTGTTGGTTCTATTGCGGTGTAACTGGCCTTAGGTTCTTCCATGGGTGTTGGTTCTTTTATCACTTTCGCAAGTTCGTTTCCTTCTTCCAAAATTTCGCTGGGTATTCCTTTCCCTTCTTTTGCTCTAATCATGTAAATTTTAAACTCTTCCTCTTTCTTTGTCTCTTTCGCCATCTTTCTGCGAAGTTTTCGCTTCTTTGGACGTTCTTCATAATGTTTCACTTCAATTTGATAACATGATTTTGCACTATCAATATCTCCCCTTATTTCACTAATTCCGCTTGGTAATGGAAATATAATGCATTGATGTAATGTTGATGCTACAGATTTAATTGCGTGTATCCATGGCTTTCCTTAACAACATGTTAGATGACGATTCCACATCCACCACACACAGTGTTATTTGTGTTTCAATTTCTCCTAGCGAAATTCACATCATTATTTCTCCTTTAGGTTTTGTTGTAGATTTTCCAAAGCTATGGATATGATACATTGAATGAGTCATTTCTTCATCTTTGTATCTCATCCCTCTGTATGCATGATAAAACATTATATCCCTTGAACTTCTTGTATATACTAAAGTTCTATTCACCGCCCATTCTTTCATGTTTTTTGCGGATTTCTTCTTTTCTTTCCGTGTAGTTACCGTGATTACCAAAGGAGATGTATGGCTCAAATTTTCTCTTAGTATTTCTGCTGCTGTAAATGTAATTTTCTGCTTTTCCCAATCTCTTAAGGGTGATATATTCTCTACTATCATAATTTTCTTTCCTTCAAAGTCTCGTTTATGTATCCTTCCTCTAATGTTCTCATGAAATTCATTAATCATTGTTTTTTTGATTACGCTACACTCAAACCTTCTTTTACTTTCATTGATCTGGATTGTCTCTTCCCCAACCACTTTGCTGTTTTCTTTCATCATTTTCTTTATTTGAACAATCTTTAAAACGATCGTCACAATTTTCAAATTTCAGTCCCTGTTTCTATCGCCAATATGTAGTAGTAGGATATCCCACACTACAACCCTCATAAGAATTCATACAATTAAGTCATTTTAAGATGAACAATCACAATCTTTATTGATTAATCTTCTAAATTTTACAAGAAAGGAAATAAATAAAACTAAGAGATTAACAACTGCTCTGTACTTTCTCTCTCCTAATGACTTGCTCAACACTCGAAAAATATCTCTCTCTCCTTATGCCTATTCGGCTTCTTATATAGGATAATTACATAGTAGATGACAGCTAAGCTATTCTTTAATTTCGGATCTGACTTGCGGTGTTCTCGCATGAATACTAATGTTAATCTTCGCGAACACTCTAAACTTCGCAGAATCATCATGATGTTTCTCATGTTTCTGTCATCGTCATCTGTTACGTCATTCTTCAAATCATCCTGCGACATTTGCAATATGTTGTTGGTCAAACTTCGCAAATGTGTCTTTCTTGCGATATTCTGATCCTACATAGTAGATGGTGGTGTTATATGTCTCGGAATTTGCTCATTTTCGGTAGGAATGTAGAAAAATGTAATAATAACATATCCCCAAAATATTAGTTTCAAATCGATTATGGTTTTATTTTTATTCGCAAAAATGACGTTCAACATGTGAGATAGTGTGATAATAAAAGCGTGAGGATCCTCATCTTTAATAGAAAATAGGAAAACCGACCTTTTAGGCCTCTAAATCATCAAATCCTTCGTCGAGCTATTGGACTCATCACTAGATATGTAAAAAAAAAGTATCATTTGTAAGCTCAGAAACTAAAAGTAGGAAGATTCTAGCTATCACCTCTTAAAAAATCAGCCACCTTAGCACCATAACTAGGAATGTAGTTGGCTATAATTAGTGTTCCTTCATCATGCTAATTATCAAAAAGAAGACTAGTCTTAACACGACGATAACTAATTGAAGATTTAGTAATAGGTTTATACTCTAAAATTCTTCTCCAGTACCAAGAGGTCTCTTGAGGAGTATTCAAACTCTAGAAAATTTTGTTCTCAATAGATTCTTCTGCGCCCAGTGTATCCAAATGATGTGTCTATTAAATATGCTTCGAGTTAGTATCAAAAGTAGAAATATCTTTAATACCTAGACCCCTTTTAAATTTATGGAAGACAGATAGTTCCAACTAATAGGACTATATTTCTTTCCACGATCCACAACATAAAAATCTCTTGAAAATGCAATTTAGCTCTTTTATAACTCTTTTAAGTCAAGCGATCCGCTTCCTTTTATATGTTTTATGACATTTTAATATTATTCTTAATGGTCCACGATAGACAAATCTGTTAGAGTGTGCTTGGTTGAAGGCACTAGCGTTGGTATGTCAAGTCAGTTACCAAATGTAGATGCCAAAACGCATTCTTGATTTAGTCACTAAAGTCAGTTTCAGATTAGATTAGGTCTAAGAAGTAGAGTACTTTATCAAAGATATCCTTGAAGAATGGGGATTGATGACTACAATAAGACATCTTAGAGAACTTAATTAAGCATTAGTAACACACACTTGCTTCTCTTGTTTATTCTACCTCTCTATCTATCGAAACAAATGCTCACTCTATGGAACAATTCCCATGACTGCAAATATACACTTATGTATACACTCGAAGATGTTTGAGCCCAATATTTTTGTGAGAATGACCCTTGTTCTTGGAAAGGTCCTCATGTTGTAGTGAATGAGAATATGAATTCAACGAGCCAAGAATCACTCAATTCCAAGTCATAACGAAGAGGTTATGAGTGATTTATTAAAGCAACACTTATTATGTGTTGCTAAGGTAGTTTGTGGATAGGAAATTGTACACAAACTTTTGGCAACAGTTTGCGAGCTAAAACGGCAACTACATGACTAAAGGGATATTTTAGTCAAATACTCGGTGTTTCCTTTCCTAGGATTCACTATAAATAGAGGCTTCATGTAACCACACAAAATATCCTTTGGAAAATTGTGTATGTGTTGTATATGGTTGTTTTCCATATCTTCATTCTTCACGAACAAGAGAGAGATTCCAAAACACTTTGCATGGGGATTGTAAAGCACATAGAAGCTATCTTCTTTGGTAGTTATGGAACCTGTTTCTAGTTGTTGTTTTTTGTTGTTGTAAACCTTAGATTTGATAGATCAAGATATCTCTAGATTATTTCTAGGTGATCTTATGAGGGAGAATCAATTAAGTCATGGAACGTGTAAACCCTAATTATTAAGAAACATCTTCTAAAGAGAATTAACGTCCTGCTAGAAGTTTTTCAAGAGTATCTTCTAAAGAGAATTGGCATTATGCTAGAAGATTCACAAGAGCAATTCATAAAGAGAATCGGTGTTCTGTTAGGAGTTCTACAGATGCACGAATACAACTGAAGCAGGTGTTACATCTATTCTGAAATCTGGTAGTAGGTATTTGGTGTAACAACTTAAATCATTGTATATTTAATCTGGACTAAGTACCGGGGTTTTTATACAAGGTTGTAGTTTCCTCCTTAACAAAAATCTCTGGTGTCTATGCTATTTATTTTCCGCATTATATTGTTTTATCCTTTTTATTGAAATATCACAGGTTGTATGTATCTAAACCTGGATAGTATTAACTTAACTGTAAAGAACCCAAAAAACTCATTCTTGTTGAATTTGTATCTTGAAATATATATCACAAGACTAGTTCTTGTTGGAATTCGGTTCGCGAACAGTTCCGGTATTTACTAGGTTTACCTTGTTAAAACAATCTCAAATATAGTTTCATAAACGAACGTTTCAGTTATACAAGGATTGTCCATATATGTTCTCGAACGAAAAATTAGGTGGTGTACTAGTTACATTCTTCTTTCCGAAATCATTACACAGCACATAAAATAATACTTCAAATGAGTTGTTTTAAGGTGCATGGTAGTTGCATACCAATTGCATGCAATCATCACAAAAATCCAGTTCATTTTTGTGAATGTTTAACTCTTTTTTTATATATATAAGAAAACAAGCACAATCCCAATAGATTACAACATTTCTCTTGTTATGCTTTAAGAAGCAACAAGCAAAGTATTAGAGGCTACGTCCATACTGTTAGGAGTACCACAAAATAAGAGATTTAGAGGTTCGTCAGTCCAACTATTAAGGTTCTTGCAGGCTAAAGTCAGGCTTATAGTTTGGTTAATCTATTGTCTATGGATAATACTAAGTTTAGTAAGAACAAAAGAGATAGTGGTACAACTATCTGCATTCTGCCTTGATAACTAGCATTGTAACTAATAGTAAACAAATTTTGAGTAGCATCACAGTAGAGTTGTTTGAAGATCCTGAGAATGTTTAGGTTTTCAGCATTAACTTCGATATTCCGTGTTGCATTTCCTTGGCCTATTCGAAAGCTAGTTGGATATTCTCTTGTTCGGATGCAGTTTCCTACAAAATCCATAACAAGAATACTAGTAAGGGACTGATCATTTCTAGAGTCCTGAAAGGTGCATATTTTCTAAATCACACCAATGGCTTATCTGACAATAGAACGAGAAAAATCATTATATATTGTGTCGTTTCTTCTATAGTAGAGATTATTATGAATATCTCCTTAATTGTTTTTAAATCTGGTATAATGATATTGAAAAGACGAGGGTACCCAAATACACCATAAAAAAAAATCAACCTATAAGTCATCTACCAAGTGTGATCATCTATGAACAGAGTCGAGACAATATAACAACTTCGGTACACACTGTAATCATACATGGATACGAGATCCAGACAATACAAAAACAATATCACTTGTGTAATTGAAAATGGATTCAAGATCGAGACAATACAACAACGAAGTGTTCACTTGATAATAGGTATGATGAACCGAAACTCTATAGGATCAATATCAAATGTTATGAAGTTAACGTACAAGTGCAATTTACTTTAATTATAATAAAAAAATTATAATGCGGAATAATAAAGTAAATGACACAGCAAGATTTTGTTAACGTGGAAACCACAAATACAGAAAAACCCCGGGACCTAGTCTAGTTTTGAATACTCTCAGATTTAAGTCGCTATACAAAATCTAATCCAACTTGTATAGTTGAAACCAAGTAGACTACCCCTAGCTACTTAGTTTCCTCGGGATCCTTGCGCCTTCGACTTCGAGGGTCACGCACATGAATAACAAGTCCTTTGGATCGTATTCCAAACAACAAAGGAAGAATCTGTTTGGTAACTACTATAATCAATCTTTGCTATAAATATATGTGAGTTTTTGATAAAGGCTCTTCCGTTTAAACTAATAAACTCCTTTATCTGGTTAGATTAATCTAAGCTTTGATTACCGAAATAACCAAAATCTAGATTTGCAATCAGTCAATATAGATCTCAAAGAGAAACTATAAGGTGATGCATATCTCACACAACTAGGAAATCAAGTCTATCAAAGATAAACACGATTCTAGTTGGATCATATCCGATCAAGGTTTGTGCATACAATTCACAAGATCCGAAAACTAATAAGAATTCTTATCTATCTTCAAATATAATATTTTCTTCAATAACCTGCACAACACCACTTGAATCTCTTGTGATCAATAATGCACAAAATGGAGTCTGTTAACAATGGATTATCACAAGATGTCTTTAGGTCCGAAAATGGTTCTAAAGATCCCGCCAATACTTTGATCTAGTTTGAGTAAGCCTTATATCATAAGAGAATGTTCTCAAGAATAAAAAAAACAAGGTGCAATCAAAGTTTCAACAATTGTTAGTCAATCAAATCAATAATGGAAAACTACAATAACAATGCAATTATCTAGTTTCCCACCAACGGTACTTATAGAGCTTCTTGATCCCACAGAAATCTTTAAATGAGCGGTGTAAGACATTTCACCTAATTATGGTACTTTCTCTCGAGATAGACGGCTCCACCAGTAACAACAAGAATGAATTTTTCCAGGCGCTTAGGATAGTTTGCAAGAAATGCAAACTCAAGTATTTATATACCGAGGTTGTTGATAGGTGTTGTAAAACACCTAATTTTATATCTAGTATTTATGGTTTCTTTGCTATTATCCTTGGGAATTGAATCTCTTATGTTTAGTTTTGAGTTATTAGGTGCAATGGAGTCCTTGGGAGCAAAAGAATGAGAAAACGTCTATTTGGAGCGTAAAAGGCAAAGAGGCCAATTCACATGGGAGATATATTTGGAGCGGGCTGAGTTGCGCAGGGAGGAGATGAAGAATGAACCGTCAGATTGCCATAACTGACAGTCGAACAAAGAATTAGGCTGTTGATTATCTGGGACCGACAGGCCATGTGTGAGTTGGTTATCCCTTAACCACTAAAGTGGGGGTGTCAATATGAATCCCTTTTTCCTATAGCAAACCTAAAATTGAGAGAGAAATCATTTCTTCTCATCATTACCTTTGTTTCTGAACCCATGGCGGCAGTTGTCCGATAGTTAGAGATACAGAGAAATCGAGGCAGAGAACATGGAGGCTTGAGATAGAAGATGGTGTTAATCGATCTGAAATTGATTTGGAGATTAAGGTTACTCTGACTTGAATGGGTTCAATTCAGAAGAAGGAATGGAGGGTTTGTGAGCTATGAAATTAGGGTTTGTGAGAAGAACAAGGCAATGACTGGGTTGATGCTGAAATTGGAGTTCCTGTGATAAGAAGAATGAAAGGAATGAGTTATACTTCGAGTTTGTAGGGTTTTGAACAAGAAATTCAGGGAAGAAGAGATGAAAGAAAGTTGGGGTTATGCTGTTGATGTTGAGATTGAGATGAAGATTAATATTGCTATTGATGGTGTTTACTGTGAGAAGAGGAACACAGAGAAGATGGGTTATCACTTCTTGAACTCAATAGGGTTTTGATGATTGAATCTGGTAAATCAGAGAGGAGATGTTATTGAGTTAGGTTATGCAACTGGAGTTTTAGAATCAGCTGGAAATCAAGGAAGGCAGTGAGATGGGCTGTTGGTGTTGAGATGGTGATTGTTTGCTTATGAACTGCAATTACATGAAGTGGCTGTGTGGTTCAAAATCTCAGTAAGAAGAACTCAGTGGAATTGCAGTTGTAACACAGGGAAGAAGGTAGTGTTGGTTTCAGTGGAATTGCAGGTGTTGTTGGTACTGTAAAAATAAGAAGATCTACAGATATGGGTTCAGGTCTGTGTTGATGTCAGGCCACATGTTAGGGATTTGGAGATGGAAGAAGATCTGTTGGTGATCATATACTGGGAATGATGAATTGAGTTGCAGATGATGGTCATAATGGCTGTGTTGATATGGATTGAAGCAATGAAATTGAACTGAGGTGCTGGTTGATTGCATTTGAGATTACAGGTTGATGTAGTATAGCTCATCCTTCTTGCTGCTAATGGGTTTATGATGAGCTACACTATAGCCTAGTTGCTGCTGTGGATTAGAATGAGTCTGGGATGTCATGAGAGTTCACATTGAAGACATGGAGTTAGGCTATGTTGCGGTGGATAGTTGGTGTTGGTATGAATGCAAGAATGGTTTGATTGAATAAAGGAATGAGTAGTTGAATGTTTGGGTTGCAGGTTTGTGCAGGAAGTTGAGAGGGGTTTTGAGCAAACTGGTTGTTGTTCAAGGGTTTGCTGGTATTGATATGTAAACTATCACAGAGAGAGAAATGGATATGAAATTTAGGGCTTGTAAAGGAAGAAATGAGGTTGCAGGTTGACTTCATAGTGATGCTGATAGAGTTTATAAGTTGCAACAGATGGGTGAGCATTACAGAGTTTATCAGGGAGAAGATTTGGTTTGCAATCAGGTGGATTTGTGAAGATCAATTGAGAGCTGCAGCTGATGGTTTGAACTGGAGATGTAAAATGGTTTTACAAGTGAACTGTGTAGCAGTGAATAATATTGTTGCTGTGGAGTTGAAATGGGAGAATGGTTGTTGTAGTGGTAGCCGCAATGGAATTGGATGGAAGCTGCAGAGATAGCAGAAATGGAACTGATGCCATATGGTTTACACTGAAGTTATGGAAGAGTGTATGAAGCAGAGGTGATGTATTGGCTTGAGTCTGTGCAAGTGACTCGGATGGGTTTTGAACTGAGAAGTTGTTGGTGTTGTTTGCAGTGTGAATAAAAGGTTTAGAGGAGATGGTTAGGTGCTAAATAGATGTATGCCTAGGTTTATATGGAAGGTGATATGGAGTTGAGATGCAGGGGCAATGGTACTGGTGTTGCAACTGCAGTTTGGGTTCTTGGTAAGAGGAGATGCAGTTGCTATGTCTAGTTCAAGGTGGTTGTATTCGCAGGGAATAGCCGAGTCGAGGCAGAGTTGAGGAAACAAAGAAATGAAGCCAAAATTGCAGGTGAATGAGGAGGACAATGGTGCTGTGGCCAATTGAGTATGCAGCATAGTTGGGGGCTGTGAATGGTTGTAGGGCAGTTCTGTTGAAATGGCAGGTGAGATTCTGGTGGCGTTATCAAGCAATGAAATGGATAATAGATGAATGTTTTAGGACATGTACAGATTGCAGTTCAGATTGTGTGTTGTGATACATGGGTTCTGGTGCAACGGAGTTGCAGAAATGGCTAGGCACTGGTGGATTTGGTTTGCTGTGTTGGCAGGTGGCTGAGCTGAAAATGGCAGTAGTTGTATGCGCTAGAGCTAGGTCAAGAAGTGGAGCCACTATCGATTTAAAGTTGTTCTTAATGGTGAGAATGGAATGGAGATTCAAAGCAAGACTTGGAGGTGGTTGTTAAATCTGCAAAGGAGGTGCAGGGCCATCATGGCTGGACTGTACTGCTGAAGCACAATGATTGTGCAGCAGAGCTTAGGCCTGTGTAATGGCCTTGGCCAAGATCAAGTCAGCTGAGTTAGACATGACTCAGACCCTGACTCAGTGACCTTGACTGAGTTGACCCGATTCAACTCGTTTGACTGGTGACCGGGCGGACTTTGCCGGTCACCCGAGATGTTTTCCGGTGCCGGATTCCGGCAAACTTCTGGCTGGTAACACAGTTTTACGGCGAGCGTTTTTGGGACGGAATTTTCACATGGGTATTTCACACACGTGAGCTTGGTGGACTTCTTGTTATTGGACCTTGGGCTTTGAAGATCTAATTTTGGAAAGTTGAAAAGATATAAAAGGAAAAGTTTCTATTCTTTTGGGGAGGATTCGACGAGAGTTTTGGAGGAGAGCGGAAACTAGGGTTTGATTTCATTTATTTTTCATGTTCTTCACTTTATCTTTGATTATGAATATGATGAACCCAAAAACTATGAGTAGCTAAATTTCATTTATTGGTTATGGGATATAAAGTGGATTTCACAAATAAGATTTGATTCAATGTATTATTTTTGTCTCAACTTTATTGTTTATGATTCATGGTTTATATTGTTATGATTTGATTGTTTATTTGGTTGAGTGAATCAATCCGATTTACTTTCATATCTAGAGCTATATTAGGGTTTTCAATACGAAAACGTTGTTTATTGATAAGTGCACTTTGCACATTTATTTTGTGTTAATTCCATGCTAGTATTTGTTGGTTTTCTTGCAAATTATTGTGTGTTACGCTTGTTTTCTCTTAGTTGTGTGTTATTAAGTGAATAATCCAAAAAGAATTGAATTTGAGCTTAGTTGTGCAATGAAAGAAGCTAGCCAAGAGTGAAGAAGGGCCAAAGACCAAATGTATCTCATTCATTGTGTAGAGGACGAGAAGGCGAGGACGAGAAGGCGAAGCCAACGGCGAAAGAACGGAGTCATTCGGAGTTCGTATGAAGAAGTTATGGCCGAAACGAGAATGAAGTTGGAACTAAACCGCGCCTCGATCCGGATCGAGTTGAATGGAAATTGTTAAGGGGCATCTCATGTTATGAGGTACCCTCACTGCTCGACAAGGGGCAGCCCAGTTCAAGGGTAATTCTAAAGGTAGTCCGTATTTTACACAAAGGGGGAAGCCAAAATTCAAATAGCACTAATGGCACACGCCATGCAGATCGGGGGGCACCACCTCTCTTCTTCATGTACGAACATGGAAGATTCTGAGCTGAATATCATGGCAGAGGTAGTACTGTTGCTGCTCGAGCTCGATGGAGTTTGTTGATGTAGTGGTTGTTGTTGCATGTCCAGAGAAGGTGAAGCTCGAGCATGGAAGATGATACATGGTTACTGCCATTGTTGGAGCTCGAGATGGAGACAAGATGGACGGCTCGAGCAAGAACAAGGAAGGAGAACTCGTCAATGAATGAGAAGGTGAAGGTGGTGGCAGTCAAAGAAGCATGGGCACACGCAACAAATGAAAAGAAAGAAAAAGAATAGAACGTGAAGAAACACTTGATGCTCGACAAAAGAAAAGCAAAACGCATTAAGAAAAGTAGACGCATGCGGGGCGAGAAATTAGGAAATGTTGTCGGGTATTTTGTCCTATAAATAGGCTCGAAAACATCTTCTCCAAACACACCAAGACATCTGTCTTCTCTCATTCCTCTAGTTTTAATTCTTCTTCTGCTCTCGTTTGTTGCGAGATAAGAGGGAAAAATACCGGGAACTCCTAGTTTTCACTCTGGGCTTTTATTTTAATTTTTTCTTTATTTATTTGTTAGTATTTTAATTATGAGTAGCTAATCTTTTAATTGATTAGGGATGATTTCAAAGTCCTAAACCATGAAGCAGTATTTTCTTTAATCATGTTTATTTCAAGTTTTATTTAATTGTTGATTATCATTATTATTTTTAATGTCTAAGAATATTGAGGGGTTATTTAAAATGATCAATTAAATTAACCAATCAATATTTCTTCTACTAGTTTAGGGTTGTGTGATACGTGTAATTGTCACATTGGCCCTTTACACAGGTAGTAAATCGCAAGAGATGATAAAGGGATTTCGTTAAGTAATTGTGTGTAATGATAACATTAGTAAGCAGACCGAGCTTATTCGTCTGATGCTAGGATCAACCTAATTCACAAAACATGGTGCATTCGTTTGAGTTACACCTTGAGAGCTTATTCAGGGTGGCTCATATGGATAGAATCTGATAGTCGAGCGCTTCCGTATCCAGTGGCAATAGGAATTCTAGGGGATAGCAGAGCTTATTTCTATTCTACGGTTGGTAACAATATAAATTCAACAAGAAATAAATTTGTATTTTATTAGGCTTCGGTTCAGTGACGGTGAATGATTCCCTAATCATCTTTCTCCATATTATTTTTAAATCAATCTTTAATATTTTCGTTTTATTAGTTAATTTTTTTTTTTTTTAAATCTAAAACCCCCCCCATTTGGTTACTTTTTGAAACAGCTAGAAACTCCCTGCTATTCGTGGGAACGAACTCCTTGCCATTATATTACCAGTTAATTGTGTGAAAAGGAATAATTAATTTAGTGCGTAAACGACGCGCACCATTTATCCCTGATTCTAAGTAGCATAATTGTGGGTAGTGCTTGTAGTGATATATCCTACTAGTCACATATGAATCATAACTTGGGTTAAATCGATCTAGTGCTTTTACACATTTTGATTTCCTTGGTTAGTCTTATTCCATAGAACTTATTTCTTTTAGGGAGTTAAACTTAATTGTGCTTTTACACTTTAGGTTGCTTTTTAGGAAGAATTCACATATGCATCTTTTAATGTGGTTGTGATGAAATCAGGGAATTAGCGGGATATTCTTGCGATCAAGGTATCCTAGGACTTTTAGTAAATATGAGATTAAAATTTCAATTATAGTCATTGTTGAAAATATATGTTTGTGAATGAAACTATCCCGTGACCAATATCTTCTCCTTATTGATTACTTTTATTATTACTTTGCTTTCAATTTAGTTTTTATTGCTTTGAAATATCAAAATACCCCATTGGTTACTAAGAATTTGAAAATTTGCATAACAACAAAAGCCTCTCTGTGGATACGAACTCTCTCTTATTGCATACTACATTTATTTTAGTTAAGTAAGAAAGTGAAATTATATTTGACCGGCTGATAACCGACCAGTTGTTTGGACAACAAGAAAATTCCAAAACCGAAAATATTCTCAAGATATTTACAATAAAGTACCTAATTTCGGTTTTTTTATTTCCACTTAAATTCCAAACCATATTTTTGAAAACTCTCATAGGAAACTTCTATTATTAATCTAGCACATTAACTAATAATATTTTCCAGAGGATATGCTTTAATTGCTGGTAATTAAAATATATATGATGAAAATCATAATTAAATGCTTTTCACTTTTTCGGTATCGGATCACCTTGAGTATCAAGGAATATCTTTGAATAATTAATGATAAGAGTTATGTACATGCTCAAATAATGTGGCCATCTAGAAGCTTCTCATCTTAGCAAACCCAAAACCGTAATTCACACGCATCATGAAGAAATATGTGAACCATGAAAACTTGGTTTTGCTCATGAAATAGATTATACCATTGCTCCAAATTATGTTGTGACCGGATATAACATGATTCCCAAGATAGGTATAATCGGTTACACCTTGCTCCACAAAGTTGCTTGTGAACAGTTACACCTTGCTTCCCAAAGGTATCTTGTGACTGATTACAACTAACTTCCCAATTCATCTTGTGACCGGTTATACCTTGGATCCCAAAGTAACTTGTGGTCGGTTACAACTTGCATTCAAATATAGCTTGTGATTAGTTACAACTTGATTTCCAAAGTAACTTGTGACCGATTATAACTAGCTATATATATATATATCATAGGCTATGACCTGTTATACCATAAATCTCAACAAGTTAAGATAGGTTCTACCTTGTCATCTTATATTGGTCATTCAAAAGATATTCAATAAAGAACCTGACCAATCATGATTTCCTTTCGATTATGAAACAAGTTCATATATGTACTTCCTTTAAACAAATGTTATAAAATATTATTTCCTAGGGTGAAATCATACCTATGTAAAGCACACATAATCAAGTAACTAAATATAATAGATTATGTCGATGTCGTATTTATGAAGTTCAAAAGATAAGCGTTATACTTCGTAATATAATCCCTTAATACTTGACCAAGTCTAACACTAGAGTATTATTTATATACAACTTCCCATGTAATGTTTTTAATATAATCCGACTTGATAGTTACGTTAAGAATGAAAACAAAATCAAGTCAATATTACTAACCTCAAGAGGAAGGATGATGTTGTATTGGTCATTCAAAAGATATTCAATAAAGAACCTGACCAATCATGATTTCCTTACGATTATGAAACAAGTTCATCTTTACCTAGTGACGAAAGTCATGTTATGTTTCAATCATTTTGGAAATTGCTCTGACGAAAAATAGTTTGTGAATAACAACTATATAACATCCTATGAAAATGTTTCAATGATTGAAATGAGAGTTTAGACAATATAACCATTGGAGGATATAAGCATTTTTGTGGTAACACATATATGTATAAGTCCTTATTACTTGAACCGAAGTTTTTGAACTTTGTTGATCAAGTGAAATCGGAGTAGTGCGTGATCTCAGTCCGCGAACTCAGCATACAAGCTCAGTCTGCGAACTGGCGTAGTTCTCGAACCTAAGAATTTCTGTTGGAGTTTGTGAACTCCGTCCGGGAATTTAAGTCCGCGAACCCAGTCTGTGAACTTGAGTAGGTTATGTATAAAAACGATTTTTGTGAACTTATCATAATAAACTAAGGAATGATATTGCAAACCGTGGCTTTATAGTTCATGAATCGATTCGAGTGAATCACATCGTTTTTCCTTCAATTGTATCTTGTGTAGAACATGGGATCTCATAGCAATTGAACAACTCTCTAACTAGTTCGTTTGAGTCATTTGGACTAGTTATGGTGAAGAAGAATATGGTTGATATGAAAGTTATCATTTGGCTAACCATTTGGTTAATTAGTGTTGAACCAACTAATGTACAAGTTTGGGTACGTTTACACAAACCCAAAATCGTCTAGTACATATGTGTATAACAAGCTAAGTTTTTTATCTAACGGTTGATAAATATTAGCTTGAATCTAATCATGTTTTCATATAACGGTGAATATTGAATGCTTTGTTACTAAGCTAACATTGATTGCAAACCCTGATTTGAAGATTATATAAGGGAGAACTCTAGCAACTGGTAAACCTAATCCCCACACATTCTGTGTGATACTAGTTTGCTTAGCTAGAGTCGATTCTCCTTTAACCTTTGGTTTTCTTATTCTAAAACCAGGTTAACGACTTAAAGACTTCACAGGGATTGTGAAGCCAGACCGATACTACTTTTATCGTAGTTGTGTGATCTGATCTTGATGTTTATATCGTACGAGTACAATTATAATAATTGGATTGAGATTTATTTCTCCGATTGGCAAGATATAAAAGTAATCACAAACATCTTCGTCTCATCGTTTGTGATTCCACAATATCTTTTTTTGCTGCGTCGATTAAAACTATTATGAGGTGATTGATAAAACTGAGCTGTTCTTCGGGAATATAAGTATGGTTTTATTGATTGGTTCCTGTTCACCTTGATTTATCAAAAGACGGAACAAAACTCATAGGTTTATTCGTGGGAGACGAATTTATCTATCTTGTAGACTTTTCTGTGTGAGACGGATTTGTTTATTAAAGTCATCGACTTTGGGTCGCAGCAGCTCTTGGTTGTGGGTGAGATAAACTAAGGGAATCAAGTGCGCAGTATCCTGCTGGGATCATAGGCGTAGGTGATAGGATCCAGAGATGCCTATATATAAACCGCAATCGCACGGTGTCCAACTAGTAGACAGAGGCAAGTACGGGTCGTTCCCACGAAGAGCGGTAGAAATACCGTAATTAATATCTCTAATAAGAACTAACCAGGAATAATATTTTTGGATTTTTAGAATTGAAAATGAAACAATAAAAATAATTAAAAATAATTAACTAATTGCATGGTGAAAGACAATAACTAGGGAATCTGGTTTCCACCAATCTATTCATGCAAAACTCATATTCAATTTCTAAAACACATACTCCATAAATTGTTTCACAAGTATAATTTCCTTCGCTGCAAAACTAGTAATTCTAAAGTAATATCTATCAATTAAAAGCATATGTCGTCAAAGAATTTAACCCAAACACGACACATCAATCGAAAAGCATAAATAATCAATGAATTACTTAAATCAATTATGAACCAAGCAATTTATATGAAGAAAATTATTAATCACTCGAATCATTATTTGGAGGATTATCATTTGAGTCTACATGATTTATTTAGTTTTCACCAAAAACCCTAGCCAAAATTTAGCAAAACATGGAGATAGGGTTCTCAAAACCCATAAAAAAATAAATTGACAAGAGAATGAAAGAGTAAACGTTGTCACCGTCGTCACCCGGTGCTAAGTCGTCTTCCTCTTCTCTTGCTATTCTCCTTCTCCAACTATAGAAGCGGCGGAGGCCTCCTCTTCTTCTCAAGTTTCTGTTAAATCTCAGCCGCACCTCCTCCCTTCTGTTTCTTCTTCGATTTCATATATACCTCATGCTGCGTATCCAGAAGATCCACAATTAAGACCTAGTAAATTTCCAGGTCTAGTCCATACATTCAGACCTGGAACTACCAAGGCCCACTCCACTACGCATACATCCAACTCCTTCCAAACTGGCCACCGGCAGCCAGCGTTAGTGCAAAACCGACCACATCACACAAAACTCGAGCCAACACCAGATTCTGACCAACTTCTTGAACCCACCGATCTTATGGAAACAGCTAACAGACAGTCCATCAAGTCATCCAACCATCACCCCCTGTTCTGCAGCACTCTTGCTTTTGATAATTTACGCATCTCCATCTTCTATGCCAGATGTGAATCATCCAACTGACGAACCTTTGTTCTCTGTCGATGTTCTTTCATTTCTGAGCTCCTGTACTCCTCCATAATCACACAATCCACCGGTAACCCTTGCAACTGATTGCTCCAGACGAAACCACCACAAGAAATCCATTGCAGTCACTATTGTTAAGAAGCTTGAACCTGTTGTTCTCTCTCTTCACATCAACAGGGAAAATGCATCTCCACTTCCTTATTGATTTCAGCCTAAAACCATGGCATCAGTTCCATTCATCAAAGCATCTCAGTCTCGGCAACAGTTTAGACCCAATACCGTTTGAATACCGTCCACCATTCTCCACTGAACCAGCTCAACCTGAACCCCACAGTACCACTTAGAATTCGTCTTCATTCGCATCTCCATTCATATACACAGCCATCAAATCGATGGCACGGCCATGGCAGTAACAACAACTCCTCAAAACTCAGGCTTGAACTTGATGAGAACCATGGGTTCGAATCACTCTTACAAATAATTGATATGAACTCCAACCACCGAGAAATCTCCTCTACTTCCTTCGAAAACACCCCACAAAAGTAGGTTGCAGACCTGTTAATCACCATTGCCGCCAGTTGTTCACCAGCTCCTTATCTCGCTGCCAATTTCAATATTTTCCATCCCGTCAGAAATCTGCAATCATTTCCTCCATTTGAACACTCGACACCTTGAATACACAGCACCTTCACTTGGACGTAACCCCATCAAACTCCATTTATATAATTCTTTCATCATCTATTTTTATCACCCCATGATTTTACATCTTGCATCGTGAAGAAAAAGTAAAGGCAGCTGCTTGGGTCATCTCCCTTCGATGAGAACATCACCTGCTTGATAAGATATGACTTTCTTTTTATTTTAACAAAGAATAGAATATGCATTTCAAGTCTTTATAAACGTGTACCAAAAATGGTGCCACGTCCCATTCATTTGTTCACTTCCAGTGGACCTGACATGTTTGCATTATATATACAAAGAATTCTTTGTTTGACTTGATAAGTTTCTGGTCATGAAAATGGTTGTGGTGCTACCAACTTAAATATTTAACTTGAAAAGCGACAAGTTTGTCCATTGTGCTCAGCCTCCTTGCAGTGGGAACAACCAACATCTATTGGGCCGGTCACCTGCTTGAGAAAGCAAATAAATTCTTTGTACCACCAACTCAAATGTTCTCTAGCCGTGAAGTGACTTCCATGCTGCTGATATATGGAAATACCAGGCCAGCTATATTATGTCATTTTTGCCGCAAACGCCATATTATTACCATTTAGCCATTTATTCTCTCGATGATTGGAATTGCTTGTACTTTCTACAAAAGCACTAAAATAGAGTCATTAGCCAAAATATCGAGTCCTAGCCAATATAAATATGGGTATAAAATGTAGCACTTTCGTGCTTATCAACACCCCCACACTTATATTTTGCTAGTCCCGAGCAAAACAAAGAATTAGACCCGCTACACAGCTGGTCATATAATAAGGGAGAGTTAGACCCGCTACACAGCTGGTCATGACAAATTCCATACACAAGACCGGCGATATAATTTTTTTTTTTTAGACCCGCTACACAGCTGGTCATAAGATGCAAGGAAAAAGAAAAGGCCCGCTACACAGCTGGTCATAACCCTAAAAATCATAATGATAATAATTTTTTTTTTTTTTACTTTTTTTTAGACACGCTACACAGCTTGTCATAATATTCAAATTTTTTTTTAATCAAAATTTCTAACGACAGTGCCACTCCCCCACACTTAAACATTACATTGTCCTCAATGTAATTGAGTCATCCAACGTAGAAATTAAGATGGGAAATTTAAGCAAACTAATAAAAGATACAGGAAAGAAAACAAATCTGATGGGTTGACTCCCATGAAGCGAAATCGTATGGGTTGACTCCCATAAATCATGTTCTTTGTATCCATGTTTGCGCACATAAAGAAGAACCTCAAACAAGGCGAGGTTACACCAAAGTAAACTGCAAAGCATATATGTATAGTCTGAAAAGTTGGGGATCAATCCAACAAATCAGGTCAGCTGTGAAAATAAACCTGCAAAAACGATAAACCTCCAAAAACAAGAGTAAATCCTTTCCCAATAGAAAATTTTCCTTAGTCGAAATAAGTAAATCATTAGTCTCTATTTGGGAAACATGCTCTAAATCAGGCTCAAGATCTGCTGAAATAACTTCCGTCGACACAATATCTTCGCAAGAAACCAAATGAAGCGATGAATTGACAATGTCAAAAGGAATCGAACCATCAAACTCAACATAATGATCTAAACATGCATTTACATGTTCAAGATTATCAATATCAATAACTCCTAAATCTGGTTCTAAGTCCGCGGAAATAACTTCCGTTGTTGAATTACCTTGAGTAACCATTGGAGGACGCAATGCATTGGCAATATCAATAATCATAGGGTCATCGGAATCAGAAAAGTGGGCTAAACAAACAGATAAAGGCTCAAAATCATCGACACAAGTTATCTGACCAATATCAATATGTTCAACATTCACATCAGCATTCGGAAAATCACTAGATGGATCATAAAAACAAGAGCACAATGGAGCAACAATATCATTAATAATCGCCTCATTGATATCTGCAACTAAGTGACTTATATGAAACTCATTATTTGAATGATTAGAAAATATCTCATTATGCACGTCTAATGTCTATGAGTCATCAAACTCAACAATAGTATCTTCTGTATAAATATGTTCTTCTAAATCATCATTATCTGAATAAATGGTGTCTATAACACAACTCTCGTCCTTTTGAATAGACAAATAATCAGTTAAATGATCATGAGTTGGGTAAGATACAATAGATTCAGATGTTATATCGGTATCATAATTCCTAAAATCACTTCTAGCGTCAAGTTCATTTTCACCTTCATGGTATTGGGGTTTATACTCATCTGAATAACCACCCATAGAGAAATTGCGTGGATTCCAAGTTCCATACCGGAGGCGATTATAAGCAAGAACTTCCTTATACCGTGACCCGTACATGTATTCACCTAGCGTCATAGAAGACGTCTCCCGCAAAGCATTCATCGTTCTCAAAAAGGTACCTGAAATAAAATTATAAAATACGAAACAAGTCAAAAGGAAAAAGAAATCCTAAAACTGTACAAAAATAAAAATAAGTAAAATAAAAACCAAACTATTTACAAATCAAAAATACTAATTAAAATATTCCACAGCCGCTCCCCGGCAACGGCGCCAAAAATTGATAGGATCCGGAGATGCCTATATATAAACCGCAATCACACGGTGTCCAACTAGTAGACAGAGGCAAGTACGGGTCGTTCCCACGAAGAGCGGTAGAAATACCGTAATTAATATCTCTAATAAGAACTAACCAGGAATAATATTTTTGGATTTTTAGAATTGAAAATGAAACAATAAAATTAAATAAAAATAATTAACTAATTGCAAAGTGAAAAACAGTAACTAGGGAATCTGGTTTCCACCAATCTATTCATGCAAAACTCATATTCAATTTCTAAAACACATACTCCACATATTGTTTCACTAGTATAATTTCCTTCGCCGCAAAAGTAGTAATTCTAAAGTATTATCTATCAGTTAAAAGCATATGTCGTCAAAGAATTTAACCCAAGCACGACACATCAATCGAAAAGCATAAATAATCAATGAATTACTTAAATCAATTATGAACCAAGCAATTTATATGAAGAAAATTATTAATCATTCAAATCATTATTTGGAGGATTATCATTTGAGTCTACATGATTTAATTAGTTTTCACCAAAAACCCTAGCCAAAATTTAGCAAAACATGGAGATAGGGTTCTCAAAACCCATAAAAAATAAATTGACAAGAGAAGGAAAGAGTAAACGTTGTCACCGTCGTCACCCGGTGCTAAGTCGTCTTCCTCTTCTCTTGCTATTCTCCTTCTCCAACTATAGCAGCGGCGGCGGCCTCCTCTTCTTCTCAAGTTTCTGTCACAAACCCCCGGAAATCTCAGCCGCACCTCCTCCCTTCTGTTTCTTCTTCGATTTCATATATACCTCCTGCTGCGTATCCAGAAGATCCACAATTAAGACCTAGTAAATTTCCAGGTCTAGTCCATACATTCAGACCCGGAACTACCAAGGCCCACTCCACTACGCATACATCCAACTCCTTCCAAACTGGCCATCGGCAGCCAGCGTTAGTGCAAAACCGACCACAACACACAAAACTCGAGCCAACACCATATTCTGACCAACTTCTTGAACCCACCGATCTTATGGAAACATCTAACAGACAGTCCATCAAGTCATCCAACCATCACCCCCTGTTCTGCAGCACTCTTACTTTTGATAATTTACGCATCTCCATCTTCTGTGCCAGATGTGAATCATCCAACTGACGAACCTTTGTTCTCTGCCGATGTTCTTTCATTTCTGAGCTCCTGTACTCCTCCATAATCACACAATCCACCGGTAACCCTTGCAATTGATTGCTCCAGACGAAACCAGCACAAGAAATCCATTGCAGTCACTATTGTTAAGAAGCTTGAACCTTCTGTTCTCTCTCTTCACATCAACAGGCAAAATGCATCTCCACTTCCTTATTGATTTCAGCCTAAAACCATGGCATCAGTTCCATTCATCAAAGCATATCAGTCTCGGCACCAGTTCAGACCCAATACCGTTTGAATACCGTTCACCATTCTCCACTGAACCAGCTCAACCTGAACCCCACAGTACCACTTAGAATTCATCTTCATTCGCATCTCCATTCATATACACAGCCATCAAATCGATGGCACGGCCATGGCAGTAACAACAACTCCTCAAAACTCAGGCTTGAACTTGATGAGAACCATGGGTTCGAATCACTCTTACAAGTAATTAATGTGAACTCCAACCACCGAGAAATCTCCTCTACTGCCTTCAAAAACACCCCACAAAAGTAGGTTACAGACCTGTTAATCACCATTGCCGCCAGTTGTTCACCATCTCCTTATCTCGCTGCCAATTTCAATATTTTCCATCTCGTCAGAAATCTGCAATCATTTCCGCCATTTGAGCACTCGACACCTTGAATACACAACACCTTCACTTGGACATAACCCCATCGAACTCCATTTATATAATTCTTTCATCATCTATTTTTATCACCCCATGAGTTTACATCTCGCATCATGAAGAAAAAGTAAAGGCAGCTGCTTGGGTCATCTCCCTTTGATGAGAACATAACCTGCTTGATAAGATATGACTTTCTTTTTATTTTAACAAAGAACAGAATATGCATTTCAAGTCTTTATAAACGTGTACCACAAATGGTGCCACGTCCCATTCATTTTTTCACTTCCAGTGGACCTGACATGTTTGCATTATATATACAAAGAATTCTTTGTTTGACTTGATAAGTTTCTGGTCATGAAAATGGTTGTGGTGCTACCAACTTAAATATTTAACTTGAAAAGCGACAAGTTTGTCCATTGTGCTCATCCTCCTTGCAGTGGGAACAACCAACATCTATTGGGCCGGTCACCTGCTTGAGAAAGCAAATAAATTCTTTGTACCACCAACTCAAATGTTCTCTAGCCGTGAAGTGACTTCCATGTTGCTGATATATGGAAATACCAGGCCAGCTATATTATGTCATTTTTGCCGCAAACGCCATATTACTACCATTTAGCCATTTATTCTCTCGATGATTGGAATTGCTTGTATTTTCTACAAAAGCACTAAAATAGAGTCATTAGCCAAAATATCGAGTCCTAGCTAATATAAATATGGGTATTAAATGTAGCACTTTCGTGCTTATCAGTAGGAGCATAACTGTACCTTGGATGAGTGTGAGATTGGTTGGGGTTCAACTACATTACAGACCGAAGTTAATTTGGAGTAGGCTAGTGTCTGTAGTGGCTTAATATAGTGTATGTTTAATCTGGACTATGTCCCGGTTTTTCTGCATTTGCGGTTTCCTCGTTAACAAAATTCTGGTGTCTGTGTTATTTCTTTTCCGCATTATATTTTTTATATAATTGAAATAATACAGGTTGTGCGTTGTTCAATCAATTAGAATATCCGACCTTATTGGTTGTTGATTTAAATTGATTGATACTTGGATATTGGTCTTTGGTACCATCTAAGTTATCTCTCTTTGATTAAGACTCGCAGATTGTATTTGCTTGAGTAAATCAAATTGAGAGATAGAGATAATAACTCCTTGAGATATTTTTATCTAGATTGAGTCTGATTGTCTAGTTGATTCTCTAGTAAAGTAACTCGGAGTTGTCCATACATATTGCTAATAGAAATATTGGGTTTGGTTGCTAGACCCCTGCTTTTTCAATTGGTATCAGAGCAGGCAAACACGTTTAAGACTTTACAAGTCTGTGTTTGTAGCGATCTGACTCTATGGACATAAGTGTTATCTCAATAAACGTACCACCAGTATTCGATGGTTCAAACTACCCGTGGTGGAAAATCGCTATGAGCACGTACCTTCAAGCTCGTGATTTTCGGATATGGGTACGTGTTATTAATGGCTATGATCTTCTGGGTAATATAGGATGCGATGTGTCTACCCTCAAGGATGTTGATAGTTATAACCCAGAAGAAACTCTTGCCGCAAAGCAAAATTTTGAAGGGTTAGATGCTATCAGACAGGAAATTACCTCAGATCTTCAGCACTATGTATCTTCTTGCACTAAGTTTAAAGATGCCTGGGATATCTTAGAAACTACTTTTAAAACCAACAAACATGTTTCTAACAAATGTACCATCGATGGAGGAAATAACGTCAGTGCTCTTTCTGAAAATTCATCCTTCGGAAGGATAAGAATTCCTGATCAAAATTCTGTTCAGAAAGTTGCATTCAATGGTGAGTCAGACACAAGTGAACACTCTATCTCATGGGGTGATGAATGTTGTACGGATGAAGTCTGGTTTAAGAGACCATTGATCACAGAAAAGATCAAAGAATTTGTAAAGAGAAGCATTAGACGTGATGAACGTCCTCTGTTTGCTAATGATTCTATGAAAGAAAAACCTTTAAGTTTCAATGGGATGAATACGGTTGATAGATGTGATAAACTCTCAGCGTTTACAACGGAAACATCTACATACTCAAGTTCTAATTCGGAATATGAGACCGACACAGGGGTTTTTAATTTCTTGGATAAAGAGATTCTTCAATAAAATATTCAATTAAAAGCTTCATTAAAGAACTAGAATCATTAATCCAGGTGAAAAATCATGAGATAGACTGTTTTAATGATAAACTCACCAGAACCATTAATCTAAAGGAGAAAGAGATTAATACTCTTAAGGATGATCTACAAAGATTACCTGGAAGCTCTGATAAAATTTCAGCAATGTTGTTTGGTCAGAAATCCTTTGGAAACACAAATGGTTTAGGATACAAAAATAAGTTTGCATACATTGCCAATCATGTTGCTTCTATTGATTAAGAAAAGATAAAAGCTGGCAGCCGTGTTAAGCAGAAGATACCTCAACAAAACAAATAATCCTTGGTTTGTTTTTTTTTGTGGAAATTCAAGGCATGTTCAAAGTACGCGTTGGAGATTCAAGAAGAACATTGAAAGGATTTCCAAGCTACAGAAGAACATGCAAAATATGAATCTGGATAATCTGCATAGCCCTCCTAAAAATAATGCTTCCAGAATCAGAAGAGGTAGGAAACTTGCTTACACAAAAAACCTTGAAATATCACTATGTGATAAACAAGGAGAGTGTTTGGCTCATAACATTCCTATCTAAAATCAGGGGCGTTCACATCCTCATATTTAACTTGAGAAAGTGAGGCTTTGCGTATTTGTGTGACTCTAGTTTGTATCTATTTCTGTTAAGAAAATATTCTCCTAACAATATAAATAATGGATCATTAAACTTCATAAGACTTTTCTTCTAGGGTTTTTGATGGTCATAAGTCTATTTAAATCATTGGTAAACTTCCTCCTTCCTTGTAAAGATATAATTTTATGGCTCCTGTAACCAGAAGCATCACAAGCAGGGATGCAATTGAAGCAGCTAATGTGTATATGTGTAAAGGGATTTATTCCTCAAGGGTGAAGAAAGTGAAGACTACAATTAACGGAGAAGGTTCTTCCTCTAACTGCCTCTTTTCTATTTGTCCTTTTGATGCTAATTTTAGGGGCATAATAAAAGAGTTCATCAATAAGAGAAATGGTTTAAAATCTTAAATCATTTCCGCTTTGGAAAGAATAACTCACTATGAACAAATGTTATCTCTATCCAAGAACACCCTGCGTGATTTGAGAAGAGAACTCAGTGAGTGAACTGATATTTCTGAAGATTTGGAGGAATTGAACGATCCCATAATCAATGGGTTTTTCAATAATGAGAAGGAATTCTCAGTAGATGCTCTGAGAAAGATCTACGAAAACTAGTAAGTCTTCTGATGAGAATTCTATTTTTCTTGTTTTATTTAGAAGAATAACTAGTGTTTTGGAATAGCCATTATTGTGATTACACATAGCTATATCCAAAGTGTTCATCTTCTTGTTTTTAGATTTATGGTGTTAATTTCTAAACTTGTTTAGAAGATGATGGTTGCAGTATTAATCTTTATGGTTTTATATATTGCATTATTTTGATGGTATATGTATGTTTACGTCCGTGAACTTGATTGTCTTATATTTTGTCAAAAGTAAAGTCGTTCGTGAATTGATATGCAAATATTGATAAAAGAATGAATAGACTTTTGACAAAACGCGAAAGTTAAGCCTATATTGTCAATTATTGATGTAAGATAGGTTAAAATATTTTGTGATTCAAGGATTATGTCTATTGTGTCTCATTGTGCAAATAATGATGGAAACATAGAATGAATCCTTGCTTATTCCACGGTATAGGTCGATTCTCCGATCCACAATTTTTGTGTAAATATTGTGTTGTTCCATGAAGTGTCTTATGTTGAGCACTAAAACAACAAAAGTTGATTGCTTTTGTGATTAGCTTAGTTGATTGCTCTGTAAGGTTCTCTATGTTGAACATGATTAAACTAAATTAATTATCTTGTGTGGTTATTTAGTTATCACTCCATAAGTTTTCTTATGTTTGAGCATCTCTTTGACTGGGTTGGTTATTCGTGATTAACTTAGTCATTGCTCCATAGATTTTCTTATTATGAGTGTGACCAATTAAATTGATTACTTTTGTGATTAGTTTGGTTGAGTATGATAATTAGATTATTTGCGAGTCCTCTTGTGATTAATCTAATTGATTTAAGTCTCCATAAGTTTACTTGTGTCGAGCATATTTAGTCAAATTAATCTTGGTTCGCTTTGGTTAATATGATTGAATATTTTGTATTCCAAATTCATACTTGTATGTGATTTGTTGAGTCTAAAGAAATCCTTCTTTTCTTTCGAAATTAAGGTCGCTCTTGTTGTTCCCTTGGGAATGCCATTTTATGGGGGAGAGTTCTTTTGAACTTGTGCTTAATTGCCAAATCTTTGTGGGGAGTGCGGATGTGGAATATTAGAGTGGTTATCTTGTATCTTTATGAACTCCTTGATGAATGCATTTAGCTTAGGCTTTATGATTGCATCTAAACAAGATGATATACATTTACCTTTGGTCATGAAATGTATCTTACGGAAATTTCATTAGGATCCCGTTCTTGTACCTTTTCCAATTATATTGACAAAAAAAGGGGAAAAATTAATATGTAGTTCATACTACAAATACATATGGTTTTCGGATCATTATGTAAGTGGGAGTGGTTTCCATGAGAGATGGAGTATTGACTAAGGGGGAGTGAAGTATCACCATAGTATTGTTATTAAAGTTGTGATGCAATTGGACTTTGACGCTATGTAATAATACTATGACACTGTATAACAATGATTGAGAACCACTGCTTTTCTTATTGTTATAGCTACGGATTTTCAACAACGATGATGCTAAACTTACAACCTTTGGGATCATTGGACTACTTGAAAGTGACGAAGATTTCGAGTAATGTTGAAGATTAGACATTTGGAATAGGAGCTACAAAGTTTATTTATATAATTTTTTTATTCCATATATATTAATAGTTTTTCCACTAAAATTGACAAATGGGGAGATTGTTAGAGCATTGCTCGGTCGAACTCGCATGCGTTGCTATCTCAAGCATGTTTGTCAATGTTAGTTATCAAAACTATAAAGTCTTGATTTATAGTCTACTATAGCTAAGGTCTCGGACTAGGATAAAAAGTGTAGTTGAGCTCAAGAACTCCATGGCGATCATCATACAAGACGAAGGACTACTCAAGGAACCAATGGATATTCATCGACTAAAAGGTATGTGGAGACTTGAACTTATCTATCACTCAAAAGTCTATCTACTCTATCTCCTATCTTGAGACAAAAGTCGTATTACTATATAGACTAAGATACTATCACTCAAAAGTCTATCTACTCTATCTCCTATCTGAGTATATCTCGCTTATCTATTTCTCTAAATATGTGTTGGTAAAGCTTTCGCTTTAGCCAAGTTCATATTTACCTAGTGACCAAAGTCATGTTATGTTTCAATCAATTTGGAAATCGCTCTGACGAAAAATAGTTTGTGAATAACAACTATATAACATCCTCTGAAAATGTTTCAATAATTGAAATGAGAGTTTAAACAATATAACAATTGGAGGATATAAGCATTGTTGTGGTAACACATATATGTATAAGTCCTTATTACTTGAACTGAAGTTTGCGAACTTTGTTGATCAAGTGAAACCGGAGTAGTGCGTGAGATCAGTTCGCGAACTCAGCATACAAGCTCAGTCCACGAACTGGCATAGTTCTTGTACCCGAGAATTTCTACTGGAGTTTGTAAACTCCGTCCGGGAAATTAAGTATGCGAACCCAGTCTGCGAACTTGAGTAGGTTATGTCTAAAAACGATATTTATGAACTTATCATAATAAACTAAGAAAGGCTATTGAAAACCGTGGATTTATAGTTCATGAATCGATTTGAGGGAATCACATCATTTTTGCTTCAATTGTGTCTTGTGTAGTACATGAGATCTCATAGCAATTGAACAACTCTCTAACTAGTTCATTTGAGTCATTTGGACTAGTTATGGTGAAGAAGAATATGGTTGATATGAAAGTTATGATTTGGCTAACCATTTGGTTAACTAGTGTTGAACCAACTAATGTACAAGTTTGGGTACGGTTACACAAACCCAAAATCGTCTAGTATATGTGTGTATAACAAGATAAGTTTTTTATCTAACGGTTGATAAATATTAACTTGAATCTAATCAGGTTTTCATCTAACGGTGAATACTGAATGCTTTGTTACTTAGCTAACATTGATTGCAAACCCTGCTGATTTGAAGACTATATAAGGGAGAACTCTAGCAACTGGGAAACCTAATCCCCACACATTCTGTGTGATACTAGTTTGCTAAGCTAGAGTCGATTCTCCTTTAACCTTTGTTTTTATTCTTCTAAAACCAGGTTAATGACTTAAAGACTTCATTGGGATTGTGAAGCCAGACCGATACTACTTTTATCGTAGTTGTGTGATCTGATCTTGTTGTTTTTATCGTACGAGTACAATTGTAATAATTGGCTTGAGATTTATTTCTCCGATAGGCAAGATATAAAAGTAATCACAAACATCTTCGTCTCATCGTTTGTGATTCCTCAATAATCTTCTTCGCTGCGTCGATTAAGTTTATTGTGAGGTGATTGATAAAGATGAGCTGTTCTTCGGGAATATAAGTCTGGTTTTATCAATTGGTTCATGTTCACCTTGATTTATCAAAATACGGAACAAAAACTCATAGGTTTATTCGTGGGAGACTAATTTATCTATCCTTGTAAACTTTTATGTGTGAGACAGATTTGTTTATTAAAGTATTCGACTTTGGGTCGTAGAAACTCTTGGTTGTGCTGAGCTCAGCTAAGGGAATCAAGTGCGCGGTATCCTGCTAGGATCAGAGGCGTAGGATCATAACTGTACCTTGGATCAGTGTGAGATTGGTTGGGGTTCAACTACAGTCCTGACCGAAGTTAGCTTGGAGTAGGCTAGTGTCTGTAGCGGCTTAATACAGTGTATGTTTAATCTGGACTAGGTTCCGGGGTTTTTCTGCATTTGGGGTTTCCTCGTTAACAAAATTCTGGTGTCTTTGTTATTTCTTTTCCGCATTATATTTTATTATATAATTGAAATAATACAGGTTGTGCGTTATTCAATCAATTAGAATATCCGACCTTATTGGTTGTTGATTTAAATTGATTGACACTTGGATACTGGTCTTTGGTACCATCCAAGTTATCTCTCTTTGATTAAGACTCGCAGATTGTATTTTCTTGAGTAAATCAAATTGAGAGATTGAGATAATAACTCCTTGAGATATTTTCTATTGATTGAGTCTGACTGTCTAGTTGATTCTCTAGAAAGTAACTCGGAGTTGTCCATACAGATTGCTAATCGAAATATTGGGTGTGGTTGTTAGACCCCCACTTTTTCAATATGTAATCGTTTCCTCCATACATTTGGAAGACTTATATAGATAGGATTAGTGAGCTTGGTATTTGTTGGAAAATACCATGCGTATATTTCCACAAGAAAAGACTAATGAAGGAAGTAGTGCACGTTATCAAAATCATGTTCCAATCCAAACTTTGGATATCATTCATATATTTCTTGTTCAATTTATCCTGACATAGAGATCCGACAGAAAAATCAAACGGACCTCGAAATTATGGCATGCTTAAATCGAAAAGAGTAATTCTCACTGCAAAGTTTAGTTTGGTTTATTCATGTAGTAATTTTCCCTACAAAATTCTCATGACTACATCAAATATCAGTTTGGTTTATTCATGTAGTAATTCTCCCTACAAAATTCTGACTACTATATCAAATTAATATCAATGGACAAAGATAACAAAATCACACTGCTTCAACCGGCCGCAACAAACATTACAACATCAGGACTAACATCAACACCACCAAGATAAAGAAGACTAAAAGTAGATATCAATAGTGTTTATTTAAGAAAAATTTACTAACCATTTTCAAGCTTTTTTCAAAGCCTTTATCCTTAAATCCCATTGATATCCTAGAAGAGGACTGATCTAATCCTCTTCATCATAGCTTTTCCAGTCTTCTTCCTCATACCCATTACTATAATCACTACCAGATGGTGCATGACTTACATCCTCAGAACTACTGCTATCTTCAGTACTGCTCTTTGTTTCCTCAGCATCCCCATCTGTTTATTCTTCCAACATCTTCTCCTCATCCTCATCAGTTGATTCACCCTCATGCATGGTCCTGACAAAGATTGCAGGATTTGTTTTTTCACTTTGATACCTTCTTTTCATAATACCTCGCCAAATGCATCTCCTCTTCATCAACATATGAATCTTTCTCAATTAACTCTATTTCCTCAACATAGTACTAACACCCCCCTCCCGATGCTTATGAATCGCTCTCATCTGCACCTCCATACTTCTTCCACTGCTTTTGCTCAAGTCTCTCCCCTCTCTTATGTGCTACCTTTGCTAATCTTTTCTCCCTCCATGCAGAAAATTCTGCAGTAGTATGCTCTAAACTTCTCTTTTTTTGCAGCTTCTCTTTGTCGTCTATCCATATCAATTTGTATCTCATTCCTCAACTTTTCAAGTTCCCGATCATTTAATGAAAAATACAAGTCTTTTGCTTGATCGTAATTTTCAGATAGAGGTGGTGATGGATTTCCATATCCATTGTTTGCCATTTTCTATCTAATCTCTCCTCTTTCCTTTTTTGGTTTAATTTAATGGTTTTCATATTTCGTTTCTAAACCTTTTTTTATAGAGCTCTAGTCAATAACATTAATATCCATTTATGGCGTTTGGTTAAGGGTCATGTCTCTAGACCATCTACGCCTATTCAAACTTTGTACAGGGCATCCAGAACCATCATGACGCTTTGGAAATTACCATTCATAATCAATTCCATCTAATCCTTCAATTCTGGTTTAATTACACCCTCTCCAACCCAATGCCCTAGTATCCTATTTCTCATTTTTTAAACCCTAGTCCCTTCGGTTCCACCATTATGAGGGACATTGGTAAGCCACTAAACTTAGATTTGGTTCCTTGGATACTAATTACTGCCTTTGATTTTATGCAGGTTCAGATAATGCAGCACTTGTTGGGAGGAACTATTGGCCCTTGGATTACTTTGAGTAGATACTTGAATATCCTAACCCTCAGTTCGACCTTGATCAAAACCAAGGATATTATACCCACACCTATTTTAAACCTCATCAAGCCTAACCATGATTCTAATCCAACCCTCATATATCGACCCAATCTTTTATTTCATACCACTTACCAATACACCCCAGCTATCATTATCACTCTTGGACGTATCCAAAATTTGTTGTTCTCCTTTATAGGAAAAAATAAGAGAAGTAATGGCTCTAATATCTACTTAGATGACACTCCATTACACGTGCTACACATTTCAAAAAAAAAAGGATTCTAGCATTATTATCATTGTCTTATTCTATTATCAATACCAATTGTATATGACAATAGACTATCATCGTTACAAAGATATCATAGGCCATGCAGATACTACTGATACTCTTCCCAATACCACTGTAACTAAACTCCCCCAAAACATAACCCATCTGAATTTTTCACAAATTCATTCTCACTTTGTCAGCAAACGCTATATTCAACCATTCAACATTTTCATTTTTGAGGTTCAGTCTCCAATACAGACTTATGTTATCTTATTTCTTGATTTGTACATGTCCTGTCAATTTTCTACTTTGAACTCTATCATCTCTTGGCACTTTCCTCCGTATACAAATATATACTTTCCCATATCCAATCCTAATTCAACATATTCTATATTTTTCCTTAGATCTAAATATCTGGATAATTATTCATATGGAGTCATCCAATTCTTCTAATGATACTCACACTGTTACTACTATTCAATACCTTTCATCTCAAATGGCTGAAAAACTTATTTTACCCAAAAACCTCTCCTTAACTCTCACTGAACCTGTTTTCATTGACAAAGCTGTAGTTCATGCTGAAAATTATTCAAATTAGAAATGGTATATGGTGGGTTATGTGTGTAGTGAAATTTTAGTGCCTACTTATTTTATTAGATATCATATTTGCTTCCAATGTCCTTTAGCTCAAACTCCAACTGCTACTGCTTTTAGTGGGTTAAGGAATAAGGTCCTTATCAAATTTGTTGCAGAAATTGACTTCAATAGGTCAATGAACAACGTCCTTGGTTTGCTTGTAGTTTTCATATTGTGCTGAGGGTTGTTCCCCCTTATGGTTGGCATGTAAACTTTCAAGTATCCTTTGAAGAGGAATTAATGTGGATCATCTTATGTAATGTTCCTAAAAAATGTGCTGAATTTGAATATATAAAGATGATTACCTTCAAACTTGGAGAACTTATTGAAACTAAAAAACCATATGGTAATCATCCCTTGAAGCAAAATATTAAAGTTTATGTCTGTATCCATGTTAAACAAGCTCTTCCATCTGGTATCCCACTCCTTACAAGAGGAAGAGAATAAACTTTCCTTATTGAATGCAGATACTTCACAGTTCCAAGAAATTTTTGCCATTCATGCCGTATCATTGATCATAAAGATTCTATGTGTCCTAGTTGGCTAGCTAAACAAAAATTCATCAAAGAAGCTAGTTCCTCTGGTTGTAAGTATGTTATGCCAAGGGTCTTTAGACTCATGATATCAACTAAAATTGTTAATGAGCAAGCTGAACCAGTTTAAAACAAAACAGTAACAGATTATATAATGCCTCAAGCTGAAATAGTTCTAGACGCACAAAGTCAAATATTGGAGCTTAATGGTAATACTGATTAAATGAAAAATAATAAATGCAAAGCGGCAGTTCATGCTCAAAGATTTAATACTCTTGCTCAAGACTCTCTCAAAATTATGATTAACATGGGTCCTTTTGGCATAAAATCTACTATCCTCTAGATCCATGAAGTTGGGAATATTCAAGATTAACATCTTATCCCCGTGGTCAATGGTCTCCCAATAATTCTTAAGAAAGTCTCTAGTCAGGTTGAAGGATATACTGTTCTGAATCTGATTCCTGAGTCTAGCAACTCTAGCCCGATTCACACCACCAACTATGCTAGGAAGTTCAAGATAACTGCTACCCCTGCTCAGAAATCTATTATATCCAGAGAACAAGTTATATCACTAGCATCTGAGCATGATGCTCTCTCTACTATTAAAAGGAAAATCAATCCTAAAGCTGATCTCCGTAAGAGGACTAGGTCTACCACTTATATTTTGGATGATTATATCATTACTCCTCCTAGTTTGGATAGTTCTGAGCCATATTATACCTCTATCTGCCCTCCTATTACCAAATTGTGAGACATTTCTACTCTTAACCTATCCCACTGCACCCTCTATACCCAATATTCTTCTGATAGTTTTGGAAATTTCACTGTACCTACTGATGCTACTTCTACTGATAATGGTGTCTGCAATAATTCTCCTCATGATGCTGCTAATATGAACCTGGATGCTACTCAAGGAACTACTTCTAACGGTGAAAATACTAATTCTCAATCTAGTGGAAACCAGGACTCCACTAATCAGATTCCCTCTTCACCCACCCCTATTATTTTCAATACTTCTTCGCATGATCATAATATCTTTCATGTTAATAATGTGAATATGATTTGTTGGAATGTGCATGGCCGTGGTAAAGAAATGCTAACAAGGAACTTAGCATACTTCAATAAGAATATCAATCCTGATATTATTTTCTTGTCTAAAACCAAAATGCAAAAAGACTTTGCTTCTAGAAAATTGAGGAATGTGGGTGTCATGTACTTCAGACTTTGAACTTCTCATGCCTTATATTTCTGAAATTCTAGTGAAGGGTGTAACTAAACTGAGTGGGGTGTATTAATCCTAGGGTCCATCCTCGAGTCTAGTGCTGAGATTTGATCTATTATTAGCCGTTGAGGAAATTGTAAGGGATTGGTCTATTAATGACCAATCATGCTTCCTTCCTGTAAGGTAATGAAAAACTTAAAATTACTTCTAATTGAAGTTTAGGCTCTGATTTAATTAGAGAGAAGGCAGCTTGCTGTCAATTATCCCAGTTTTCCTTGTAGTTGTACCTGGTATCACTACAATTGGTATCAGACTCCTTTCTGGAACCTGTAGCCATGGCGACTAAAGAAAAGCTTCAAGAGATTTCCACCACTGTTTCTCAACACACCGATTCAATCATTGAGATCAAATCCTAGATTCAGTCCTTAAGTTCTAAGATGAACTTTGTTATTAGTTTACTTGAAGGAGCTCAGACCTAGAATTCACCTCCTGAAGCTACTTCATCTGAAATTCCTCAAACCAATCTGGATGATTCAATAGATGGATTTCAGAAATTGATTAACAAATTGTCTCTTCCTGAACAACGTAAGTTCTCTCGAACTCCTAAAGTAGATTTTCCTCGATTCAATGGTACCAATCCCCGTGGTTGGGCTCTCAAATGTGTTAGGTATTTTCATCTACATAACATTCCTGATCATGAACGTGTTGATATCGCCGCTATTCATTTCTATTCTTCCGTCGATCCATGGTTTTTAAATTACCAACAAGGTAAAGATCTTATCTCTTGGGAACCTTTTGTTCACGATTTGTGTACTCGATTTGAGGATATTTCTCAGGAAAATTATGTCGGTACTTTCAATAAATTATGTCAAACCACCACGGTGGAAGAATACTATGATCTTTGGGAACATTATAAAAGTTTTATGGTTGCTAACAAACCCTCTCTACTTGAGAGTTTTTATACCTTGAGTTTCATTAGTGGGTTAAAAGAGGAGATCCGTACTACTGTGCAAATGTTCAAGCCAGATAACACTGCAACAACTTTTTATCTAGCTATACTACAACAAGCTTCTATGCTTCACCATAATAAACCACCAAGGTCCTTCTCTAGACCTTTTGCACCCACACCTTTATCTGTTTCCCACTCTTCCTCCACCATCAAACCTTTTTTCACTCCACCCTCATCCTCCACTAAGCCCAGTACATCCTCCTCATCTCCCATTGTCACCCACCCTAATACCCCTACTAGGATTTCACCTGACAATTCCCTTCCTCCAGTTAAACGGTTAACTCCTGCTCAAATGCAAGTGCGCAGGGACAAATGGCTTTGTTATAACTGCGATGAATTTTATCGACAAGGCCACCGATGTAAAACTCAACAACTCTTTATGCTAGTTGCCGATACATACATGGAAGAGCATGAACATTTATCACCTGATGTTGACCCTGAGGACTCTCATTCGACTCCTGATTCTCCCATTGATATCTCCTTACATGCTTTGACTGGGAATGTTTCCCCTGACACTATTCGCATTCCTGGTCACCTAAATAAACACTCGGTGGTTATTCTTATTGACACAGGAAGCACACATAGTTTCATTGATACTGCTTTAACATCTAAGCTTGGTGTACATGTTTCTCCTACTGGTAAGTTGCTTGTTACAATTGCTAATGGAGATTGTACCATCAGTCAAGGCATCTGCCACAACCTGCATTGGGATATGCAAGGCCACCAATTCTCTGCAAATTTACGCGCTCTTCCTCTTGGTGGATGCGACATTATTTTGGGAGCTGACTGGTTGCGCCAACTTGGTGATGTTACTTTTAACCTCAGTCAACTCAGCATATCTTTTCTACATCAAGGCAGTCAAATTACACTTCAAGGTATCTCTTCTAAACCTTCTTTAAGCATGATTAGTGGCTCCTCATTGAAGAAGTTTCTTAAGAATAATACCCCAACAATTATTGTCCAATTTTTCTCTATATCTACAACTCCTATACTTCTACCACCCCCTGCAGTCTCTACACTTTTAGAGACTTTTGCAGATGTTTTTGCTGAGCCCACTGGCCTTCCACCCTCTAGGTCACTAGACCACAAAATACCACTTAAACATGGATCTAACCCCACTTCTCAAAGACCCTATAAGTGCCCTTTTATCCATAAATCTATAGTAGAGTCCTTGGTCTCTGACATATGGAGCACTTGCAACTTACCTTATCATTGTTAAGGAAACATTCTTTGTTTCCCAAGATGTCGAAATGTGCTTTTGCTCAGCCACATCTTGAATACCTTGGCCATATCATTACCGCCAAAGGTGTTGCTTCTGATCCTGACAAGGTTGCTGCAATGGTCAATTGGACACAACCTAACACCATTAAGCAGCTCAGAGGTTTTTTGGGGCTAACAAGTTACTATAGAAAATTCATTAAAGGTTATGGCAACATCTGCAAGCCATTGACAGATATGCTCAAGAAAGACTCATTTTATTGGAATGATGCTGCCACTCTTGCCTTCTGCACTATTAAACAAGCTATGACCTCTGCACCAGTTTTATCTCTGCCTGATTTTTCTCAGCCATTTACTCTAGAAACTGATGCATGTTTACAAGGGGTTGGTGTTGTCCTTATGCAGAACAATCAACCCATTGCATTCCTAAGTAAGCCATTGGGTCCTAAAGTATTAGCCTTATCTACCTATGAGAAAGAGTTTTTATCCATTGTTATGGCTTTTCAGAAATGGAAGCACTATCTCAGTAGCCAACAGTTCATCATTAATACAGACCACCAGAGTTTGAAATATCTCATGGACTAGAGGTTGTCTACTGCCCTACAACAAAAATGGTTAGTCAAACTACTGGGTTTTGACTATGTTATCAAGTACAAAAAGGGCCTGGAAAATAAGGTTGTTGATGCTTTGTCACGACTACCTGCTGCATCTTCCTCAGCATTGTCCTTATCACAACCACAGTGGATACAAGACATACATTCCAGCTATGAGTCCGACCCCGCATCCACACAACTTATTACCCAGCTCATTGTCTCTCCAACTCAGGGCAACTATACTTATGCTCAGGGCATCTTACGATTCAAAGGCAGATTATATATTGGTTCAGATACTTCACTCAGATCATCTATATTACATTCTTTACATACCTCTACTGTGGGAGGCCACTCTGGCATCAATGGTACTTATCACCGAGCTCGATGTGATGTCTGCCAGTGCAATAAAGGCGACAACTCCCTTCTAGGTGGTCTACTTCAACCACTTCCTATTCCTGAAACTGCATGGCAACACATATCACTTGATTTTATAGAAGGGCTTCCAATGTCTTTTCGAAAGAATGTCATTCTAGTGGTTGTGGATAGACTCACAAAGTACAACCACTTTATTCCTCTTGTCCACCCTTTCACTGCTGTTACAGTTGCTAAGGAATTTCTTTCTCATGTTTTCAAGATCCATGGCCTTTCTAGCTCCATTGTCAGTGACAGGGACAAGATTTTCATCAGCACCTTCTGGCAAGCACTGTTCAAGAGCTTAGGTACCACCTTGAAGCTCAACTCTGCCTACCACCCTCAAACTAATGGCTAAACTGAGAGAACCAATGCTTGTGTTGAACAATACTTGAGGTGAATGACAAGTTCTCAGCCTAAACAATGGGTCCATTGGTTAGCCTTAACTGAATGGTGGTATAACACTAACTATCATTTCAGCTTAAAGATGTCACCCTTTCAGGCTTTATATGGGTATGCTCCACCTCACTTAATGTTCCCTATTCCTACTGCAACTTCTGTTGCCACTGTAGCCAACTATTTACAAGAGAGAGACCATATGCTGCAATTACTTAAGGAAGACCTCTCTAAATCCCAGAGCAGGATGAAGTTCTTTGCAGATCAGAAGAGATCTGACAGACATTTTGAGGTGGGTGATCTTGTATACTTGAAGCTCCAACCTTACAGGCAAACTTCAGTGGCTATCAGAAAGAGCTTCAAACTATCTGCCAAATACTTTGGGCCCTTTGAGGTTCTGCAAAGAATTGGGGAGGTGGCTTATAGGCTAAAACTCCCAGTAGGGTCTAGGATACACCCAGTCTTTCATGTTTCCCAATTAAAGAAGAAAATTGGCTTGCACTCAGTTCCTTCACCTCAGTTACCCCTAGTGGACAATACATGATAGTTTGTGGTTGAACCTGTGGCTGTTCTAGATACTAGAACCACTGTTAGAGGCTCTTCTCAGATTCCACAAGTACTAGTGCAGTGGTGCAATAAAGATCCAGCAGACTCAACCTAGGAGGATAATGCTCACATCCAGGCCAATTTCCAGATTTCATCCTTGAGGACAAGGATCTCTAAATGGGAGGGGCAATGTCATGTACTTCAGACTTTGAACTTCTCATGCCTTATATTTATGAAATTCTAGTGAAGGGTTTAACTAAACTGAGTGGGGTGTATTAATCCTAGGGTCCATACTCGAGTCTAGTGCTGAGATTTGATCTATTATTAGCCGTTGAGGCAATTGTAAGGGATTGGTCTATTAATGACCAATCATGCTTCCTTCCTGTAAGGTAATGAAAAACTTAAAATTACTTCTAATTGAAGTTTAGGCTCTGATTTAATCAGAGAGAAGGTATCTTGCTGTCAATTATCCCAGTTTTCCTTGTAGTTGTACTTGGTATCACTACAGTGGGTTTCCCCTGTACTTTTAATGTGCCATGTATTGGTAGAAATGACGGTCTTGACTTAGCTTGGAAGAAGGAAATTGACTTTTGCATTTTATCCACCAGTAATATGGGCATCTATGTGACCACTAAGGATATTGTCCATTCTAAAACCTATCATATTTTTTCATCTAAGGTGAACCAAATAGCTCTTTAAGACAAGCCTTTTGGGAAAGCTAATGCCTTTTGCAACCTATACCTTTAGATGAACCGACCATTTTTGTTAGAGACTTTAATGCTCTTCTAGGCCCTGAAGATAAAAATGGGGGACTATAAGTTGATGATTCCGATTTATTTAATCTTAGAAACTTCTGTAATATGTTTGATTTGCATGATCCTGGTTTCTATGGCCCTAGATTCACTTGGTCTACTATGCAACAAGGCCTTGATATTTTTTCAGAAAGATTAGATATATGCCTTATTAATCAGCATGTTGAATTATATTTCCTAAATTTTGTGTTAATAACCTGCCTAGAGACTATACTGATCACTGTCCCATGCATATTGGTTTTAATTTTGAACATAATTGTATGCCTAAACCTTTTCATTTAATGGATATGTGGATTGAATATCCTACCTAATAAGATATTATATCCAATGCTTGGTCTGTTAATTTTTTAGGTTCCTCGGCTTATAAACTTAAAGCTAAACTGTTAGAATACAGGCATCCAACTCAAAACCAATTGGCAATGAGTGGAGTGGCCCTGCGGATTGTAAATCACAGGATCTTAGATTGCCTAAACAATGTGGGACTAATAATCTCTCAACATGCTCCCTCACGTGTAGCCTCGTTGTGTCTAACATGTGGAAGATTAAATCGTGTGACGCTGAGTAAAGGCGCGGTCTAATGACTCGTCGCAAATAGTCTGCTCTGATACCATGTTAGAATACGGGCATCCGACTCAAAACCAATTGGAAATGAGCGGAGTGGCCCTGAGGATTATAAATCGCAGGATCTTATATTTCCCAAACAATATGGGACTAATAATCTCTCAACATAAACTTCTTATCACCAAAAAAAGGCCTTAGGGATTGGAATAAATATTCTTTTGGTAATCAAACTAACATTAAAACTACAAGAGAGAAGCTTGTTGATATTCAAACTTCCAATCCAACCGACTCCTATTTTATTTCTAGACTAAGATCTAGATTGGAATATTTGTATTATCTTGAGGAACTATACTGGGAGGACAAATCCAGAGAGGTTTGTGAACAGACGAGGGTACCCAAATATACCTCAATCTAAAATTTTTCCAGCTGTAAGTCCTTTTCCGAAAGTGATTATCTATGGACTGAGTCGAGACAATACAATTAATCGGTTCACACTTCGTGTGATCGTCTATGGATACGAGATCGAGACAATACAACAACGAAGTATATTTACTTGATAAAAGGTTCGGACTTAACCAAACACAATAGGATTGCTATCAAGTAAATAGGAATTAACGTTTGTGCGATTTACTTTAAGTTATAATAAAAACAATTATAATTGTGGAAAATAAAAGTAAATGACACATCAAGATTTTGTTAATGAGGAAACCGCAAATGCAAAAAAAAACCGGGACCTAGTCCAAAATTGAATACTCTCATAATTAAGCCGCTATACAAAATCAAAACAACTTCGTATAGTTGAGACCAAGCAACAAAACCTATAGTTCACCTAGTTCCCTTAGTATCACCGCGCCTCCAACTTGTAAATAAGTCACACAGTTGGAACAATTCATTTGGTTCATATTCCAAACAACAAAAGAACAACAAATATGTTTGGTAACAACTTTTTTCAACCAACGTGATATGAGTTTGACAAAGGCTCTTCGGTTTAACTAATAAACTCCTTTGTCGGGTCCTTAGATCAATCTCTCAACAACTACCGAAGTAATTGTTAGACTATGCAATCAATAATATTAATCACAAAGAAGCATATTGATGTCGATCTACTTAACTAATCAATCCAATCTATCATAAATATAAACCGATTATAGTTGGATCCCTTTCCAGACGAAACAAGTATTGTGTATACCAAAGATTATGAACCCAAAAAGTCTTATTGTCTTCAAATCTTCTTTAATCTTCAATCAACACATGCACACAATCAACTTGAATCTCTTGTGATCAATCACACATAGAACGGAGTCTATTAATGTTGGATTATCACAAGATGTATTTAGATCTACAAACAGTGTAAAGATCCCCGTCAAAACTTTGATCTACTTTGAGTGAATCTTATATCAGAAGAGAAGATTATCAAGCATAAACAAACTAGGTGCAATCAAAGTTCAACAACCTTTAGTCAATCAAATCAATCGAAAACTAATAATAAACTGCAATTATCTAGTTTCCCACCAACGGTATTAATAGAGCTTCTCAATCCCAAAGAAGTCTTTAAATTGAGCGGCCGTAAGAGTTTTTGCCTAATTAGGTTACTTTCCTCTCCGAATAAGGGGCTCTACCAGTAACAACACAACTAGGTAGTTCATGAATCGTTTCGAGTAAAAATAGAAGATTTACTAGGCAAACTAAATCCGTTTTCCAACTAAAGATCGAACAAGAATAAGTTCATCAGACGCTTTCTTTAGTTCGTTCTTTAGAAACTCAAGATTCCTTGTTGCTATTCCGAGTTGTTCACGAACGGATTTAAAGTCTCTAAGAAGATTTACTACCAGTTGTGAAGACATCTGAACTGGTATATTGTTGTTAGAGCATTGCTCGGTCGAACTCGCATGCGTTGCTATCTCAAGCATGTTTGTCAATGTTAGTGATCAAAACTATAAAGTCTTGATTTCTAGTCTACTATAGATAAGGTCTCAGACTAGGATAGAAAGTGTAGTTGAGCTCAATAACTCCATGGCGATCATCATACAAGACGAAGGACTACTCAAGGAACCAATGGATCTTCATCGACTAAAAGGTATGTGGATACTTGAACTTACCTATCACTCAAAAGTCTATATACTCAATCTCCTATCTTGAGACAAAAGTCGTATTACTATATAGACTAAGATTATACACATATGTCACTTCGAGCTGAGTATATCTTGCTTATCTATTTCTCTAAATATATGTTGGTAAAGCTTTCACTTTATCCAAGTTCATCTTTACCTAGTGACGAAAGTCATGTTATGTTTCAATCATTTTGGAAATTGCTCTGACGAAAAATAGTTTGTGAATAAAAACTATATAACGCCCTCTGAGAATGTTTCAATGATTGAAATGAGAGTTTAGACAATATAACTATTGGAGGATATAAGCATTGTTGTGGTAACACATATATGTATAAGTCCTTATTGGTTGAACCGAAGATTATGAACTTTGTTGATCAAGTGAAACCGGAGTAGTGCGTGAGATCAGTTCGCGAACTCAGCATACAAGCTCAGTCCGCGAACCCAGTCCGCAAACTGCCGTAGTTCTCGAACCCAAGAATTTTTTCTAGAGTTTGTGTACTCCGTCCGGGAACTTAAGTCTGCGAACCCTGTCCACGAACTTGAGTAGGTTATATCTAAAAACGATGTTTGTGAACTTATCATAATAAACTAAGGAATGCTATTACAAACCGTGGATTTATAGTTCATGAATTGATTCGAGTGAATCACATCGTTTTTGCTTCAATTGTGTCTTGTGTAGTACATGAGATCTCATAGCAATTGAACAACTCTCTAACTAGTTCATTTGAGTCATTTGGACTAGTTATGGTGAAGAAGAATATGGCTGATATGAAAGTTATCATTTGTCTAACCATTTGGTTAACTAGTGTTGAACCAACTAATGTACAAGTTTGGGTACGGTTACACAAACCCAAAATTGTCAAGTACATGTGTGTATGGAAAGCTAAGTTTCGATGTAACAGTTGATAAATATTTGCTTGAATTTAATCAGGTTTTCATCTAACGGTGAATATTGAATGCTTTGTTACCAAGATAACATTGATTGCAAACCCTGATCTGAAAGACTATATAAGGGAGAACTCTAGCAACTAGTAAACCTAATCCCCACACATTCTGTGTGATACTAGTTTGCTAAGCTAGAGTCGATTCTCCTTTAACCTTTGGTTTTCTTCTTTTAAAACCAGGCTAACAGCTTAAAGACTTCATTGGGATTGTGAAGCCAGGCCGATACTACTTTTATCATAGTTGTGTGATCTGATCTTGCATTTTCTATTGTATGAGTATAATTGTAATAATTGGCTTGAGATTTATTTCTCCGATATGCAAGATATAAAAGTAGTCACAAACACTTCATCTCATCGTTTGTGATTCCTCAATAATCTTCTTCGCTGCGTCGATTAAGTTTATTGCGAGATGATTGATAAAGCTGAGCTGTTCTTCAGGAATATAAGTCTGGTTTTATCAATTGGTTCATGTTCAACTTGATTTATCAAAAGACGGAACAAAACTCATAGGTTTATTCGTGGGAGACGAATTTATCTATCTTGAAAACTTTTATGTGTGTGACAAATTTGTTTACTAAAGTCTTCGACTTTGGGTCGTAGCAACTCTTGGTTGTGGGTGAGATCAACTAAGGGAATCAAGTGCTCAGTATCCTGCTGGGATCAGAGGCGTAGGAGCATAAATGTACCTTGGATGAGTGTGATATTGGTTGGGCTTCAACTACAGTCCAGACCGAAGTTAATTTGGAGTAGGCTAGTGTTTGTAGCGGCTTAATACAGTGTATGTTTAATCTGGACTAGGTCCCGGGATTTTTCAGCATTTGCGGTTTCCTTGTTAACAAAATTCCGGTGTCTGTGTTATTTCTTTTCTGCATTATATTTTGTTATATAATTGAAATAATACAGGTTGTGCGTTGTTCAATCAATTAGAATATCCGTCCTTATTGGTTATTGATTTAAATTGATTAACACTTGGATATTGGTATTTGGTACCATCCAAGTTATCTCTCTTTGATTAGGAATCGCAGATTGTATTTGCTTGAGTAAATCAAATTGAGAGATAGAGATAATAACTCCTTGAGATATCTTTATCTTGATTGAGTCTGATTGTCTAGTTGATTCTTTAGTAAAGTAACTCGGAGTTTGTCCATACAGACTGCTAATCGAAATATTGGGTGTGGTTGTTAGACCCCCGTTTTTCAAATATTTTTATAGCTAATGAGGCTGTCTATGTAGTTAACCACCATAAAAAGAAAGATGGTATTGCTGCTATAAAGTTAGATATATCCAAAGCCTATGATAAACTTGAGCGGTCTTTTCTTAAAAAAGTTTTAAACAAAATGGGCATGTCTGAACATTAGATTAAACTAATTAACCAATGTATGTCTACTGTCTCTTACTCTGTTTTGTTAAATGATAGTCCTACTGGCCTTATCAAACCTGAAAGATGTTTGAGACAATGAGATCCTTTATCTCCTTATATTTATATTATCTGCTCTGAAGCCTTATCTGCTTATATTGATTCCCTGACTAGTAAAGGCTTAGTGGAATGTATAAAAGTTTGTAAAAACTCCCCCTTGTATGACCCACCTCTTATTTACTGATGATTCCCTTCTGCTTTCAAAAGCTACTGAAAAGTACTTTAGGACTATCAAAGACTATTTACAAAAATACTGTTTGGCTCCAGGTCAGGAAATAAATTTTGATAAATTTGCTATCATGTTTGGTATAAAATTGCATATTCCTCTTATGAATCACCTATCTAATATTCTAGACATTCATAATAGAGACCTAGGAGAGAAGTATCTTGCTACCCCTATAGCTTTCCAGGCCTTTAAAATACATACCCATATGGGTATTCTTCAAGTTGTGGATGCTAAAATTACTTCCTGGTTTCACAGACTTTTATCCCAGGCTGCTAGAACTACTTTGGTTAAACATGTTGGTCATGCCATCCCTTTGCATCAGATGGGTGCTTTTTCTCATCCCTAAACATTTATGTAGAAAAATGGATTCTCACCTATGCAAGTTCTGGTGGGGAGAGACTTTAGACCCTAAAGATAAAAAAGACAAAAAAAAACACCTTTTGGGTTGGGATGCCAAATACTCCCCTAGGTCTGAAGGTGGTCTAGGCTTCAGAAAAGCTGAGCTAAATAACATGGCTATGTTAGCCTGAAATTCCTGGAAAATTATGGAAACTCATGACTGTCTTTTAGGCACTGTGCTGAAAGCTAAGTATTTCCCTAAGACTAATTTTCTTAATGCTGGTTGCCCTAATGACTGCTCTTGGACCTGGAGATGCTTACATACTATTAAAGAGATGATTAAGCCTTTAATTTCCTGGATTGTAGGAGATGGTAAGTTTATAGACCCTTGGTGTGATAAATGGATCCCTACTTTGGGATCGGCTACACCTAATCTTTTAGTTCCTCCAGACCCTAGTGTAAAAGTTTCTTACTTTATTGATGATGATACTAGATCTCGGAATATCAACAAGTTAAATACCCACTTTGATGATGCTTCTGTTTAGAAGATCATTACAATTCCCTTAAGCCAGTTGTGTACTCCTGATAAGAGGGCTTGGGAGCTTCCAAAAAATGGTAGATTTTCCTCCAAATCTGCTTACTTGGGACTTAGAGGGCTTAGGACTCCCCCCTTGTAATAAACTTTGGAAGTGCATTTGGAAAATTCGTGTACCTCATCGTATTCAACTCTTTACTTAGAAAGCTGCTAGGAATGTTTTGCCTGCTAAAACTATTTTACATACTAGGATGACTATGAATTCTGTTATTTGTAATATATGTTATGATCTCGATGAATCTATCATGCATGCTCTTGTTCTCTGTCCATTTTCTAGTCATGTCTGGTGTCTGGCTTATTTCTGTGCTAATACTTCTGCTTTCTATGATAGTTCTATGATTGATTGGTAGAATTTCTGGTTGATTGACCCTGTTTCTGGAATTCCTATTGATAAACATTGTCTGTTTGTTGCTATATTGTGGTCTTTGTGGACTAGTAAGAACAATTTAGTTTTTAAAAACCTTTAGGAGAATCATGTTGTTGTTATTCATACGGCTAAGGCTATGCTTCTTACTGTCAAAACTAAAACCCAACCCCCTCCTAGTCATACTATATCCCATAGTGACTCTTGGATGCCCCAAACTTTTGGATGGATAAAATGCAACACTGATGGAGATTATGATGACATTACTAATGACAATGGTGCAGCCCATGTGATGAGGGACTTATCCAGCAAAGCTTCTTTTTATTCTTCTATTATTTTTGAAGTTAAATTCGCTGAAGAGGCTGAAGCTAGAGTTATCTGGGCTGTGTTAAAGAAAGCTGTGGACTTAAATCTTACTCATATCATTGTTGAAAGTGATGCTCAAGACCTGATATCTCAATTTTGTTTTGGAAAATTTGATGGAAATCTTAGAACCGATGTTATCTTTAAAGACATTCGATTTTTTGCTTCCTCTGTTATTATTTGTATCTTTACTTTTCAGCCTAGAACTTGTAATTATATTGCTCATGAACTAGTTAAGTGGGCAAAAAACAACAAGTTATCTATGTACTAGTATGTCCCTCCTGTTTTGCTTAGGTATTTATTGAGGAGGACCATTAGACTTTTTGAAGTTCGTTGCTTATAAAATAAAATAAAACGCACAAATTTGATAAGTGTACGCAAAATCAGACTCACCTAGGGCTGAACAGAAACCGATCCGAACTGGCACACCCAGCCGAAACCGACTGAATCGGACCGAAACCTAACCAAACCGTTCATCCAACGGTCGATTACAGTTTGACAATTCATAACCGTTAGATCTTCTGTTCGATTAACAGTTTCAGTCTCCAAACAAACCGAACCGAACCGATTAAACCGATCATTTATAACCACTCATCTAAATACATCATGTCCATCCATCTCAATTTATTACACAAACCCTAAACAACTAAACACTTTGTTTATTTTTTCTTTTTTAATTCATCTTTCTTTCCAGCAGCGGCTCTTCCCTTTCCACCACCATCACCTATATCACGATCACGACAATTATCACCTTTCGCATCACAATTTTTTCTTCTCCATCAGTGATTTAATAATCTTCGACTTCAAATCAGTTATGGAATATGATGAAACCCTAGCTTTATATATGAATTTAATCATCTTCTTCTTCTCGTTTTGATATATGAATCATAGATATCATATGGAAAACCATACGAATTTGATTATTAATTAAACAGATGAATCATCATCTTCTTCTTCTTCGTTTTGAAATCTTTTTCTTTTATTAGGGTTTTCATATGAAACAACATATAATCATATGGGCCATATAAATCAAATTTGGAGTTTTCATATAAATCATGTCTCTATGTTTGAGTTATGGGTTTGTGTTGTATTGAATGTGCAGGAACCGGAGAACTTCACGGGATGATTCATTTATGCAGAATAGTATCACCAGGTTGTGCAGAAAAGCTGTTTGAGAAAACGCCCGAGAGATCATTTCTTCTAAATTGTTGTTATTTGTTATTCATTGTAATCTTGATTCAATTGATGACTATAATTATTGATTGTAAATTTGTAATTGTATTCTTGATGATATGTAAGTTTCATTTTTCTTAATTCAATTAACTAAGTTTTATGAATCGGTGAAAACCGGCTAGGAAACCGTAACCGACGCGGATCGGTTTAGAACCGAACCGATTCCAACACAGTCCAGTTACGGTTTTGAAAGTGAAAATCGTATTATATATAGTTCGGTCGGCGGTTTTGCCTGAAAACCGGACCGACCGAACGTTGTGCACCCCTAGACTCACCCATGCACCTTGGGCTTGGATGCACCTATTTGATAGAGAGCGGACTAGCGGAGCCATGTACCTTCCGGGAGAAAAACACTAAAATAAGCAGTCAAATACCGAAGAGCCTAAGGGTATATTAATTATATGTCCCTACTTTTAACTTCCTACAAATATATCCTTATGCAACAATAATTATGTCCCTCCTTTTTTATAACCTTATCCATTTAATATTAGATTACTTTAATACCCTCACTCATATAATATTTTTATTTATTTCAAAATACAACAAATTTCTTCCACTACCACTTCACCACCACCACTAGCACCACCACCACCAACATTCAACTACCATACCACCACCACCTACCAACCGCCACCACCACCAATATTCCACCACCACTCCTTCACCGCCACCATTACACCACCACTAGTCCTCCTCCACCACAAATTAAATCCGCCACCGCTACCGCCACCACCACCTCACCGGCCACCGAAGACGCGCCACCGAAGACGCCGCCACCACCATCACTGGTTCAAATATTTTTGTATCAACAAAAAGTAGTTGATCCATTTCAGTTGGATCAAACAGTGGATGTGTATCCATTGCAGTTGGATCAACAGTAGCAATTTATCCATTGCAGTTGGATCAACAATGGATGTTTATCCATGCTGATGGAAAAATGCTACCACTTCATCAGCTGCAGTTTCAGATCCACCAACAAAATCATCAACAATAGAAATTTATCTAGTTTATCCAAGAAAAAGGATCAACAAGTAAGTTGATCCAATTTTAGTGGATCAACAATGGAAGTTGATCCATGTAAAATTGGATCAATAATGATAGTTTATCCATGTAAAATGGAGTGAACTTGGCGTGATTCGAACACGCATCATCCGACATGGAGTCACCATGCTACCATTGCACCACAAGTTCAACATTAGAACAAATTTACATGATTTAAACTACAAAACATGAGTTCAAAGGATCAACAATAGTAGTTGATCCCATATAGATGGATCAACAACCATAGTTTATCCAATATCACTGCCTGCTTCAACCCAAATACCCACCATATTTCATTACTTGTTGTTTCATAAACACCAAAATCTCAAAGACCAGCTTCAAAACAAATCTCAGTTGAATCAACAATGGATGTTTATCCATTTCAGTTGGATCAACAGTAGAAGTTTATCCATTGCAGTTGGATCAACAACCATAGTTGATCCAAAAAATATGGATCAACAACCATAATTGATCCAATATCGTTTTGCACGCTTAAACACAAATAACCACCGAATACGTAAATATGCAGTTGTACTCCTAACCCGTCAAGTTCACACTATACTTGGACATATGATTTCTTTACACTAAATTATGAGCTCAACAAACAATATTTCATTGTCACCTTCTCTGAAAGTGGTAATAACCAAATAGTATCATTCAACTAGCTCATTAATTTAACTATTCAAGAAATCAAAGTTCTAACCTAAACTAAACAAACAAAAATTAATTTCTGTTTTAGATTTGAATCCATAACCATCACTCTACATGGAGGAGAGTGATGATTTGATGATACCCAATAGTTTGGAAGAGAGTCGGCACTTGACGAGATGTCACAACCAGAAATTCCAAAAGAAGGAAGATTCTAATCTGTGGCTTATTTTAGAGAGATAGTACCTTAACCGAAGATGATCATCAATAAGTGCAGTAACATCCGAATCACTTTCCAAAAGCTTATTGTAATCAGCAAAGTGGATAACTTGAAGATTGTAGACTAAATAGAACAACAAACTAGCCGACAGAGAAATTATAGTGGAATAAGTACACGAGGAAATCAAAGCAAACATTATAGCAACTGAGATATCCGTATTTAATTACATTTGATCCAGAAATTGATCCTTTAGTCATCGTTCTTCTTCTCACCTGCACAAATAAACCAAATTCATAAGCTTTCCGAAAACAATTGTAATCGTTATCAAAAAATCGAAAAGTTTATTGGAAGTGTTCAAACGCACCAACGCATATTGCTTATCCATAGTTCATCATCATATTGTATCGTTCATCGTGCTCCATCCAACTAATACTATACAGATCAAAATCATAAAAAATGAAAAATCTTAATCGATTGTTCACGCTTGATCTATTCATCATACCGATTTGTATTATAGATTACATCAATAATCTTCTCATATCATCAATTTTCCAGATCGGGAAATTGAAATGCAATCATTAGTGTGAATATCCAACTCAAAATTATAAAATCGGTACCAAAAATACAGATCGATGTCCAATCAAAGTTACGAAAATCAATGTTTAACCGAAGAAAATGAAGAACAATTAATCAGAAGTTGAAATCAATAATAAAAAATCAATCTCTGAACTGTGTATTTGTTAAGAGTAGTGGCAGCGTGATGGAGGTGGTGGTGCTAAGGTGGTGATGCTGATTATGGTTGCGGAGACCGAGATTGTTGAGTTGGTGGGAGAGATAGAGACGGTGGTGGTGGGAGCGATGAATTTCTTCTGAATGCTTCGATGAAAATAAAGAAGAAGATAAGAAGAAGTCCTTATTCTATAAAGGTTGGGGTATATTTGGAAGTCTATAAATTATTAATGGGCCCCTGATGGGCTTATAGATAAAGATGGACAAAATTATTATGTAATAAGGATATTTACGTAGACCATCAAAAGTAGAGACAAAAGTTCAATTACCACGTAGCCTAAACCCTCACCCTCACTAGCTAAGCTGTATCTACTACTTTCACAGAGAGACCGAGAAAGATGGAGTTCGAGAAGAGAAAAGCATCCACACTTGCAGAAATGGCTTCGACTGAGATCGACAAATCACCCAAAGGAACAATAGACGAACCAATAATTCCACTTCTCAAAACCCTAAATTTACACCCTTCTTACTTCAGTACCAGTTCTTGTTCTGGTCGTATTTCAATCCTCTCACAACCTCCTCCCACCATTACCAACACCAGTAAGAAGAAAGCTAAAGGGGGTTCATGGATTCTAATCTCCCATGAACCAGTTGATCCAGACTCAGTTATTAACGTTCTCTTCCCAGACTCAACAACGATTCAGACTACTCAAGAAGAAGGTGAACTTGTTTTCAGGTTTGAACCTTTTATACTTGCTGTTGAATGTAAAGATATATCATCAGCTCAATCACTTGTTTCAATGGCGATATCTTGTGGGTTTAGAGAATCAGGTATTACTAGTGTTCAAAAACGTGTTATTATTGCTATTAGATGTTCAATTAGGTTAGAAGTTCCTTTAGGTTCAATTGGAAAGATATTAGTTTCGCCTGATTATGTTAGGTTTCTTGTTAAGACTGCTAATGATAAAATGGAACTTAATAGAAAGAGAACTGATGGGTTTTTACTGGTTTTGGAGAGTAAGTTTTTGTGTAATCGAGATTGTGGGAATGAAGATGAAGAGATGATGGATAATTGCCCGGAAAGGAATTCTGAGAATTTTGAGTTGGCTGAATCCATAGTTGATGGTGGTGCCAATTCTGGGGAAGCAGGACTTGATGATCATTCAGGTAATTATATTAGTTAACCAGGGTGGTTTGCTTTATGTTGTTTGAATTGCTTGGAGTGATTTATACAAAAATAACTAGGTGGAATGGAGCTTCATATGAATTATAAATGAAAATGAAAATTATTAGATGCTAGATTGTATTCCTAGAATAATCAAGTGACCACGGAAACTGTCCAACCTTTACACAACTTTGCGGATCCAGCATATATGTACGATCAGGTGCAATTATTCTCCTCGATGAAAAAGAACCTTATGGTTTTAGTAGTCCTTTTAAAAAAAGAAAAAATGTAAGCAATGTTTGTGGTTTGGATTGGTTACCATAACGCATGCTTATTTCGTTGTTTCAAAATAAAATTTCTGATCGTCAACTAGATGCCTGAAATGCCTGTAACTTAGAGAAGAATCCAAGTCTGGGACATGCTGGTTGAGAAGATTAGGAACTTACTTCTATGGACCAGTAAAATTTCATTTTCGGTGGTGTAGATTTTCCTGTAACTCTGGCGGTGACTGCAAATACTAAAATGCCGCTCATATTATCTGTATCATATCAGTTTTGCTCAACTAGTGTGTCTAAATAGATTACCTTTCCCAAAAGACAATCAGAAGTTTTTTTTTTTTTTTTGGCAGGATTACCGAGAGATACTCCTTGCAGCATTTCTGTTTCCAAGATGACAATTACTGGAGAGCCAGTTGACAAGCTTTTTGTATGGGGTCACTCCATGTGTGCTCTTAATAACATACACCTGAATGAAGTTCTGGTATTTGGTGGTTTTGGTGGTGTAGGAAGACATGCTCGAAGAAACGATACTCTAATTCTGGATACCCAAACTGGTAATTTGAAGGCAATAAACATTGATGGATCTCCTTCTCCACGCTTGGGTCATACATCTTTGGTAGTTGGGGAATGTATTTTTGTTATTGGAGGAAGGGAAGATCCTACAAAAATTCTTGATGAGGTGTGGGTCTTAAATACAGCTAAGAGCAAATGGAGATTGCTGGAGTGTACAGGCAGTACGTTTCATCCTAGGTGACTTTTAATACTTTCATTCTCATATGATTTAGTAGTAGCATAATTTCTTGCAACAAATTCTTCCCCAATAAGATATTAGACTGTCAATTTTCATTTACTAACCATCTTTGGGTTATGACTGAAAGTCATTTGAACTTTAAACGTTTACTAGTTACTATACCATCTCATATATCCTTCCATCTTGCAGTTCAGTACTGTAGTTGTTCCTCACTCACTTTTATTAATTGAAAACTAATTAAATTATTTTACACAGGCATCGTCATGCAGCTGCAGTTGTAGGTTCAAATATATATGTATTTGGTGGTCTTAACAATGAAACAGTATATTTTTCCATGCATGTTTTGGATGTGGAAAAACTGCAGTGGAGTGAGGTAAGCATCCAGGGGGAACTACCATCTGCTCGTCATTCCCATTCAATGGTCTCAAATGGGTTTGATTTGTTAATGTTTGGTGGATATGATGGTGAAAAAGCATTAGGAGACCTTTACAGTTTTGACACTAAAACATGCATGTGGATGAAGAAGAAGACAGCAGGGAGAACCCCTTCACCAAGGTTTTCTCATTCTATGTTTGTCTATAAGCATTTTCTTGGTATTGTCGGGGGATGTCCTGTCAAGCAACATTTTGAAGAGGTGGCGCTACTTGATTTGCATCTTGGTTTATGGAAGCATGTGACACTGAATTCTGTCGGCAAGGACCTCCTTGTTCGTAGCACAGTTAATGTTGTCGGTGATGATCTTGTTATCGTCGGTGGTGGGGCATCATGTTATGCATTTGGGACAAAGTTTAGTGAGCCAATGAAAATGAGCTTGCTACCATTTACATCTTCACATGGTAGTATTATGTGTTCCGAGACAGAGCAATACCGTATGAAACAAGGGAATAAAGCAGTAACCGAGAGTAATAATAGTAACCCACTAGACACAAGTAGTGATGTACAGATTTCGGACAAAGCTTCTAATTTAATCGACAATGCTGAAGCACACGCTAGTTCTAAACACTGGGTTCTTCAGCTCGAAAGAAAATATGCTAAGTTAGCGAAGGACATAGTAAAAAAGTTTGGGTGGTTAGATCTTGGAAGAAAGGTGTATTCTTGTGAAGATGGCCTTCATATTTGTTTACCTGTTACTATAAAGTTCTATACTTTATTTGTTAACAAAAGAAAGCAGGCTTTGATAGATGGAATTGATTTTACTGATGGCGTTCATCCTTTGGAATCAGCTAAGGATGAGAGGATATCTATAAATGATGTTTCTTGCCCAACTGCATTAAATCTTCTGTTGGTGTATGGTGGCTCCATAGTTATAGATGAAGTAGCTAGTGTCCGAAAAACACCAAAATCTCCCCAGAAGATAATGGTTGAAACTGTTGGTTCTTTGATAAATCACAGGGGGTTACCAGAGAACTTGCTGGAGCAGATACCTACAAGGTTGGTCGCTAATAGCTTTCTGTTTGTTTAAATTACGTTCCTCCAGGTGTAGTTGGTTAGCAAAAGGTGGATCGATGTCTATTTTATTTAAGTGTCTAGTTTTCGTGTATTAGTTCTTTCACTCTGGTAGTTTTCATGTGTATTATAGTTCCCACAGTTGCAAGTAACATCTTTCATTTCAGATGGGAACGACTGGGGGATATAGTGGTACTTCCAGTTACATCGTTCAAAGATCAACTGTGGGAGTCACTGGGGGGGGAGCTTTGGCTTACAATTGCTAAAGCAATTGGTACACGTCGCCTCGCTCGTCAAGTAAGCCCCCTTAAAACTTAGATCGGTTGTTCATTGTTGCACGGCATAATTTCCCTATTTGTGTTCTACAACTTTTTATTGTGTTATTCTATCTTTAGGTTCAACTGGCTGTTTAAAGCCTTTAAAGCCCCAAATCCAACATATTCTTGTCGTGAAGAGCTGATAAATGGATTATGTAATTGCGAAATGGATTATGACATTATGCTGTTAATACTTTATTCAAACTATACAAAAAAAAAAACATTGTGATTGAAACTTTTCTGGCCGAAGGTTATTGAGAGTATGATTAGACCGTCTGGAGTGAGGTTGTGTATGCTATGATCAGTCAAAATTGATTCTGCTGTTTCCTGATGACTTCTATGATTCTGTGCAACTTGTAGGGTCGAATTGCTCCAACTGGAACAAGGGATAGTACTTTGGAGATCCTTGTAGGAGACAGTGGTTGGGTAGATCATCGTGAAAATGGAATCCTGTATTCTTTTGATGTGACTAAGTGCATGTTTTCTTGGGGAAATCTTTCGGAGAAGCTTCGTGTGGGCCGTCTGGACTGCAAGGATGAAGTTATTGTGGACCTGTTTGCTGGAATTGGATACTTTGTGCTGCCATTTCTCGTTGGGTATGGTTCTTTGAAGCTCCTTTAAAATTCACAGTTCTGAATTTGACATGCAACCGCAGTTGACAGAGATATTGAACCTTGAGAATGACTATTTGTGAACCAGGGCCAAGGCAAAACAGGTTTATGCCTGCGAGTGGAATCCCCATGCTATTGAAGCCCTTCGGCGTAATGTTCAATTAAATTCAGTGGCCGATCGGTGTATCATACTCGAGGGAGATAACCAGGTCACAGCACCTAAAGTATGCATCTCATGTTTGCCCTTTATTTTAGTTAGATTAAACTTTTTTTGTTGTAGTCTGGCCCAATGCCATTCATCTACTTCCTTTCCCCTTCACCTATTCCCAAATAGGTACTTACTGGTTGTTTTTGCAGAGGGTTGCTGATCGTGTCAGTCTTGGTTTACTGCCTACTAGTGAGGCGAGTTGGATTACTGCTGTTAGGGCATTAAGGTTAGTGTATCACCTTGATAATACTAAGACATCGAAATGACTGCATTTGGACATACTTGTAATTGTCTTAATCCTCAGGATTGAAGGAGGGATGTTGCATGTCCATGGGAATGTGAAGGATTCAGAGGAGACTTCTTGGTCAGAATACGTAGCGAAGTCAATTAGTGACATTGCTATTTCCGAAGGTATGAACAGTCTCACTATTTATACTACGTGTGCAGACAAATCCACTCCCAATTAGTCTAGATTTTATGTTTATTCTAGTGCATTCATTCTAAAGAAAGACCAGGATTACGTGATAATCTAGTTGCAAGTAAGTGTAACTGTTAAAAAAACTAACTGCGAATGTATTTTCATCCCCTTTTAGGCAACCATTGGGAGGTTTCAGTGCAACACATCGAGAGAGTGAAATGGTATGGACCTCACATCCGCCATCTTGTTGCAGATGTAAGATGTAAACAACTTCAGATGTAGGATGAAGCTTTGCCTCTTGTAATATCAGAATTTTGATATTTTTTTGTTGTAACAAATTCTGAGTTTGCTTGTAGAAAATCCTGTATAACCGAGGATACAGCCCACCTTTAAGATAGTTGTTTCAAGGGTCCAAGAAAACGACAATGATTTTAGGAAAGGAAAACGAGTTGTTTTGATGCTCGGAGCCACCTTTAAGATAGTGACGACTCTTAAATTTAGGCTGTGGATTTGGATGGTTTATGTGCAGAAAGGGTTTGTTTGAGAGGCGTTTGCAACCAAATCTATAGTGGTGGGTTTGGGACTTGTGAATGAGCTCCTTCATAGCTCCCCACTGAAGATGTGTTCTTGATTATATCCAAACCTTTTATATACAGCCCGAAATCAGATCTCAGTATTATTTTTTTTCCATTAAAATCCGATAATGTGGGTGATTATTATAGAATCTGTATATGCATGAAAATGACAAGGTTATTTCCTAATTGAAAAGTCTCAAATCCAAGTATTATACTTCCTATCTGCAACAACGGGCGACCTTTCTAAGCACAATATTTGATGGTGCTCTGCTCCCCGAATAGTTTGTTTCAAATTTCCAATTTGGTTAACAATGAGATGTGACGATTAAGCGTGGTCCACCTTTGGATTTTAGCTTTCTCTGGGCTATGCTTTCAAACAATCCAGACTCTTAGACTCTGAACTGACTGAAGAGTTGTGAATTATATTATCTGTACCTTTCATTCTTCTATTTGGTGGTAATTTATTTAATAGTGCCGACCTCTTTGCACCGTTCATTTCCTTCAATGTTGCTGTCGACTTCAATATTATTCAATAAGTCTACAGTTGCATATCCGATTAACATTTTCTTTTGCAGTTGTGGCACACCTCTAAGCGACCACCGATGCCAATATACCATCACTGAGTCAAGGGGACAAATAAAAGAGAATTTGCAGTGCCAGAATAGAATTCAGATTAGAAAATTAGAGCGATAAATTTTCAGTCACATGGATGGGGGAAGAGGTTTTGCTCGACATTATAGTTACCTCTACCATGAATTCATCAGCCGGTATTTTGTTCACTACCGGAACAAATTCGGAGGTAGGCAGAGTGAAAGAATCAATCATATCCTGGGAAGAAAAAATATAAAGGAAAGAAAAGGACTGGGCGCGGTTGGTGGTTCACATCGGAGAGGTCCCTGTCCTGCATGCTGCTGCTGCTATATTCGTGTCACACACTCATAATACAGGTGGGGCCACCTTACAAAAATCTAAAGAAGATAACTATGCTGGTGGCTCCCGCATTCAACTCTGTGTCATCACAGAAGAAGTAAAACAGAAGCTCTGTTCTGCACTCATGAGTCATGAGAAGAAGAGTGTCGGTGGTGGTCACAGTATATATAATTATTCGAAGGAAATTACACAACACCTCCTTAGCCGCCAGTAAAAACCACCGAGGTAAAATCCACAAGACAAGACTGACTTGATATGGATATCAATTGATTTCACCTATTCTTGTTGCCACTAAAAGTTTGTACATCGTTTAATACGTCTGCTGAGTCGCTGACAACTTCACCTAAACTTCTTGTGGGTATTGTTCAAGTGGCCAAATATACAAGATTGCGCAGGGCATGGATGTGTGATGTACTCAGTTATTTGATGATGTAATATAGATGATCAGATGGTACTAATCAGTATCCAAGAGATGTATAACGTTTAGGTAGGAGAATAATGAAGATATAATGTTAACACAGTAACCTCAGTACCACTGTACTGCCTCCCTTCTATTAATTTCTTGATAAGCATTGACTGCAAGTACAGGTTGAATTTAAGCACGAAGAAGACGACCTCACACTGAACCCTAATAGACACTGACCTTACACGTGGTCGATGTATACGCATAAATCCGTCACTCGACGCGTGTTAGAAAAGCTACACGTAGAGGACACATTGCTTGGGACATCAAGATTTGATGACACACCACGGACATCCACCATGTACATGTATCCCTCATCAGAGTAATCCAACGATGCAGAACCTAGGGGCACTAAAGCATCCAGACACCAAGAAGTACTGAAGAGCATCCTAGGACCTGCTTTACTTCATCTCGAGGAAGATTCAAGATCAACGGCTAGGGTAGGACTCACTGATACAGATGTGACAAGGGCTCCCGACATCTGCCCATCCCGTGCAGACCCCCCAACCACCCGCATTAAGTGCGCCCAACAGAGGATACGTGTGAAGTAGCCCATGGAAAAGAGAACGGTGACCCATCGTCCTCAAAGATGACTGCTGGATCCCTCGGACTAGAACGAAGATATCAGCGGGATCTGCACAGAAATCAAGAGGATAAGATTACAACGGTCTACAAAAGCGGGGCCCATGACTTATCCCTATAAATACCCCTTCTCACCAAGAGAAAAGGGGTCGACCAGTTTGAAGTAGAAAAGAGAGAATTTAAGAAAGAGAGATAGGAAGAATAGGTATGAATTATATTTCCCTAAGCAGCGTTATTTACTCTAAAGTCATTCGACTATCTATGTAATTACTCAAAGTATAGTGAAACACCAACCCCGCGGACGCAGGCCTTAGTGCTGAACCACGTAAATCATTGTCTCCTTTATATTTCAGTACTTTACTTTATATTCTTATCAGTATGTTTTATAACACATACGCTGTATTAAGATGATCGTTAGAATCAGTCCCATATGGACAGACGATGACGAGTCCGAAGACTCTGAGTCTGTGAGTCATCGTATTCATATTGTTTTACGTTCACTTTATTCCCATAACGTTGTCATTTACGAACGCGAATATCGTTTGTGAACATATGAGTGCCATCGTAATTTATGTGTTCACAATCTGGCGTTAGAAACAGGGACTTTGTCCCGGTAAAAGATTTATCTTATCCTGTGACTTTGCTTATTTTTGTTATTTCCGACTTCATTCTTTATAAGTAGAATCTGCGGTCATTAGATTTATCATTTCATATGTTTTTATTTGAAAACTCAAAAATATCATAAGTAGATATGCGTTTATCAGATCTGCGCTTTCATATGTTTTTATTTGAAAACTCAAAAATCTCATAAGTAGATTTGCGTTTTCATACGTTTTTATTAAAAAACCAAAAAATTTATAAGAAGATATGTGGTTATTAGATATGTGAAGTCGTATGTTGTTATTTAGAAACCAAAAATCCCATGAATAGATCATCGAGTCTTATATCCAGATATGCGCTTTCGGGCGCTGGTTTACCTTTATCTTTATCCCAGGATGACTCCGCATTTTTAAGCATCAGGTTGAGTTTTCATGATTTAAAATATTTTAACTTACGCTCAAAGGTTTATCCACCTTCCGTTTTACCCAATCCAAACTGGCATTGCTAACCGAGCCTACGCGGTTATTGTTTCTCCGATGATGATTTATTTTGTGCAGCAAGAGTCAAAGATGGAAAAAGTGAAGAATGTGGGAAAGGCCAAGGTATCATCAAAGGGTGCTCCAAGGGTAACCCCGGTCATGACCCGCAGCAAGCAGAGGGGAGAAAATCTAAGGCAACGGACATGAGACAAGATGGAGATGAAATCACAATGCCCTTAGAAGCCAGCACAATAGCAGCAGAAGCACTAAAAGCCACAGCCGCAAAAGCCGACGCGTCCAAAACAGGAGCTTCCAGGGCAAGAGTTTCCAAAGTTACAACAGCCACTCGACCAACCGAGCAACGTGAAGGAATGGCGAAATCAGTAATACATCAGCCACTCTACGGGATGCCGCTCACTAATGAACAGAACCAGCCGCTTATGATTAACTAACCATCATTAATAACAAATCAACTCGCACAACAAACCGCTGGAGCTCCAGGCCCCGCACATTGACCCACCGGTCCCACTAATACAAATTATTGATGAAGATCACACTGTATTGACCGGAGGACAATTGCAGGTGGCTATACCAAGCCAAGGATCGAACCACTCCATCCAAATGATAGCAGAACTTGAAGAATTAAGTAAGAACCATAGGATGCATGCAAATGCGGTGGCGTTGCATGGCACCAGTACTAAACCAAGACTGGAGGATGATAGTAGCCAACGTCAACAATCCCGAGCCACTGGATTAAAGGAATGTCAGAGGAAATCGACGATCCGACCTAGATTATGATCCCGAAGATACAAACTACTTTGATAGTGAAGTTCAGAGAGCAGGACGACCCACCATCCACGAAGACCACCAGCTAGCTATGGAAAGTCTCTGTGCTGAGATGATGACTGAAATAAAGGATCTAAAGGCTAGACAAGGAGGTGGGAGACTGAAGCAAGTAATGAAGGAAGCCAACACTACTCCCCTAACCCAACGTTTAGCAAAGGCACTTATCCTGCAGAAGTGTTCCGTCCCAGCGTTTGAATGTTATGATGGGTCAAGTGATCCAGCGGCTCATCTCCGATATTACAATCGAATCTTAGCCCGGTGGGACTATGATGATGCGATACTCTGCAGATATTTTTCTTTAAGCCTGAAAGGATCAGCGTTGTCTTGGTTCGATAATTTACTAGCTAACTCCATCGATTCTTACGGTCAGCTCGTTAAAACGTTCTTGGCAACCTACATGTATAATAAGGTCATCAACACCGGAATGGATAAACTCTTCTCATTGGCAATCGCCTACAAGGAAACAATCAGGGAATATATTGATAGATGGCACAAGATCTGTCAGGCAATAGGAAATGTTGATCATGTGGTCATTATCAACTGTTACAAGTGGGGATTAGACTGGATGAGCCCACTTTTAGTCGAGATCCATAGCAGCGTCCCCACTACCGAGGGAGATCTTCGAGTGATCATTGAAAAACATGCCAGGTTGGAGGAAATCCAGCGGGAAAATCCCCGGGAACAAACACGAGGATCACAATGAACTAATTCTGCAGAGCAAGCCATCGGGTCGAAATGAGGCGTGTCGACCGAGCGTCCAAGAGAAGACTGTAGAGGAAGAGAGAGCGATCATCGAGGTGATGATCGGAAATTCGAATACCAAGTATACACAAAGCTAAATGCTAATTACGGCCGCATCCTAAGGGATATTAAGGGCCGGGAAAAACTGGAATGGCCATGGTCCAAATGGAAGCAGCCTCCGCGAACGAAAAAGTCAAGAGACTACTGTGAATATCACTGTTTCAACGGGCATCAGACAGAGAAGTGCAAGAATCTCAAGATAATGATCCAAAAGCTGATTGATGAGGGAGACCTCAAGCAATACATTCACAAAGGAGAATCCGAAGACAGGGAAAAGCGAATCAAGCAGGTCCAACTCCCAGAGAATAATCGAACTCTTAATGCCATCTCATGTTCCGAAGCCAATGGACCATCACTAACGACTCAGATATGGAAAAGACTGAGAAAGCAATTCGAGGACTACTGCGAATTATACAAGATTGATGGAACGGAAGTGGACGAGCATGAATAGTGGATGGATGCTCCTTTAATCTTCGATAACGAGGATATCGAAGAAGACATGGAAGACCACAACGACCTTTTGGTACTTATGTTGCTAGTGGCAGGATGCAATATCAAGAAGATCTTCATCGACGGAGGAAGTTCGGTTAACTTCCGATTCCTCGACACGTTCAAACGGATGGAACTTAACGAAGAACAGTTACTATCTTCGTATTATACCATCTACGGATTTAACGGAGCAGCAACGAAGCCTCTAGGGGACATTGTTTTATAAGTGGACGCATGACCAATGAAGGTTGATACACGATTCAGTGTGGTATACTCTCCCTCCCCCTATAATGCCATCATTGGACGAAGATGGGTACACAAGCTCAAAGGGGTGGCAGCGACGTATCATCAGTACCTTAGATTCCCAACACCCGAAGGGGTAATGGAAATAAAGGGAGATCAGGTCACTGTATGTGAATGCCAATCGCTACAGAATCAGCTAAATAACAACCAAGATGAGCAACGGAAATCCCGAAGAAACCGAAACAAAAAAGCTGCAAAGGAAAAAGCAATTGATCTATACCTCGAAGAAATCTCCGGTAAAAGCCTGACAAAAAAAACCACTGTTTTAAATATTGAGGCTGGCATTCCCGCAGTTAAGAAGACCCAAGAGCCTACTAAATAGCAGTTAAAGAATGTTCCTCTCCTAGGGGAACTGAAGCCCACGTTCACTTCTCTAGAGCCCGCCAAGGAAATCAACACAGGAACGGGGGAGATCAGGAAGATGATCAAAATTAGGACTTTGATGAACGAAGAAAGAGAGCTAGCCTTAATCAAAATACTCAAGGAATACGCAGATATCTTCGCATAGGAATTAGGAGACATGCCAGGGATAGATCCGAAGGTAATACATCATGAGCTTCGCATAAAACCAAGCACCACACCATTCAGGCACAAAGTACGAAAGGTAGCACCAGAGTATTGATAGGTGTCTAAAACACCTAATTTTATATTTAGTATTTATGCTTTCTTTGCTATTTTTCATGTGAATTATGTATTATTTCATTTGTTTTGAGTTATTAGGTACTTTCGAGTCATTTGGAGCGAAATAAATAAAAACCATCCGGTTTGAGCATAAAGTGCAGTTCATCATTTTGCAAGCAAGAGACACTGGGAGCCAAGCCAAAGTTAAGGGACAACCAGCTGGAGTCCATGGAGAATTAAGCAAGGAAGAGAATAGGCACGCAGTTCCACAGAACTGACATGCCAAATAGTAGTGGGCATCCCTTATCCTAACCCTTGGGGTACCTTAATCCATTTGATCCTCTTTAACTTAGAATAATAGGTCGAGTAGGGTGTTATTACATATTCGGTTCTCTTCTCATCACAAGACGCTGTCTGCCAAAAGTTCACGCCGTCAGGCCTTGGTCCAGTGGTTACTGGTTGAACGCTTGATATTAGAAACCGATAAGAAATAGGGAGGATGTTCTTGCCGTTGGTGTGCAGCTCAAAGTTCAACGAGAAGTTCAGCAATGGAGGAGATGAATTTGAAGTCAAGGTTGAAATAGAAGTTAGGGTTCCAAATTACAATAGCTTTGGTTAATTTCCAAGAGGAGATTAATAAAGTAATTAAAGAGTTTGATTCAATTAGAAAAATGGTTCTGAATTCGGGTTTGAATTGCTGCTGGTGATGGTTTGATTTGGGAATTTATTGAAGATGAGAAGTGAAGAAGGGGATCTGGTGGATTATTCAAATGATAATAATTTGTGTTATTGGAGTTGTGTAGGTTGAGATGGAGATTTCAAGGGTTCCAGTACTCAATTTCAGCAGAGATGAAGTGTAGCTGCTGGTGTTTGAATCAGAGATGAAATCGAGAGAAGATTAAATGGGTTTGTGATGGAATTCAGGGCTAGGTAAGAAATTGTTGGAGAATTTGAGTTCCAAGTAGAAATCAGGGAAGGGGGATAATGGAATGGTGATGTGTACACAGAAGATGGGTTTACTGGTTATATCTGGTGGATCTGTGTGATGTTGCAGGAAGTGTTGGCTTCATATGGAAAGCATAATGGTGGATTTTAGTTGGTGGTCTACTGGTGATCAAATGGGTTAGCTGGAAGTATTTGAATATGTGGTAGTTGTGCAGGTGGAGTTTACAGAAGGTTAAGTTGGTGGCAACTGTGTACAGGTGAACCATGGGTCTTGTGGTCATGCGAGAGAGTTATGGAGAGGTTGTTGCTGCTGTGTGATATGAGTTACAAGGTGATGCTATTGGAGATGGAGCTGTGAAGCTAAGAAGGTTCAAGAAACTGCAGTATTAGGGTCGCAAAGCAATGGAATGCAGCTGTAGGCGGAGATTGATGCTGAGATGTTGTGACAATGGCTAAGTGGTTAGCTGGGATGCAGAGAATGGATTAATTGGAGCACTGGTCATGAAGGTTCACTGGTTGAGTTTAAGAATGAGTTGCAGTTACATGAATTTGAGAGCTGGTAGGAATTGCAGGTAGCTTGAGATAAGAAGGGACTGAAATTGGAAGCTCTGGTGAGACAACGATGAATTGAAGCTGCAGAGATAGTGGACTGGGTATGTTGCAAACTGGTGATGTTTAAAGGAATTGAGATACAGAGAATAGATAATGTTCATGGTATTGAATTGAGATGCAGTTCACTGTGCAAGTTGCTGCAGGTGATGTGTTATAATGGCTAATATTGCAGTGAAGGCATAGGAGCTCAGGTTGATGGTTGGCTGAGTCTAAGAATGGATGTAGTTGAGCTCAGGTCTTAACATTGACAGTGATGTTGCCGGTGTTTGAGTTGTTGTTGGCAGTGGTTCAACTACCAGGGATCGAAAGAGAAGTAATGGCTGCTTCCAATGAGATACGAAGGAGGAGAGCAGGTGCTGATGGTTGAGCTGTGCTACTTTGGGAATAAGGGTGGAGATCAAAGAAGTCCGCTGGTGATAATGAATGAATGTGTTAGATGTATGTCTTAGGATGTAAATTTTGCAGGGAGAAGACATTATAAAGGCCTAAACTCGGCCGGAAATCACCCAGAAATAGAAAGAACTCGGTTGGAATCGGTAGATGCTGAGTTGACTCGGTGAGTTGGACCGAGTTGACAGAAATGGACCTGGTTTTCTTATGGGCTCAAGGAAGTTGGTTGCATTGGGCCAAGTCATAGGCCGTGTTGGTTCATCCTAAGCTGAGACGGCAGAAAAGATAAGGTTATATAAGCATTCACAAAATAGCTATTTAGGGGATATCTTTGATCCAAAATCTTACCTTCTACTGTTCTAGGGTTTTGACAACATGATAGTTTTATTGCTTCTTCTTGTTTATGAACTCCATTGATATGATTAGATAACTCTCTTTTGGTTAAGGAATAAATTGGATTTCCAAGCATGAGTTTTGTTCAATAAATTATTTTTGTCTCCATGCTTTATTGCTTATGATTTACTATATATATTGTTATATGATTTGAAAGCTTGTTTAGTTGAGTCGCGAATCGGTTGAGTTTGTTTTCATATCTATTGCTATATTAGGGTTATTATACGCAAAAGTAATAATTTCTGATTGCAAGTAGCATAGTTGTGAGTATTGCTTGTAGTGATACATCCTAGTAGTCACAAGTGGATCACAACCTTTGTTAAAATGGATTAGTGCTTTTACACGTTCGTTTGCATTGATTAGTCTTATTTCATAGAACTTAGTGCTCTTAGGGAGTTAAACTTAATTGTGCTTTTACACTTTTGGTTGCTTTCTAGGTAGAATTCACATTCGCATCTTTTAATGTGTTTGTTGATGACAAGAGGGAATTAGCGGGATATTCTTGCGATCAAGATATTCTAGGACTTTTAATAAGATGAGAGATTAAATATCAATTCTACTTATTGTTAAAAAGCATGTTTGTGAATGAAGATGAATCCTTAACCAATATCTCTTCTATTTGATTTGTTTGCTTATTTCTTTCTTTGCTTTTATATTTGTTTGCTTTATTAAAAATCAGAAAAATTCCCCGTGTTATTTTTAGGAAACTGAAAATATATTGACAACCTAGTCCTCTCTGTGGGAACTATCCTTTCTTTCCCTTGCTATATTTATATTTTGAGTAGTATGAAAGTGTAATTTATTTTTGACGCCTACGACAGCGATCAAATTTTGGCGCCGTTGCCGGGGAGGCAGCGGTTGTCACTTGTTTTTGGTTTTTTATTTTTTATTTTTTATTTTTTATTTTTATTTTTATTTTTGTTTTTCTTTTATTTTCTGGTTTTTAACCTTAGTTTGAGAATCTTATTTTATGTACTTGTTTCTCATGGAAGGAGCATACTACATGGATGGATACGGTTTTCAACAACTTCCACAATATGACAACTACCAATTCCAGGGGTATAATCAAAACCAATTTATTGGTTATGACCAATATTCCATGGAACCTTATGGTTTTCCTCAACAACCTTATGGCGGGTACGTGTGTGAACAACCACAAGGATTGGAGGATTCTTATGCTCGTGAACAACAAGTCTCTAACTTGTTAGACATTTTTTCCAACTTTGTACAACAAGAGTTTCAAAAAGATAAAGTGGCTACAGACGAGAAACTCCAAGAACTTCGTGAAGGTATTGCTAACTTACAAAGAGATATCGATCAATACAAAGAAGAAAGGTATGAAGAAGAATTTTGTTTTCAAAACAATAACTATTCTAATGTGCCTGTGGTTTGTGATGAATATTTGATTGATGCTAATGTTGAAAAAGGCCAACCTTTGGGGTCTTTCGTTGATAATTATGTAGTTAACTCAACTCTTGATCTTAATAATGATCATTCACTATTCAAAAGGATGAGTTTGAGACTAGAAACACTAAATTCAGTGACGACCAACTTTATGTTAACTATGAAAGTGAAGATGATTATGAAGATACATCTCTTGAACCAACTCATGGTGACATTTCCCAAAGGTGTACATCATAATCTTTTTGGGATCAAGATGAAAACGAATAGGACTATGATGACACTTATGTAGATAACTCAAGCATTGATCTTAATAATGATTAAAAGCCTATTCAAATGGTGGAGCTTGAGGATGATGCATTTTTGAGTGTTCTAAAAAAATTCCTCATAGTGAAATTTGGATCTGCAGTAGAGTATGTGCCTAACAACGAAGATGAGTATGTTGAGAATGGGACTGTTATGACCAATATTGTGGAAGACCCAATTAAGCTTGCAAAGGATTGTAATGAAGATGTTGATGTCGAGACTTTGGTTAAGGCAGAAACGGATGAATAATGGTTGCAAGGTTTAATAGAGGACCATGATATACAAGAGGTGAATAATTCACTTGAGTTTTTCAAGGATGAATAGGATTCCGTAATAAAAGAGATTGTGCAAGGTTTGCCTAACCCTTTGCATATTGTTTCTTCTCCTTTACCTCTTATTGGTTTGAATGTATGTGCTTCACAAATATTGTTGAATGACTTTGTTTCTCTATATCCGCCATTAGAGAAACTTGATTCTCATATTATGCAGGTTTGTGAACATGAACCCGTGGAAGTACCTGACTCCTATATTCTTTATGTACTTCCAAGTGTGGACAAGAATAAGTGTAGGGGAAGCTTTTATCGGTTAATAGCTTCGTTTCTGTTTTATATTACTAATATTTGTGTGAAGCTAGTGTTTGCAAAACAGGTGCTATGGGTGGATCCCCAACTTTTCAAATTATTGGTGTATGGGGAATTCAACTTGCAAGTCGGGCTGACGACTTTAAACCAAACGCTAAATGGTTGGCAACCCACTGGTTTTGTGTATCTATCTCTATCTTTTTATTTTTATAAGTCTTTTATCTTTATTTTCTTATTTTGGATATTTGCATATCAAAACTCCAATTTTTAGAGATTTTTGAACAATTTAGAATAAACACTAGCCTTTCTAAGTAGATGGAATTTTTTCTTAACGATGAGGTATATATATTGGCTGAGTTGGGATTAGATGCCAACTAAATAGCTTGTTTAGTGTTTATCCTCTATTGTTCCGAAATAGCTATGAGTTGGAGTAATGAGTTTTTATTATTCATTTTATTTTCATATTGTGTATATATATCATGTTATGAATTTCCCATCTTGAACTTTACTTTGAATGACTAAATTTTACATTGAGGACAATGTAAAGTTTAAGTGTGGGGGAGTGTTCTCATATAGAGTTTTTAGCCTTGTTATTTATTTATTTATTTAATTTTTTTCCCCTTGTGATCATATAAAAAAAATAGAAAAAAGAACCTAGAAACATGTGCCTTTAGGATGACACTATCAATCTAAATGGATGGAACCATCTTGGCTGGAGGAGTTGAGGAACCTATTAACTAAAAGGACAGAATTATTCAAGTGATTAGAAATAATATGATAGTTGTTACCATATCTCGGAATGTCACCATATCACGTTCTATTTTTATTTTCCCATATTTATCTATTGTTATCTAAGTGATTTGGTGGGTCACTAAACATCGAATTGTTATTACTGCTAGGATGAAATAGAGTGATTGAGTTTCTAAAAAAAAAAAAAAAGAGAGACCGACCAATTAGACCAACCGGAATAAAAAAGACACTTGGATAGCAGTATGTGTGAAACATTGTCCCTATCTCCGTCGCCTAAACAAGCGTGGAATGCAGGATCCAAGGTAACTATCACATACTTGCTGACAAAAAAGCATGCGCTTGGATCCAAAAGATCTAATCATGTTGTCGGAAAAAAAAATTGAAAAAAAATTGAAAAAAGAAAAAATAATTATTGTTTAATAAAGTCGACTCCTGGTTCCCTTGTATATGCCAGTTGAGTTGATGTAGAATTAAGATTGTTGACCTCTAGTTCCCTTGTATATGCCAGTTGTGTTGATATTAGAATTCATACCAGTAGCTCAATCCAATAGGATGCATAGGTTCATCTTGGCGGTGACCTTCAGACAGATATGGGAAACACCGATCACTTGTTAACATTCGCAAACATCTATTTCTTTATCCATCTTCTTAATCTTTTCATTGTGATTGTGGTTAGTCAGATTCCGAGTATTGTGGTTTGTTCGACTTTCTAAGGAAAACTTTATTTACTTATATATGAATTGAATTTGAACCAAGGTACCTCCTCCAATAGCCATTTTGGATTCGTTCATAGATTTGTCACATGTAGATGGAGTTGGAAATATAGGTTTTGTAGGTAGACCTCTTGTAAACCTTCACGAGACTAAAACTCGTCCACTAGGGACACCTAGGGGTTCAAAGGCTTGTTATTTATGCTAAAAGTAACCGTAGCCTCGACGACACGGAGTTGTATGTATGTTTTTAGTTTTGTTTTATTTGATCGAGGACTAGCAAAGTCTAATTGTGGGGGAATCTGATAGGTGTCTAAAACACCTAATTTTATATTTAGTATTTATGCTTTCTTTGCAATTTTTCATGTGAATTATGTATTATTTCATTTGCTTTGAGTTATTAGGTACTTTCGAGTCATTTGGAGGGAAAGAAATAAAAACCATCTGGTTTGAGCATAAAGTGCAGATTCATCATTTTGCAAGCAAGAGACACTGGGAGCCAAGCCAAAGTTAAGGGACAACCAGCTGGAGTCCATGCAGAATTGAGCAAGGAATAAAATAGGCACTCAGTTCCACAGAACTGACATGCCAAATAGTAGTGGGCATCCCTTATCCTAACCCTTGGGGTACCTTAATCCATTTGATCCTCTTTAACTTAGCAAAATAGGTCAAGTAGGGTGTTATTACACATTCGTTTCTCTTCTCATCACAAGACGCTGTCTGCCAGAAGTTCATGCTGTCAGGCCTTGGTCCGGTGGTTACTGGTTGAACGCTTGATATTAGAAACCGAGAAGAAATAGGAAGGATGTTCTTGCCGTTGGTGTGCAGTTCAGAGTTCAGCGAGAATTTCAGCAATGGAGGAGATGAATTTGAAGTCAAGGTTGAAATAGAAGTTAGGGTTCCAAATTACAATAGCTTTGGTTAATTTCCAAGAGGAGATTAATGAAGTAATTAAAGAGTTTGATTCAATTAGAAAAATGGTTCTGAATTCGGGTTTGAATTGCTGCTGGTGATGGTTTGATTTGGGAATTTATTGAAGATGAGAAGTGAAGAAGGGGATCTGGTGGATTTTGCAAATGATAATGATTTGTGTTATTGGAGCTGTGTAGGTTGAGATGGAGATTTCAAGGGTTCCAGATGCTCACTTTCAAAGAGAGATGAAGTGTAGCTGCTGGTGTTTGAATCAGAGATGAAATCGAGAGAAGATTAAATGGGCTTGTGATGGAATTCAGGGCTAGGTCAGAAATTGTTGGAGAATTTGAGTTCCAAGTAGAAATCAGGGAAGGGGGATAATTGAATGGTGATGTGTATACATAAGATGGGTTTACTGGTTATATCTGGTGGATCCGTGTGATGTTGCAGGAAGTGTTGGCTTCATATGGAAAGCAGAATGGTGGATTCTAGTTGGTGGTCTACTGGTGATCAAATGGGTTTGCTGGAAGTATTTGAATATGTGGTAGTTGTGCAGGTGGAGTTTACAGAAGGTTAAGTTGGTGGCAACGTATGCAATTGAACCATGGGTCTTGTGGTCATGCGAGAGAGTTATGGAGAAGTTGTTGCTGCTGTGTGATATGAGTTACAAGGTGATGCTATTGGAGCTGGAGCTGTGAAGCTAAGAAGGTTCAAGAAGCTGCAGTATTAGGGTCGCAAAGCAATGGAATGCAGCTGTAGGCGGAGATTGATGCTGAGATGTTGTGACAATGGCTAAGTGGTTAGCTGGGATGCATAGAATGGATTAATTGGAGCACTGGTCACGAAGGTTCACTGGTTGAGTTCAAGAATGAGTTGCATTTACATGAATTTGAGAGCTGGTAGGAATTTCAGGTAGCTTAAGCTAAGTAGGGACTGAAATTGGAAGCTCTGGTGAGACAACGATGAATTGAAGCTGCAGAGATAGTGGACTGGGGCTGTTGCAAACTGGTGATGTTTAAAGGAATTGAGATACAGAGAATAGATGATGTTCATGGTATTGAATTAAGCTGCAGTTCACAGTGCAAGTTGCTGCAGGTGATGTGTTATAATGGCTAATATTGCAGTGAAGGCATAGGAGCTCAAGTTGATGGTTGGCCGAGTCTGAGAATGGATGTAGTTGAGCTCAGGTCTTAACATTGACAGTGATGTTGTCGGTGTTTGAGTTGTTGTTGGCAGTGGTTCAACTACCAGGGATCGGAAGATAAGTAATAGTTGCTTCCAATGAGATACGAAGGAGGAGAGCAGGTGCTGATGGTTGAGCTGCGCTACTATGGGAATAAGGGTGGAGATCAAAGAAGTCCACTGGTGATAATGAATGAATGTGTTAGATGTATGTCTTAGGATGTAAATATTGCAGGGAGAAGACATTATAAAGGCCTGAACTCGGTCGGAAATCACCCAGAAATAGAAAAAACTCGGTTGGAATCGGTAGATGCTGAGTTGACTCGGTGAGTTGGACCGAGTTGACAGAAATGGACCTGGTTTTCTTATGGGCTCAAGGAAGTTGGTTGCATTGGGCCAAGTCACAGGCCGTGTTGGTTCATCCTAAGCTGAGACGACAGAAAAGAAAAGGATATATAAGCATTCACAAAATAGCTATTGAGGGGATATCTTTGATCCAAAATCTTATCTTCTACTTTTGTTCATAGGGTTTTGACAACATGATAGTTTTATTGCTTCTTCTTGTTTATGAACTCCATTGATATGATTAGATAACTCTCTTTTGGTTAAGGAATAAATTGGATTTCCAAGCATGAGTTTTGTTCAATAAATTATTTTTGTCTCCATGCTTTATTGCTTATGATTCACTATATATATTGTTATATGATTTGAAAGCTTGTTTAGTCTAGTCACGAATCGGTTGAGTTTGTTTTCATATCTATTGCTAGATTAGGGTTATTATACGCAAAAGTGATAATTTCTGATTTCAAGTAGCATAGTTGTGATTATTGCTTGAAGTGATACATCCTAGTAGTCACAAGTGGATCACAACCACTGTTAAAACGGATTAGTGATTTTACACGTTTGTTTGCATTGATTAGTCTTATTTCATAGAACTTAGTGCTCTTAGGGAGTTAAACTTAATTGTACTTTTACACTTTAGGTTGCTTTCTAGGTAGAATTCACATTCGCATCTTTTAATGTGTTTGCTGATGACAAGAGGGAATTAGCGGGATATTCTTGCGATCAAGGTATTCTAGGACTTTTAATAAGATGAGAGATTAAATATCAATTCTACTTATTGTTAAAAAGCATGTTTGTGAATGAAGATGAATCCTTAACCAATATCTCTTCTATTTGATTTGTTTTCTTATTTCTTTCTTTGCTTTTATATTTGTTTGATTTATTAAAATAAAAAACAGAAAAATTCTCCGTGTTATTTTTAGGAAACCGAAAATATATTGACAACCTAGTCCTCTTTGTGGGAACGATCCTTTCTTGCCCTTGCTATATTTATATTTTGAGTAGTAAGAAAGTGTAATTTATTTTTGACGCCTACGACAACGATCAAGTATCACAAAGCAATTGAAAAGGATCTACACAAACTTTTGGAAGCAGGGTTCATCAAGGAAGTCAAATATCCAACATGGATATCTAACATGGTTATCGTGGCGAAGAAGAGCGGAGAAGTAAGAATATGCATTGATTGCACCAACCTCAACAAAGCATGTCCGAAAGATAGTTACCCACTCCCAAGCATTGATCAACTGGTGGAAGCGGTTGAAGGATATAAGGAACTATCATTCTTGGATGGATATTCTGGTTACAATCAAGTGGCTTTGGCAGAAGAAGATCAACAACATACTGCATTCTATACCCCGCACGGCCTCTATTGCTTCACAAGAATGACCTTCGGACTTAGAAATGCAAGGTCAACATATCAGAGAATGGTTGACGCAATTTTCAAACCTTGGATTGGGAACACCCTAGAGGTCTACGTAGACGATATGCTCGTCAAAAGTAAGCTGCGCAAGGACCATCATCAAGATCTAAGGGAAATTTTTCAAGCAATGAGAAAATACAACATGAAGGTAAATCCCGAAAAATGCACATTCGGCGTCACTTATGGGAAGTTTCTTGGTTACCTGGTAACAAAGAGGGGCATCGAAGTGGACCCTGCCAAGATACAAGCCATCATAGGAATGTCGTCTCCAAAGAATCTGAAATAAGTCCAAAAACTCAATGGTTCTTTAACAGCTCTGGGAAGGTTCATTGCCAGATCCTCGGACAAATGCATGCACTTCCTCAACATCCTCAAAAAAGGAAGAAAATTCGAGTGGACGGCTGAGTGTGAAGAAGCCTTTCAGAAAATCAAAGAGTATCTGGCCTCAATCCCGATCTAGATGAAGTGTTATCCCTCTACATAGCAGCAACGGAGGATGCTGTCAGCGCGGTTTTGGTCAAAACAAACACGAAGATAGAGCAGCCAATATATTATGTCAGCAATACCCTCAACTCGGTGGAAAGTAATTATACGAAGATCGAACAACTCATCCTATCATTAATATGGGCAACCCAAAAGATGAGAACCTATTTTCTGACTCACTACATCCGCGTTCCATGCAAGGCGCCGCTGTAAGATGTTCTCAAAAGCGCTGGGAAAGTAAAAAGGATAGCAAAGTGGAACACCCATCTCGATCAATTCAATATCATCCATGAGATACAACATGCTCAAAAATCACAAGTTCTGGCAGATTTCCTAGCTGATCTACCCCTAGTCGATGACGAGGAGGTAAAGGGAACCCCAGAAATGGAAGACGAGAAGGATCCGGTCGATATTTTGGAACCATCCATCCAAAGGCGATGGGAGGTCTTCGTAGACGGGTCAAGAAATAGGGAAGGCATAGGCATCATAATCACTACCCCCACCAGGGACAGGATTATACATGCGCTGAGGTTAGAATTCAAGGGGCACACCAATAACATCGTAGAATACGAAGCTGTAGTATATGCTCTTCGCTTGATAATAGAGATGGGAATAATTGATGTGCGCCTTACAAGCGATTATCAACTGGTCATATGACAAATAGGGCTAGAATACAACATCTACGATAAGACCCTATCAGCGTACATGGCCTTGGTCCAGACTCTAGCATCACAGATACCCAACATCAAATTCCGACACTTATGCAAAAAACAACTCAGACATGCAGACGCCTTGGAATACATATCATCCATGTTGAAAAATGAAAACGTTAAGGAAATCAAGGTGACAAGAGTGTATGAACCTTCGGTGACCCCTCAAGAATCCTTCGCTATAAGGCGTAAGAACAATATTAGCAGAGACATCACTGACGACGACGTAGGGGAATATATTGCTGACGATTTTCTCGAAAATGATATCATGTCAAAGGCTAATGAAGATGAAGATTTCACAAACGAAGAAGATTGGAGAACCGAAGTTCATCTATTTATCAAAGAAAAATTGCTGCCAAAGGAGTTGAAGCAAGCTAGAAAAGTGCAATCAAAAGCAGGAAGATATGATCTACGGGATAGGATCTTATATAAGAAGTCTTTTCTCGGGCCGCTGCTTCGCTGCCTATCAAGAGAAGAAGGACATCGGGTTTTAAAATACATACACTAAGGAGATGCCGGTAATCACAGTGGAATGAGGTCACTAGCTGAAAAATCTAAGATGCAAGGGTATTACTGGCCACAGATGATACAATACGCTGCCAAGATGTCAAAAAGATGCGAGGAGTGTCAGTATTTCTCCAAGAGGATCCATGCCCTTGTGAAAAATCTATACTCGGTAGACAACCCCTTGCCATTTTCTAAGTGGGGAATAGACATCATAGGCCCCCTGATCGAAGGATCAGGGAAACGATGATTGTTAATCGTGGCTACAGACTACTTCAGCAAATGGGTAGAAGCCAAAGCTCTTGCTAGGATCCGAGACGCGGATGTGTTCACATTCATCTTCCAGAACATCATATGTATATTTGGCATTCCTACAAAAATCGTATCAGACAATGACAAGCAATTACAAGGAAAAAACATAGACATGTTGTTTGACACTTTCAAGATCAAAAAGAATAAATCAACCCCTATCTACCCTCAAAGTAATGTCCGAGCTGAGGCTACAAATAAGACTCTTGACCTTATCCTTAAGAAATAGCTGAACGAAATTAAGGGACGATTGTGCGAATAGTTACATAATGTGTTATGGGCATACCAAACAACACGAAGATCCGCTACCGGAGAATCACCCTCCCTCCTCACTTACGGAGCGGAAGACGTCATCCCAACAAAGTTTATCATGCCAACTACGAAGACCGAAGCATGGGAGAAAAACCTCATAACGGGAATGATGCTCTAAAGACTCGATGATCTAGAAGAAAGAAGGGAGACAACGTTACAGAGGATGGAAAACTACCAACGAAGACTAGCAAGAGAGTATAATAAGAAGGTTAAGCTTAGAAACTTTGTAGAATGACAGTACATGCTGAGAACCATTCCACAATACCAACGGGAGAAAAAGTGGGGCTAATTGGCACCAACGTGGGGAGGACCATTTTTAATACATGACATCGCAGGAAATGGATCTTACTACCTACGTAATCTAAAAGGAGAAGTCCTCAGGCATCCATGGAATGCAAAGTACCTCAAAACGTACTACCCATAAAAATAATGCAGACAAGCATCTGCATAAAAAATGACAGAAGAAGAGGACAACGTATCTGTTGTCTCTATCTCTAAATGAGGAATAACAAACCTCACCATATCAATTAAAAAGCTTTTTTGCACAATATTCATTGGGGAAAGTAATCATTTATAATCTCTCAGGACTCCCCAGTCAGCGTCTATAAGTGTAGGACCATGGGGAAGGATTCCAGCAAAAAGGGATACCCAACCAACCAACAAAGCAGCAGTTCAGCGAAATGAATGCTTATAAATATTTTAATAACGCATTACATATCTGGGGACACTGCATTTAACCCCACCGTTCTGTAATCCTATGGCCAAGAATTATCCAGCGGGGAGACATGTGCAAAGTCAATAACAAAGGTTCTTACCTCCGTTATTGCTATCAAACACTTTCTATGTTTTAAAACATTAGTTTATTCCTTTCATAACATATTTGATCATATCTGAAAAAATAAATAAACTAACAGTGTAGGGGGAATAGAAAGCACGTATCCAAGCAAACGATGATCCATTCCATAAAAAGTTGATTACAAGATGGGAAACTAATTAAAATCAAGAAAGAAATACACAAAAAAATGGCCCAAAGCCAAATAATCAACATAGATCAACTTTCTATAAGTTTCGAAACTTATTTCTCCCCAGAAGGCCCGATGAGATCAGCTGGGTCCTTTTGCTGAGATGAAGGGACGCTACCCCCCTCGAAGAGGGATCGTACATACATGCCATGGGCTCAGGAATTGGACGACGGGGATAATTCTTAACGATGTTGTGATCCTTCAGGAGACCTTGCTCAATCCTGGCCAAAGTTTTATTAACCTCCTAGGCGAGTTGACAGTGAGCCTTGTGCGCAATAACAGTAGACTTAAGTTCAGACTGCGCCAAGGCGGATCTCAAGTTAGCTACTTCTTTGGCTGCTTCTTTCACTGCCACATCACGAGACCCTGCCAATCCTTCGTAATACTTAGTCTGGCCCTCCGGGTACACTAAGGAAGATTGATCCTTTTAAGTTCCTCATTTTCAAGGTTAAGCTGTCCCTTGAGCTCTAAAAAGAAAAAGGAAAAAAGAAGAAAATTAGCAGAAGGGAAGCATAAAATTACCCACTACCAAACAAATATATACCTTAGACATTCGCCAAAGCTATCTCATATTCATTAACTACGGCGTCCCGGGCTTCGTCAATAAAATCATACTCATCGGATATTTTCTTATAGTCTAACCGAAGAGTCATAAGAGAAAATTGACACTCATCCAACTCTACCTGCTTCGTGGAGTCTAAGTGATGAAGCTGATTCACTTCATCGCTCATTTTTTCTATGCCTTTAGTAAGCCTGTACATATTAACTTCAAGATCTTTCTCAGAATCAACCAAACGAGAAACGTCGCTCCGAAAAGTAGTTAAAGCTTTGCTAAGGGCATGAGATTCAGCCCTGGCATCGTCTCTCTCTTTAAAAAGTTGTCGTATATAATTATGAGTATCAGAACCAGGGGAAGACCTGGCATGACGCAGCTCTTCCTCTAAAGCTATTACCTTAGTATCTAAACGAGCTACAGACTCACGCTCCAAACGAAGGTTATCACGAGTCCATAGCAAAGTGCCATTAAACAGCCAACGGTTGGAATTATATAGGTTCTGCAAATCGACCATCTGTCTGTGTCTTTCTCGTCACTTAGCCATCAAAGTGTTATGCTTATCGGCACGAGCATTCCATTTATCATATTCATCCTTGATCTGCTGCACCAACTCTCTGATCCGAGAAGCTTGACGAGTTCTCTCACTTCGAAGCCATCCTAGCTCTTCGAGATCGCCCGCTGAATATGAGCGAGGAGACTCAGACAACACACTAAGAATAAGGAAGAGAGAAGCAAAAGAAAATAAACGAACCTTAGGAAGAGGAAGCATTGTTACGAGCCTTCTCCAATTCAGTACGAACCAACGCCAACTCAAGACCAAGCTTTTCTTCCTCAACACCAAGGCGCTCTTTCCCTTTCAATCGATTTTCCAGCTCCTAAATTTCTCGATCCCTGGAAGCGATAACAGCTTCGGCCGCGGAGAGCTCGCCTTCTCTATGGCGAAGCTTACCTTCCAGCTTAAGGGCCTTTGACTTAAAAAACTGGTAAAGGGTATGGTTACAATGTTCACTTCTCATCATTTGCATTGATAACAAAATAAATAAGGATTGAGAATCCTACAACATCAAATCACGCGCTTCAGAAATATTTCGGAGACTTACCTCAAGAATACGTTACTGAGGATAACCATATTGATACCCATCGATAATATCCATCATACCAGAGACAGAAGACGGGGGATCAACTAAAAGGCCAGGAGAACTGACTCTTAAATTATTCTCCCAGGCCTCCGCAACCTCATCAGGGGATGTCAGCTGCATCCTTTGACGAGTAAAAGCATCCGAATTTTTCTCACCAGGGATCTGGGGAACAGGATTAGGCACGGACATCAAAATTTTCTTCATTAGCCACTCAAGTGTGGCATCATCACCATCGAGCATCATAGCCCTATCAAAGCCCTCCGAAGATACTTCATAAGAAGCCTCACCGTCAGCAGCTCTCTTCCCATCATCGTAATCTATTTTAGACTTGGCCTCCCTATTAGCACGGGCTTCGACATCTTCATCGTCAGAGCTATCTTCTGCCTCAACGGTCTTCTCACCAGCAGTCCCTCTAAGGACATCCCAATCATCGTTCGGAGAAAGAAAAGAGAAGTCCGAAGATATCCCCATAGCAGCGCTAAGGTCAACTTGCATACCAGAGGAATAAATTTTACCAAAAGAAAATTCTTGACCAGACCCAGTATGGATCGAAGATTGAGTTTCAGCATTTTTAGTACCCTGGTTCGGGGAAAATGAGGGATCACCAACATGAATACCTCCGGGACCATCGGGAATAAACCCCTCTTCAATAGCTCCGTCATCGGTCTTTATACCTTCCTCATGACTAGGAGTGGAAGTCTCCGTGCGTTCCTCGTCGTCATAAATTTCTTCTTACACCATAACCTCATCGATCACAGGACTAGTAACTTCATCGGTGACTTATGTTTCTCCAACAACAATGTTGGAAGATTGAACATGATTAATTTTCTTCTTCTTCGATACCTAAAGACACGATAATTATCGTTCAAAACAATAATTTTTGGGATGTCAGGTAAATGCACCCTGATTTGGTGGTAGCCAGCTCTTAAATCCAGCTTAGTAAATACTTTAGAGCCATGTAGTTCATCCAGGAGCTCATCTATAACTGGAATAGGAAACTTATCTTTAATGGTAATTGCATTGATCTTCCTATAATCAACACAGAACCTCCAAGTGTTGCCTTTCTTCTTTACAGTGAGTATAAGAGATGCAAAGGGGCTGTGGCTATCTTGAATAATGCCATTTTAAGCATTTCCTGAACTAATGTTTCCACCACTGATTTGTGGATATAGGGGAATTTATAGGGTCTGATATTTATGGGTTGTGAGTCAGGTTTAAGTGTAATTTAGTGGTCCAAAACTTTTTGTGGTGGTAGCTTTGTGGGTTCCTCAAAAATATCAGTGAAGGTGTTGAGTAAGTCTTGGACTGGAGGTGGTATGTCAGCTGGTATAGGAGATACTGAGATAGAGAAAAATTGACCCACTAATGCTGGAGTGTTCTTTCTAATAAAAAAATTCATGGCATTGCTACTCAGCATCAAAAGGGTTGGCTTAGAAGAAATACCTTCTAGAGTGATCACTTGACCATTGTGTAAGAAGGAAATAGACAGTTTGGCTAAGTTGAAGGTGACATCACCAAGTGTTCTTAACCAATCTTCTCCCAAAACTAAATCACAACCACCAAGAGGAAGTAATCTCAAATCAGTAGATAACTGATAGTTTTGCATAGTTTATTGGAGTTGCTGACAGATTCCAGTGCTTGTAGTTTTAACTCCATTAGCCACATTAAATAGCATGTGGGCATTAGGATGGATCTCACACCCCAATTAAGTGGCCAGTGCAGAGTCAATGAAGCTACGAGTGCTTCCTGTGTCAATCAGGACATTGATAGCTTTATTTTTAATGAACCCTGGGATTCTAATGGTGTCAGGATTGATAATACCAGTAAGGGCATGAAGATAAATATCCATATCTGAGGCAACTAATTGATCTTCAAGAAGCACTGGTGGAGGTTCTACTTCATCAGCTTCATCATCAGACCCCATCATAAATAATTGTTGGGACTTACATCTATGACCTGGTTGGTATTTGTTATCACAATTGAAGCAAAGTCCCTGAGCTCTTCTTTTACTCATCTACTCATAAGAGAGTCTTCTTATTGGTGGTACATAAGGAGTTTTAAGTGGTGGGTGTGAAGGAGTAGATGAATTGGAGGTAGATGCTCCCACAGTGGAAGGTGGAGGAAGTGGTTTGGTGTTAGAAAATATGTTGAACCCAGAAGTAGTAGGAGGTGATTTAAGTGGAATGGGTTTTGAAGTTTGGTGTTGAGAAGCAAGTGCAACTTCCTGTAATCTAGACAAAAAGAAAGCTTGGGAGGTTTGTGCATCTGAACTGAGCTCTTAAGAACTTCTTTCAACCCACTCATAAAACTCAATACAAAATATTCCTCAGTAAGATGAGGGTTTTTACTCAGCATTAAAGCTTTTAACTGTTCAAACTGCTCAAAATAGTCTTCAACATATGTAAGTTGAGATAACTTGTTAAAACAACCCACATAGTTATCATTTGCTAGATCTTCAAAACGATTACATATAGTTTCTACAAAAACAGGCCAAGAGATGAAAGTGTTACCAGTAAGGAAATCAATAAAACAAGAATCAGCTTTGCCTTCCAAGTATAGAGAAACAATTTCTGCCTTCTGTTCATGAAGAGTTGAGTGAATATGAAAGAACCGCTCACACTTATGGATCCATCTACGAGGGTTATCACAAGAAAATCTAGGGTAATCGAGTTTTGGGGCTTTGGAGAAGGTACTGAAATAACCCTTTTGATGTGTGTTGTTGGAAATCTCAGCATAAAGAGTTCCTTGCGATTCTGGTTGAGGCCAAGAAAGAATCTGAATAAGAGAGTCAAACTTAGTTTGGTTGGCCTCAGAAATTTTAACCAAAGAAGCAAGCAAGGTATCTTGTCGTTGAGCAGCTGCCGTACGTTCAGTTGCTTCACGGGTATGTAGATCTGTGAGATTTTTTATGAGTTGAGACAGTTCTCGGGTGGTAGAATCCACATCTTTGATGGTTGGACCAGTCATGGTGTGGATGAAGAAAGAGAAATGATCGACTGGGTGATACCAAATGTGATGTACCGAGTTATTTGATGATGTATATAGATGCTCGGATGGTACTAATCAGTATTCAAAAGATGTAGTAAGTTTAGGTAAGAGAATAATGAAGATATAATGTTAACACGGTAACCTCAGTACCACTATACTGCCTCCCTTCTATTAATTTCTTGATAAGCACTGACTGCAAGTACATGTTGAATTTAAGCAAGAAGAAGAAGACCTCACGCTGAACCCTAATCGACACTGACCTTACACGTGGTCGAGATGTCAACGTCAATCTAAGCAGTAACTTAAAGCAGGGTCAACTGTCAAAACACAGTTAATTAATTTGACTAGAAATATAAATACACTCTTCATCTGGTTGCAGGCCACCACAGAACGAGCCAAGAACCATATGACCATGACAAGATGGTGGGTGATAATATATTAGTCATCATATTCAACAAGGCTACTAATAGGGGTACCAAATTGCTTGGGTTGTACTAAAATGTATATAGGACAAAATACATATTGACTAAGTCTTATGGGGTGCTAGTCTAGCACCTAGATTAGCAATCTACGTCAGGTAGAAAAATCACCTAAGTCTTATGGGAGTGCTAGTCTAGAATGCTAGTCACTGAAACAAAACATCGCCGATAACTGAACCATTCAGCGTTACTACCTTTCGCGGAACAATCCCGCGCTTGACCAGTCAACACAGTCAAAGCGCGTAACCGTTCCGCGCCGTACGCTGCACGGTTTAGCGGTAAGGAAGAAGATGGTGCCCGGAGTAGGATTTCAATTTCAATGTACTTTTTAATTTTTTAGAAATAGGATTTCAATTTCAATGTACTTTTTAAATTTTAGAAGTAGAATTTTAATTTCAAAAAACATTGTAACATTGTTTTGCAATGTAATTAAAAAATTTCTTAGATTTGCCAATTTTTAAGATTTTGAAACAAACAACCGTTGGAACAAATTGTCAAACTTTTCAAAATTCAAAAATTGAAAACATAACTGTCTGGTGGTGTAACATGAGTGTGAGAACACAAATAATGAAAACAACATAAAAATTAATTACTAAGTGAGTGGAAAAAAAAAAAAAGGTCAAGCGTTGAATGATGTAGCGCCTGCCTGTGGCGTGTTTCCATTCAGCGTTGGGGCTTGGCGCTGAACCATTCAGCGTAGATGCTTGGTATATTCTTCCGAGCACTGTTTCGTTTCGCGAAAAGGTACTTTTCCTCGCGCTGAATCATTCAACGTAACTCTCTAGCATGCTAGCTCACATGCTAGCAACTGGTAGGAAAGAGAACTAGTGTTAACTTTTTTGCCACACTTTATTTTTTTTTTTTTGAATTGCAACACTTATGTGCTAATCTAGCACCTCCAATCTAGCTCATAAGACTTAGTCTAAGAAATCGGTACACCCACGAGCAATTTAGTATCCCTATTAGCAATTTTGATATTGCAGTCGAAACTGATCAGTGTTTAATGCCTTGTTTGCCTTGATCTTTCAACTGTAGCTACAATGGCATCTGAGCCGAGCAAAAACAAACTGATTCTTTCATCTGATATATATAGGTGGAACTGACAAGGTAAGTTCAAGTTAGATGGTAATTAGGAATCATGATTAGTCTCTTAAAAGATGCTCAAGGACAAGCCTAATAAATGGACAATTAACACACCCACTTGGATTACCTCTCTACATTTCTAGATATATACTCTTTTCCGGTAGGTTTTCTAAGTTAAGATACGAGCTTGATAAAGGGGCGTCATGAATTGGTAGAGGGGCGTCAAATTAATAAGATAAAAAAGGTCATTAGAAGTAAATTCAAGTGCCCCTTATCAATAAAAAATCTGTAAATGACTAATTAGCCCTTATTGTTAATAATCAAGATTAGTAATGATAATTAAGATTAGTGTTGATAATCAAGATTAGTGTATTATAACTCTAAAATCAGATTTTTAGAGTTATAAAAAAAAACAAATTTGAGGAGAAGAAAACTTATGTGATATTTGTGAAACCTTAGATTTTGATTCACTCCATTAAAATGAGTGATTCCAGTGACCCGATATACTTCTAAATTAGTTCCAATTAGCTTTTTCTCGCTCAAAATTATCTAAATTACATAACAAAATCAAAATTTTGAATTTTCAGAAGAACTTACGGTTGCAATTTTGCTCGTGACCAACCGTAACTCTTAGTTACTGTTCGTAAGTTATCGAATACCAACCGTAACTGGTTAAATTTGGGGAAGATCCAATCGTAAACCCAGTTACGGTTGGTAATTTAATTTAGTTACCAACCGTAACTAAATTACGGTTAGTAACTAATGAATAAAAACCAAGCGTAACTAACCTACGGTTGGTAAGTCATCTTAACTTTTGAACCGTACATAACTATTTGATAAGTTGTTAACATTCAGGATGATTTACGGTTGGTTAGTTTAATTGAGTTTCAAACCGTAACTCAATTACGGTTGATAAATATGATGCAAATAAAAATCGTAACTGAACATATTCCCAAAACTAAGAACTTACGGTTGGTATTTGAGTTTAAACCAACCGTAACATCAACCCAATCTACAGTTACGGTTTGTATTTGAGTTATTACCAACCGTAACTAGCATAAACCCAGAAATTTCAATTTCAATTTTCATTCAAAACCCTAATTTTTGATACAAAATTAACTTAAATCCAACACAATAAACTAAACCCTAACTGGGTTTTTCCAAACATTTTTCAAATCGCCGATTAATTGAAGACGATGACATTTTCGGTTTTAATGGAGGTTAGGGTTGATGGAGGAGAAGAGAAGATGAAAAAAAACTGATTTGATTTTGGTTAATTAAAAAAAATTGATTTGATTTTGGTTAATTTAAGGTGAAAGGGGTAATCTAGTCATTCTACACCCCTATAGGACACCCCTAACCAATAAAAGGGACATTGCTATCACATTTGACGCCCCTCTACCAATTCATAACGCGCATTTACCAAGCTTGTTAAGATAAGAGCTAAAACTTGGATATATTTAGTAGTATTACCTTACACCATTTGAAGTACTATCCATCATTATTCTAGAAATGGCTCGATATCGAGGAGGCTAAAAATATATCATATTTGGATGCACTCAATTATATCCATTCATTCAATCATCCACGTGAGTGTCATTATTGCGGAACCAGAAGGCAGGTTCTAAATTTCTAGAAGTTTTTTTTTTTTTTTTCTTTTTCTTGGGGGTTAAATTAATATGACTTCATAGTTAAGCTGAGTGGTTATTACCGTTGAAAACTTAAACGCTAAAATCACTCCTAAATTGCTTCTTTTGCAGTAAGCACCATTATTACTACTCTCTGTAACAGCACCATAGGTCGTAGTCGTGGAAGAAATGCGTGGAAGCCATAACAATCGAATAAGAAAATAAAAACTACTGTATCACCAACTAGGCAATTGCCCACAATTTAAATCATAACGAGGAATCTTGTTTATGATATGATCTTAGAATTCTTAGACTTTCGCGTCTTGCTCATGTGGCACTAAAGAGACAACTTTTGTTCTCTGGTCTAGTTAGATTGATTAGAACAGGAAGTGCCGACGGATTTTAAACTGCAGCCATCATCAACACTATTAAAGGAGCAATTGCGTCATTTTGCTTTCTCTTGCTGCCAGTGCCATGATTTACAAGAAAACCAATACTGGTAGTTTGATTAAGAGTATTATTATATCAACAGTGTTGTTAGATGGTGCAAAACACTCAATCATTGCATTGAGAAAATGCAAAACAAATTAAAAAAATAAGAGATATGTTGTGACTTGCATTGAAGAATGCAAAATTAACATAAATTTACACTATTTCTCTTATTAAGAGTGAAGTTTTGCATTCTTTAATGCAAGTCACACCGTCTCTCTTATTTTTTTTAAATGATTTTGCACTTTTACAATGCAATGATTGAGTGTTATCTTATGCATAAGTGCACAAGTTAATAAAACCCGTGTTGTTATCTAGCGGTAAAAATAAGATGCTTTGGTATTAAAGTTATTTTTAATGCTTAAAATTTAACTTTTGTAATAAATTAATAAGAAAATATCTGATCATACATTAGAATTGAAATTCTACAAAAAAAATCTAGAATCGTGTATTTGATACTGAAAAATATTTTTTCTTTCCCGATAATTGGACAGGGAGTCGGAGGTGCTCCATATGGCAAAATGCAAAACTTCCCGTAGGTTGCAACAAATTGTGTAACATCCTATCAAACCGAGTCAACTGTTTTTGGCGTTACATTACATATCTCATCACTTCACCCCAAAAAATTAAAGTAAATGGAGTAGCTAGGAGTAAAACAAATGTAAGTATGTAACAGTAATGGGATCAGAATCTCCTATCCACATTTCACATTTCCGATATTTTTACTTTGTTTACTTTAATTGTTTATTTCACATCTCCCTAGACCCCTTACATTATTTAAGAACCGTGGTTGTGCAAAGACTGAAAGCAAGAAAAGAAAGAAAAAAAATGGTTTCCTCCAAAGTTCTCTTCTTGTTTGCTTTGTCAACTTTAGCTCTGCAAATATCTGCTTTTGCAGATAGTAATGAGAAATATGAAGAAGACCCAGGACTTGTTATGAACTTTTATAAAGATTCATGTCCTCAAGCTGAAGACATCATCAAAGAACAAGTCAAGCTTCTCTACAAACGTCACAAAAACACTGCATTTTCATGGTTGAGAAACCTTTTTCATGACTGTGCTGTTGAAGTAAGCAAAGAGTTAGCTTAATTTTTTGTTTCATTTTCTTTGTTTGTTCTTGTTTGATCAATATCTGATATGTAGTGTTACTTTTCATTTGTGGGTTTATGTGTAGTCTTGTGATGCTTCACTTCTGCTTGATTCAACAAAGAAGGAATTGTCTGAGAAGGAGACTGATAGAAGTTTTGGGCTAAGAAACTTCAGATACCTTGACACCATCAAAGAAGCTGTTGAAAGAGAGTGCCCTCAAGTCGTTTCTTGTGCAGATATCCTTGTCTTGTCTGCTAGAGATGGCATTGTTGCAGTAATTACTCTCACTTTCTTTCTCCCTAGATTTATTTTTCATTCGCTCTTCTTTTATAATCTTTCAGTCATAACTTGGGTGTGCATGGTTGCAATCTTAGATCAGGATTTTAGAAAGGATTTTGATTTCAACATTCAAAAAATTTCCCATTTACTTACCTTACATTGATTGGTCTCCTTTGTACTGGCTAGTCAATGCTTCTTTTTTTTTCATCTAAACTTTTGATTGTTTCCAGCTTGGAGGTCCACAGATCCCTCTAAAAACAGGGAGAAGAGATGGTAGGAAGAGCCGTGCACAAATCCTCGAGCAGTACCTCCCCGATCACAACGAAAGCATCTCTGTTGTTCTCGACAGATTTTCTTCCATGGGTATTAATACCCCTGGGCTCGTCGCCTTGTTAGGTACTTCCATTTTTTGGTCAATTCAATTTATGCAGACAGATCTGTAGTTCTGTACTAATCTGAGTTTCTAATAATCAAACACTACAGGTGCTCACAGTGTGGGGAGGACTCATTGTGTCAAATTAGTGCATCGTTTGTACCCAGAGGTGTCCCCTGAAATCAATCCTGACCATGTTGAACACATGCTCCACAAATGCCCTGATGCAATTCCTGATCCAAAGGCCGTTCAGTACGTGAGGAATGACCGTGGCACACCCATGATCCTGGACAATAATTACTACAGGAACATTTTGGACAACAAGGGTTTGCTCATAGTGGACCACCTGCTAGCTACAGACCCCAGGACTAAGCCGTATGTAAAGAAAATGGCAAAGAGTGCAGACTACTGGTCCAAGGAGTTTTCAAGAGCCATTACCATTCTTTCTGAAAACAACCCTCTTACTGGTACTAAGGGTGAGATCAGAAAGCATTGCAGTGTCGCAAACAAACACCACTCTAGTGTTTGAAAAGGTTTTACTGGCGTGTTTGGGTCTAGAGTGAACTAGGCATGGTTAGGTTTATGTAGATGGTGATTTTAGTGCTTGCAGCACATAATCACCTTTTGCTTTTGCTGTTAATTTAGGTTTCCTTTTGTCAATGATGGGTATCGTAAATGATGAAACGATGTACGCTTATGTATGGTGGTGACGGTGTATGTGCATTGATAATAATAACATTGTTGTTGGTGATTCATGTGAAACTCTCCTCTTTCTAGCCGATGGAAACTTTGACACTGCAGTGGAACCAAATCCCAACTGGTCTACAATTTTGCTGTACATGTATGTATGGATTGTTTGCATTCAATCTAGAAACCAGGGGCAAAGTTCCTCTGGAAAAGAACATTAGATATGCACAAACATTGCAGCTAATCAGAACTCTTATAAACTGCCTAAAATTGGCGCCTTTTTATTCTCAAATTGACATTTCATTTTGATAGAGTTGTTGCCCAACTTGAGAAATACGAATTGCACGTAACTAAGACCTACAGTAACACTTCTCCAGGTCTCTAAGACCATCCTTCCTAACAGGTCATGGAGTCCCTTATGCTGAAATCATAAACTAGTGAAGACATCGTAGAAAAACAAAAAATGGTGACGAGTGCACCTAGAAGAGCTTTGTCTGTGGCCCTCCACTTCTCATCATCGCACAAAACTCGTTGTAGTTGATTTTCCCATCCTGAAGTTTAATATTATCAATACTTTCCATAACACAAATTATAGACAACTCTACAATTTTAATCATGAAAATTGAACTTACATTATCTGTATCCACTTCTGATATTATTTCTTTAATGCTTCCTTCCTCACCCATTCCATAATCCTTCATTGCAACTTCCAATTCATCTACTGTAATAAAACTGTTATAGAACAGAGGAAATAAATAAGGTTAGCAAATTCCACTTATACAAGAGAAACTAACGTCAAGAGGAGAAGTTCCCAATGGGATTATGAGTAAAATGTAATTCAGAAAGCATTAAGCAGTCGTGGCTACTACTAGATTGATGAATCAGAATGTTGGGTTCACAGATAGACTCCCAATGGGATTATGAGTAAAATGTAATTCAGAAAGCATTAAGTAGTCGTGGCTACTACTAGATTGATGAATCAGAATGTTGGGTTCACAGATAGACGAAAAATTAGCATACTGACCCGCTCTTATCTTTATCAAAAAATTGAAAGGCTTTGAACAGATATTCATCTCTTTCTAGCCGGTGTCTGTGCATAGTTGCGCTTACAAACTCAATATAATCAATTGTCCCGTTTCCATCAACATCAGCCTAAAAGAAGAAGATACATGTCAACCCACAAATGCCATCTGAATCTGAAATGGAGGAGCATAAATAAGCTAAAATGAATAGACTTTATATCTTACAGCATCCATGAGTTGCTTGACTTCAATTTCAGATAGCTTGGAACCAAGTTTAGCTAAACCAGTTTTCAGTTCTTCATAGGTGATTGTGCCACTCTCATCAGTGTCGATGTTTTTGAACATTTGTTTTAAGCCTTTGATATCTTCCTCGGAAAGGTTCTCAGCGATGACCTTTTTAAGTAAATAAAATCAGATTAATATGAAAATGCCGTATTTTAATCCATGAACATCAACTATCCAAGAAAAGTACAGAAGACACATTTAGTTTAATATCCTACCTTGAGTGCAAGTTTCTTGAGCTTGTTCATTGCTCTAAACTGCTTCATCCTTTTCAGAACTGCACTGTTTATTGGTTGGTCTGATGCCTCTCCACCTTCTCTCATCCATGGGTGTTCTGTGAACCATTGATCAATCGATCATAAATAGCAGAGGGTTAGAAATTAGATGATTCCAATTTAACAGGAATTCAAAACGAAACGAACAACAACTAACTACAAAGTACAAAGGAAAACTATGAAGAGAAGGAAAGTACCAAGAACCTCTGCAGCAGTAATCCGCTTTTTTGGATCCTGCGTCAGCATCTTTGAAACCAAATTTTTGGCACTATTCGATATGGTTGGCCATGGAGCACTTGCAAAGTCAATTTCTCCTAATAAAATAGCTTCAAATACTCCCTTCTCATTTTCTGTAAGCAAGGCATTGGAAGACATAAATATCTCCTATTTTAAACTTGGTGGTGAATTCCAAATTTGTTTTGCCACAAAAATATACACACTCGTAACAAATTGGTCCAGATCATTTTGGTAATTACCTGCCCAAAAAGGAGGTACTCCACTGAGAAGAATATACAACATGACCCCTGCACTCCAAACATCGATTTCTTTACCATATTTACGCTTTAATACTTCAGGAGCAACATAATAGGCACTGCCCACTATATCCCGATAAACCATGCCTGCACCAGTTTCGTAACAGGTCAATGAACTGATAAGTGACATATTCATATAATAAGAAACATATCAAATGCGCTCCGTCAGAACACAAACAAGAATTAACACCAATTCCTATTACATGAATTTTTAACGAGCAATGCAATACTAGAGCCTAGCAAAGAAGTTCTACTACAATATACAGCATACAAATCTCAATCTCTAGCTTTTCTTGTCACCCAACTCCTTATAATTTGCTTTTCTTCTAATTTGAGGAGGAATATTATATGAAAAAAAGAAAGACGTATTAAGTTGACAGGGACACACATCCCGGAATGTCGAGAACGTTCCTTGTAATGGCTTAACACATAAACTTCTAAGCCTTTAACTCTGAATCTCTAGCATAGCCAATTTATTTCTAATACATTTTCTCATTTATAACCTATCATCGCGAAGTACCAATCAGGTTCAAATAAGAGAAGGAAGTTACGTCAAAGTATAATTGTCGCTCACCAACTCCTATGCAATTAGAAAGACTCACACTCTAACTTACAAATACAACAAAAGAATCTAGATTATTTAGTTGCTCAAACATCTGAAACACATAAACAAAATGTCAAGTAATCAATGGCCAACAGGATGTAATTTTGAACTCTAATGCACATAAACAAAAAAAATGAAGAACACAACTTGTGGGAGATAAGTACCTTCTTCAATAAAGACAGACAACCCAAAATCAGTAGCCTTCAATAATGCACCTTCATCCTTACTAGAGAGCAAGAAATTTTCTGGTTTCAAGTCACGATGCATAACACCCATGAAATGGCAAATGTTCACAACACTTACAATTGACCTACAAATAGCTGCTGCAGCTCTTTCAGAGTAATGACCTTGAGCAATAATTCTATCAAAAAGCTCTCCACCTTCACAAAGTTCCATAACAAGATGAACAGATTGCTGATCTTCATAAGCTCCTTTAAATTCAACAATATTCTGTTGACCTGTTAAATGTTGCATAATCTGAATTTCTCTCCTTATATCTTCTTTATCACTAACTTTAACAAGCTTCCTCTTCAATATAGATTTGCAAGCATAAGATTGCCCTGTTGATATTTCAGTACAAAGATAAGTTATCCCAAATTGACCTCTACCTAATTCTTTCCCAAGTGTATACAGTTTCTTAATGTCTTCATACGGCTTCCCTAGAATTGTTTCTGGTCCTTGAATAGGTTTTCTTAATGGGTCTAGTGTTGCAGGTTTTAACGGTGGTGGATATTGCTGGGGCTGCGCCTGTGGTTGAGGCCGTGGCTGTTCTGCTGCTGCAGGCTGTGGGTTTGGTTTCTGTGGGTGTGCTTGAGATGGAGGAGGAGGCATTGGAAGAATCTCTGCAACAGGAGATTTAGAGATGTGAATAATGGGTTCTTGAATTCTAGGTTTTGATTGCTGCTGAATTTGATACCCTTTATTAATTTCTGATCCCATAACCTTGTTATTCTTGTTAGGTTTTGTAACCTTTTTCTTACTTAAACAAGCACCCATCTTTATCTAATACCAGAATCTGTCTGTGTAAGAGTTTATGGAAATTTCTTCACAGAGAAGGAGAGGAAGAAACAATAACTATGGAAAATCTTTGAATATGGAAAGAAAACCAGATAAGAAATTTGGAATTTCAGTGCTGAAAGCTCAGAATTTGAAAAGGTAAAAACAACAATAGGTCAAGGGTTCAGTCTTTATCAAGAACGGGGTCTTCAAGAATATAAAGATAAACAGAAAACACACATAAAGAAAGAATTTATTAACTAAATATGGTATTGAAGAAAATGATGACAAACTAATTCAGTTTCACTTGATTATCTATTTTAATTTGAAAAAAGGACCCAACTTTTAATATGCCGGTATAAACTCGGATCTACAATAATATACTAACTATTAATGGAGTGCACTGTTTAATGACCCAAACACGGCAAAAAATCAGGTTAAGATTTGCCATTGCCTCAGTAACGACCATTTGATGTTAGATTTTTCAAACTTACAAGTGTTTAACCGGTATTGAATTAGTCAGATTACGCGGTTTTAATTTGATTTTATGGAGGGAAAGATTGATATTTCCGTGAAAAGAGAAAATGTGGAAAGATTTGAAGCAAGGGTTTAGGCCTTAGGGTTTACATGGGTGCACTGCACGTTGAGTCTTGTTGAAGCACTACTAATGTCGCGGTGTGTCAACGGTGAATGCACACATCTAATGTCGGTTTTGGTTCCACGTATCTTTGTTCTCGAATCGCTGTCAAACAAAATCTCATAGATTTTGCACATTCATGATTCGCATAGAAAACGTGAAGAGTTTATTTCTCCTTAGGGACAAGACTGGGAACTTGGGTTACACTTGCACACAAAGGTGTTACGAAACTTGGATGTAGGTTCACATTTGGATATGGAATTTCCAAAGAAATCAGTGACTTGAACATGACATTCTGGTTTTTTTTTTATCGGTCAACATGACATGTCTGTTAATTAAGTTTTAGAGATGTTAGTTGCTGCTCGGCGTATGTGGGAGTAGTTTTATAGAAACAAAGAAACACATTTATTTGAATTAGGAATGGTTGTTGACCCAAAAGTTCAAGATTGCTAATGGGGTGTCAGGATTAGGATTAGTGGGGATGTACCAAGCCAAGGAAAAAAATGTTTTGTCCAATATAAAAACTGTTTTGTCTTATTATAGTTTTGACACACCCCCGTTAGCAGCCTCACAAAAGTTTGATTCTTCTTTTTCTTAAGTGGCACTTTTTCGTATCTTGTCTTTTCAACAAAATTAAATTGTGAAGTAATGTGCTAATCACCAAGTGGTATGGTGGTTGACATGACATGTTTCCTCCCACTGCGGAGGTAGGGGTTCAAACCCTGTAACTGCTGAAATCCACTCTAATATAAGGAGTTTGGATGTAGTCTAGGGACCACTAGTGTAGGGCATAAAAAAAAAGTATGAAGTAATATTATTTTCCTTCTTCACATAAGTTTACAGAACTAGCGTACTCATTGTCATCCCAACATTTCTTTTTCCATTTTATTCGATGCAGTAGATGATAGAACAGTGATTCATTAATGGTGACTGTGAACACATGAAAGTGATGTAATTAGAGTGTAAGCATCTTATGTGCTATTAGCCCCCGCAAGTTGTAGTGGGCAGCATTTGGAAGAATCCGCAACTTGCTTCGGAGAAGAACAATAAGACCTGACAATCCCTATGTGAAGATATCAACGGCCTAATCAATGATAGAATTGTAGGTGAAATGATGAGGGTACCAAGTACACCATAGTCTTTTTGGTATCAACCTATACATACACACTTTGTGTAAAGGATATAAACCGATATCTAAAAGATATTGAAAAATCGGTTTCAGGATCTTGTCTTAAGTATCGAAGGAAAATACTTGTACATCAAGATATTAGAGTTTAACATACGTTTAAATTACTATGTCGACATCACGTGAACTTTCCAATCTAACCCATGTACATCCCGACGTCCGCGGAAACCCTAATACAACAAAAATATCGAAATGCCAAGTCCGGTTAGACATACTTGGAATCAGTCATGGAATAGTTCCTTGGGATCGATCCTAGAATAGATCCTTGAATCACCTTTTTGATTAAAAAACAATTTCACAAGTCTACTCCTACTCCCTTAAACTATGCAAAAGAACATAATTCCAAGGTATGGATTCATCCGAAAACTCAAGACATTTAATAATAACGAATTCAACGCATGTCTGTATATATTGACATTGAAAATATTGTGGTGTACTCGGTACCCTCGGAATCAAAGCACACAAGCACGATAAGACCTAACAATGTGTGTTTTGTGCGATCTAACCTATAACAATGAGTCTGAATAAAAGTAAACTAAGAAAGACTCAGTTAATGAATTGGAGAATCTCTCTGGATTTTATTTTGGCAAATGTTTGAGAAGGCAATTCCTCATCGAGCTCATATCTCCCTTGAAAATATTCTGAATATTCTCATGGTTAAATTAAATTAAGTCTTGTATTCATAATCAATGACTCATATTTTGAAAATCCTTCTCTAGGAGATGATAACTTCATCGGGCATATAAATATAAAAACATACGAGCTAAAAGAATTAAGTAAGAAATTTATATTTTGTGTCAAGTACTCAATCTTGCACTAGAAAGAGAAGGTAAACTTCTAAGTTTCTTAAAATAAAAGTACGTTGAATATGATCAACTTCTTCGTGAGCTAACTTCCTTGAAATCAGATTTTATTTTATCAGAAATAATTCCTCCTTGAAGATACAATCTCATGAAGAAAAACCAAGAAATAATATTCATCAGGAAAAAGAGTTTAAACTTTCTAAAGAACTCATTAGAAATAATTCCTCCTTGTTAGAGCATTGCTCGGTCGAACTCGCATGCATTGTTATCTCAAGCATGTTTGTCAATATTTGTGATCAAAACTATAAAGTCTTTGATTTCTAGTCTATTATAGCTAAGGTATCGGACTAGGATAAAAATTGTTGTTGAGCTCAAGAACTCCATGGCGATCATCATACAAGATGAAGGACTACTCAAGGAACCAGTGGATCTTCATCGACTAAAAGGTATATGGAGACTTGAACTTATCTATCACTCAAAAGTCTATCTACTCTATCTCCTATCTTGAGACAAAATTCGTATTACTATATAGACTAAGATTATACCCATATGATATTTCGAGATGAGTATATCTCGCTTATCTATTTCTCGAAATATGTGTTGGTAAAGCTTTCGCTTTAGCCAAGTTCATATTTACCTAGTGACGAAAGCAATGTTATGTTTCAATTATTTTGGAAATTGCTCTGACGAAAAATAGTTTGTGAATAACAACTATATACGCCCTCTGAGAATGTTTCAATGATTGGAATGAGAGTTTAGACAATATAACCATTGGAGGATATAAGCATTGTTGTGGAAACACATATATGTATAAGTCCTTAGTGCTTGAACTGAAGTTTGCGAACTTTGTTGATCAAGTGAAATCGGTGTAGTGCGTGAGCTTCAGTCAGCGAACTCAGTCCACGAACTGGCGGAAGTTCTCGACCGAGAATTTCTGCTGGAGCTTGTGAACTCCATCCGGGAAATTAAGTCCGCGAACCCAGTCCGTGAACTTGAGTAGGTTATGTCTAAAAACGATGTTTGTGAACTTATCATTATAAACTAAGGAATTCTATTGCAAACCGTGACGTTATAGTTCATGAATCGATTCGAGTGAATCACATCGTTTTTTCTTCAATTGTATCTTGTATAGTACATAAAGATCTAAGTAATTGAACAACTCTCTCACTAGTTCATTTGAGTCATTTGGACTAGTTGTGGTGAAGAAGAATATGGTTGATATGAAAGTTATCATACGGCTAACCATTTGGTTAACTAGTGTTGAATTAACTAATGTACAAGTTTGGGTACGGTTACACAAGCCTAGAAACGTACATTACAAGTGTGTATAACAAGATATGTTTTTGATGTAACGGTTGATAAACATTAGCTTGAATCTAATCAGGTTTTCATCTAACGGTGAATATTGAATGCTTTGTTATTAAGCTAACATTGATTGCAAACTCTGATTTGAAGACTATATAAGGGAGAACTCTAGCAACTGGGAAACCTAATCCCCACACATTCTGTGTGATACTAGTTTGCTAAGCTAGAGTCGATTCTCCATTAACCTTTAGTTTTCTTCTTCTAAAACCAGGTTAACGACTTAAAGACTTCTTTGGGATTGTGAATCCAGACCGTTACTACTTTTAACGTAGTTGTGTGATCTGATCTTGCATCTTCTATCGTATGAGTACAATTGTAATAATTGTCTTGAGATTTCTATCTCCGATAGGCAAGATATAAAAGTAGTCACAAACACTTCGTCTCATCATTTTTGATTCCTCAATAATCTTCTTCGCTATGTCGATTAAGTTTATTGTGAGGTGATTGATAAAGCAGAGTTGTTCTTCGGGAATATAAGTATGGTTTAATCAATTGGTTCTTGTTCACCTTGATTTATCAAAAGACGGAACAAAAACTCATAGGTTTATTCGTGGGAGACGAATTTATCTATCCTTGTAGACTTTTCTATGTGAGACAGATTTGTTTATTAAAGTCTTAGACTTTGGGTCATAGCAACTCTTGGTTGTGGGTGAGATCATCTAAGAGAATCAAGTGCGCAGTATCCTGCTGGGATCAGAGGCGTAGGAGCATAATTGTACCTTGGATCAGTGTAATATTAGTTGGGGTTCAACTACAGTCCAGACCGAAGTTAGCTTGGAGTAGGCTAGTGTCTGTAGCGGCTTAATACAGTGTATGTTTAATTTGGACTAGGTCCCGGGGTTTTTCTGCATTTTAGGTTTCCTCGTTAATAAAATTTTGGTGTCTGTTTTATTTCTTTTCCGCATTATATAATTGAAATAATACAGATTGTGCGTTGTTCAATCAATTAGAATAAACCTTATTGGTTTTTGATTTAAATTGATTGACACTTGGATATTGGTCTTTGGTACCATCCAAGTTATCTCTCTTTGATTAAGACTCGCAGAAAGTAACTCCTTGAGATATTTTATATTGATTGAGTCTGACTGTCTAGTTGATTCTCTAGAAAGTAACTCGGAGTTGTCCATACAGATTGCTAATTGAAATATTGTTTGTGGTTGTTAGACCCCCGCTTTTCTAGATACCAAAGAAGGTTTTGTAACCTCAAAAGAAGAAAATTTATCGAACTTCTAGCTCCTATTTTCTATGTTAATTTTAGTCTTCCATATAAAGGAGAAAAAAAATCTCTAAGAGTACGTTCAAAAATTAGTGTGCTGCAATTATTAGTGAACAAGCCTCACTTTAACATAACCTAGTTGCTAAAAATACATTATCTCACTTTGTGCTCAAAACTTTCTTTTCGGTAAGATTAGTGTATATCTTCTAAAGCACAATTGGCAATAATTTCGGAGATAAAGAAAGGTATCCTAAAGAATATCTAAATTATCCACTTTAGGTTCAGTCCAGTTTAGTTTTTGAAATTGAGTATTTCAAACCCAATGATTTTGTTAGAGCATTGCTAGGTTGAACCCACCAAATGTTGGTATATCAAGTTTGTGTTAGAGCATAGTTCGGTTAAACCCACCAAGCGTTGGTATGTCAAGTTTGGTTGTCATATTTTAGTGAGCCAAAACTCATTTAAGAGTCGCTTGATTTAAATGTACTAGAGTCAACTTAGTATAGGTTAGCTTGAAAGTATTAGGGTGAGACATTACAAGTATTGCGTAGAATTGAAGAAGTGAAGAAGTACGAAGCTACAACCACAACATCATCCTTCCAATCAAGGTTAGTGATATTTGACTTGAACTGTTTCATTCCCTAACGTATCTTTCAAGTCGTCATATTGAAAACATAAAACTGCGAAGCATGAACACTCTAGATAGACATAGTATTAAGGAATATAATATGAAGTTTCTTGCTTAACCATTAAACTCTGTATATGATACATAGACATAATCATATGAATGCTATTGTGATTATTTTTGGGTATGAGGTGAGGATTTCATCCTAGGAAATAATATTTTTACATGTGTTTTAAGGAAATAAGTTCATGATATGTCTTGTGAACCGAAAAGGAAATCGTCGGGCGTTATTGGGGATGTTCTTCATTGCAAATCTTATGAAAGACCAATATGTGTGATTAGTATAACTTCTCATGACTTGTTTGTATTCTTGGTAAAACTATTCACATGAGGCCTGACTTATGTATTGGTATGACTTTTATTAGTGAAATCGATCTTAAGTAATCACCTGGGGTATGATTGGGTTTGTGAGTGTCTGACCAAATTTGGTAAAGGGGAACCGATCCTATGAAGAGGTGCAGTACATCACAAGGGGGAACCGATCCTTGTATGAGGTGCAGCAAGGTTTATAGAAGAAAGGGGAACCGATCCTATGAACATGTGCAACACGTTTTTAGGCAAGGGGGAACCGATCATATGGACATGTGCAGTGCATACAAGTTAGATACCAAATATATGTGGGGAGCCGATCCTAGTCCCTAGTCAGCCGTATCTTTGGTAAGCTAGTGTGACTATGCACAATACTCACATGGAGGTAGAACCGAAACTTGTTTTGGTAGAACTGCTACACCCATGGTTTGTGATTGAGTGTTACTTGATTAATCACATAGTTCTTGAAAGTCATATGAACCAATTCTAAACTTGTTTGGAAGTGTGGTAAATTGGTTTCAAGTGAGTAAGTATGAAAAAGGACTTGCAAGAGAAAGATGTCGATACACTTTGAACACGCGCATTAATGTGTATTCTTTTACTGTTCAAAGATATTTCTTAACAGCTAAGAAGGAAGTAAATCCCAAGATCGAATTTAAATAAGTTAAGAATCTTTTAATTAAGGTTTTTAATTAAATATGAAAAATAAAAATTAGTAATGTGCATTTGCTAGTTAAAGTTTTTCTAAGGAGATTTCGATCATTATATTTGGGCAGTGCATCCACAGGAATTATGAAAACCGAATTTGGGTGAATATGGAAAAATATCTTGAGAATATTTTCGGTTTTGGAAATTATTTGGTGTCCAAACTTCCTTGTCTATAAATACTTTGAGTTTGCATTTCTAGCAAACTAATCCTTCGTGACAGTAAACTTCCTCTGTTGTATTGTTACTGGTGAAGCCACCTATCGGAGAGGAGAGTAATCTAATTAGGTAAAATCTCTTACGGTCGATCAATTTAAAATATTCTTTGGGATTGAGAATCCCTAGAGAGACCCGTTGGTGGGAAACTAGATATTGTGGTTTATCTTTAGTTTTCATATTGATTTGATTGACTAACGGTGGTTGAACTTTGGTTGCACCTAGTTTGTTTATGCTTGAGAATCTTCTCTTCTGATATAAGATTCACTCAAACTAGTTCAAGGTTTCGACATGGTATTTAGAATGTTGTTAGATCTAAAGACGATCTTGTGATAATCCATTGTTAACAGACTCCATTATGTGTGTGATTGATCACAAGAGATTCAAGTAGTTGTGTGCAGGTGTTTATTGAAGATCTAAGAAGATTTGAAGACAAATAAGAGATAGAAGATTTCTGACTTGGTTTTATAATCTTTGGTGTGCACAATACTTGTTTGGGTAACAAAGAATCCAATTAATAATCAGTTTATCCTTGTGGTAGATTGGATTGATTAATTGAGAAGATCGGCATCAACACATTTCTTTGGATTAAGAGTGTTGATTGGCTTAATCTTACCGATTGCCTTTTGGTGATTGAACATAAGATAGATCTTGGAACCTGGCAAAGGAGTTTATGTTAAGATAAAAAAGGGAACCTTTGCGCAAATCATATCACTTGGTTGAAGAAAGTTGATACAAAACAGATTTGTTGTTCCTTTATTGCTTGGAATACGAACCAAAGGGATTGGTCCAAGTACGTGACTTGTTTACAGGTTGGAGGCGTGGGAATACAGACGAAACTAGGTGAACTATAGGTTTAGTTTCTTGGTCTCAACTATACGAAGTTGATTTATTTTGTATAGCGGCTTAATCCTGAGAGTATTCAATTCTGGACAAGGTCCCGGGGTTTTTCTATATTTGCGCTTTCCTCGTTAACAAAATCTTGCTATGTCATTTACTTTATATTTTCGCATTATAATTGTTTTATTATAATTAAAGTAAATTGCACAAACGTTAATTCCTATTTACTTGATACGTGAATCCTATTGTGTTTGGTTAAGTCTGAACCTTTGTATCAAGTAAACATACTTCGTTATTGTATTGTCTCGATCTCGTATCCATAGACGATCACATGAAGTGTGAACCGATTAGTTGCATTATCTCGACTCACTCCATAGACAAACAATTTCGGAGAAAGGACTTATAGGACGGAAAAGTTTTAGCTTGAGGTATATTGGGGTACCCTCGCCTTTTCAATTGGTATCAGAGCGGGCGAACACGAAAAGATCTAACAATCTATGTTTGGAGCGATCCATCCTATAATATACTGAATCCATGAATGATTCAATTAACGTTTCACAAGATTTGACTAAGACTCATTCTGGGTTTGACTTTAAAAAATACTTAGAAGGAATGTCTTCTAAGAGCTCTACATACTCTTCTGAAAATAGTATTCTCAAGAAGAGGTTAAGTTAAGCCCTGTGCTTATAATTAATGACAGTGATTCTGAATCACTTGATGATAAAAGGGATGTTGATTATGTATCTTCTCAACTTGATGAACTAAGCAATGAGTTTTTTTCATGTGCAACAAAGCTTGCACTTGCACTAAAAAAAGAAGGAAAACTCCTCAAAGACTTATGTCATATGAAAGCTGAAAATGATCAACTCAAACTAGAAATCTCATTATGTAAAACTGATCTAGACTCTTTTTCGTCTAAGATACAATCCTTAGAAGGAAAACTAAGGAAAAGTGTTGATCGATAAAAGAAAACAGAGCAGTTAAGGAAAACTACCACTGCTGACTACAACGCCTTAAAAATCTCATGTGAGTATGAGATAAAGACTGTTCTAGAACATGTCAAAAGGTTAAAGAATGATAAGTGTTCTTTAATGTCCAAACACCTGTTGGACACACCCTCTCCAGGAAGGTGCAAAATTTTCGGATCAAATTGTTCTTTGAAAAAAAAGGAGAATGTTGTCCACAAGGACACTAAAAAGAGTGCTTCAGCCTGTAAAAGGAAATCTGTAAAAGATAATAAAAAGTATCACTTGTATCAGAGTACATCATGTCATTTGGATCATTAAAAACGATGTTCTTGTTGTGGGGACAAGGATCATGTTGTCAAGAATTGTGAACAACTTTCCTATTCGAACCCAAAAAGGGTGTTCTCATATTTAAAGTATAACATGAGATGATCTTTTGAAAGAAGCATATGTAAACTTGATTCATCTAAATCAAAGGATTTTAGGGTAAACTCATCTTATGTTGATCATCATACACGAAAAAAGGACCAGGAGACTAAGAAGTGGATACCAAAGAAGATCAAGGAAGCTGACAATGACTCCAGAGCGCCTACGCTTAAGGTAATCCCTAAATATCTTGATGATAGTAATTTCTTTGATAAATTTGGTTTATTGACAAAAAGGGATGGAATCCTTGGTAAATCAGTTAAGAAGAAGTTCTTTGTTAAACATGGAAAACTTGATCTGACTCATTCAGATACTTAATATCTGGGAAAAATACACTGACTCATGAAGTGCTCAAACTTAGTTTGATGAATTCAGTGTAAATTATGAAATAGTTCAAAAAACTTGTATAGAGTGATGAAGATATTCACAGGAACGTACTTTCCAAAAATTCTTAATAGTATAAAAATTTACGGTTATTTTTTATTAAGAGAGAATATTTGATTTCCTTAATCAATGAACAAGTTTTTAGTAACTATTGGTATATAAGTTTTCGGTACTGATGGAATTTCAATTTTCATAAAATCGTGGGTCATGGACAATTCTGATTATTATGCAAAGTTTTCTTCAAAAGTCTCAGAACGGTATGCTGAGAAGATGGTTTATAATTCATTCGGGTCTCTAAATTTTAATGGAACCGAAATTGATTCTCATATGAATATGAATCATTCATATTGTATGATTGATTATGAAAAAGAGTTTCATAAGATGGCTCGAACATGTGCTGAAACTAAGTTGGAAGTTTTAATGTTGAAACGTAGTCTTGAAAAATCTCTACGGTTCAAGCTCAGATTCTCAAACAACTAGATTTACTCTCCAGAAGAGTAAACGAGGAGGAACCTAACTTCCACAAGGTTGAGGAATTACTCTTCAATCAAGGATCACTTCAAGGAATTAGGAGAATTATTCATATTAAGCGAAAGAGATCTCAAACTTGTGAAGAGATCTGAATATAATAAAATATACATCAATTTTTTATTTCTTTCATTGATTGTATAAGTCTATCTGAATAAAAACTATTATGAATAAAGTTATTTGATTTATAATTTTTCTTGTGATAGTTTTTGATTTACATAGCCGGTGCTTTAATGCTTTATTTATTTTCTATATATGTTTATGGGATGTTTGATTTCGGTTTTATTACCTTGATATTCGATCTCATAATATGTTGTGAACCCTTATGGTTTGGGTGACTTTTTGATTTAGCAGGATTAAGTTCTATCCCATGTTGGTAGGCTTTATCAAAGGATCATGAGGAGTTTCTATAGAAACAATATGTGAAAAAGTCACAATATGTTGAATCGGTTTTGGTTTAGCATAAAAGCATATGTGTTTCGACGGTTTTCAACTTTTGCTTGCAATTGTTAAAACCGATTTTCAACCTCTCTCTGGTAAAGGTTGGTTGTTGTTATTATTTTGTTTTTGGAATAAGGATGACAACATAATGGTGTTTCGATATCAATTCTCCCTAGAAAAAGAAGATGTTATCATGTTGGAGAAGTTGGATGCAAAATTGAGGTAATAATCTTGTTAGTTAATTATTTTCCTGTTTTAAGACAAGGATATTTTTATTTGATATATATGTATTGCTTTTGCTTAAACGAAATTGTCGGTACAATTGATGTGTTTATTCCATTATGTATGTGTGGTTGTTTGTGTGATTCAATTGGTTCCGGTTAAGTAAAACTATTATTATCTTGCTTTGTTGTATGATATCAATTGTTTAGGCTTACAAAAGTTTGGTGTAATTTCGGTGCTTTAATGTTTATGTTATTTCAATTACTTCCAGTTAAGTAAAACAATTGTTATTTTTCTTTATTGTATGGTATCAATTGTTTAAGCTTATAAAATTTAGGTGCAATAGTGGAACTTTAATGATATATGTTGTTTCAATTGCTTCCGGTTGAGGTAAATAATTATGCAAGTTGATTTATTGGTTTGTATGAATTATTTATGGCATAACGAATGAATATATTGACGGATGGTTGTTTAGTCCAATTTGATTCCGGATAATCTAAACTAAGTTAATTCTGATCTTAGTTATACTTGTCAAAGTGGAGGTTTCGGTTATTCAAGTCTAACCGAATGCCTAAACAAGGAAATGCTAGTTAACTAACCTAGTATTTGGCTTGTTTAAAATCTAAAGGTCTAAGTTATATGGATAATTAGAACCTGATGAGAAAAATGGAGTTTATCTTTGTTTTGGTCTTATCGAATGAAGCGGTTGTATTTATACAATCGGTTTTGCAAAGGAACTAAGTTGCTTAGTTGATTTTTGGTTTGCTAAACTAGTTGGGAAAATTGCTTCGGGCAATTATTTCCATGATAACATATCAAAACATAATTACTGCGTAGTGTCGGTTTTGATATTGGTTATCAAAAAATGGTATGTAAAACCCTCGTGCCTGACTCAACAAGTTGCAAGTCTATTTTGAGATTTGTATGATCCTTTTCGTGTTGTCCTTTATTTTTTCGTTTCTTTGTCATTTTTGTGACAAAAAGGGGGAGAAATATATGGAGTAAACAGGTGATGCTAGTTTCAATTTTATGTTGATTGGTGTCACTAGGGAAGAGGACAATGGTGCTTGAAACGTTTATCTAACGAATGAGGAAAAGCACAGACTAAGGAATGTGAACTCCGCAAACAAGCATAGTTCTCGAACCCGAGAATTTCTGCTGGAGTTTGTGAATTTCATCCGGGAACTTAAGTCAGCAAACCCAGTCCGCGAACATGAGTAGGTTATGTCTAAAAACGATGTTTGTTAACTTATCATAATAAACTTCGGAATGTTGTTGCAAACCGTGGCTTTATAGTTCATGAATCAACTAGACTAATCGAATTATTGAGTGAGGTTGTTAGACCCCCGCTTTCTCAAATATTGGGTGAGGTTTTTCTGAAAAAACGAGGGTCTAACAAACTCACCCAATATTTTGATTAGCAATCTGTATAGACAACTCCGAGTTGTTTTTCTAGAGAATCAACTATACTCAATCAATAGGAAATACTCAAGGAGTTATTATCTCAATCTCTCGATTTGATTTACTCAAGAAAATATGATTCGCGAGTTATAATCAAAGAGAGATAACTTGGATGGTACCAAAGACCAATATCCAAGTGTCAATGGTTTTAAATCAACAACCAAAAAGGTCGGACATTCTAATTGATTGAACAACGCACAACCTGTATTATTTTAATTATATAAAAAAATATAATGCGGAAAAGAAATAACACAAACACCAGAATTTTGTTAACGAGGAAACCGCAAATGAAGAAAAACCCCGGGACCTAGTCCAGATTAAACATACAATGTATTAAGCCGCTATAGACACTAGCCTACACCAAATTAACTTCGGTCTGGACTGTAGTTGAACCCCAATCAATCTCACACTGATCCAAGGTACAGTTATGATCCTATGCCTCTGATACCAGTAGGATACTACGCACTTGATTCCCTTAGCTGATCTCACCCACAACCAAGAGTTGCTACGACCCAAAGTCGAAGACTTTAGCAAACAAATCTGTCTCACACAGAAAAGTATACAAGATAGACAAATTCGTCTCCCACGAATAAACCTATGAGTTTTGTTCCATCTTTTGATAAATCAAGGTGAACATGAATCAATATATAAAACCAAACTTATATTCCCGAAGAACAGCTCAGTTTTATCAATCACCTCACAATAGTCTTAATCGACACAACAAAAAAAGATATTGTGTAATCACAAACGATGAGACGAAAAATGTTTGTGATTACTTTTATATCTTGCCTATCTGAGATAGAAATCTCAAGCCAATTATTACAATTCTACTCGTACGATAGATATAACAAGATTAGGTCACACAACTACAAGAAAAGTAGTATCAGTCTGGCTTAACAATCCCAGTAAAGTCTTTAAGTCGTTAACCTAGTTTTAGAAGAAGAAAACCAAAGGTTAAAGGAGAATAGACTCTAGCTTAGCAAACTAGTATCACACAAAATGTGTGGGGATTAGGTTTCCCAGTTGCTAGAGTTCTCCCTTATATAGTCTTTCATATCAGGGTTTGCAATCAATGTTAGCTTAGTAACAAAGCATTCAATATTCATCGTTATATGAAAACCTGATTAGATACAAGATAATATCTCTCAACCGTTAGATCGAAAACTTAGCTTGCCATACACACATGTACTTGACAATTTTGGGTTTGTGTAACTATTAGAGCACTGCTTGGTCAAACTCGCATGCGTTGCCATATCAAGCATTTTTGTCAATGTTAGTGATCAAAACTATAAATTCTTGATTTCTAGTTTGCTATATCTAAGGTCTCGGACTAGGATAGAAAGTGAAGTTGAGCTTAAGAACTCCATGGAAATCATCATACAAGACGAAGGGCTACTCAAGGAACCAGTGGATCTTTATCGACTAAAAGGTATGTGGAGACTTGAACTTATCTATCACTCAAAAGTCTATCTACTCTATCTCCTATCTTGAGACAAAAGTTATTTTACTATATAGACTAAGAATATACACATGTGACATTTCGAGCGGAGTATATCTCGTTTATCTATTTCTCGATATGTGTGTTGGTAAAGATTTCGCTTTAACCGAGTTCATCTTTGCCTAGTGACGAAAGTCATGTTGTGTTTCAATCACTTTGGAAATTGCTCTGACGAAAACTAGTTCGTGAATAACAACTATATGACATCCTCTGAGAATGTTTCAATGTGATTGAAATAAGAGTTTAGATAATATAACCACTGGGGGATATAAACATTGTTGTGGTAACACATATATGTATAAGTCCTTATGCACTTGAACTGAAGTTTACGAACTTTGTTGATCAAGTGAAAAACCGAAACTTGAGCAGTCAACCCAGCCCGTGAACTCAGTCTGCGAACGAGCGTAGTTCTTGAACCCGAGAATTTCTGCTGGTGTTGAAGCTTGATTTCAGTCCGCGAACTGACATAAGTTTTTGAACCCGAGAATTTCTGCTGGAGTTTGTGAACTCCAACCGGTTACTTAAGTCCGCGAACCCAGTCCGCGAACTTGAGTGGTTATGTCTAAAAACGATGTTCGTGAACTTATTTAAATTATCTAAGGAATGTTATTGCAAACTTTTGCTTTATACTTCATGAATCGATTCGAGTGAATCACATCGTTTTTGCTTCAATTGTGTCTTGTGTAGTACATAAGATCTCATAGCAATTGAAAAACTCTCTAACTAGTTCATTTGAGTCATTTGGACTAGCTATGGTGAAGAAGAATATGGTTGATATAAAAGTTATCATTTGGCTAACCATTTGGTTGACTAATATTGAACCAACTATTGTACACATTTGGGTACGGTTACACAAACCCAAAAAACGTCAAGTACATGTGTGTATGGCAAGATAAGTTTTCGATCTAACGGTTGAGAGATATTAGCTTGTATCTAATCAGGTTTTTATCTAACGGTGAATCTGGAATGCTTTGTTACTAAGCTAACATTGATTGCAAACCCTGATTTGAAAGACTATATAAGGGAGAACTATAGCAACTGGGAAACCTAATCCCCACATATTCTGTGTGATACTAGTTTGCTAAGCTAGAGTCGATTCTCCTTTAACCTTTGGTTTTCTTCTTCTAAAACCAGGTTAACGACTTAAAAACTTCATTGGGATTGTGAAGCCAGACCGATACTAATTTTCTTGTAGTTGTGTGATCTGATCTTGCTATTTATATCGTACGAGTACAATTGTAATAATTGGCTTGAGATTTCTATCTCCGATTGTATATGGGGAAAAACGATTTGCTGGTTGTTATGGAATTAAAGAGTCGACCATGTGGAGACTCCTTGAACCGAGCGAAATGTTGAACCTCACACAGATGCACTGCAATAAGGGAATGCTTTAAGTTCGAGAGATAAATCTGTAAGACTCCGGCCTAAACCAAGAACAATGGTTGTTTCAAAGTCAATTCGGTCACAAGAAAGGATGGGTTGATCTGTAGGAGGGAAGCTGAGAAATGCGTGAGATCAATGGTGATCGGAGATTGTAGGTGTGTTGTGATTTCAGCGTGAAAATGCTCTAAATGATTAAGCTTTGTAAACTGGGAGCATGTCGTTGATGCACAAATCTACCAGCTGCTGTTCTGTGACATTTGGGTCATGACAATCCAGGGCTTGGACTCGGAATCTTTTCACATAGTCCTTGGGATTTTCACTGACCCTCTAAAACATCCTTCCAATGTCAGATAGAGTGACTTGCTCTGTCACAAAAAAGTATTTCCTGTAGAAGGCGTTGATCACTTCTCCCAAGTTTTTATACCAGGTGTATGCCCTGCCTTTCAAGGATTTTGAAAACTCCTTGAGCCGAACAACATGATTATGTTCATGTTCTCCCAAGGCTTCGAGGAAACGGGAGACGTGTTCTCGAGCATTGCAAGTTCCATCATACAGAGTAAAAGTTGGAGAAATGTAACCTTTAGGAAGAGGAATCCTCTGCGTAGCGGCGGGATAAGGAGGTTGGTGACGATAGATGTGTGATGTGTTTCCCTTTCCACGGTTCTCCAGAAGGCGCTCCAGGTCTTCACGAGTAATGAAGTTTGATGACTCCTTTGTTGATAAATCACCTGCAGCTTTGCCGGCTTCGTCATCATACACTGTATGAATTGGAATCACCTCAGGATCATCGTATGAGGGTTTCTCCTTTTCTTTCCCATTTTCTTGAGTTTTCTCTGACAGTTTGTTAGTAAGGGTTTTCAGATGGTCAAATAATTTCTGCTGTGCCGCAGCCATATCTGTCTGATTCTTTGCAAGAGTCTCTTGCGCTTTGATGAGATCAGCAATGGTAGGTGGTGGACTTCCTCTTACTTCTTTAGGGTGTCGGCCGAACAAAGGATGTCCTTACGTGTTGGCGTGAGGAGGATTAGTGTCACCACCGTCAGTGTTAGTGGCCGGAATAATTTCCGGGATGTTATAATTGCTGCTGGTGCTAGCGATATTTGCGTTAGGTTTCGTAACTAATCCTGACCTAATACCAACCATCTTGTAAAATTATGAGATTGCAACCGAGAGATTAAACTCCCACTGTGGTCGCCAATCTGTAGATGGGGAAAAATGATTTGCTGGTTTTTACGGAATTGAAGAGTCGACCATGTGGAGACTCCTTGAACCGAGTGAAATGTTGAACCTCACACAGATGCACTATAAGAAGGGAGTGCTTTAAGTTCGAGAGATCAATATGTAAGACTCCGGCCTAAACCAAGAACAATGGCCGTTCCAGAGTCAATTCGGTCACAAGAGAGGATGGGTTGATCTGTAGGAGGGAAGATGAGAAATGCGTGAGATCAATGGTGATATGAGATTGTAGGTGTGTTATGATTTCAGCGTGAAAATGCTCTGAATGATTGGGTTTTTCCTGATTGAGAGTGATTTCTGTGAGTTCGTGTAGACGAAAGATTTTCTGTGTGAACTTTGATGAGAAATTGCTCGTTTAGGCGAATGTTCGCATTGTTCGAATCTTGTTCAATGTTGTTCAATGTTGTTCTTTCAATCAAGATTCAGAGACATTTTATAGTGCCGGAATTGAAAACACCATGATCCCATGAAATGTGACAGTTGCTGGAATCAGAGAGTGGGAAAGTGGGAAATCATGTTAAACCAATTACTCATCGTGCGGAGACTTGGTTAATTTTCCACCCACTACTTTGCTGATTCTTCCAAATGATTGCGCGACTTGCTCACATTCTCATCGTTGGTGAACATACGTGCCATAGAACGCCAGACCAAAACCCTAGTTAATATCCCCCCATTGTGACACGATTGAAATCTCGTGATTGTGGAGTCAGTTGTTGACTTTGTGGGATGATGAGTCCATATAGTGCTGAGTTGAACACGTTTTAGAAAATGTTCTGAAACTCATGAATTAAATGTATGTCTACTGAGACGAGGTACCATTATAACCTAAAACGAGCAAACTATGTTGCTGAATTTTCGAATATTTATAGTTGAACCAATATTCTTTGATCTGAGCAAATATTGCTAGTCGGAGCGAATATTGCTAATTTGAGTGAATATTGCCGGTTCGAGCAAATATTGCCATTTCGAGCAAATATTGCTCGTTTGATGAATTTATTGGTAGCAGGACCGAATAAAATATTAATTTAATTTACTGACTGCTGGGTCGAGCAAAATAAATAAAAATGTTAATCATGGAATCAATATAAAATTACCAGAGCTCTGGATTCAAAACCCTAATTTTACCGAAATAGTGATTTATTGTAAATCAATACAGAGTGACACAGGGACCGACTACATGGGATGACAAGTTCACCATGTATCACCCAGATGCTCGAATGAGCAAAAATACCAAAGTCTCTCGAGGACCAGTTGGTGAAATAATAGTTAAATACTGATTTAATCACTGAAATAATGCTCGTGTGAGCGACAAATAATAAAACCGGGTATTATGAATGTAGTTGCAGAATAACCTACAACTACACCCTCAATAGAATTAGTAAAAACTCAAGAAGTTCTTGATGATGAATAATAATTTTCTTATTAATGTTCTCAATTGATCACAAAGAAGTATCTAAATGGAATTAGAATAGTTACAACTTTCTCTATTCTCTTTTCTCAAATATTTTCTAACACTCACTAAAAGAACCTCTCGAATTTTTACATTTGAACTCCTATTTATAGTAAAATTTATACAGCTGTTCATGAGTTACGAAGTATCGCAACTCATGCTCGCACAATTATTCCATCCTCGCAAAACTTCATATTTCTCCGCGCTTCTTCTATCATCGTATCATTTTATAACTCTTTTCTCCTGATACTCGTGAAATATTATCTTGCGATATTCAGTACCTACATCTTGCCTCTTCTCATGTCAATTCTACGAAGAATAAATGATCGTGAGAACATAACCATTACTTAGTCTTTTGAAATTTTGACACGTCTTTTGTAACCGTTCTTTTTTAGTTATTCCCTTATATAACTCCTTCGTACTCTCTTTCTTTTCTTCTTCTTATTTCCGCAATTCTATCTTCTACTCATACTCTCTATCACTATTTTCCCTGCAATTTTTTCTTCTACTGTATCTTCATGAGTTCTCCAAGGTAATTTCCCTCTATCTTTGCGTATTTCATTTGTTCTCCTCTTTAATTTCTGTATGATTTGTTGTCTGATTTTGGTTAATTTCATCAAAATAACTTCTCAGATGAAATCTCAATTAAAGAATCCAAGCCTTAATCCACGAAGAAGAAAATCTGAGAATCAAAAGGTAGTTAAAATACTCTGTCTTCTTTCCTGAACAATATATTGTTGCCTCAGTTTTTAATCTACGTTTTGATTCGCAGGTTGACGAAAAACCAAATCCAAGCAAGAGATCTCGAATAACTAAACCCACACCATTAATTCCGATTGATGATTTCCTTCCTGAAGTTGATAAGGAATTTTCCTCTCCTCCTCGTGAAAATGCTTCTTCAAATACTCCTGCCTCTACTCCATTACCTGCTTTTCAATCTCCTATCAATGTCAATTTATCAACACTTCTTCAAGACCAACCTTCTCAAAATATTTCTTCAACTTCTTCAATTGAAAAACAATCCTCGCAAAATATTCCTTCAACTTCTTCTTTAGAAAAACCTGTCTTATCCCCAAATCCTTTGAGTACTATTTCTCCAGACAATTTGCAGCTTGCTCTTATTCCTTCAAATTCTTCTCCTCTTCCTCAAGAAATTCGAGATGAAATTTATTCAACTTTCCGAATGTTATCTGAGGTTTTGACCAATACTGCGAAATCTACTAATGTTCGTTCGCAATATGAATTTTGTGAAGTTCTGAATAATTTCGTCAATCCAGACATTTCTTCTTCACGTCAATCCTTGGAAAAAGAAATTGAATTACTTCACCATTCTTTGAAAGCTTCTCAAGCATAATGTGAGGATCTTCGTAAAGAAAATCATCATCTTCAGAATAATTCTCTGGACTGTAATGATGAACTGAAAGGTATGATTACTATCCTCATATTTTCTCTTTTATTTATTTATATTCTTCCTATGCTTGAAACGTCCATTAAAACCCATTCCCCTTTATAGAATCCATCCAGAAATGTAGAAGATTGGTACTTCACCATGAATCAGATGCAACAGAATATCAAACCAAGCATGAAAGCCTCTCAAACCAATTCTCCCATTTATCTGATCTTTACTCGTGTGCTCTTGACAACTCTGATGCTCTTTTTCAAGAGAATACTCAATTAATATATGATCGAAATTTTTTGAATGATGACATATCTCAACTTTTTTTCTTCCTTAACCAAAGCTAATTTGAGAATAGAAACCTTATTAGAAGAGAACAAAACCTTATCATAAGAGAAATGTTCGTTTTTGAATACAATGATTGTTTCTTCGCAAGAATTAAAGACTCTTCAGAATAAATGTTGCGATCAAGAAAATCTTCTTTCTTTGTTGAAAGGTGAACTTGAGGAATTAAAGAAGTCTTCAGATCTTTGAAAGAAATTCTTTTGTTGTTGAGAAGAATTCCCTTATTAATAAGAATATAGTCTTGTGTGCTAAGAAGAATCAACTTGAAGAAGATTACTCATCATTAAAAAGTCTTAATGCCAAACTTGCGAAGGATAAAAATTTTCTCCTTTCTAAAGATCAAAAGCTTCAATCTCGACTTAAAGGATTAGTTGGTGATGGTTTTGATAATGCGATGAATCAGATGAAGAACTGTTGTCTATCTTTAACTCAATCTCTTACTTCGCAAAGAGAAGGTAGTCATTAAAATTTGACTGCCTCTGGTACGTCTTTAAATTTCATTATATTCGCAAATTTTATTCTTTGAACTTTGTTTTATTTGCAGAATCTGAGAATCACCTTCGTAATGCAAAAGCTGGATTAGAAGCCTCCTGTTCTGAGCTTCGTAAGAAGAATGCCTTGCTTTCTACCCGCTTAATCAACTCTCGTGATCGTGCTACTCGGAGATTCAACTATCTTGCTTATTCCAAGGATATCGAAGATACCAATCATCAAAAGGCTATACTTCGTGAAAGTCACCTAAAAGCTCAAGTTTTTGTGAATAACATTCTCTTATCAAGAGGCTTGCCTCATGTAAAGATTACTCCTCTGAAGATATCTGACGATGAAGTTGCTCGTGAGCCTGATAGTGATTTCGATCATGAGAGTGATGATGAAGATCTTGATGATGAGGAAGAATCTATTCCTCAAGGAGATGTCCTTGCTGCATATTCTTCCAAGGATGATATCTCGCAAAAGTCGAAGGATGCTAATGACTCCTCTGATCTTAAAGATCCAACACAGAGTGTTGATGAAGCATGATAATATTCCTTGTTCAATTTATCATTGGCTCTCCTTTCTTTCTTTCTTCTGAATTCCTTCCCTTTATTACCGTTGGTTTCCTTTTTTGCGAACAATTCTATTTTTTGAGAAGTACATTTGATATTTTACGAAGATGATCTATCCTTTATTTTTGATATTTTGCGAAGATAATTTAACCTTACTTTGACTAAATTTGCCCTTTTTGATCATGTGAAGAGAAATAATATATAACTCACATATAAAGCTTAGTATATCCTTTTCCCCTTATTATTTCTCTTTAAATGATTAAACATTGTTTGAAGTATTAAAATATCTGCCTCAGTTTATATTGCGAAGTTTCAACCTTTGTAGAAGTATTAGAAGTACCAAATCCATCAAATGAAGAGATATAAGAAGTATTAGAAGTATTCAATCTACCAAATGAATTATTAGAAATACACAATTCCCTTTGTCGTATTAGAAGTACTTGATCCCCCAAATGAAGAGATATAAAAAGTATTAGAAGTATTCAATTCATCAAATGAAGAAATATAAGAAGTATTCGATCGAAGTATAATGATTATTTAACTTTCACCAAATGAAATATCCATTAAAGAAGTATAATAAATATGAGATATTCTTGAAGAATTATAAGAAGTATTCAATCTTTTTGTGAAATATTCAATATATGGAAAAGTATAAGAAGTATGTAATTCTCGTAAACTTTTACGAATATAAACTTATCTGTATTTGATTGTTATCAAAATCGCATCTTTTGTTAAGTCTTCATTAAAATTCTTCAATAATGTTGTCCTTTTTTTTTTTTTTCTCTTCTAGGACTTCTCGTAAAATTCTTCAATGATATTGCCAGAGCTATCTTCTCTTCAAAATATCTTGATGTATATTCTTGTAAAATTTCTTCAATGATATTGATGTAATAAATTTCATTAATTTCTGTGGTCTTATCATGCCTTCCTAAGTAAAGGTCTTATTTTGCCACCTCTTTTGTATTGATTATTTGCGATAATATGACAAGTCTGAACATTCTTGCGAACATACAACCTCGTGACATTATCGTCGTGCGATGAAATCGCAGGACGTTCTTACACTTTCATGCAAAAACCCATTGATCTCATCTTAACTTCATTGTATAGTATTTTAACCTCTTCAGGAATTGTTGCGACAATATGACAGGCCTAAGTATTCTTGCGAACATGAAGCCCCATGACATTGCCGTCTTGCGATGAAATCGCAGGACGTCTCTACACTTTCATGTAGCGACCCATTGATCTCATCTTAACTTTATTATGTTCTGCGAGTTCTTTATTCTTTTCTTTCTTTCTTTCTTTCTCTTTTTTTTTTTTTTAAATATGACAAGCCTTTATGTTTTCGCAAACAAGAAGCCTCGTGACATTTGCGTCTTATAGCACTTATCAGCTCCCTAATGGAGGGTGCTGCCCTTTATCTTCCCCCTGATTGCCCCTTCAAGGAAGCGTACATCGACCATACAAGGTTAGCTCTTCCCATCCGGTTCTGCCAACAACCAGCTTTTGATCGCAACTTCTTATCCTTTTTGCCTATAGGGCTTATAGTTACGAGGTTGCACCCTATGGGGTATCTTTGGGCCAAGTGCATCATTTGCCAAGACTTGTCAAAAATGGCAGATGTGGTTCAACCTCACCCGGCACTCTTGACTCAACCGTGTACCTCGGCGCCTTGATCGTTTTCTGCACTTCTTAGGAAAGACAGTATGCCTTAGTCGCCCAACCTAAATCTTCTTACACCGCATTTTATATTGCGTAATGTCGTTAGATTAGGTGAGAATCCAAGGTGTCTAACCCGGATAGGTACCCCATTATTGGGTTGTACCCCAAAATTTTTACCATGTACTAAGGGCCCTTGGTGGTGTTCCGGTTACCCTTAGCCACGTTATAGGTACCCCCTTAAATGACGTACTTTAGGACTTTGCCTCTTACGAATTATAGCTTCGCGAACTAGGGTGTACGCCACAAAGGTTTGCCTGTATAAAATTTTCTGCGGCTCTCTTTCTTTTTTTGGAGGCTGATCACAGATTGCGGTCTTTTATTCGCAAATTAATGAAATTTTAATTGGAATATAAATTTTGAAAATTCGTAACTTTTCCCAATTTCCTGCGAGCAAACAATATTCGTAAAAAATTTCATGAGTTTTATGGGTAATACCTTTTCAAATATAGTCTGTTCCAAGGTCTACCGAGCCTCAAACCCATGTCTCTCCCTTCTGGATCCATCAGCCGATAAGCTCCGCTTCCTACAACTTCTTTAATAACATATGGTCCATCCCATTTTGGTGCTAATTTCCCTCCATTTTCTTTTTGATATCGAGGTGTTTCTCGCATGACCAAATCACCTGGTTTATAATCACGTTCAATGACTCTCTTGTTGTATTCTCGAGCTAATCGTTCTTGATAAATCCTCATATGGTGCAACACCTTTTCTCTTTTTTCTTCCAAATCATCCAATTCTCGTAATATTACTCCCGCACTTAAATTTCTTTCCCAAGCTTCTTTCTTTGTTGTTGGAATTACAACCTCTGTGGGTAATACTGCTTCTACTCCATATGTTATACAATAAGGATACATTCCAGTTGCTTCTCTTCTAGTTGTATTGTATGCCCAAACTGCGCTAGGTACTTGCTCGCACCACCCTTTGAGATGTCCTTCTAATTTATTTTTGATTGTATCTGCGATTGTTTTATTTGTTGCTTCAGCTTGTCCATTAGCTTGTGGATATAACGGGGTTGACTTCCCACATTTTATTCTAAAAGCACTGAGTAACATCTCTATATTCTGCCCCTCAAATTGTTTCCCAATATCAGATACTAGTTGCGCTGGAACCCCGTACCTGCAAATGAGGTTCTCAAATATAAACGTAAAAACATCTTTATCACGAATATGTTTGTCTGCTTTTACTTCATGAGCTTCGTGAAATAATCTGTTGCAACTATCAAGTATCGCCTTTGTCCAGATCCAGGTATAAATGGTCCAACAATATCCAACCCCCATTTACCAAAAGGCCAGCACTTGTTGAAGAAGTTAATGTAGCCCCTGGTGCATGAATTCTTTTACCATGTCGTTGGCATTCCTTGCATCTTCGTATTTAACAATTTTGCGTCTGTATGCATATAAGGCCAGTAATATCCTTGTATCTTTGCTCTATATGCTAGAGATCTTCCCCCACTATGATTGCCAGCTTCTCCTCCATGTAACATCTTCAATATCTTTTCTCCTTCTTCGCGAGTTAAGCACCTGAGAGGTGGTCCACTAAAAGATTTCCTGTATAAAATTCCTTCTCACAACTCATAGTTTGTTGCATGACTCTTTAGTTTATGTGCTTCTAGTCTGTTCCTGGATGTTTCTCCTGTTGCGAGGTATTCATGAATTTCTTTTCTCCAATCTGCGATGTTGTTTGATAATTCTCTTTCTACTTCCATCGCAATGACTTCTTCAATTTCTTTCTCTTTGTCCACTGATGGGTTTTGAATTGTTTGTATTTGGATATTTCTTGTATTTGGATTTGTCATCATGCTTGGAATAAATGCAAAAGCATCTGCGAGACGGTTATATTTTCTTGATATATGTCTCCATTTTAATTTTGGTATCTTCGCAGATAATTCCTCAACGAGTTTCTTGTATTTCTTCAAAGAAGATTCATTTGTGGTATATTCCCCTTTAATTTGACAAATCACTAATTGTGAATCACTTGTTATCCTTATACTTTCAAGCTTCTTTTCCATTGCGATATTTAATGCATGCACTACAGCTTCGTACTCTGTTTCGTTGTTCATAGATGCAAATTCTAGTCTGAATGAGAATGCTATTCTTTCTCCTTCTGGTGAAATCAACACGACTCCAATCCCATTTCCCTCACTATTGGATGATCCATCCACCAGAATTTCCCATCTATCAGGCTCTGTTAACAAGTCTTTTGGATTTCCAAATTCTTCTTCAACATCCATCATTTCCTCTCTTTTCATCTTCTTCCAAAGGAAATTCTGCCAAAAAATCTGCGACAACTTGTGATTTTTGCGATGACAACACTTCGTATTTTATCTTGTAATGGTTTACTTGTGCATTCCACCTTTCTATTCTTCCTGACCTTTTTGTGTTCTTCATGACTGATTCAATTGGGACTTTGGTTACCACTTTTATTACATGTGCTTGAAAGTATATTCGCAACTTGAATGATGCATAAACCAAGGCTAAGATTAACTTCTCCATTTTAGAATAGTTCTTTTCTGCTGCATTAAAGGTTTTACTAATGTAGTAAATGGGCCTTTCTACTCTGCGTCTGCTCGTAACAGAACGCACTTAGAGCATATGGAGTTGTTGCGAGGTATACCAATAATTCTTCGTTTTTCTCTGGTTTCTGTAGTATAGATGTATTTGCGAGGTATTCTTTGATTCCTTGAAAAGCTTTTTCACATTCATCAGTCCATTTGAATTTTGCTCCCTTCTTAAGTATGTTGAAAAAATGCTTGCACTTATCTGACATTCGCGAAATAAATCTCCCAAGTGAAGCCAAGAGTCCATTTAGTTTTTGTACTTCTTTTACCGTTGCAGGTGTTGGCATGTCACGAACTGCTTGGACTTTTTCTGGATCAACTTGTATTCCCTCCTTCGATACTATGTATCCCAAGAACTTTCCAGATGAAACCCCAATTATACATTTCTCTGGATTTAATTTGATGTTGAACTTTCTCATTTGCTCAAATATTTCCTTCAAATCTTGCACATGGTCTTTAGCTTCCTTGCTTTTTATCAACATATCATCTACATATACCTCCAAAGTTTTATGTATCCACTTCGCGAACACTTTTTCAACCATACGTTGATATGTAGCACCCGCATTCCGCAAACCAAATGGCATCTTCACATAACAATACAAACCCCTTGGAGCAAAAAAGGCAGTATGTTCTTGATCTTCTTCTGCGAGTGATATTTGATTATACCCTTTATATCCATCAAGTGAAGTGACTCTATCATGACCTGCATCTGATTCCACCATTTGTGGTATATCTGGTAATGGAAAAATATCTTTGGGACATGCCTTGTTTAGATCAGTGAAATATATACAAATTCTTATTCCTTTATTCTTTTTCGGAACAATGACCATATTCGCAATCCATTATGGATATTTTGCTTCCCTTATAATCCCTGCATCCAACATCTTTTGTAATTCTTCTTCTATCTGTACATGATAATTTTGTGATATCTTCCTTATTCTTTGTTTGAATGGTCTTACATTTTTATCTATATTCAATCTATGACATGCCACTGATGGATCAATTCCTGGTATCTCATCTACACTTCCTGCGAAGATATCTTTATATTCTCGCAAAAGATCAGTAGTCCTATTTTCTTCTTCTTCATCCATCTTAGTTCCAATTCGTAAGAATAAAGGCTCTTCTTTACTTCCAATATTTATTTCTTTGGTTGGTTCAGCTGCAACATAGCTTGGACTTTACTCCCCCATAGGTGTTGGTTCTTTAATTATTTTTGCTGGTTCCCCTTCTTTTTCTGGAATTTCATTTGGTATACCTCTCCCTTCCTTTGCTCTTATTGTATACACTCGGAATTCTTCTTCTTTTCTTGTTTCCTTCGCAAGTTTCCTACGAAGTTGTTTCTTTCTTGCTCTTCCTCCGCATTGTGTTACTTCAATTTGATAACAAAATTTTGCACTATCAAGATCTCCTTTTATTTCTTGAATTCCATTTGGTGTAGGAAATTTGATTTTTTGATGTAATGTTGAAGCAATAGCTTTGATCGCATGAATCCATGGCCTTCCTATCAGCATGTTATATGGAGATTCCATATCTATCACACACAAGATTACATGCATTTCGATTTCTCCTAGTAATACCCGCAAAGACGATTTCTCCTTTAGATTTTGTTGTAGATTTCCCTAATCCATGAATAAGACACTTTGAATTTATGATTTCTTCATCTCTAATTCCCATCCCCTTAAGTGCATGATAGAATATAATATTAACAGAACTCCCTGTATCAACCAAAATTCGGTTTAATTTCCATTTTTCTTCAGCTTTCTTATCTTCTAGCATGATTGGCAATGTGATCACCAATGGTGAAGTGTGGTTCAAGTCTTCATTTGGAATTTCTGCTACTGAAAATGTGATTTTCTGCTTTTCCCATTCTTCTAAAGTTGTCATCTTTTCTTCCTCCATGATCTTTCTTCCTCTACAATCTCGCTTGTATATTTTTCCCTTCATATTACTATGAAATTCCTCAATCATTGTCTCTGTGATCATATTACATTCTTCTTTTTTGCCATCTCCATCTACTGACTTCATTTGATCTTCAAATTTTCCACAATTCCCTCAAATTTAGGCTACCACAATTCTCAAGTCCCTGTTTCTAGCGCCAATTATGTAGTTGCAGAATAACCTACAACTACACCCTCAATAGAATTAGTAAAAACTCAAGAATTTCTTGATGATGAATAATAATTTTCTTATTAATGTTCTCAATTGATCACAAAGAAGTATCTAAATGGAATTAGAATAGTTACAACTTTCTCTATTCTCTTTCCTCAAATATTTTCTAACACTCACTAAAAGAACCTCTCGAATTTTTACATTTGAACTCCTATTTATAGTAAAATTTATACAGCTGTTCATGAGTTACGAAGTATCGCAACTCATGCTCGCACAATTATTCCATCCTCGCAAAACTTCATATTTCTCCGCGCTTCTTCTATCATCGTATCATTTTATAACTCTTTTCTCCTGATACTCGTGAAATATTATCTTGCGATATTCAGTACCTACAATGAAAATACAAAGGACCGACCAAGAGGTCATGAGACCAGCTCTTGGTGCATGTGGGACCAGTGGATGGTCATTTGAGCAAACTTCCAATTGTTTGGAAAGAGTTTGAACCTAATATGAGCAGTTGAGCAAATTAGGTTAAAATCATTAAAACATGCGGGACCAGCTGTTTGAAAGCCTCAGGTTCACCCTCGGTCGGTCAAGGGGATGTTCCCGTGTCACCATAATGCCCATGTTTCAGTCCTGAGAATTTTGATATTTTCTGGTGCACGTTTGAGCAACATTTGGAAAAAATATGCAAAATCCATGGTTTTGCTGAAACTGGGAAAAATAAATAAAACAGGGAATTGCAAGGTGTGGGACCGGCCACGGCTAGGGCATGGCCGTCCGGTTGACAAGCACGGTCCTACATATTTCCAATTTTATGTATTTTCTCTGATTTGAGGGAAATTCCATGAAACTGGAGAGTTTTGATAAAACTAGGAAACTTCCATAAGATGAGTGATAAAATAAAATAAGATAAAATAAGAATGGGAGTGTGGGACCGGCAAAGGCCAAGGTATGGCCGGTCGGCCATGGGCGCGGGTCCCAAGACACTCTTCCTAATTTTATATAATTTTCATGATTTTAGGGAATTTTACATAAAATCAAAGGGATTTGTTGAAAACCAGGATATTTTGTTGAAATCAGGGAGTTTTCATGAAATCATGAAACAAAACACCAAAAAATAATAAAACAAGGGATGTGTGGGACCGACTAGGGCATGGCCGGCCGACTAGAGCCCGGTCCCACAAGTTTTTTCCTAATTGTATTTAATATTTTCTATGATTTTAGAGAAAATTCATGAAATCAAGGAATTTTCATAATTTGAGAGAAATAATAAAATAATGGAGAACATGAGGTGTGGGACCGGCCACAACCAAGGCATGACCGGCCGGTCGGCGGTCCCATGACACCTTTCTCTAATTTTATTATTTTTTGATAAAATCATGTGATTTAGATGAAAATACATGAAATTAGGTAATTTTCATGATTTTAGAGAAAATTCATAAAATCAAGGAATTTTCATAATTTGAGAGAAATAATAAAATAATGGGGAATGTGAGGTGTGGGATCGGCCACGGCCAAGGCATGACCGGCCAGCCGGCGGTCCCATGACACCTTTTCCCAATTTTATTATTTTTGATGAAATCATGTGATTCAGATAATTTCTTCGAAATAAAGAAAATTTTCTCGAACGAGAGGGTTTTCATGAGATCAGGAAAATAGTAAAAATATGATAAAATATAAAATTAGGCGCGGGACTGGTCACGGCATGACTGGCCGGCTGGTGAACCCAGTCCCTTGACTCTTTTGATAATATTTTATTATTATTATTTTCCTCCCTATTTTTCATAGGTTCCTCGTCCTCTCATATTTTTTTAAATGCTCGTTCGTGCATTCAAAATGCTGGTCTGTGCATTATTTGCTAATTACACTTGCACCATTTTGTCAGGGCTTATTCGATGCTCAGATGCCTGTTTCGTTGAATATTTATCACTAACCCGTGGTATTCTGCTGGTAAGAACCATGAATTGAAGTGACGAAATATAACGAAGAATCGTTTAATATTGTTGGATATTCAGACGATTAAAGATGGCTCGTAGAATATTGCTGGATACTCAGAAGATTTCAGACAATTAATTGATGGCTCTATACTAGAAGGACTTCTTGTCTAGGAGCATTAATCATCTGAGGGTTGAGCAATATGAACTTGCTGGAGTATCATATTCCTCTTGCATAGTCGGGGAAAACCTGGTTGCATCCCGAAGACGTTGTCGCTCTATACTAGCAGGCATGCTGTTTAGGAGCCATCCAATCTTTAGATTCTATACAGTATGAGATGTGCCGTGGTCTCAGCTGGGAGACTACACATCTGCATCTTCTCTGAGAGACTTTCTCCATCAGAGGTGGCATGAGCTTTCATGCATAGAGAAATGAGTCTCAATACTCATCCGGTTGCCGGATCCGGAGTAATTACTGAAATTGCTCAGTATTCATGAGATGTGCTGTGGTTTCAGCTGAGAGACTACACATCTACATGTACTCTGAGAGACAGCCTTCTCAGTCAGAGATTTTTGGCTGACGCCGACCAGGTGCGTCCAATTTTATTTATTTATTTTTTCAGAGTTGCTGATATCATGAGTTGCTCATACTTTCATCATGTTGAAATTTTATACATGTGTATATGTTAACGTGAGTTTTGCAGAAAAACCCTCATTTTATTAAACGTATGTTCGTTCAATCGTTAGTTTTGAAAACTAATAATAATCCCTGATTTATGAGAGATTTTTCTTTGAAAATAGACCTGTGTCTAGTGATAAAATTTTGTTTATGAGCCTCCATGGGAAACAAAATCTTACGTTAAAAGGTGTGAGCTTTCATAAAACCGAAATAAACCTCGTTTTAGAAAATAACGCTCATACGAGGGAAAATAGGTTTTCTTCATATACATAAAATTATGTTCAGTGATAAAACTTCGTGTATAAGCTTTCATGAGAATTAATATTTTATCACAAGAGGTGTGAGCTTTCACAAAACTAGCATAAACCTTCGTTTTTTTTTTTTAAAGAAAATACTAATACGAAGGAAAAGAGATTTTTTTTAATGTACATATATGTAGCCGTGACATATAATGTGGGGATATGATGACATATTTTATTCACATGGATTTGTTCTCATTAGATAAATTTTTAAAAATTTACGTGAATAAATTGCACTAATCATCGTTTTTTAAAATCAAGACGTGGGTTTTGAGTAACCTCCGAAACTAGAGAATTTATTCATGATGAAATAATGTCTCGTTGTAAACTTAAAAGTTCGGCTGAGTTAATGTTCACATTATGAAAATTATGTCTATGATTTTATGAGAAAATTATTTTTTATGAACTAATAAAGTTTCGTTCGTTACTGCAGGTTTCAAGAAACAAACTAATTTTGCATGCTAACTCTCGTGGCACAATCACTACTGTTAGTGAAATTGAAAGAGGTGAGAGTTAAGAATTACCGTTTTTTAGATGCTGGAATTCCCATTTGCATGAATCCATCATCTCGCCAAATTTGCATTCAGACGACTGAAAATAATTATTATTGTGGATTTCATAGCTGCTTTGCAAGGATGTCTGATTCCCCAGCCAATGATGCTTACATAGATGAAATGTGTGTAGATAATGACATCTCCAGAGAAGAAACATGTATGGATGAGACTTCTGTTGGTGAATAAGAAGAAACACCTGGAGTCGAGAATGTTCCAAACATAGATGATGCATTCTTTGAGGTTCAGGAGACTGAAAATCGTCTCAAGTACCAAGTGTATCGTCTTTTGATTAATCCCCGAACAGTTACTCAAAAGAAACTGGTGACTCCCCGAGCTGCTTTTCGATTTTGTCTTGAACGAGGTCTCTTCCAAGCTTCAATGATTGAATTCAAGCTCTCTCGACGACCCTTAGAGAAGTTTTCTGGATGGTCAAGGCACATGCTGGGATTTCCTCGTGTTAGAGATATGCTGGATAGAGCACAAGTTACCAAGGCCATTCAGACAGCTGGAGACTTATATATCTTTCATGATGCACGAGGTATTATAGCTCTTGTTGCTCCCTGGTGAATCCCAACTCACACGTTTATATGCAGCTGGGGAGAGTTCACTATTACCTTGGAAGATGTAGTTTCTTTATTGCATCTTCCAATTACAGGTAATTTTCCTGAAGAACTTTGGACAACGGAGGAGAAAGCGGTTTCCAAAACTTTAACAGCTGATATGGAGAGAATTAACAAGGCTTCTGGCAAAGGTTGTTATGCTAATTGGTTGACACACTGGTGGCCACGAGATGTCCCTCTTGATGAACCCGACGGTATATTGTCTATTGCTGCTTTCTTGTGCTTATGGATGTCCAGGGACGTATTTGAAGACGCTGGAACCTTGTTGAAGATGTTTGTAATCCCTTTTGCAATTAAGATGGCTCAAGGTGAACAAATTCCACTAAGTAGCTTATTCCTGGGCTCTTTGTATTCTAACCTGGATTCTTTAGTTATAGACTCCAGTGTTTCGAACGGCTTCATGAAGATTAAATGCTACTCCAATACGATGTTTCTCCAAGATCTGATGTGGGAACGTTTCTAAAATTATGCGCCTATTCCCCGTACTATCTTGCAAGGTCTGAACTCTGCTGATTCTCGACGTATTTTCCATGAGAAAGACAACACTAGGATTATGCGATGGTCTACAAAGCAGATTCAGTCGAAAACACGCTTCATTGATGTAGTAGATGATGAGTCTGAGTTTAACTTCCGTCCTTGGGTGGTGATTCCTCCTTACATTTCTCAATTGACGACTTTCAATACTGGAGAAAGTAAGTATTTGAAATCCGGTTCTCATTTGAGCGATGGCGAAAGATCTTTCATGCTGAGTTGCACTCCCGGTCATCTATTATCAGCTACATATGGAGATTTTTCGGTGGAGGAGTATAACATTGATATAAATGCCCGTTAGATGGGTATGGACCAATGCGTCCCAACATTCCGGAGGAGAAAACCATCGGTGGAACAATTTAAGACATGTTTAGATCATATACATGCTGAAGGAAGCTCTTATTGGTTCCCTTGTGCTGATCAAACCACATATGTGACTACGGGTTACATATAATTCTGGGACCAGCAGCTTCAGCGTCTAAATGATTATGTGACGGCCGCCCAACCTTTAGTGAAAGAACCTCCTTATTCTGAGATAAGTGCCTCTCGTCCAAGATTGAGAAATATTTCTGGTGGTGAGAAGCGAAAGACATCTCTAGGAAGTTTACCGGTATGTATTATTTTGTGTATTATTCATATAACTTGTATAATTGCCTTTAATCACACATCAATTTCCTCTTGAAGGATGGTCGTGCTGTGAGATCTCAAACTGAAGTGAATTTCTTAGAAGCAAAGGAAATTATTCACGGTGGAGAAGGCAGGACTAAGAATTGCAAGTTGGTGCCTAACACCATAAAGTCCCCAGTTTCCTTTCTGGTGAGTTGTTGATACTTTTCCGCTGTGACTTCTTCTACCCGCTTTACCAGGACCAATATTTGTTATTTGGTTGTAGAATTTTGCTCCGTCCGTTATTGATGGACTTCATTTCTCTCATGGTCAAACAACCCAGGGACACAATACTGACGAGGAAGTTGATGTAAGTATCCTTTTTCAAATTAAACCAGTATAATATGCCTCTGGATGATTTGATGGTGACCATTGTTGATGTATTCAGGAGGAATTTATCGTGGATGAGGAGGTTGTTGACGCACCTCCTTCCTCATTGAGTGATAAGGATGTGGAAAGCTCCCGAAATTCTGAACCGAATAAAAATATGGAGAGTTCTCAAATTTACGAACCGAATGGAGATATCGGAGTTGTCGATAATGATTCCAACACTGCCGAATCTCTAAGTGGTTTGGAGACTCCCCTAGTAAGTATTTCTCCTGTAGATTCTCCATAGAAGTATAATATTGCTGATTTGTGCATGAATGAATGAAAATCCATGCGACTATGCACATAATTCCGGCGAAATACGTCGTCAGAAAATTTTAGGCTTCAGTTTTTTAATGAAAATACCGTAAAACCTCCGTATGGAATCGTAATTTCAATATATGCATACGAATTTTCAATCCCAGGAAATTTCCAAGCTTTATCAAAGAAGTTTTTTAAGTTCTGAGCACGTTCAAGACCTGAAAAAGGCGAAATAGTAAACTTCCAGGAGACTTTCATAACTTTTTCAGATTGCGCATTGCTTAATGTTTTGGCCACATCTCCTTGCTCGTTTATCCAATCATCATGAAATTTTTACATGTTTTAGAGAACTTCCATATGAAGAGAATGGTATATAAAGAAATTCGATAGTCCACACTGATTGCTCCCAGTTCGTCGTTGAACACAGGGCAGTGTAAATTTTCTTCAGCTGAGTTTCTTTGAAAACGTGTTTCATGACTTTGATGCTACTTGCACCTACTTAGATGCATAATAAGGAACTTGGATGATGTTAGCTCACTTACTTTCCTGATTTTATGCCTGTATTGGACTCACATCCTTGAATCATCCTAATCCCATGTAATCTTCGCATTAGGTGCCGAACGACGAAGTTGGGAACCATGGATCCAATGATGATTTGAGCAGTCCAGGAGTTGTTGGCGACGAGAATTCCATAACTGCGCCTCGAGATGATGAAGTACTGGTTTCTGATTGGTGAGCGTCATTTACTCAACAAAATAAAAAGATATTTCCCACTAATTAAATATAATATAACAGTAGTAAGGATCATTCCCACGAAGAGTAATGCAATTGATATGTTATCTAAATCGGTGAAAATTTAAAATAAGGATAAAAAGGATAATAAGATAAAGAGGATTAAGAAATCCTTCATCGTTACTAACCGTTAACTCAATATTGTACCAGTTTATCTCATGTTAGAATCAATTGTCACCAACCGTAGGAAAGCAGGTACGCTTAGTTATCCCCAAAACTCCTTATATCACCGGATACGAAAGCGCTCGACTACCGGATTCTATTCAAAAGAACCACCTTGAGGTACGCTTACAATATGTAATTCCTAGAATGCATTAAGATTTGTGAATTTAAGTTTGATCCCAGCAGTTAAACTCGGTACACTCGGTCCACTTACTGGTGTTGTCTTTACTCGCAATTGCTACACAGAATCCCTCCGCAAGGTCTTGTGATTTCTACTTGTGTAGGAGATGGGAGACAATTACGGATCGACTCAACTATCTACTAGCATTAGAATGATTAATAGACTAATCAAGTTGCGCACCCAAACCAATCTAAGAATCAATCTAAACCTTCGATATAGTAAAAACAATCCACAATGAATCAATTTAAAACTTGAAACAAACTTGTAAATAATTGAGCATCACAATTAGAACTTTGAATTCATCCTTAACAATAAAAATAGTGTAGAAAAGAGATAGTTCTCCCCCCTAAGGGGGAGAAAACGGTGAAAAGAAGATATCTAAAAGTGTCTCTAGGCTTTCCTATATATAAAGTTCTGTAACTTCTTCTTTAAGAAAACTAGGAAACCTAGTTAAAATAGGAAAGTGCACCTCCTTAAGAATTATATCCCGTGCATCACCCCCCGTGCAAAGTGTCTTTCCAAGGTCACCACAAAGCCTGAAAGATCCGCACCCTTAATTTGGTCGTGTAAAATGTTTTGGCTCAATAGCCTATTGGGCTCGTAGATCCAGCCCACTTTGTAGATTTAGTTTTTAGTCATGTGGAGTCATGTGGAACTGACGGTTTATCCCTTATCATGTTTACGTGAAGAATATTTCTTCTGGACCTTTCTGTCATCATCTCCAGCAAATAAGAAAACTACTTACACTGTTCTTCTCCATGAATGCATTACAGACCCTTCTATTTCTCCTCATGCAGTCTCCACAGTCTCGGCAATACACTATCAATCCAACTACTAAGCATGCTGCCATGCTCGAAGTCCATCAATCAACTGCAGTAATATCATCTCAGCTTCCACCTTCGTTCATCCGTCATCTCAATCAACTGCTGATGCATCAATGGCAGCAGGTGATGTTCCCTGTAAATGCCAAGCTCGAGTCTCGTCATCACAGTTCAACTTCACAACTCGAGCTCATGTTTTGTTCAATACCCACCAGCAACATATCCCTATCATTCTTCCATCCATACTTGTTTATTCCATCGCTGCCAATATCACAGAACCGCTTATCATCTCCTGTTCTCATCTCGAGCATCGCTTCGACCTTTACCTGCCAAAGAACACCTCTTCCAAGGCCAAACCAACTCGAGTTATCGCCGGCAGCAACCTATTTAGATTCATCTTCTCACTTCCAAACAACACCTACAACACTCCATTAAACCACCATTCTTTCCGGCATTCACTGCTTCCATCTTTCTCTCCTGTCCTGACTTGAGCTCATTATATATTTCTTCGAAATCCACAGAAGCAACTCAAGTCCACTTCCATCACCGATATCAAGTACCAATGGCAGTAGCGATCAAGAGTCAAGACTCCGCATCTCTTTTTGACTATTGTCCACGAAACCCGTTTATGAGTCTTCTATAAACCATCTAACCACAAAGTCCATTCAACATCACAAACTCATGTTAATTCTCCATCTCCTTTTAACGCTGGCAAAACCAAATGACCTGAGCTCGGTCTCCTCTATATTCATCGACGCCATCTTTCCTTCCTTGTCACGTTACTGTCATTTTCTGGTTCATCATTTAGTCACTGCCATTGATGGCAGCAGTCCCTTAAACTCGAGCTACGCTCATATGCTCTCGACCATTGTCCATTGTAGACCTATCTCTGACTCATTCTTATCATTTCCAAAACAGCAGTACCAAGACACCAGTACCAATACACCACCATTCAGATCACGACAAAAACATATTTTTGGCTGAAATTTGTGTCCAATCTACAACCCATATCTCCTCCATAACCATCCAACTTCTCTGTCTCGGTGTTTCTTCCTGGACCCTTGATAAACACCACACACAAAGCTCCTAATTCATCCAAAATTCCTAACCGACTCCATTTCTTCAACAACACATGTGCATGACCCTTGAGGTGAATTCCACCAGCTTACTTCTGTGGTTGTGACTTATTGCGAGCCCATCCGTAATCCAAAAACTAAATCTTCATATAGTAAAGCTCAAAAACCACCTAGCTTGAGGTTGTACTACCCTGAACTCCGGTGCGGCTACGATGTGGTTTCCCATGCAATGATAATTACGCCTCTCTTCTAGTAAATTGGACGATTTCTTGTTCTTTTCGGGAATAAGATCCAAAATTACCATAAAATATAAAAAAGAGATAATAATACAATTTCGCAAGGAAACTAGCTAAGAAAGCATAACCAATTGATACTTAGAGAGGTGTTTTTAAGCACATATCACTGATGCCGTGGAGGTGGTGGAAACTCCAATTGTGTCTCAAACGGTAGAACCCGAACCTTAATCAGCAGAAGCTACTTCCCCTGGAGTTGTCTCTATGATTATTGACACTGTTCCTGTAATTGAGAACCAGATGATAGCACACGAGTATCCTACTGTAGGGATTTCCTTTGATCCTTAATTTGGTGAGTTACTCCCATATCACCAGCTTGTTGGAGGTTTTAGCGTTCCCATCGGATATGCCGCTATGTACAAGGAACTATGAGAAATGTATGGACATATTGTTGTTAATCGGGATCCAGGACATAGTTATTTCTTGACGAAACAAGTAGAGTCTATCTTGCGTATTATAGATGATATCTGGATTACAGCCAGAAATGTTGTTTCCCAATATGTACTCTTTGATTGGGAGTACAACTTGAAGAATGCTGAAGAACTTGGCTTCAATCTGAAGTGGCTCCGTGAAAGTCTTGAAGCTATGAAGAAAGCAGTAAAGGGTGATGCTCCTTTCCCTACTAGTGATGTTGTGTTGAAGAAGATGAATGAAGTTGCTGAGTTAACGTGGAAGATTGAGGCAGAAAAAGCATCCTTGGAAGTCTTGGAGAAGGCAGAGAACCAGAAATCTTTCTTTGATGGCTTTCTTTAGTTTCATTTCCATAATCTCATGAACACGAACCCTGTGAGAGATGAGAGATTTTATTTGGGTTTTGATCTTTGATAGGTGTTGAGTCTATGACTGAGGATTTTCTTTTGATTTTGGATTTGATAGAGATTTTCTTTTAAGTAAAGTGAACTGAATTTATGATAAATTGCTGAATTCAAATACCGATTGCAAGTATTGCAAATGTTTTGGAGGAATTAAAATACAATGAAAGAAAATATTAAATGCTAAATCCAGACATCATGAGAACTCAAACGGCCAGTACCTCAAATGTCCAATAATTTCAGACAAATGTCTTGAGCCAATTCTCGTGAATTACTGGCAGAGTTATGCCATCTGTGTTGATCAATTTGTAGTATCCTTCAGCTATGGACTTAGTAACCATAAATGGTCCTTCCAAATTGGAGCTCCTTACAGAATGGAGGTCCTGTTTAGTTGCCTTGAGAACCAAATCTCCTTCCTTGAATCTGTTCGGCTTTGCAGTTCGTGCCTTGAATATTTTGCGTTGATTCCATGGTTGTGGCACATATGGACATTCGTGCAGAGAAGAGTATCCAACATATTGTCTGTCATGCTTAGCCAAGTATTCAGTAATAAACTTTTTGATAGAATGATTAGCATGGAGATGCTCTGAACCCAACCATTGGGTATAATATTTCCGAGGTGAATTTATCCATTCGTAACTCCTAGTCATTGCTAAATTATTCATGGGGAGGAGTCCCTGGATCAACGTAGCATATTTGAACATTGGTAGTATTGGAGCGTGAGGAGGAATAAGACTTTCCTGAGCTTGAAACCTTCTGACAAAGGTGTGTGGACTTTCTCCTGGTTCTTGCGTAAGTACCACCAAGGTTTTAATTTCCTCCAGGCGCTCAAATAGCAGAGCATCTTCTGCTTCTTCTTATGACTCAGAGTCTTCGTCGGCGGTAGAGTGTGCTAAAGGCATCATAGTTATCCTTCCAGCATGGATCCAAGTCCTTCCAAGGATCATGTCATATCCAGGGTCTTCTCGGATTATGTAAAACTTGGTCTCAGTGAAGACCAAATTTTATGTAACTTTGAGAGTGATGAAGCCATATGCGTCTCTGGAAATGCCTTCATGGTCTCTGATTGCTATGGGAGCATAGGTAGCTTCTTGTCGAGTAATGCCAGCAGCCCTGAGAGTTTTCAAAGGGATGATGTTGACAGCAGTACCAACATCAACAAATGCCCTTTTGAATTCATTTCCTTTAATGTGCACTGTGGTGAGCAGTCTCCGGTCATACATTTCTTTGTCAGTGGCTAAAGGTTCAGGAGGTACATCTGGAATTAGTAGGTGTTTCCCAGAAACTATGTGATTCAAAGCCATGAACATGTCTCCCCTTTGCACTTTCGACAGATAGAGCAATTCGCAGACATGCTCTATCAATGACTGAACTACTTCCTTGACTGGTGTTTCAGAAATAGAGAAGTTCTGACAGGAAGGGGATCTCTATACACCCCTTCGGCTCCAAGGTTAAGTTATCCTGACTCAACCTTTTCTCTGAATATGCGTTTCAAAACTTTGCAACCGCTTGTCGGATGATTGACGAATCGGTGGAATCGGCAATAACGATGATTTTCCATGTCTTCCTCAGTTGGGCCTCTCTTGACGTATGGTAATTTGATTGCACCATCTTGGATCCAGGCGTCTAGTAGTTCGAGAACTTCTTCAATGGGGAGAGGAAAGTCAGGTGCATCGTCAGGAGCCTTTGTGCGTTGTCCAGGAGTCTGTGTCTTTGGTTTGTCCTTATTTTGCTTATTCGGAGGAGCTGCAGCATGTTTGTCCGGGGATTCAGCCTTGCGCTTGATCCCTTCCGTAACAACATTTATAGAGGTATGCATGTTGTACTATTTGTTGATCAGACGTATGCTTCCTCGAGTGTCACGCGCTTCCTCGGTCTTTGTAGGTTTTGCTCTTTCCAACAGAGCAGGTGTAGAAATCGAGGGAGAGCACAGGTCGAGTGTCGGACTATTCTTTGTCCCCAGTTGAGTCATCACTGTAGAAATCTAGGGAGAGCACGGGTCGAGTGTCGGACTATTCTTTGTCCCCAGCAGAGTCGCCACTGTATAAATCGAGGGAGAGCACGGGTCGAGTGTCGGACTATTCTTTGTCCCCAGTGAAGTCGCCACTGTAGAAATCGAGGCCTGTAGCACGGGTCGAATGCTGGTCTATTCTTTTGTCCATAATTTTTATGGGGCGAGGTACATGTGCTCATCCGTTCGTGGATGTTTATCACACAAGGTCTGGCTGAGATAACTTCTTACTAGTTCGTTAGTTAGAGGGCCAATTCTGCAAATAGGAAAAAAGAGGTAGATTGGAGTCGCCACCTGACTAAGGGGAGTCAGGACCCTTTTAACTAGTTTGAATTCTTTTGAGGAAAATAAAACCTAGTTATGACTTTCATGTTTATGGTCTGCTATCAGAGAGTCTTGGTAAGGAGATTCTAGTACGCGATGGGAACGTGTTAGGCACCCATCAACCGCCCAATCATAAGATTGGCCTCTACTTCATGATTAAAGGGGAAAATGTTTATAATTTATTAAGAATAGATTTTCATGCATGAGTTATTTAGTAAAGATACATAGTTATAAGTTGGGTGGAACTTGGACTATGAAGATGTGGTTTCTTTCTTTTATGGTGGTTTTTCTTTTGTGGTGGTCTGGGTGGAAACCTTAGTTTTTTTTTACTTTTGTTGTGGTTTGGGTGGAAACCTTGTTTTGTGGTTTGGGTGAAAACCTTTTTTTTGGTGGTTTTGGGTTTTTGATGGTGTTGTTTTGGTGGTTTGGGTGGAAAGCTTGTTTTGTGGTGGTTTTGGGTGGAAAATCTTGTTTTCTAGTGGTTTTGGGTGGAAAACCTTGTTTGGTGGTTTGGGTGGAAACCTTGGTTTTTTTTAGAAGAAATTTGAATGAAATTTCAAAATTAAACAATTAACCTGCAGATTAGCTCAATAAAATAGAATTAATGCCAACCTTATTTTTTGTCAATGGGTCTAATGTGGGAGGGAATTCCGCTTTATACCCACACTTTGATTTATCCCACTTGGAAAATTAATAATAAAACATAATTTTTTATGTAACGCAAAGAGTAGTCGCGGTGTTACTACGAAATGGAAAACCATTCTGTTCCCGTATGACTACATAATTTACCGAAGAGATAGGTAATTAATATACCTGAATTATGATATTGAAATTTAAAAGGATTCTTACGATAATTGCGTGCTTCTGTTAAGTATGCTGAAAGTAGTTAAAGTACTAGCAATTTAATGCTAATCTTTTAAAAACTTAAAGACAATACTTGATTTAATCTTCTTATTTTTTTGAGTTTTCTCAAAAAGATCTATAAATGCACAAGACAATGATAACTATTGTGTAGGAAGAAAATTTGATTTCTCTTTGATTAAATGACACAATACATGGAGACTTGAAACATGTGAGAAGAAATATTTTCTATTTGAGAAACAATAATTCTTCTTGGTTTGGGTGGAAACCTAGATTTTTGGATTGTGGTTTGGGTGGGAACCTTGTGTTGTGATGTGGTTTGGGTGGAAACCTTGTTAAAGTAAAGGAAGAAGTATTTTTCTTCTGTCAGAAAGAGTGGTGAGAACAAGTGGTGTTGGAAGGAATTTCTGTGAGAAAATAAAATGGTGCCCCTGGATAAATTGTTTTACACTGCCTTTTATAGGCATCGAACTCTTCAATCATCCGCAAAAACCTCATCCAATTCAGCGAGAATTCGTCTAATTGATAGTCCTTTTTTCCTTCCCTCCTCATAATTAAAAAAAGTGCGGGTCCCACTTGTCCTTTTTTCTTTTTTTCTCATAACAAAACAAAAGTGGGTGATCCATTTGTCCGCCCTTTTCTTTTTTTCTTCTTCCTCCCGTAATTATTCTTTTGACAAACACAAGTGGGTCCCATTTGTTAAAAATCAGTCACTAATTAATGTCTTGGTGCTGATAAGGGGAAGATGAAAAGTGGTTGCCCCTTAACGTCTTCTGAGTTCTTGTTTTGCTCATAACTTCTTCATACGGATTCAGAATGACTCCGTTCTTTCGCCATTGACTTTGTATTTTCCTCCTCTTAAATGATAGCAAGAACTCCTAGGTTTGAATGGGCAATGAAATGAATTGTTGGGTAGTGCTTGTGGGCTTGATTGGGAAGAGCTTGTGGGCTTGATTGGGTAGAGCTTGTGGGCTTGGTTGGGTAGGGCTTGTGGGCTTGATTGGATAGAGATTGTGGGCTTGATTGGATAGAGCTTGTGTGCTTGATTGGATAGTGTTTATGAGCTTGATTTAAAGGATATGAAAATCCTTAATTGCTCCACAAAGATTTTTTTTTTTATATTCGGCTCCGAAGTACAAGACTTATATTTTCCATGGAAGGTGCGAAATTGGGGTGTCAACAGTTGCCCCTCTTTGAGAGTAACCGTTTGTGGTTAACGAACAAAGCCTTGAACACCTTTCACACCCAATTTTTGCCAAAAGGTGGTTTTGATGAGTTGATGAAGAAAGTCCTGACGCTGGCCGGGTTTGTCCCAGTTAAGATTGTCAGCTCCATTTTCCTGATATTTTTGAACCTTTGCAGTTGATTCAGTTGGATTTCCCTTTGTTCGAGCCGGTTGAATAGTTAAAAAAGTTGATGAAGAAAATTCTAACATTGGCCGGGTTTGTCCCAGTTGAGCTTGTCAGTTGCATTTTCTTGATGTTTTTGAACCTTTGCAGTTGATTCAGTTGGATTGCCCTTTGTTCGAGCCGATTGAATAGTTGAAAAAGTTGATGAAGAAAATTCTAACATTGGTCGGGTTTGTCCCAGTTGAGCTAGTCAGTTGCATTTTCTTGATGTTTTTGAACCTTTGCGGTTGATTCAGTTGGATTGTCCCTTGTTCGAGCCGATTGAATGGTTGAAAAAGTTGATGAAGAAAGACCCTAACATTGGCCAGGTTTGTCCAGGTTGAGCTTGTCAGTTTCATTTACCACTTCTGGAAGTGCATCTTCTTTGGGAGTAATCGCTCGCGGTTAACGGACAAAGTCGTGATCCCGACTTCGTGCTCCGTTTGTTGTTGATGAACGATGATTAAATTATTGATGCGGGAATTTGTGACATTGGCCAGGTTTGCCCTGGTTAAGCTTCGTCGATTTCCTAGGAGGCGTCAGGCCTTGCACTATGCAGTCCGTTGCAGATTCTGTTTTGAGGTCACAACTATTCGGTGTATCGTGCCTTGACTTGATACGATTGATTTTCCTTTACGGAATAAGCCCTTTTTTTGGAAAGGGTCGTCGTTCTATTCCAAGATTCCTGAAGAAGGAAGTGCTTTTCGTTATTTATAAGACTGGGGGAGAAGATGATTCTTTATCCAGGGGTTTCTTCTTCTATTTTTTTTTAATTGTTTTCTCTTTCAAGATGACATCTGGGCAGCCTTCTGACATTTTCTCTGCTCGTCCTCCTTTGACGCCGGTACGTGAAAGACAAAAAGTTGGGGTTTCACATGACGTGGATAATCACGTTTCTGCAAAAATCCGGGAAGACCCTGTAAGTTTCCTTGTTGATTGATTTTTTCTTCTTCACTTTCCATGTTTTATTTTATTATTTCTTAGCCATTTCTTTCTTTCACAGAATTACGCTTGGGAGCGCTTTCGTGGAGGGACCACTGGCATAACAGAATGGTGGCTGGTGTTGAGATGATGCAAAGGTGTACGTGAGCTTGTACAACAGATCGGTTGGTACGACTTTATTGAAGCTTTGGAACCGTTCCATGATGGTGAGAATGATTTAATCGTGGCAGAGCGATGGTGGGGTGATACTAATTCATTTCACCTGCCACACTATGAGTTAACCATCACTCCTCTGGATTTCTACATGATTACTGGCATCCGTGTAGGGGTAGGAGCTCCTGTCCCGTTGGTGTAAACATGACAGATGAGAATGTCCGAAATATGTTGGGACCACACTGTGGGGATATCTTCCCTTAGAATTGGTACGTCAGCTTATCTGGCTTGAAGATGAATTTCTCGGTCCCTGAGCTGGATCTCGCTGCCGACGCTTCAAAAGAGGATGCTAAAGTTATTGAGGTTACCAGAGCTTTCCTGATTTTTGTTGCGGGTCATACATTCCTTACCTCTTCCAGTGGCTATATCAAATCAAGGCTACACAAAGCATTTTCTAACCTTGATTTAGTAAATTTTTACGATTGGGGAAGTTGTGCGATGGCACGACTTTACACCTATCTAACCCGAGCAACACGCCTTCAAACAAAAACATTATGTGGATTTTGTCCCATCTTGAATGTGAGAACATTTCTCCTTGCTTCAGGTCGACTGATCTTAGACCCTTTTTTTTTTTTTTGATTTTTTTTTGTAACAGTATTGGTGTTATGAGTATTTTCCTACCAGTCGCCCTCCTTTTGATACAAGCTTCTCCAATAGTCAAACATTTCCTCGAATGGCTAGATGGAAAGGTGCACTTCGAATTTACTCGACTGCATATACACGCCTTTGTTTGGAGAAAGCGACGGTTGAATCTGTAAGAAACCATTTATATATATATATATTATTATATGTGTATACCTTTATTTTGTTCGCAGATTTGCTGGGACCCTTGGAAAGATTATCTAATTCGGCGTGATCAAAGAGCCATTCATGCCATGTCGTCTAGCATGCTTCGGTACTTGTTACGAGGCCCAGATTACTGTGCTTGGTATCTTGGTGATAGATTTGGGCGGCAAATTAGTCAACCAGATGCTACACCCCATTTTCTTCCTCCTGACGATACATGTTTTCCTTATGCATCGTTTAGAGATATGGATGAGATTTCACGCCAATCGCAAGGTTCCTATGAAGATTCAGTTGATCGTGGAATGAATTTCGATTCATATTGGAGATTGGTTTATTTAGGGACACCTCTTTCTATCCAAGTTTGCCGAGAGAATCTTGTAGTGGGTGATCCAGGTTTTGCCTCTCGTCCATTATTGATGGGATCTTCAAGCAATGCTCCTTCTCCACAAGTTCCATTAATGAGTCTCGGCCATCTTCTTCCAACATGGGACCTCCAAATACCTATCTTGGGAACTTCAAATGTGGTTCCAATTGAAGGTGGCTCTTTTGATCGTGAAAACATTGTTGGGTTACCTCTCCCAGACGATATTCCCGAGGTACCACTGCTACTATGCCCTTTTTGCCTTAATGACTTAGTACTTTTATTAACTCATTTCTCGTTTTAGGCTTCCAGACCTCTTCAAGAATACTTGCTCCGTTTGGTGGATAGCCGCCAATTGAAGTCGGTGGTGAATGAGATGTACGGGATCATGTTGAGGCATGATGAAATCACTAGAGAATCCCTGGGGAGGCAGGCACGTATTGATACTCTTTCTGAAGAATTGTCCACGCTTCGACTTCTTTACGAGGTAGACTGCATTTTTTTTTTTTTTTTTTTTGATATAGGGAAAAGGATCTAGAGGATCGGATGAATGACCCTAATGGGTTGGTGAAACCCGGCGGGTCATGGACTTCATTTCGGTTTTCCCGAAAAGTAGTTTGATGGAGCCCTAATCTTCCGCTTTATATACTTCGTCTTCTTCTTCCTCGACCCTCAACTTCTGCTTCTTCTGCTTCTTTTCTATACATCTGCCTCTTTCCTATATCTTTTCATCAGATCCTTCTTGTATGTGCCGGATCTGGACTTTGATCTTTCTTTTCTTAACCACTGTCTTCATGTTCTTCTACTTTCTGCTTGTTTGGTTTATCGCCGTAGTAATCATTTATTGGTGGAGTATGCAAGATAACAGTTTAGCGGATGGATAAAGTGCTTCCTGAAGTAGTGTTAACTGAAGTGAGATGTCTTTGGAGGAATCTTAGTATAGATCTGTATAAATCTTCTTTTTTCTGTGCTTGATGGTAGTACCTCTTGTGATCCATACTAATGTTTGGCTCGGACATGAAGATCTGATGATTTAGGGAAAGATGCAAGATCATTCCATATGCATCTTCAAAATACATACAAAGATAAATCCAGATTTCACAGTTGAAATCAGATTTAGATTTAGATGTATTCTGACAAGTATGGATGATCTGCCTAGGATGAAGATGTCTAGATCAAGCGTGTCACGTGGGAACTTTTACCACTATCACACATTGGTTTTGATCAATGGGAAATGGTGAAGAAATTGGATCTCGGTCTAAACTCATATAAAATCATCCCCTTTCCTTATTTGTTTTTCATTTCTTCTTCTTTGGTTTGCCGTCAGATCATTTTTTTTGTTTCTTGTTGTTGTTCTTCTTTTTTCTTTTCTTTTGTTTGTTTCTTGTTGTTGTTCTTTTTTCTCTCTCGATCTAATCATGTATCCTTCACATAAGGAAGTGTTCATGCTTTTCATTATTGTAGACGAAGATCTTTTAATTCCTTCATTTGTGAATGAAATATTTTATTTCTGGTGATGCTATTGTCCTTGGTTTGACTTGTACTGACTTTGTAGATCGCTGACTCCGGTGGAGAGACCTTAACTCAGATAACTCGTCGTTCACAAAAGATAAAAATTGATCTGCATTCGTGGGCCTTGGATGTTCTTCTCCATCTAGGTCCATCAATTATACTGCCATTCCCCGAAAAATCTTTTTGACCATAAACGAACCTTCCCATTTAGGTTTGAACTTGTCCCTTGGGTCGGTGTGCCTGACTGGAAGAATTGAGAACGAGATCTCCTTCGTCAAAGTTGCGTGGTCACACATGTTTGTTGAAGCTGCGTGCAATTTTGTTCTGGTATGCTTGAGAATGGCAAGCTGCTGTTAACCTCTTCCAACGCTTATTCTAAATTGCTGGCACAGATTCGAACTAGATTGCCCCTAGCCAAAACACCTGGATTTTCGGATCGCAGATTTGGAGGATTGAACTGTCTTCCCCCTTGTTTGGTTTGTTGTTGTAGTGATCATTTACTGGTGGAATGTGTAAGATAGAATCTGAGCAGATGAAGAAATCCCTTTCTGAAGTTGGTTTAACATTTGTATTGATTTTGATCAATTTGAAATGTTGAAGAATTTGAGTCTCAGTTCATACTCAGAATGGATCATCGTTTTCTTGCATTAGATCTTCACTTCTTCCTTTTTGGTTTATCGTCAAATCATTTTTTTTTAGATCTGATCATGTATCCTTCGGATGAGTAGTTGTTCTTGATTTGAATTGTTGTTGACGAGGATCTTGTAAGACTTTCTTTTATGAATGAAATATCTTGTTCCAGACCCCCACCCCCCCACCCCTTTTTTTTGTTTTTTTTTTCCGCTTCAGAAAAATGTTTCACCGTCTTTAGCAATTCTGTACAGAGCAATATGCAGATGTTTCTCCCATGTTTGAGAGGATTTTGAGAATACACCTGCCCCTTCTTTCGGCGATGGCCCTCCAGAATTGCTCTCTTTTGTTAAAAGACCTCTTCGTTCTTGAGGACTTGATTCCTTCGCGGAAATACACTTTAACAGATGTGGAAGCACCTTTTCTGGTAACACTTCTAGTTGTAGGAGACATAAACTTTGATGGTTCGCAACCAACGATGGTACCTGAAATATGAACCTTTCTCAAATAAATATTAGTAAAAAAAAACATTTTCCTTTTAATCATTTTTCAAGTCGAATCTCTTATTAATTCCCCAGCAGAGTCGCCACTATAGAAATCGAGGGAGAGCACAGGTCGAGTGTCGGAATATTATTTGTCCCCAGTTGAGTCTCCATTGTAGAAATCGAGGGAGAGCACGGGTCGAGTGTCAGACTATTCTTTGTCCCCAGCAGAGTCGCCACTATAGAAATCGAGGGAGAGCACGGGTCGAGTGTCAGACTATTCTTTGTCCCCAGCAGAGTCGCCACTGTAGAAATCGAGGGAGAGCACGGGTCGAGTGTCGGACTATTCTTTGTCCCCAGTGAAGTCGCCACTGTAGAAATCGAGGCATGTAGCACGTGTCGAGTGCCGGTCTATTCTTTTGTCCATAATTGTTATGGGGCGAGGTCCATGTGCTCATCCGTTCGTGGATGTTTATCACACAGGGTCTGGCAGAGATAACTTCTTACTAGTTCGTTAGTAAGAGGGCCAATTCTGCAAAGAGGAAAAGAGAGGTAGATTGGAGTAGCCACCTGACTAAGGGGAGTCAGGACCCTTTTAACTAGTTTGAATTATTTTGAGGAAAACAAAACCTAATTATGACTTTCATGTTTATGGTCTGCTATCAGAGAGTCTGGGTAAGGAAATTCTAGTATGGGATGGGAACGTGTTAGGCACCCAATAACAGCTCAATCATAAGATTGGCCTCTACTTCATGATTAAAGGGGAAAATGTTTATAATTTATTGAGAATATATTTTCATGCATGAGCTATTTAGAAAAGAGACATAGTTAGAAGTTTGGTGGAAATTGGACTATGGAGATGTGGTTTCTTTCTTTTATGGTGGTTTTTCTTTTGTGGTGGTCTGGGTGGAAACCTTAGTTTTTTGATCATTTTGTTGTGGTTTGGGTGGAAACCTTGTTTTGTGGTTCGGGTGAAAACCTTTTTTTTGGTGGTTTTGGGTTTTTGATGGTGTTGTTTTGGTGGTTTGGGTGGAAACCTTGTTTTGTGGTGGTTTTGGGTGGAAAACCTTGTTTTCTAGTGGTTTTGGGTGGAAAACCTTGTTTGGTGGTTTGGGTGGAAACCTTGGTTTTATTGAGAAGAAATTTGAATGAAATTTCAAAATTAAACAATTAACCTGCAGATTAGCTCAATAAAAATAGAATTAATGCCAACCTTATTTTTTGACAATGGGTCTAATATGGGAGGGAATTCCGCTTTATACCCACACTTTGATTTATCCCACTTGGAAAATTAATAATAAAACATAATTTTTTATGTAACACAAAGAGTAGCCGCGGTGTTACTACGAAATAGAAAACCATTCCGTTCCCGTATGACTACATTATTTACCGAAGAGATAGGTAATTAATATACCTGAATTATGATATTGAAATTTAAAAGGATTCTATGACAATTGCGTGCTTCCGTTAAGTATGATGAAAGTAGTTAAAGTACTAGCAATTTAATGCTAATCTTTTAAAAACTTAAAGACAATACTTGATTTAATCTTCTTATTTTTTTGAGTTTTCTCAAAAAGATCTATAAATGCACAAGACAATGATAACTATTGTGTAGGAAGAAAATTTGATTTCTCTTTGATTAAATGACACAATACATGGAGACTTGAAACATGTGAGAAGAAATATTTTCTATTTGAGAAACAATAATTCTTCTTGGTTTGGGTGGAAACCTAGATTTTTGGATTGTGGTTTGGGTGGAAACCTTGTGTTGTGGTGTGGTTTGGGTGGAAACCTTGTTAAAGTAAAGGAAGAAGTATTTTTCTTCTGTCAGAAAGAGTGGTGAGAAGAAGTGGTGTTGGAAGGAATTTCTGTGAGAAAATAAATTGGTGCCCCTGGATAGATTGTTTTACACTGCCTTTTATAGGCATCGAACTCTTCAATCATCCTCAAAAACCGTAGCCAATTCATCGAAAATTCGTCTAATTGATCGTCCTTTTTTCCTTCCCTCCTCATAATCAAAAAAAGTGCGGGTCCCACTTGTCCTTTTTTCTTTTTTTCTCATAACAAAACAAAAGTGGGTGATCCATTTGTCCCCCCTTTTCTTTTCTTCTTCTTCCTCCCGTAATTGTTCTTTTGACAAACACAAGTGGGTCCCATTTGTTAAAAATCAGTCACTAATTAATGTCTTGGTGCTGATAAGGGGAAGATGAAAAGTGGTTGCCCCTTAACGTCTTCTGAGTTCTTGTTTTGCTCATAACTTCTTCATACAGACTCAGAATGACTCCGTTCTTTCGCCATTGACTTTGTATTTTCCTCCTCTTTAATGATAGCAAGAACTCCTGGGTTTGAATGGGCAATTAAATGAATAGTTGGGTAGTGCTTGTGGGCTTGATTGGGTAGAGCTTGTGGGCTTGATTGGGTAGAGCTTGTGGGCTTGGTTGGGTAGGGCTTGTGGGCTTGATTGGATAGAGATTGTGGGATTGATTGGATAGAGCTTGTGGGCTTGATTTGATAGTGTTTGTGATCTTGATTTAAAGGATATGAAAATCCTTAATTGCTCCACAAAGAATTTTTTTTTGTATTCGGCTCCGAAGTACAAGACTGATATTTTCCATGAAAGGTGTTAAATCGGGGTGTCAACAGCAGGTGCGGTGGTTGCTGATATCTTCGCCGCTTCATGAAGCTCTGAGAAAGTCTTGAATCGAAGATTCTCCAGCAGAGCTCTGTAAACCGGGAGCATGTCGTTGATGCACAAATGTACCAGCTGTTGTTCTGTGACCCTTTGAAACATCCTTCCAAGGTCAGATATAGTGACTTGCTCTTTTCACATAGTCATTGGGATTTTCACTGACCCTTTGAAACATCCTTCCAAGGTCAGATATAGTGACTTGCTCTGACACAAAAAATTATTTCCTGTAGAAGGCGTTGATCATTTCTCCCAAGTTGTTGATAGTCTCTGGTGCAATGTTGTTATACCAGGTGTATTCCCTACCTTTCAAGGATTTTGAAAACTCCTTGAGCCGAACAACATGATTATGTTCATGTTCTCCCAAGGCTTCGAGGAAACGGGAGACGTGTTCTCGAGCAATGCCAGTTCCATCATACAAAGTAAAAGTTTGAGAAATGTAACCTTTAGGAAGAGGAATCCTCTGCATAGCGGCGGGATAAGAAGGTTGGTGACGATAGACGTGTGATGTGTTTCCCTTTCCATGGTTCTCCAGAAGACGCTCCAGGTCTTCACGAGTAATGAAGTTTGATGACTCCTTTGTTGATGAATCACCTGCAGCTTTGCCGGCTTCGTCATCATCCACTGTATGAATTGGAATCACCTCACGATCAACGTCTAAGGGTTTCTCCTTCTCTTTCCATTTTTCTTAAGTTTTCTCTGACAGTTTGTCAGTAAGGGTCTTCAGATAGTTAAATAATTTTTTTTGTGCCGTAGCCATATCTGTCTGATTCTTTGCAAGAGTCTCTTGAGATTTGATAAGATCAGCAATGGTAGGTGGTGGACTTCTTCTGACTTCTTCAGGGTGTCGGCCGAACAAAGGATGTCCTTCCGTGTTGGCGTGAGGAGGAGTAGCGTCACCACCGTCAGTGTTAGTGGCCGGAACAGTTTCCGGGATGTTATCATTGTTGCTGGTGCTAACGATATTTGCGTTAGGATTTGTAACTGATCCTGACCTAAGACCAACCATCTTGTGAAATTGTGAGATTGCAACCGAGAGATTAACCTCCCACTGTGGTCGCCAATCTGTAGATGGGGAAAAACTATTTGCTAGTTTTTACGGAATTGAAGAGTCGACCGTGTGGAGACTCCTTGAACCGAGCGAAATATTGAACCTCACACAGATGTAATCCAAGAAGGGAGTGCTTTAAGTTCGAGAGATCAATTTGTAAGACTCCGGCCTAAACCAAGAACAATGGTCGTTCCAGAGTCAATTCAGTCACAAGAGAGGATGGGTTGATCTGTAGGAGGGAAGCTGAGAAATGCGTGTGATCAATGGTAATCTGAGATTGTAGATGTATTGTGATTTCAGTGTGAAAATGCTCTGAATGATTGATTTTTTCATGATTGAGAGTGATTTCTGTCAGTTCGTGTAGACGAAAGATTGTCTATATGAACTTTGATGAGAAATTGTTTGTTTAGGCGAATATTTGAATTGTTCGAATCTTGTTCAATGTTGTTCAATGCTGTTTTTTCAATCAGGATCCAGAGACATTTTATAATGCCGGAATTGAAAACACCATGATCCCATGAAGTGTGACAGTTGCTGGAATCAGAGAGTGGGAAAGTGGGAAATCGTTTTAAACCAATTACTCATCGTGCGGAGACTTGGTTAATTTTCTACCCACTAATTTGTTGATTCTTCCAAATGATTGCGCGACTTGCTCACATTCTCATCATGGGTGAACACACGTGCCATAGACCGCCAGACCAAAACCCTGGTTAATATCGCCCCATTGTGACACGATTGAAATCTCGTGATTGTGGAGTCAGTTGCTGACTTTGTGGGATGATGAGTCCATATAGTGCTGAGTTGAACACGTTTTAGCAAATGTTCCGAAACTCATGAATTAAATGTATGTCTGCTGAGACGAGGTACCATTATAACCTAAAATGTGCAAACTGTGTTGCTGAGTTGTCGAATATTGATAGTTGAACCAATATTCTTTGATCCGAGCAAATATTGCTAGTCTGAGCGAATATTGCTAATTTGAATGAATATTGCCGGTTCGAGAAAATATTGCCAGTTCGAACAAATATTGCTCGTTTGATGAATTTATTGGTAGCAGGACCGAATAAAATATTAATTTAATTTACTGACTGCTGGGTCGAGCAAAATAAATAAAAATGTTAATCATGGAATAATTATAAAATTATCAGAGCTCTGGATTCAAAAACCTAATTTTACCGAAATAATGATTTATTGTAAATCAATACAGAGTGACACAGGGACCGACTACATGGGATGACAAGTTCACCATGTATCTCCCAGATGCTCTAATGAGCAAAAATGCCAAAGTCTCTTGAGGACCAGTTGGTGAAATAATGGTTAAATACTGATTTAATCACTGAAATAATGCTCGTGTGAGCGACAAATAATAAAACCGGGTATTATGATAATACAAAGGACCGACCAAGAGGTCATGAGACCAGCTCTTGGTGCATGTGGGACCAGTGGATGGTCATTTGAGCAAACTTCCAATTGTTTGGAAAGAGTTTGAACCTAATATGAGCAGTTGAGCAAATTAGGTTAAAATCATTAAAACATGCGGGACCAGCTGTTTGCAAGCCTCAGTGTCACCCTCGGTCGGTAAAGGGGATGTGCCCGTGTCACCATAATATCCGTGTTTCAGTCCTGAGAATTTTGATATTTTCTGGTGCACGTTTGCGCAACATTTGGAGAAAATATGCAAAATCCATGGTTTTGCTGAAACTGGGAAAAATAAATAAAACAGGGAATTGCAAGGTGTGGGACCGGCCACGGCTAGGGCATGGCCGGCCGGTTGACAAGCACAGTCTCACATATTTCCAATTTTATGTATTTTCTCTGATTTGAGGGAAATTCCATGAAACTGGAGAGTTTTGATAAAACTAGGAAACTTCCATAAGATGAGAGATAAAATAAAATAAGATAAAATAAGGAATGGGAGTGTGGGACCGGCAAAGGCTAAGGCATGGACGGCCGACCATGGGTACGGGTCCCAAGACACTCTTCCCAATTTTATATAATTTTCATGATTTTAGGGAATTTTACATAAAATCAAAGGGATTTGTTGAAAACCAAGATATTTTGTTGAAACAAGGGATGTGTAGGACCGGCTAGGGCATGGCCGGCCGGCTAGAGCCCGGTCCCACAAGTTTTTTCCTAATTTTTTTAAATATTTTCTATGATTTTAGAGAAAATACATGAAATTAGGTAATTTTAGGGAAAATTCATAAAATCAAGGAATTTTCATAATTTGAGTGAAATAATAAAATAATTGGGAACGTGAGGTGTGGGACCGGCCACGGCCAAGGCATGACCGGCCAGCCGGCGGTCCCATGACACCTTTCTCTAATTTTATTATTTTTTGATAAAATCATGTGATTTAGATGAAAATACATGAAACAATGTAATTTTCATGATTTAGAGAAAATTCATAAAATCAAGGAATTTTCATAATTTGAGAGAAATAATAAAATAATGGGGAATGTGAGGTGTGGGACCGGCCACGAACAAGGCATGACCGGCCGGCCAGCGGTCCCATGACACCTTTTCCCAATTTTATTATTTTTGATGAAATCATGTGATTCAGATAATTTCTTCGAAATAAAGAAAATTTGCTCGAACGAGAGGGTTTTCATGAGATCAGGAAAATAGTAAAAATATGATAAAATATAAAATTGGGCGCGGGACTGGTCACGACATAACTGGCCGGCTGGTGAACCCAGTCCCCTGACGTTTTTGCTAAAAATTTATTATTATTATTATTATTCCTCCCTATTTTGCATAGGTTCCTCGTCCGCTCATATTTTTTGAAATGCTCGTTCGTGCATTCAAAATGCTGGTCTGTGCATTATTTTCTAATTACACTTGCACCATTTTGTCAGGGCTTATTCGATGCTCAGATGCCTGTTTCGTTGAATATTTATCACTAACCCGTGGTATTCTGCTGGGAAGAACCATGAATTGAAGTGACGAAATATAACGAAGAATCGTAGAATATTGTTGGATATTCAGACGATTAAAGGTGGCTCGTAGAATATTGCTGGATACTCATAAGATTTAAGACAATTAATTGATGGCTCTATACTAGAAGGGCTTCCTGTCTAGGAGCATTAATCATCTGAGGGTTGAGCAATATGAACTTGATGGAGTATCATATTCCTCTTGCATAGTCGGGAAAACCTGGTTGCATCCCGAAGACGTTGTCGCTCTATACTAGCAGGCATGCTGTCTAGGAGCCGTCCAATCTTTCGATTCTATACAGTATGAGATGTGCCGTGGTCTCAGCTGGGAGACTACACATCTGCATCTTCTCTGAGAGACTTTCTCCATCAGAGGTGGCATGAGCTTTCATGCATAGAGACATGAGTCTCAATACTCATTCGGTTGCCGGATCCGGAGTAATTACTGAAATTTCTCAGTATTCATGAGATGTGATGTGGTCTCAGCTGAGAGACTACACATCTACATGTACTCTGAGAGACAGCCTTCTCAGTCAGAGATTTGTGGTTGGCGCCGACCAGGTGCGTTCAATTTTTTTATTTTTTTTCAGAGTTGCTCATGCTTTCATCATGTTGAAATTTTATACATGTGTATATGTTAACATGACTTTTGCAGAAAAACCCTCATTTTATTAAACGTATGTTCGTTCAATCGTTAGTTTTGAAAACTAATAATAATCCCTGATTTATGAGATATTTTTCTTTGAAAATAGACCTGTGTCTAGTGATAAAATTTTATTTATGGTCGTGCTGTGAGATCTCGAATTGAAGTGAATTTCTCAGAAGTATAGGCAATTATTCACGGTGGAGAAGGCAGGAGTAAGAATTGCAAGTTGGTGCCTAACACCATAAAGTCCCCAGTTGCCTTTCTGGTGAGTTGTTGATACTTTTCCGCTGTGACTTCTTCTACCCGCTTTACCAGGACCAATATTTGTTATTTGGTTGTAGAATTTTGCTCCGTCCGTTATTGATAGTCTTCAGTTCGCTCATGGTCAAACAACCCAGGGACACAATACTGACGAGGAAGTTGATGTAAGTATCCTTTTTCAAATTAAACCAATATAATATGCCTCTGGATGATTTGATGGTGACCATTGTTGATGTATTCAGGAGGAATTTATCGTGGATGAGGAGGATGTTGATGCGCCGCCTTCCTCATTGAGTGATAAGGATGTGGAAATCTCCCGAAATTCTGAACCGAAAGAAAATATGTAGAGTTCTCAAATTTACGAATCTAATGGAGATAACGGAGTTGTCGATAATGATTCCAACACTGCCGAACCTCTAAGTGGTTTGGAGACTCCCCTAGTAAGTATTTATACTGTATCTTATCCATAGAAGTATAAGATTGCTGATTTGTGCATGAATGAATGAAAACCCATGCGACTATGCACATAATTCCGGCGAAATACGTCGTCAGAAAATTTCAGGCTTCAGTTTTTTAATGAAAATACCGTAAATCCTCCGTCTGGAATCGTAATTTCAATATCTGCATATGAATTTTCAAGCCCAGAAAATTTCCAAGATTTACGAGAGAAGTTTTTTAAGTTCTGAGCACGTTCAGGACCTGAAAAAGGCGAAATAGTAAACTTCCAGGAGACTTTCAGAACTTTTTCAGATTGCACATTGTTTAATGTTTTGGCCACATCTCCTTGCTCGTTTATCCAATCATCATGAAATTTGTACATGTTGTAGAGAACTTCCATATGAAGAGAATGGTATATAACCTAACTCTATACTCCATACCGATTTCTCCCAGTTCTTCGTCGAACACAGGGGAGTGTAAATTTTCTTCAGCTGAGTTTCTTTGAAAACGTGTTTCATGACTTTGATGCTACTTGCACATACTTAGATGCATAATAAGGAACTTAGATGATGTTAGATCACTTACTTTCCTGATTTTATGGCTGTATTGGACTCACAACCTTGAATTATCCTAATCCCATGTAATCTTCGCATTAGGTGCCGAACGACGAAGTTGGGAACCATGGATCCAATGATGATTTGAGCAGTCCAGGAGTTGTTGGCGAAAAGAATTTCATAACTGTGCCTCGAGATGATGAAGTACTGGTTGCTGATGCCGTGGAGGTGGTGGAAACTCCAATTGTGTATCATACGGTAGAACCCGAACCTGAATCAGCAGAAGCTACTTCCCTTGGAGTTGTCTCTATGATTATTGACATTGTTCCTGTAACTAAGAACCATATGATAGTACACGAGTATCATACTGTAGGTATTTCCTTTGATCCTCAATTTGGTGAGTTACTCCCATATCACCAGCTTGTTGGAGGTTTTAGCATTCAATTCTCGTGAATTTCTGGCAGAGTTCTGCCATCTGTGTTGATCAATTTGTAGTATCCTTCAGCTATGGACTTAGTAACCATAAATGGTCCTTCCCAATTGGAGCTCCTTGCAAAATGGAGGTCCCATTTAGTTTCCTTGAGAACCAAATCCCCTTCCTTGAATCTGTTCGGATTTGCAGTTCGTGCCTTGAATATTTTGCGTTGATTCCATGGTTATGGCACATATGGATATTCGTGCAGAAAAGAGTATCCAGCATACTGTCTGTCATGCTTATCCAAGTCTTCAGTAATAAACTTTTTGATATAATGATCAGCATGAAGATGATCTGAACCAAACCATGGGTATAATATTTCCGAGGTGAAGTTATCCATTCGTAACTCCTAGTCATTGCTAAATTGTTCATGGGGAGGAGTCCCTGGATCAACGTAGCATATTTGAACATTGGTAGTATTGGAGCGTGATGATGATTAAGACTTTCCTGAGCTTGAAACCTTCTGACAAAGGTGTGTGGAATTTCTCCAGGTTCTTGCGTAAGTCCCACCAAGGTTTTAATTTCCTCCAGACGCTCAAATAGCAGATCATCTTCTGCTCCTTCTTATAACTCAGAGTCTTCGTCGGCGGTAGAGTGTGCTAAAGGCATCAGAGTTATCCTTCCAGCATGGATCCAAGTCCTTCCAAGGATCATGTCATATCCAGGGTCTTCTCGGATTATGTAAAACTTGGTCTCAGTGCAGACCAAATTTTCTGTAACTTTGAGAGTGATGAAGCCATATGCGTCTCTGGAAATGCATTCATGGTATCTAATTGCTATGAGAGCATGAGTAGCTTCTTGTCGAGTAATGCCAGCATCCCTAAGAGTTTTCAAAGGGATGATGTTGACAGCAGTACCAAAATCAACAAATGCCCTTTTGAATTCATTTCCTTTAATGTGAACTGTGGTGAGCAGTCCCCAGTCATACATTTCTTTGTTAGTGGCTGAAGGTTCAGGAGGTACATCTGGAATTAGCAGGCATTTACCAGAAACTATGTGATTCAAAGCCATGAACATGTCTCCCCTTTTCCCTTTCGATAGATAGAGCAATTCGCAGACATGCTCTATCAATGACTGAACTGCTTCCTTGAATGGTGTTTCAGAAATAGAGAAAGTCATGACAGGGAGGGGATCTCTGTGCACCCCTTCGGCTCCAAGGTTAAGTTCTCCTGACCCAACTTTTTCTCTGAATATGTGTTTCAAAACTTTGCAACCGCTTGTCGGATGATTGACGAATCGGTGGAATCGACAATAACGAGGATTTTCCATGTCTTCCTCAGTTGGGTCTCTCCTGACGTATGGCAATTTGATTGCACCATCTTGGATCCAGGCGTCTAGTAGTTCGAGCACTTCTCCAATGGGGAGAGGAAAGTCAGGTGCATCGTCAGGAGCCTTCGTACGTTCTCCAGGAGTCCGTGTCTCTGGTTTGTCCTTCTTTTGAGTATTCGGAGGATCTGCAGCATGTTTGTCCGGGGATTCAGCCTTGCGCTTGCTCCCTTCCATAACAACGTTTAAGAGGTATGCAGGTTGTATTGTTTTTTGATCAGACGTCTGCTTCCTCGAGTGTCACGTGCTTCCTTGGTCTTTGTAGGTTTTGCTCTTTCCAACAGAGCAGGTGCAGTGGTTGCTGATCTCTTTGCCGCTTCAGGAAGCTCTGAGAAAGTCTGGAATCAAAGATTCTCCAGCAGAGCTCTATAAACCGGGAGCATGCCGTTGATGCACAAATCTACCAGTTGTTTTTCTGTGACATTTGGGTCATGAAAATAATAGGTGTAAATTATCCACAGGGCTAGGTGGCAACATCTTAAGTTATTATACACCCAAGAATGAAGAGACGAGAAGCATAGAATAAAGACTACCAGGCGCGAGATTTAAGAAGCCACGTGGATCAAGCATGATTGCTCTGCAACTGTCGGACAAGACTCGACTCCAGGATTCTAACAGAGCTGATAAGACAAGACACGGTGGGTCAAACGAGGAGCGATAATCAAATGGATAAGAAGATACGTGTCACATCGGCCAACTGCAAGGGCGATAGACGAGAAGGGAGACATCGTGCCATGAGAACACCCGAAGGAATCGGCTCGGACGAGAGACAGGCGAAGGAATTAAAATACATCGGCCACATGCACAGAAAAAAGGACAACATAAGCTGGCCCGACCACAGAACTTCAGATTAGATGTAATGTGACCAACACCTTAGTATGGTTGTATGTAATCCTTCCTATAAATAGAGGAACTTATATCCAAGAGAGGTAGGTTTTAATTTTTGTAGGAGAGAGACTTGATATCACACCAAGTAATAAAAAATGGAGAAGTGAGTTGATCGTGTAAGTGAGTTTGGTGTTAAGAGCAACACCTTTGTAACACTTTGAAGTAATAACATTCACCCTTTCACCCCCGTGGCCGTAGGTAATCATACCGAACCACGTATATCTTGTGTCCATTGTTGAGTCTTTACTTTCATTTGCATGAGTAGAAGGTTTCTATCCTTTGGATGTAGTTTGTAGTAAAATGCATCTACATTCTGGCGCCGGCTAAGGGGATCCGACTAAGATCTCCGGATACCTTGCCTAGAAGGCCTTCAGGGACGATCAAAAGCTCATAAATTCACGTTAATGTGTTGTAGTTAAACCTAGGATGAACTATGTTTGCCGAAATGATTGTTGTTTTAAGTTATTTACTATATGTGTAAAGTTACAGCAGTAACAACGTCTTCACCAAGCGTAGTAGAGCTCTCGTTTTTTCGCCCACCAACAATTTGATCGGCAGAGAATCTTCATAAGCTCACCGGCGACTAACAGTTCGGGTTGGAAGCTAGGGAGAGAATCTGCTAAAAGGATGACTACTTGTTTTCGATGTTTGAGTGAATTTTAGTGATTAAGTAAGCTGTTGAGTGTTCGGAATTACAAAAAGTTTGCGTTTTAGATGTCTCCTCGTGTGATAAGTTGTCAACCGTGTGGAGTTTTTCCCGAAGATGTATCATAGGTCATCGGAAAGGTCATAAAGAGAACCCGGAAAGGATGGTCATGATTAGACTTGGAGAAAATGGAGTTTGTAAAAGCTTGATTCGATCCCTGGGGTTGCGTGCCGTACTTTTTTTTAAGCATCATGTGCATAAGTTTAATGATTTGGGGCATATAGAATAAAGAACAAACTAACTTAAATGCATAGATCTGGTACTGAAAGCGATGTCGTACGGAGTACTATCGACGAAGAAGTAAAGCCTGCCATAGATTCAGCATAGGGTCAAAATAGGGTAGATAGGCGGGACCCACCTGATAATCGGAGTAGTAGTAATTGTGGTGTCAGTCGAACTTTTTCCTCTTATTGTTTGAACTTTTTGTTTGTAAAAAACAGGTCAAAGTAAGGTATTCTTTATATTTGCTGACGTAGGTAGGGACGATACTCGACTCACCACACGTTGTGCCCGATGGCTAGCACTTCAGGAGCGGGAAGGATGTTGAGGAATCGCACGATAACTAGCAGCAACATGCAGGCAGGGGTAACTGGGAAGAGGTAAGGTGACAGTCGACAACCACTGCCCGAGGAATCTCATGCAGCTGCACGAGGCATGTCAATTGTTGATGAGGAAGTGGATCTGGGGCGAGATGATAACACCCTACCATTGGACCGGGTCATCTTGACCCAAAGAAGAGTGGACCAGGTTGACGGACTCACATCCTCAGATACCGATAACGATGAGGAAGCGCTTGCAGCACAAGCCCAGCGACAATGATCAAGGCAACAAGCCGAGTACCAGGAAGCCTTAGGCAGGGAGCAAGAACGTCTCAGGTAGATTCAATTGGGGCGAGGAGCAGCTAGCAATATCGGCCATACACCTATCCACGCAACCGGTCATGCAACTGGTCTGATACTACCCCCACCAACATCGATACCACTACAGCCTCGGCCACACCACCCTAATGGACACTCTAGCCATGAGAGCACATACCCGACACTCTTAGCCATTTTATAAAGTCAAAGAAGGCAGGAGGCGGCTTTAAGGGAGCTCCAACAGCGGAATCTCGCCTTGGAGTTCGAAAATTATCAGTTGAGGAATCAGCGGACTAGATCAAGAGGTTAGTCAAGCCGAGGAACGTCAAGTCGTCATGACCGATCAGGTCAATCACCACCTATGATGGGGCCAAGCAACCCTAATCGGTCCGGGCGATTAGGTCAACCACCACCACCTCCCGTAACCCCCCCCACACACACACACACAAATATGGGTCACCCGAGGACGCGTCCACTGACGAGGAAGGGCGAGGAAGGGACGGATGACAGGATCGAGCAACAAAAGCAAAGCTCATGGAATATTGGAGGCAAAAATCAAGGAGCTCTCGGGTGGAAGCGAAGAAAACAAATTGGCAGAGATTATGAGCGAAGCCGAGAAGACGCCTTTCTCTCAAGAACTCGAGCAAATGTCGTTCCCCCAAAAATGTACTTTACCTACATTTCCTTCTAGATTCGACGGAACAGGAGATGCGATCGATCACCTAAAGATGTACACCATGTCATTGATCCAGTGGAAGAACAACCCGGTAGTCATGTGTAAATTCTTTCCATCTAGACTGGAAGGCGAGGCACGAGATTGGTTTTATTCGCTCCCACATGGGTCGATTAACGGGTATGATATGCTAGTCGAGGCCTTCCTTGAGACCTACATGCACAACAGCCGACCTCGGCCAAGAATGAACAAGCTTTTTACCCTCGCCCGAAGATTCAGAGAGCCCTTAAGAACCCTGACTGATAGATGGAGGAAACTATGTACTGAAATAGGAAAAGTACCGGTGGATCAATCCATTTTTGGGTTTGAGATAGGACCCCATCTGGATAGCCATGTTCTCCGAAAAACCGAAAACCTTAAAGGAGATGAGAAGGATGCAAGAGCATTACATCGCCCTGGAAGAAATCTAGGCCGAGTCAAGAGATAGAGGAGTACAGGAAGCCAGTGCTGAAGCTGGTATGGAAGCCAAAACGGTCACAGACGATCCTACTAGGCGTCCATAAAAGAGATCGGATCCTCCCTCGAGGAGCGGTGAGAAGAGAGAGTGGATGGCCAAAGGGAAGAAGCCGAGACAGGAAGCCCGATCATATACCCCCATGAATGCTTCCTTGGAGGAAGTTTTCAAGGAAGTCGAGAAGAGGAACGATATCAACTACCCAGCGTCAAGGGGAGTCCAATTCCAAGAGACCAGGGATCACCCCGAATACTGACACTACCATCAATATAGGGGCCATTCCACTAACAACTGCCGAGAAGTAAAAGATATTGTACAACATCTCATCCGAGATGGGTATTTGAGGCAGTTCGTCCGATAACCACCTCGGCCGACGGAAACACCCGATGTGCCGGTTCATCAAGTTCGTATCGATAGGACGACTTAGTTTGTTGGTACCATTTCACACTCAGCTATTCAAGGCTATGCTCTCGTCCCGGTAATCACCTCTAGGATCCACAAAAGGGACCGCGATGGTAAAGAAATATTTAGCGTAGGCAAGGCATTACCTATGGAACCTTGGATGGTGCAACCCATTTCGTTCTCATCCAAGGATGTCCCAGCGAACGAACAAGCACATAGTGATCCCCTAGTCATCACCTTATTGATCGAGGATTGGGGAGTGAGGAGGATTCTGGTGGATAGCGGGAGTTCAGTCGAGGTGTTATTTTAGGATACGTTCAGAAGAATGAAACTATCAGACGACGTACTCGTCCCCTCAACGTATCGCATCTACGGCTTTAAAGGCACAGTAACCATCCCTAAGGGTGAAGTAACTTTGAGAGTTTCGGATGGTGGTGGCTACCTTGACACACCAACCACCTTTTGTGTGGTCGACGTCGCCTCACCTTATGAAGCAATTATCGGTCGACCTTGGATCGCTGGGATTAAAGGGGTGGCATCAGCATATCATCAGAGATTAAGGTTCCCGACTTACAAGGGAATAGCTGAAGTTGTGGGTGACACTCAAGCGACGCGACAATGCATACAGGTTGACACCGAAATCAATGAAAATCGGCGGGCTCAACAAAGACAAAAGAAGAAGGAATTCAAAGAGGTTAAAGCTGCAGAGGAATTGGAGGAGATTATTTCACAAGTGGTCATGGCATATGAGACCCAAGAGCAAGATCCTTTATAGAAATCAAAGGAAGCGGCTCTATTCTAAGAAGCCAAATCAAATTTCTCAACAGTTGAGCCAACTCGGGAAGTGAACTTGGGGACGGTAGAGGAGCCGAAGGTAGTAAGGATCGGGGCACTTCTATTGGATGAGCAAGCAAGTCAACTCACGATGGTATTAAGGGAAAATTTAGACGCATTTGCCTAGGAAGTACGCGATTTAGAGGGCATCGACCCAAAGGTCTGCTGCCACCACTTAAGATTGATCCAAAGTTCAAACAAATCAGGCAAAAAATGAGGTTTATCGCGCCATAATTATAGGCAGCAGTAGAGGCCGAGCTAAAGAAGCTACAAGAGTCCGGAATAATCAGGAAATTCTATTACCCACAGTGGATATCTAACATGGTCGTAGTTCCAAAAAAGAAAGGAGGAGTCAGAATATGTATTGATTTTAGTGACTTGAACAAAGCCTGCCCGAAGGACAGCTTCCCCCTTCCCAGCATAGATTAACTAGTAGAATCAATAGTCAGATATGAGGCGATGACCCTAATGGATGGATACATGGGCTATAACCAAATACCGTTGGCGTCCGAGGACCAGGAGCATACTTCCTTCTTCACACCAAGGGGACTGTATTATTACACCAAGATGCCATTCAGACTTAGAAATCCTGGAGCGACATATAAGAGATTGGTAGGCGAAATATTCGAAGACAAGATCCATAACACCATATAAGTTTATGTAGACGACATGTTAGTCAAGAGTCGTCGAGCTAAGGATCACATCCGAGACCTTCGTGAGATTTTTCAGACGATGATGAAACACAAGATGAAAATTAACCCTGCCAAGTGCGACTTTTAGGTTACATCAGGGAAGTTCCTAGGGTATATCATCACCCCCAGAGGAATAGAAGCAGATCCCGAGAAGGTTAGGGCCGTTCTAGAAATGCCATCTCCCGCGACAGTAAAAGATGTGCAGAAGCTAAATGGTTGTATAGCAGCATTGGGGAGATTTGTATCACGGTCATCGAACAAATGTAAGGCCTTTTATGATAATTTGAAGAAAGGAGAAAAATTTCAATGGACGGATACCAGCGAAGAGGCCTTTCAAAATATCAAGTTACACCTAGCTAGCCTCCCGGTTCTGCAGAGGCCCGAGCCAACAGAAGTTCTTACCCTATACCTAGGGGCGACGCCATATGCCATTAGTGTTGTATTAGTAAATACGGTGGGGAATGTAGAGAAGCCCGTATATTTCACCAGCAAGACACTAAGCCCGGCCGAGAAAAACTATACTAGAATAGAGCAGATGGTACTTGCTCTAGCCTTTGCCGCTTCTAAACTCCGAACATATTTTCAAGCTCATCGTATACGGGTGCTCACCAAATCTCCTATCGAGGCAGTTTTGGACAGTGCAGGGCGATCAGGAAGAATCTCTAAATGGGGAGCCTTAATTAAATAGTATGATGTCGTGTACGAGACAAGAACGGCGATTAAATGGCAGGTAGTGGTCGACTTCTTGGCAGATTTCCCTCTTAGTGATGAACACGAGGTGGAAGATATACCGGGGATGATGGAAGAACAAGAAGAGCCTGCTGATCTGCTAGCCTCGAACGGTGGGAGGTTTTCGTCGATGGGGCATCGAACAAGGAGGGATCGGGCCTCGGGCTAGTATTCACCATGCCAAAGGGGAGGAAGATGGTACATTCATTCAGACTAGAATTCAAGGCAACAAACAACGTCACCGAGTATGAAGCGGTAATCCATGCTTTACGAATAATTGTGGAAATGGGGCTGCAAGAGGTCCGCTTGACAAGTGACTCACAATTGGTGATCCGGAAAATTACGGGCCAATATGATACACACGATCATGTGCTGCAAAGGTATTGGTAGCTCGCCCAGTTTTACATCAACCAAATACCGAACATTAAATTCCGCCACATTTGTCGGAAAGATAACAGGCACTCGGACGCTCTATCGTACATCGCCTCACAACTAGTAGACCCCATCATTGAAGGCATTCGTGTTATGAGGCTCCTTACCCCATCTATCCCAGAAACACCCAAAGTACGGATCGATGTTTCTATTAACACAGCCGAGCGATACAAAGAAGGCGATTGGAGAAATCCGATACATAAATATCTGGATACGGACGAGCTACCCAAGGGTCGGCCCGAGATAAATAAAATCCAAAGTAAATCTGGAACATACGAGTTAAGGGAAGGGATTTTATATGGGAAATCTTACTTGGGACCACTCCTACGATGTTTGAGCAAAGAAGAGGGCCACATAATCCTACATGAATTACACTATGGAGCCGCCGGAAATCACAGCTCCGGGAGAAGTTTATCGGCCAAGGCAAAGACAATGGGCTACTTTTGGATGTACATGAACGAAGATGCAAATAAAATGGCGAAAGCTTGTGAAGAATGTCAGCGTTTCGGGAAGAAAATCCATGCTCCAGGAGTACCTTTAAACTCAATTATAAGCCCGTGGCCCTTTGCTAAGTGTGGAATAGATATTGTCGGACCGTTGCATGTAGGAACAACGCAAAGGAAGTATTTGATCGTGGACATGGATTACTTCACCAAATGGGTAGAAGCTGCGCTGCTAAGACACATCCGAGACAAAGATGTCTTCAAGTTTATCTGGGAACATATCATTTTCCACTTTGGGGTCCCCGTAGCTATCGTCTCCGATAATGGAAAACAACTACAAGGCGAGAACATTGATCTTTTGTTCAACACTTACAACATCAGGAAGAGTAAAGCTACCCCGATCTACCCCCAGAGTAATGGGCAAGCCGAGATTACTAACAAAACCATCGCTGATAACATAAAGAAGAAATTGATGGGGAATACGGTAACTGGTGTGAGGAGCTATATAATGTTCTATGGGCATACAGAACTACACGAAGGGAAGCTATGGGATTCTCTATGTTCATGCTTACTTACGGAACCGAGGTGATTCTACCTACGGAAGGAATGATCCCTACCACAAGGACAGAAGCTTGGAGGCAAAACGTATCATCCGATCTAATTCTGGCAAAACTCGACGATTTGGAAGAAACAAGAGAGATGAATCTACAAAAAATTGAGAACTATCAAATGAGGTTACAGCGAGAATACAACAAGCGTGTCCGACCAAGAAAACTTCACCCAGGACAACAAGTGTTGAAGTTTTTGGATGAGTGGGAGCGAGATAAAAAGGGCGGAAAACTAGCACCAAAATGGGGCGGGCCATATATAATTGCGTGTAAGACAGGCGAGGGATCGTATCGACTACTGCGACTCGACGGAACGAAAGATCCCAAACCATGGAACATCAAATATTTGAAACTCTTCCACCCCTGAAGGGCGATGCGGAGAAAAGGTAAGCATACTTGTCTTCTATCTCTTTGAAACCGTGAGGGGTATGAGATAGGTCATGAGCGACTAATGGTCATTCGTACTCGGGGCAAAGCCAGTGTGGAAGTGTCGAGGTGACTTACACTCGAATGGTCATTCCTACTCGGGGAAAAGCCAGTGTGGAAGTGCCGAGGTGACTTACACTCGAATGGGAATTCGTACTCGGGGCAAAGCCAGTGTGGAAGTGTCGAGGTGCCTTACAGTCGCCTGGCTATTCGTACTCGGGGTAGTGGAAGCGTGTAAGTGCCGAGGTAGCCTAAGGGTTATGGTGGTTGGAAACCAGTTCCAAAGGTTGTTAAGACGCGAGGTCTTCTCAGCTAGGTGGCCTACTTACATTTGAAAGGTCGCCCCCATCGCAAGTGGTTGTGTCCACTTTCCCGAGATTGGTTGGTCGATAACCGCTCGGGAATATCGGGCCTAGAACTAGGTTGACTGGTACCCTTCCACTGAATCCAAGAGATAGTGATGAGATACCCCAATCAGGACATGGCATTGGGCCCGATGACCCTCCTTGTTGGGTGTGTTCGACAGAAAAGGTTAAAATACTAACGTACACAATTAACAATTGCAGGAACGACATGCGAAACAAAAGCTAAATCGATAGCGTCATACGCCCATTACCAAAGTATGGAGAGTGTAAAGAAACCATACGAAATGAAAAGTACGAGTAAAACGGAAAGCATCGGCGACGCAGCACCCCCCCAATTAAACAAACAAGCAGTGTTTCAAAGGTAAAAAGGGGAAGAGGTGTTCAAAGCGATTTACAACCCAGAACAAAGGGTGAATTAGGGACGCAACACTACAAAAAGAGAAATCAAGCCTTGGGAGGAATCTCCCCATCCCTCTTATGCGCGACCTCGCGCCGTTTATTCTCGACCCACTCCTCAATGCCCGTTCGAACCTTCTCGTCCACCTCCTCTGCATGAGCGAAGCGATCCTCCTCGAGTTGCTGGGTAAGCTGAGAAGCAGTTTCCTCGGCATCGGCCAGATTGGAACCCAAATCGGCCTCGACCTGCTTCAATCGATGGACCTCTAGATCCAACTCCTGAGAACGTTTCTGCTTGGCTACAGGATCACAAAGACAGAGCATTATTCAGTAAACACGGTTTAGCAATTTTGCAAGAATAGGGCGTAATCTAAATCTAAGGAATGGTCTCAACACATCATATAATATACCTGAAAAGGCTAGTAACATTGACTGAAGCGACTCTACCGACTTGGACAACTCATCCTCGGTCTTCGACAACTTCATGGTTAACTCGTTATAATGTTGTTCGTTGAATTCGTTGCCGGGGCAGTACTTCTTATGTTCACCCCACTCGGCCATTAAGCGATTTCGCGACACCTGAAGTACCGAAAGTTGTGACCTACTCTATTCAAGTTCTCCCACCACTTTGTCAAATTCACCCACTTTGCCCAAAAAATCCCTATTCGCTCGCTCTACTACATCTTTGTCCCTCAAAAGTCGTCGGCGATCCTCGTGGAGGTCTCGATTCTGCAACTGTAAAGTATCTACCCGCTGCTCTAAATTTGTGGCTAAAGCAGCTCTCTCAGCAGCAAGACGTTGAAAAGAGCCCAAATGAGCCCGCAAATTGTCTATCTATGCGGGGTCATACTCAAACTGGCGATATCGTTCTAGCTCGCCCTCAAGATTTTCAATCTTCTCAGACTGACGATCTATTTTGTCATCTTTGTTTTCCATTCGCCAACGGAGATTCTCCACTAAATCCTTTTCAATATCCCATTTCCTCTTCAGAATCCTAAACTCCGAAGAAGCGTCTAAACCTATACTAGCTACCTCGGCTAAAATAAGGATGCCCGATTCAGGATACTGGCAAGATAAACTCAATCAACATAAGTTCGAAGTTAAAAAATTATGGCATACCTTGGGCATCAACAAGTTTGATTTCTAGCTCGCGCGTACGACTCCTCTCGTTATGCAATTGAAGTTGGAGAGACTCTAGCAGCAGCCTTTCTCTGTGGCGATTGGCGGCATCCAAGCGTACCCGATTCAGGATCTGACACAAGTAAACATGATTAGGCTGAACGCGACAAAAAGGACAGAAGTAACAAAGGGGGCATCACCGAGCTAAGTCGAGTTACACACCACCGTGTCAAGAGTCTGGGCGATATCGCCATAGTGGGGCACCGCATTAAGCATTTCTTCATCAGTATATGCTCCGAAGTCGGGGGAAGTTAGCGCCCCAAGAGAATTCTTGATAGGACCCGAGACGGTAAAAGAGGTTTCGATACCAGACGAGGACCCACCAGTAATCTGGGGCAGATGACGAAATACTTCTGATTCAGCATTAACAGTAATTCCTGGCTCGGGCGCCTTCAGGGGTTCTTGTTCGTCGGAAAATTCAGGATTAACGACCACCTCTGGACCGACACTCTCTCCCATATCCTTCCCCTTGCCCTGGTCACCCGAGAGATCATCGCCGAATAGGTCATATTCATCAGGGATATCGTAGATTAGTTTCTGCCTTTGCGGTGGCTTGGAAACCTGCTTGCCCCTAAGAGGATTACGCCTAAGGGGTTGAGGATCAATCTCCTCTACATCGGCCTCATCACCATCACGCCTATGAAATTTCTGCACAATGCTTCTCGTCAGAACATGTGAAGGCAAAAAACAGGGGCAAGTACATGTACTTATAATAAAATCAATATTTTTGTTACCTTCCCATGGTCTTCCTCAACCCTTGTGCTAGCACCTCTTTTCTTCGACGATCCAGCAGTCTTGGTAGAATCTCCCTGAGGTTTTAATAACAACAAACAGCCAATTGGCGTCAAAGCTAACAAAATAGAAATCGAGAAAAGAGGAAGGAGACGCATACCTTATCAGCCTTATCATTATTAACAACCCAGAAAGGATAGGGCTCGGCGGGAAAAGGAGGTGACGGGAAGCTACCATGTAAAATGGGACCTCGGACAAGGAGTGGAACTCGAGGATAAATCGGGTCATTAGTATGGTGGGGTCGCCTGTTAGAGCCTTGGCCGAGGGGGTCGGCATCCAGCATCATCCTCTCAACACCTTTGGGCATAGTCCTGTGATGATGAGGACTATCAGCAAAACCTGCAAGATCACCCAAGGTTGAAGTACCATCTCGGTAGTTGGCAAGGAAATTGGCAACGGTATACCCCGGAGCGTCATCGGGATTGTAGGTTGACCACTTTGCGGTGGATCCGTGACCATCCAGGCGAGCTCTTCATTCATCCATAATTCGAAAAGTGTTGCCAGTCCACTGAACCAGAGTGCGATAAGGCTTGAGTTGAGAAAGAACCTCATAGTAGAAAGGATTATCGGGGTGATACAAAGGAAGACGAAGACCTAGCTCCAGTTGGCCTAGAGTAACAACCACACAGTTAGCCGACTGTTCGTGCTTCCCTACGTCGGACTTCTTCAAAACGCTGATTTGGCCCGAGATCAGGGTAACTTCGTAATTCTGAAGATCGTACTTCTCTTTCAGCTGCTCAATGAACTCTTCGTCAGAGAGATCTTTCACCATTTTCTCGGACCTGCACGAAATAGAAGGAGAATCATCAGGAAAGATATATCTCATGGCGCAATCATCTTACTTAGAGGGACTATCAAACGAAAACAGGGAAGCAAGGGAAAAAGCTTCAAAATCAGAAAAGACATCATCGACAGACCTTCTTTCAGTCATGGAGGGAGAAGAATCCATGGACGCGAACGGTGCAGAATTGAGAAATCGTTGAGGAAGGCTGGGATGACGAGAATGTAACTACAGCTACTGTGACAATCGATAAGGAGAAGATGAAAGAAGAAAATCAAGAAAACAAGGACTTTTAGAAGAAGAAAGCAGTGAAGAAATATCGAAGAGAAGGTTGCAGCGGCGGGGAACTGGAAAGGAAATGGTAAATAAGAAGAAATAGAAAAGGAAGCGGGCTATTTAAAGAGTAGAAGTTGTAACCGACGCCGACGGTTACAAGAAATAAAGTGGATTTAATGGGGTACTGCGTGACGGAATTTGCGGCATGGACGAGGACGTGGGCTGCTGGGACGACTTTCTTACAATCATGTCTTCCACACGAGCGAAAGAAGAGGCATAAATATAGGTTTAAATTATCCACAGGGCTAGGTGGAAACATCTTAAGTTATTATACACCCAAGAATGAAGAGACGAGAAGCATAGAATAAATACTGCCAGGCGCGATATTTAAGAAGCCACATGGATCGGGCATGATTGATCTGCAACTGTCGGACAAGACTCGACTCCAGGCTTCTAACAGAGCTGATAAGACAAGACACAGTGGGTCAAACGAGGAGCGATAGTCAAATGGATAAGAAGATACATGTCACATCGGCCAACTGCAAGGGCGATAGACGAGAAGGGCGACATCGTGCCATGAGAACACCCGAAGAAATCGGCTCGGACGAGAGACAGATGAATAAATTAAAATACATCGGCCACATGCATAGAAGAAAGGACAACATAAGCTGGCCCGACCACAGAACTTCAGATTAGATGTAATGTGACCAACACCTTAGTATGGTTGTATGTAATCCTTCCTATAAATAGAGGAACTTATATCCAAGAGAGGTAGGTTGTAATTTTTGTAGGAGAGAGACTTGATATCACACCAAGTAAGAAAAAAGGGAGAAGTGAGTTGATCGTGTAAGTGAGTTTGGGGTTAAGAGCAACACCTTTGTAACACTTTGAAGTAATAACATTCACCCTTTCACCCCCGTGGACGTAGGTAATCATACCGAACCACGTATATCTTGTGTCCATTGTTGAGTCTTTACTTTCATTTGCATGAGTAGAAGGTTTCTATCCTTTGGATGTAGTTTGTAGTAAAATGCATCTACAACAATCCAGGGCTTAGACTCGGAATCTTTTCACATAGTCATTGGGATTTTCACTGACCCTCTGAAACATCCTTCCAAGGTCAGATAGAGTGACTTGCTCTGACACAAAAAAGTATTTCCTGTAGAAGGCGTTGATCATTTCTCCCCAGTTGTTGATAGTCCCTGGTGCAATGTTGTTATACCAGGTGTATGCCCTGCCTTTCAAGGATTTTGAAAACTCCTTGAGCCGAACAACATGATTATGTTCATGTTCTCCCAAGGCTTCGAGGAAATGGGAGACGTGTTCTCGAGCATTTCCAGTTCCATCATACAAAGTAAAAGTTTGAGAAATGTAACCTTTAGGAAGAGGAATCCTCTTCGTAGCGGCGGGATAAGGAGGTTGGTGACGATAGACGTGTGATGTGTTTCCCTTTCCATGGTTCTCCAGAAGACGCTCCAGGTCTTCACGAGTAATGAAGTTTGATGACTCCTTTGTTGATGAATCACCTGCAGCTTTGTCGGCTTCGTCATCATCCACTGTATGAATTGGAATAACCTCACGATCATCGGCTGAGGGTTTCTCCTTCTCTTTCCCTTTTTCTTGAGTTTTCTCTGACAGTTTGTCAGTAAGGGTCTTCAGATGGTCAAATAATTTCTGCTGTGCCACAGCCATATCTGTCTGATTCTTTGCAAGAGTCTCTTACATTTTGATGAGATCAGCAATGGTAGGTGGTGGAATTCCTATGAATTCTTCATGGTGTCAGCCGAACAAAGGATGTCCTTCCGTGTTGGCGTGAGGAGGAGTAGTGTCACCACCGTCAGTGTTAGTGGCCGGAACAGTTTTCGGGATGTTATCATTGTTGCTAGTGCTAGCGATATTTGCGTTAGGATTCATAACTGATCCTGACCTAAGACCAACCATCTTGTGAAATTGTGAGATTGAAACCGAGAGATTAACCTCCCACTGTGGTCGCCAATCTGTAGATGGGGAAAAACGATTTGCTGGTTTTTACGGAGTTGAAGAGTCGACCGTGTGGAGACTCCTTGAACCGATCGAAATATTGAACCTCACACAGATGCACTGCAAGAAGGGAGTGCTTTAAGTTGGAGAGATCAATCTGTAATACTCCGGCCTAAACCAAGAACAATGGTCGTTCCAAAGTCAATTCGGTCACAAGGGATGATGGGTTGATCTGTAGGAGGGAAGCTGAGAAATGCATGAGATCAATGGTGATCTGAGATTGTAGGTGTGTTGTGATTTCAGCGTGAAAATGCTCTGAATGATTGAGTTTTGCCTGATTGAGAGTGATTTCTGTGAGTTCGTGTAGACGAAAGATTATCTGTATGAACTTTGATGAGAAATTGCTCGTTTAGGCGAATGTTCGTATTGTTCGAATCTTGTTCAATTTTTTTCAATGTTGTTCTTTCAATCAGGATTCAGAGACATTTTATAATGCCGAAATTGAAAACACCATGATCCCATGAAGTGTGACAGTTGCTGGAATCAGAGAGTGGGAAAATGGGAAATCGTGTTAAACCAATTACTCATCGTGCGGAGACTTGGTTAATTTTCCACCCACTACTTTTCTGATTCTTCCAACTGATTGCACGACTTTCTCACATTTTCATCATGGGTGAACACACATGCCGTAGACCGGCAGACCAAAACCCTAGTTAATATCCCCCCCATTGTGACACGATTGAAATCTCGTGATTGTGGAGTCAGTTGTTGACTTTGTGGGACGATGAGTCCATATAGTGCCGAGTTGAACACGTTTTAGCAAATGTTCCAAAACTCATGAATTAAATGTATGTCTGCTGAGACAAGGTACCATTATAACCTAAAACGAGCAAAATGTGTTGCTGAATTGTCGAATATTGATAGTTGAACCAATATTCTTTGATCCGAGCAAATATTGCTAGTCTGAGCGAATATTGCTAATTTGAGTGAATATTAATTTAATTTATTGACTGCTGGGTCGAGCAAAATAAATAAAAATGTTAATCATGGAATCAACATAAAATTATCAGAGTGTTTGAATCTGCTCAGAATCACGTTTCTACAGAGTTCTGGATTCAAAACCCTAATTTTACTGAAATGATGATTTATTGTAAATCAATACAGAGTGACACAGGGACCGGCTACATGGGATTATAGGTTCACCATGTATCTCCCAGATGCTCAAATGAGCAAAAATACCAAAGTCTTTTGAGGACCAGTTGGTGAAATAATGGTTAAATGCTGATTTAATCACTGAAATAATGCTTGTGTGAGCGATAAATATTAAAACCGGGTATTATGAAAATACAAATGACCGACCAAGAGGTCATGAGAATGGCTCTTGGTGCGTGTGGGACCAGTGGATGGTCATGTAGGACCAGAATATCGCCACAACGATATTCTTGCGAGATTAACCACACTTCCTAGCGATCATCACCGCAAGATCATCAGCTATACTTTGCGAGTGTCACAAAAGCAGTCAAAAGAGCGACGCAATAAATGACGAGTGAAGAAAACTAGAGAAAAGCATGTTTATCCTACGATGGTTACAAAACCTGTGAGATTTAACATTGTAACTATTGCGTTACAATCGCAAAGTCAACCCGAAATAAGAGGGAAACTTAGCTGTCATCTACTATGTAACTACCCTATAAATATAGACCCAATGTGTCCAGAAAAGGATGATGTATTTTTGAGAGTTAAGAAAGTCTTGAGGGGAGAGAAACTTCGAGAGAATAGTTGTAATCTTGGATTCATCCGTTTCTGTAAACATTTCTGAGAATAAAATTAGTAAAGTGTTGTTTTTAATCTTCAATTATGAGTTGATTTTAATAAGATCTTAATAAGGGTGTAGTGTGGGAAATCCTGCAACTACATTTTGGCGCCCGAAACAGGGAGAATCAAGCTAAAAAATCTATAATTACAATTTGAGGATTTGAAGAAATTGTTAGAGTTGAAGAAATGGCTAGAAGAAGAAGAAATACATCAGAACCACCAACAACTGTAAGGAGGAGTAAAAGACTTACAGGAGAAGAAACAAATGAATTGAGAGAATCTTCAAGGATAAGAACAAGAATAAATAGAACAAGGATTGAAGGAGAAGATCAAATTCCACAACCTAATCGACAAACACCGATAAAAAATGGAAATGTGGATTATGATAGAGTGAGTGTGCATACTTGGAGATCGGATTCGATGGAAGATGTAGGAGATCAACAATTAATGGACAGAAGAATAGAAGAAAGAAATCAAGGTGTGATTGAAGGATTAATTCACGGAGAAGGCAAAAATGAAACAACAGGTGATCCAAGACAAAGAATACATGAGGAAAGAAGGTTAGAGGCGGAAGAACGTGCAAATTTAACAAGACAAAATCACGAGTTAAGAATAGAGAATTTGAGGTTGCAAAATAGAAGATCAAGAAGCACTGCTAGATCGAATTCAAGATCATTAAGAGATGAATTAAGGAAAAATTCTAAAAAAAAAATGCTAGAGGAAATATCCAGGAGGAAATGCAAAATCCAAATGAAGAACAACGTCATGGAGAAGAAGAGGTAATAGAAGATCGCCATGATCCGCGTGGCGAAAATTTGGCTAATAAATTTAACAACAGAAATCAAGAGGGAAGAGACAACCAAAATGATGAAGATAATCCAGAAGAGGGTAGGAGGATATTACATGGGCGAGAGATCCAAAGAAATCTGTAGTTGCAGAATAACCTACAACTACACCCTCAATAGAATTAGTAAAAACTCAAGAAGTTCTTGATGGTGAATGATAACTTTCTTATTAATTCTCTTAATTGATTACATAGAATTATCAAAATGGAACTAGAATAGTTACAACTTTTTCTATTCTCTTTCCTAAGATAATTTCTTACACTCACTAAAAAGAACCTCTCGAATTTTACATTTGAACTCCTATTTATAGTAAAACTTATGCAGCTGTATATGAATTGCGAAGTATCGCAACTCATACTCGCAAAATTATTCCATCCTCGCAAAACTTCATATTTCTCCGCGCTACTTCTATCATCGTATCATTTTATAACTCTTTTATCCTTTATTTATTACGATACTCGTGAACTATTATCTCGCGATATTCAGTACCTACATCTTGCCTCTTCTCATGTCAATTCTACGAAGAAGAAATGATCGTGAGAACATAACCATTACTTAGTCTTTTAGAATTTGGACACGTCTTTTGTAACCGTCCTTTTCTAGTTATTCCCTTATATAAATCCTTTATATTCTCTTCCTTTTCTTCTTATTACTTCTACAATTTTATCTTTTGTTCATACTCTCCATTACTGTTTTCTCTGCAATTTTTTTCTTCTATTATATCTTCATGAGTTCTCCAAGGTAATTTCCTTCTATCTCTGCGCATTTCATTTGTTCTCCTCTTTAATTTCTGTTTAATTTGTTATCTGTTTTTGGTTTATTTCAACAAAATAACTCCTCAGATGAAATCTCAACTAAAAAATCCAAGCCCTAATCCACGAAGAAGAAAATCTGAGAATCAAAAGGTAGTTAAAATACTTTTCCTTCTTTCCTGAACAATATATTGTTGCCTCAGTTTTTAATCTACATTTTGATTCACAGGTTGGCGAAAAACCAAACCCTGGTAAGAGATCTCGAATAACTAAACCCACACCATTAATTCCGATTGATGATTTCCTTCCTGAAGTTGATAAGGAATTTTCCTCTCCTCCTCGTGAAAATGCTTCTTCACACACTCCTGCCTCTACTCCATTACCTACCTTTCAATCTCCCATCAGTGTCAATTTATCAACACTTCTTCAAGATCAACCCTCGCAAAATATTCCTTCAACTTCTTCTCTTGAAAAACAACCCTCGCAAGATATTTCTTCAACTTCTTCTCTTGAAAAACCTATCTTGTCCCCAAATCCTTTGAGTGCTATTTCTCCAAACAATTTGCATCTTGCTCTTATTCCTTCAAATTCTTCTCCTCTTCCTCAGGAAATTCAAGATGGAATTTATTCAACTTTCCGAATGTTATCTGAGATTTTTACCAATACTGCGAAGTCTACTAATGTTCGTTCGCAACATGAGTTTTGCGAAGTTCTAAATAATTTCGTCAATCCAGATATTTCTTCTTCACGTCAATCCTTGGAAAAAGAAATTGAATTGCTTCGCCAGTCTTTGAAATCTTCTCAAGTATAATGCGAGGATCTCCGTAAAGAAAATTATCATCTTCAAAATGATTCTCTCGACTACGCAATTCTTCGCAAAAGAAATGATGAATTGAAAGGTATGATTGCTTATCTTCATATTTTCCCTTTTATTTACTTATATTCTTCATATGCTTGAAACATCCATTAAAACCCATTCCCCTTTATAGAATCCATCCAGAAATGTAGAAGATTGGTACTTCACCATGAATCAGATGCAACAGAATATCGAACCAAGCATGAAAGCCTCTCAAACCAGTTCTCCCATTTATCTAATCTTTACTCGTGTGCTCTTGACAACTCTGACGCTCTTTTTCAAGAGAATACTCAACTAATATATGATCGATTTTTTTTTAATGATGACATATCTCAACTTTTTTCTTCCTTAACTAAAGCTAATTTGAGAATAGAAACCTTATTAGAAGAGAACAAAACCTTATCAGAAGAGAAATGTTCGTTTTTGAATACAATGATTGTTTCTTCGCAAGAATTAAAGACTCTTCAGAATAAATGTTGCGATCAAGAAAATCTTCTTTCTTTGTTGAAAGGTGAACTTGAGGAATTAAAGAAGTCTTCAGATGCTGAAATAAATTCTTTTGTTATTGAGAAGAATTCCCTTATTAATAAGAATATAGTCTTGAGTGCTAAGAAGAATCAACTTGAAGAAGATTATTCGTCATTAAAAAGTCTTAATGCCAAACTTGCGAAGGATAAAAATTTTCTCCTTTCTAAAGATCAAAAGCTTTAATCTCGACTTAAAGGATTAGTTGGTGATGGTTTTGATAACACGATGAATCAGATGAAGAACTGTTGTCTATCTTTAACTCAATCTCTTACTTCGCAAAGAGAAGGTAGTCATTAAAATTTGACTTCCTCTGGTATATCTTTAAATTTCGTTATACTCGCAAATTTTATCCTTTGAATTTTGTTTTATTTGCAGAATCTGAGAACAACCTTCGTAATGCGAAATCTGGATTAGAAGCCTCCTGTTCCGAGCTTAGTAAGAAAAATGCTTTGCTTTCTACCCGCTTAATTAACTCTCGTGACCGTGCTACTCGGAGATTCAACTATCTTGCTTATTCCAAAGATATCGAAGATACCAACCATCAAAAAGCTATACTTCGTGAAAGTCATCTGAAAGCTCAAGTCTTTACGAATAACATTCTCTTATCAAGAGCCTTGCCTCCTGTGAAAATTACTCCTCTGAAAATATCTGACGATGAAGTTGCTCGTGAGCCTGATAGTTATTTCGATTATGAGAGTGATGATGAAGATCTTGATGACGAGAAAGAATCTATTCCTCAAGGAGTTGTTCTTGTTGCATATTCTTCAAAGGATGATATCTCGCAAAAGTCGAAGGCTGCTAATGACCCTACTCATCTTAAATATCCAGCACAGAGTGTTGATGAAGCATGATAACATTCTTTTTTCAATTTATCATTGACTCTCATGTCTTCCTTTCTTTTGAATTCCTTCTCTTAGTTACTGTTGGTTTTCTTTTTGCGAACAATTCTGTTTTTTAAGAAGTACATCTGATATTTTGCGAAGATGATTTAACCTTTCTTGATATTTTGGGAAGATAATTTAACCTTTATTTAATTAAATGTTTTCCTTATTTCCCCCCATTTGATCATATGAAGAGAAATAATATATAACTCACATATAAAGCTTAGTATCTCCTTTTCCCCCTATTATTTCTCTTTAAATGATTAAACATTGTTGGAAGTATTAGAATATCTGCCTCAATTTATCTTACGAAGTTTCAACTTGTTACGATTGTAAATAAGAAATCCTCCCTTTTAAGTATAAGAAATAAAATATATGAAATATCCTTAATAAGTATATTACATATACAATACCTTTGAAGAAGTATTAGAAGTACTAAATCCGTCAAATGAAGAGATATAAGAAGTATTAGAAGTACTCGATCCACCAAATGAAGAGATATAAGAAGTATTAGAAGTACTCAATTCACCAAATGAAGAGATATAGGAAGTATTCAATCTGTGAATAATTACGTAACATATGACGAAGTATAATGATTACTTAACCTTCACCAAATGAAATATCCGTTGAAGAAGTATAATAAATATGAGATATTCTTGAAGAATTATAAGAAGTATTCAACTTTTGGAGAAATATTCAATATATGGAGAAGTATAAGAAGTATGTAATTCTCGTAAACTTTTACGAATATGAACTTATCTGTATTTGATTGCTATCAAAATCACATCTTTTTTTAAGTCTTCATTAAAATTCTTCAATGATGTTGTCTTCTTTGATAGGACTTCTTGTAAAAAAATTCTTCAATGATATTGACAGAGTTGTCTTCTCTTCAAAACTTCATGATGTATATTCTTGTAAAATTTCTTCAATGATATCGACGAAGCTGTCTTCTTTTCAGATCTTCATAATGTATATACTTGTATAATTTCTTCAATGATGTTGATGAAATGAATTTCATTAATTTCTGTGGTCTTATCGTGCCTTCCTAAGTAAAGGTCTTATTTTTCCACCTCTTTTGTAGTAAATTTTTGTATTTGCGATAATATGACAAGCCTGAACATTCTTGCGAACATACAGCCTCGTGACATTATTGTCTTGCGATGAAATCACAGGACGTTTTTACCCTTTCATGTAATAACCCATTGATCTCATCTTAACATCTTTGTTTCATTCTGCGAGTTCTTTTTGTATGTTTTCCTTCTTTTTTTTTTTTTTTTTTTTTTAGAATGCTCACAGAACTTCATTTGTTGCACAAATATGACAAGCCTTTATGTTTTCGCAAACAAGAAGCCTCGTGACATTTGCGTCTTATAGCACGTATCAGCTCCCTAATGGAGGGTGCTGCCCTTTATCTCCCCCCTAGTTGCCCCTTCAAGGAAGCGTACATCGACCATACAAGGTTAGCTCTTCCCATCCGGTTCTGCCAACAACCAGCTTTTGATCGCAACCTCTTATCCTTTTTTCCTATAGGGCTTATAGTTACGAGGTTGCACCCTATGGGGTATCTTTGGGCCAAGTGCATCATTTGCCAAGACTAGTCAAAAATGGCAGATGTGGTTCAACCTCACCCGGCACTCTTGACTCAACCGTGTACCTCGGCGCCTTGATCGTTTTCTGCACTTCTTGGGAAAGACAGTATGCCTTAGTCGCCCAACCTAAATCCTCTTACACCGCATTTTATATTGCGTAATGTCGCTAGATTAGGTGAGAATCCAAGGTGTCTAACCCGGATAGGTACCCCATTATTGGGTTGTACCCCTAAATTTTTACCATGTACTAAGGGCCCTTGGTGGTGTTCCGGTTACCCTTAGCCACGTTTATAGGTACCCCCTTAAATGACGTACTTTAGGAATTTGCCTCTTACAAAATATAGCTTCGCGAACTAGGGTGTACGCCACAAAGGTTTGCCTGTATAAAATTTTCTGCGGCTCTCTTTCTTTTTTGGAGGCTGATCATAGATTGCGGTCTTTTATTCGCAAATTAATGAAAGTTTAATCGCAATATAAATTTTGAAACTCGTAAATTTTCCCAATTTCCTGCGAGCAAACAATATTCGTAAAAAATTTCATGAGTTTTATGGATAATACCTTTTCAAATATAGTCTGTTCCAAGGTCTACCAAGCCTCAAACCCATGTCTCTCCCTTCTGGATCCATCAGCCAATAAGCTCCGCTTCCTACAACTTATTTAATAACATATGGTCCATCCCATTTTGGTGCTAATTTTCCCCCATTTTCTTTTTGATATGGAGGTGTTTCTCGCATGACCAAATCACCTGGTTTATATTCACGTTCAATGACTCTCTTGTTGTATTCTCGAGCTAATCGTTCCTGATAAATCTTCATATGGTGCAACACCTTTTCTCTTTTTTCTTCCAAATCATCCAATTCACTTAATATTACTCACGCACTTAAATTTCTTTCCCAAGCTTCTTTCTTTGTTGTTGGAATTACAACCTATGTGGGTAATACTGCTTCTACTCCATAAGTTAGACAATAAGGATACATTCCAGTTGCTTCTCTTCTAGTTGTATTGTATGCCCAAACTGCGCTAGGTACTTGCTCGCACCATCCTTTGAGATGTCCTTCTAATTTCATTTTGATTGTATCTGCGATTGTTTTATTTGTTGCTTCTGCATGTCCATTAGCTTGTGGATATAACGGGGTTGACTTCCCACATTTTGTCCTAAAAGCACTGAGTAACATCTCTATATTCTGCCCCTCAAATTGTTTTCCATTATCAGATACTAGTCGTGCTGGAACCCCGTACCTGCAAATGAGGTTCTCAAACATGAATGTAAAAACATCTTTATCACGAATATGCTTTACTGCTTTTACTTCTGCGAGCTTCGTGAAATAATCTGTTGCAACTATCAAGTATCGCCTTTGTCCAGATCCAGGTATAAATGGTCCAACAATATCCAACCCCCATTTACCAAAAGGCCAGCAGCTTGTTGAAGAAGTTAATGTGGCCCCCGGTGCATGAATTCTTTTACCATGTCGTTGACATTCCTTGCATCTTCGTACGAACAGTTTTGCGTATGTATGCATATAAGGCCAGTAATATCCTTGTATCTTTGCTCTATATGCTAGAGATCTTCCCCCACTATGATTGCCAGCTTCTCCTCCATGTAACATCTTCAATATTTTTTCTCCTTCTTCGCGAGTTAAGCACCTGAGAGGTGGTCCATTGAAAGATTTTCTATATAAAATTCCTTCTCGCAACTCATAGTTTGTTGCACGAATCTTTAATTTATGTGCTTCTAGTCCTGTTCTGGATATTTCTCCTGTTGCGAGATATGCATGAATTTCTTTTCTCCAATCTGCGATGTTGTTTGATAACTCTCTTTCTACTTCCATCGCAACAGCTTCCTCAATTTCTTTCTCTTTGTCCACTGATGGGTGTTGAATTGTCTGTATTTGGATATTTCTTGTATTTGGATTTGTCATCATGCTTGGAATAAATGCAAAAGCATCTGCGAGACGGTTATATTTTCTAGATATATGTCTCCATTTTAATTTTGGTATCTTCGCAGATAATTCCTCAACGAGTTTCTTGTATTTCTTCAAAGAAGATTCATTTGTGGTATATTCCCCTTTAATTTGACAAATCACTAACTGCGAATCACTTGTTATCCTTATACTTTCAAGCTTCTTTTCTATTGCAATCTTTAATGCATGTACTACATCTTCGTACTCTGTTTCATTGTTCGTGGATGCAAATTCTAGTCTGAATGAGAATGCTGTTCTTTCTCCTTCTGGTGAAATCAACACGACTCCAATTCCATTTCCCTCACTATTGGATGATCCGTCCACTAGAATTTCCCATCTATCCGGTTCTGTTAACAAGTCTTTTGGATTTCCAAATTCTTCTTCAATATCCATCATTTCCTCTACTGCTTCATCTTCTTCCAAAGGAAATTCTGCCAAAAAATCTGCGATGACTTGTGATTTTTGCGATGACAATACTTCGTATTTTATCTTGTAATGGTTTACTTGTGCATTCCACCTTTCTATACTTCCTGACCTTTTTGTGTTCTTCATGATTGATTCAATTGGGACTTTGGTTACCACTTTTATCACATGTGCTTGAAAGTATATACGTAACTTGAATGATGCATAAACCAGGGCTAAGATTAACTTCTCCATTTTAGAATAATTCTTCTCTGCTGCATTAAAGGTTTTACTAATGTATTAAATGGGCATTTCTACTCCTGCGTCAGCTCGCAACAGAACTGCACTTAGAGCATATGGAGTTGTTGCGAGGTATACCAATAATTCTTCGTCTTTCTCTGGTTTCTATAGTATAGATGTATTTGCGAGGTATTCTTTGATTCCTTGAAAAGATTTTTCACATTCATCAGTCCACTTGAATTTTGCTCCCTTCTTAAGTATGTTGAAAAAATGCTTGCACTTATCTGACATTCGCGAAATAAATCTTCCAAGTGAAGCCAAGAGTCCATTTAGCTTTTGTGTTCTCTTTTACCGTTGCAGGTGTTGGCATGTCACGAACTGCTTGGACATTTTCTGGATCAACTTGTATTCCCTCCTTTGATACTATGTATCCCAAGAATTTTCCAGACGAAACCCCAATTATACATTTCTCAGGATTTAATTTGATGTTGAACTTTCTCATTTGCTCAAATATTTCCTTCAAATCTTGCACATGGTCTTTGGCTTCCTTGCTATTTATCAACATATCATTTACATATACCTCCAAAGTTTTATGTATCCACTTCGCGAACACTTTTTCAACCATACGTTGATATGTAGCACCCGCATTCCGCAAACCAAATGGCATCTTCACATAACAATACAAACCCCTTGGAGCAAAAAAGGCAGTATGTTCTTGATCTTCTTCTGCGAGTGATATTTGATTATACCCTTTATATCCGTCAAGTGAAGTGACTCTATCATGACCTGCAGCTGATTCCACCATTTGTGGTATATCTGGTAATGGAAAACTGTCTTTGGGACATGCCTTGTTTAGATCAGTGAAATCTATGCAAATTATTATTCCTTTATTCTTTTTCGGAACAATGACCATATTCGCAATCCATTCTGGATATTTTGCTTCCCTTATGATCCCTGCATCCAACATATTTTGTAATTCTTCTTCTATCTGTACATGATAATTTTGTGATATCTTCCTTATTCTTTGTTTGAATGGTCTTACATTTTTATCTATGTTCAATCTATGACACGCCACTGATGGATCAATTCCTGGTATCTCATCTACACTTCCTGCGAAGATATCTTTATATTCTCGCAAAAGATCAATAGTTCTTTTTTCTTCTTCTTCATCCATCTTAGTTCCAATTCGCAAGAATAAAGGCTCCTCTTTACTTCCGATATTTATTTCTTTAGTTGGTTCAGATTGCAACATAGCTTGTACTTTTCTCCCCTATAGGTGTTGGTTCTTTGATTATTTTTGCTGGTTCCCCTTCTTTTTCTGGAATCTCATTTGGTATACCTCTCCCTTCCTTTGCTCTTACTGTATACACTCGGAATTCTTCTTCCTTTTTTGTTTCCTTCGCAAGTTTCCTACGAAGATGTTTCTTTCTCGCTCTTCCTCTGCATTGCGTTACTTCAATTTGATAACAAAATTTTGCACTATGAAGATCTCCTTTTATTTCTTGTATTCCATTTGGTGTAGGAAATTTGATTCTCTGATGTAATGTTGAAGCAAAAACTTTGATCGCATGAATCCACGGCCTTCCTATCATCATGTTATATGGAGATTCCATATCTATCACACACAAGATTACATGTGTTTCAATTTCTCCTAGTAATATTCGCAGCGCGATTTCCCCTTTAGATTTTGTTGTAGATTTTCCTAATCCATGAATAAGACATTTTGAATTTGTGATTCTTTCATCTTTAATTCCCATCCCCTTAAGTGCATGATAGAATATGATATTAACAGAACTCCCTGTATCAACCAAAATTAGGTTTAATTTCCATTTTTCTATAGCTTTCTTATCTTCTAACATGATCGGAATTGTGATCACCAATGGTGAAGTGTGATTCAAGTCTTCATTTGGAATTTCTGCTGCTGAAAATGTGATTTTTCGCTTTTCCCATTCTTCTAAAGTTGTTATCTTTTCTTCCTCCATGATCTTTCTTCCTCTACAATCACGCTTGTATATTTTTCCCTTCATATTACTATGAAATTCATCAATCATTGTCTTTGTGATCATATTACATTCTTCTTTTTTACAATCTCCATCTACTGACTTCATTTGATCTTCAAATTTTCCACAATTCCCTCAAATTTAGGCTACCACAATTCTCAATCCCTGTTTCTAGCGTCAATTATGTAGTTGCAGAATAACCTACAACTACACCCTCAATAGAATTAGTAAAAACTCAAGAAGTTCTTGATGGTGAATGATAACTTTCTTATTAATTCTCTTAATTGATTACATAGAATTATCAAAATGGAACTAGAATAGTTACAACTTTTTCTATTCTCTTTCCTAAGATAATTTCTTACACTCGCTAAAAAGAACCTCTCGAATTTTACATTTGAACTCCTATTTATAGTAAAACTTATGCAGCTGTATATGAATTGCGAAGTATCGCAACTCATACTCGCAAAATTATTCCATCCTCGCAAAACTTCATATTTCTCCGCGCTACTTCTATCATCGTATCATTTTATAACTCTTTTCTCCTTTATTTATTACGATACTCGTGAACTATTATCTTGCGATATTCAGTACCTACATCTTGCCTCTTCTCATGTCAATTCTACGAAGAAGAAATGATCGTGAGAACATAACCGTTACTTAGTCTTTTAGAATTTGGACACGTCTTTTGTAACCGTCCTTTTCTAGTTATTCCCTTATATAACTCCTTTATATTCTCTTCCTTTTCTTCTTATTACTTCTACAATTTTATCTTTTGTTCATACTCTCCATTACTGTTTTCTCTGCAATTTTTTTCTTCTATTATATCTTCATGAGTTCTCCAAGGTAATTTCCTTCTATCTCTGCGCATTTCATTTGTTCTCCTCTTTAATTTCACGGTTGAGTCAAGGGTTCCCGGGGTGTATGAAACTACCCTGGCCATCCTTGGCAAGTCTTGGCTATGATGCACTCGGCCCGAAGAAAACCCCACTTAGGGTGCAGTCTTGTAACTATAAGACATATAGGCATAAAGGACAAGAGGCTGCGAAAACAGCTGGTTGTTGGAAAATCTGGATGGGAGGAGCTAGTCTTGTATGGCCGATGTGCCCTCCTTGAAGGGGAAACCAAGGGGAAGATAAGGGTGGCACCCTCAATTAGGGAGTTGATAAGTGTCCAAAGACGGAAATGTCATGGGGCTTTATGATCGAAAGAAAATTTAGGCCTGTCATATTGTCGCGTGACGAAAATTATACAGAGGTATCAAGCCAAAAGAGAAAAGTTAAGATGAGATCAATGGGTTTTTACATGAAAGTGTAAAGACGTCCTGCGATTTCATCGCAAGACGGCAATGTCATAAGGTTTAATTCTTGCAAAAGAGTTTATACTTATCATATTGTCGCAGAGATGTTGAAAAAATATTGATAAGACAAAATCAATGGGTCAATACATGCAAATGTAAAGACGTCCTGCGATTTTGTCGCAGAAAGAAAAAATGTGGCAAAGTAAGACCTTTAATTAGGAAGGCATAATAAGACCATAAGATTATTGCGATACTACTCGCAGAAGTTATGAGATTTTCAATTCTACGCATAAATCATAAAGTTATGCAATTATTGTTAGCGATAACATCGCCAATATTGAGGCAAATTTAATATTGATTCACAACTAATATCTAATCTCTATTCAATTTTTTCATATTGCAGATGAATAATAGAGGCAAGTATGGGAATGCATAGAATGATGAAATTATTATTCATCCATCATATGATAAAATTGCTTAGATGATATATTTATGCAAATAATTAAAGGATAATAATTGATTAATTATGTTGCAGAAAAAGGATTGTTTTCTAATTCATACAGATAAAAGCAAAAGAAGTTTACACATCAAGTTGGAGAAGCTCGCAGCGATGTTACGAGAAGCAAAAAATAAATGCACAAAATTTACAACAAAGAAAAAGAAGAAGAAACAAGACTAAGTAGACCCATCACCACCCTCATCAGAGCTCTTTTCTTTTTCAGATTCTTCTTCATTACCATACTTCTCTTCCTCGCCAGATAATTCTTCATCTTCACTAGACTCCTCAGCTTCGCTATCAGAGATAACTAAATTTGGGGAATCAGATGGAATTTCCTTTGCAAGATCGGGGTATGTAGAATGAGGAATACCATGATCATCGCAGACTATCTTAACAGCGTCATTACGAACACGGAGAAGGGCATTACTAAAATTTGAAGATGAGATTTTCAATTTATCCTTCAATCTAGAATACTTTTCATTACGAGAAGATAAATTTCCAGCGAGTTGGCTCTTCTCTTCTTCTAACTCATCAAATCTCTTACGATAGTTCTTCTCGGTTGCTGCGAGCAGATGATAACAAAGTTAATACATATAAGGATGATTCAATTAGGAAATAATTCAGGGAAAACATAAGAGTGATAACCTTCTCTTTCAGAAATCATGTCTTTAATTAAAGCCGCTTGATCAGCATGAAGACTAACATCTACACCTAAATTAGTTCTGGCGTTATCAAGAATCTTCTCAGCCCAAGCAAACTCATCATCGCTATTAATAAGGAGACGAGATCAAACTTGAGTTTCCCTCGCAAGAAGATCTTCATTCTCGCGGATAAGCTTATCTCTTTCCATTTGAACATTAAGAAGAGTTTTATGGAAGTTGGCTAGGGTCTTGGAGCCATTTTTAACGGCAAGATCTTTTTTGTCAATAAGATCACTATTCCTTTTTCTTAATCTATCTATTTCTTTCTTCGAATCAAGATAAAAGCGCTTATACTTGTTGGTCAAACCTAAATTGAATTTGTGTTCAACTTTTAAGAGATTAAATTTGGATTTAAGTTCATCTATGGAGAGGGATTCAATCTTATCATTTGAGAAATTACTTAAAGAGTTATTAAGGCAAGCAAGAAGGGTATTATCATCTACAGAGTCAGGAAAAGATTGGAAGAGTGTAGCCTCATCAGTAAGACCATAAATATCTGCAAAAATGGTTGTTGAATAAGCTGCGATAGTGTGAGAAGAATTAAAAGAGAAAAGAAATAAATCATACCATAGAGTTGTTGATTGGCTTTATTCAAGATCAGAGATTTTTTGCTTATCAACTGAAGTTTCAGCCTCTAACTGTTTATTCTTCTTGCGAAGCTCAGCAACTTCAGATTCTAACTTTTCTTTATCTTGGCGAAGATTAGCATCTTTCTTTTCATAAATGATACGCCTGTTATCTAAATCAGAAGCAACAGCAAAAGAGGCTCTTCCAACCTGCGATAGAACTATATAAATCAATGTCTGACAAAATATTAATAGATACACAAAAAGGATAAACAAGTAAAAACATACCAGGATGCCAAGTGAATTTAAGAGACTTGGAGTCAACGATCTTTAAAACCCCGCGAAGGGTATCACTGTCAGTTAATATGGGAGCGTCGCAGAATGTGGCGAGGGACTGAGATATTTCATTAGTAGCTTCATCTTCATACTCATTTGGGATACCAAACATATTTTTGCCAAAAATTTTGGATAAGTGAGCCATCGAAGAATCAGAAGAAGAAGAATTCTTTATAGAAGGGAAGCTGTTATCATTGAAATCCTCGTCATTATTGCCCTTAACAAAATCAACACTTGGATTTTCTGGAGTGGGTTGAAGAGTTGAAGAAGAAGAAGGTCGGGTTTTACTTTTCTTAAAAGGAGGATCGCCAAATTCTTCACCACGAGAGGCAGAAGGCTTCCCTTTAGGAGGAACAGCAGATTTATCCTGATCGTCAGATTCTTCACCTCGAGGGGCAGAAGATTTTCCTTTGAGAGGAACAGTAGATTTATCCTTTGAAGGTTTCTCCTTAGTTCTCACGGGTTTTATTGGCTCTAGTTCTTCAATTTCCTGCGAGCACAGATGAAGATAAGAAATAGGGGCAACAATATATTGTTAAAATTTATAAAGAGATATTTCTTACTTCATCCGTGAAAGATTTAAGAGCTAAGAAAGTGCTGGGCTTCCTAAGAGTTTGGTAGTTGAGCTTCATTCTCTCAATCTGAGAAAGATCAAAATAATCAGCGAGAATATAAAAACATGAAGAAGATAGTAAATAAAAATAATGCAAAAAGTTGAGAGGATATACTTCTTTAGATCTTTCAGGCCAGTTGAAGACCCAAGGCTCATACTCTGAGAGATTCGCAGGTAATGGGAGAGAACCAGATATGTAAGGACCTTCAAGACATAACGGAAAGATAAACCACTTATCATCGCTGGAATGGCGAGGGCCTTGATTGGTAGGTGTATGCCAATCAATGTCTAACATAAGAGCCTCATCGTCAGCGGTCTTTTCTTTCTTCAAGCGGACACCCCAGCAAGTACTATCCCTCTTCATAGGAACTATCTTATAATTTTTGAATAAATTCTCCACAGTATAATCTGAAGAGACAATGGGAACATCCTTAAATTGAGGATTTTTCGGAGCTTCAGGATAGCAAGATCCTTTATCAGCACCGCGAGAAGCATATTCAAGCATCAATCTGATACAATCTCCACCTAATTTATATATCGCTCGCGAGAACCTCTCGTCAGATATTATTTGATAGAATAATGGGAGTTCTGGGTCATGGAGAGGAAGGGGGAGGCCAGCTTCAAGTTGACCTAGCGATACTGTGATTTTCTCGCGAGAGAATTGATGATCAGAAAATAGTTTGAGAGAAAGTTCAGATTTAGGGATTTGACCTGGAATTATAGACAAGTTAAAACCTTTGCTTTTGAGCTTTTCTCGCATCTCATTAAAAGCAGTCAAGTTTTTGGCACCAGCAACAACCATTTTTGAGTATGGGAATGAAATAAAAGATTGAAAAATGGGAAAGAGATCACATCGATGATAGACGCACAATTCACGGAAGAACAGTAAGCTTGCAGAGAAGTTACGCAGAGAAAGAAGAAGAAAGTAAAAAGAAAAAAAGAAAAGAATAGAAGGAGTATTTATATAAGAAGAAATTTCTAGAGAAGATAAACGCAATAAATGCAAAGAAAAGAAATGAACGGTCAGATCGCAGTGGTTAGAAAGGACGTGTCAAAGATTTGTTGGAAGAAAGAATGCATGAAAACAGTTGGCGAAGGACATAGAAACGTGTCAGAATAGAGATCGATATGAAAAGATAAGAAGTTGCGGCATTTAATTCTCATGATCTTCTCTTCTTCACAGAAAAGACGTAAGAAGAGGAAAGATGTAGGACCAGAATATCGCCACAACGATATTATTGCGAGATTAACAACACTTCCCAGCGAGCATCACCGCAAGATCATCAGCTATACTTTGTGAGTGTCGCAAAAGCAGTCAAAAGAGCGACGCAATAAATGACGAGTGAAGAAAACTAAAGAAAAGCATGTTTATCCTGCGATGGTTACAAAACCTGCGAGATTTAACATTGTAACTATTGCGTTACAATCGCAAAGTCAACCCGAAATAAGAGGTAAACTTAGATGTCATCCACTATGTAACTACCCTATAAATATAGACCCAATGTGTCTAGAAAAGGATGATGTATTTTTGAGAGTTAAGAAAGTCTTGAGGGGAGAGAAACTTCGAGAGAATAGTTCTAATCTTGGATTCATCCATTTCTGTAAACATTTCTGAGAATAAAATTAGTAAAGTGTTGTTTTTAATCTTCAATTATGAGTTGATTTTAATAAGATCTTAACAAGGGTGTAGTGTAGTGAAGGCTTCCCTTTAGGAGGAACAACAGATTTATCCTGATCGCCAGATTCTTCACCGCGAGGGGCAGAAGATTTTCCTTTGGTAGGAACAATAGATTTATCCTTTGAAAGTTTCTCCTTAGTTCTCACGGGTTTTATTGGCTCTAGTTCTTCAATTTCCTGCGAGCATAGATGAAGATAAGAAATAGGGGAAACAATACATTGTTAAAATTTATAAAGAGATATTTCTTACTTCATCCGTGAAAGATTTAAGAGCTAAGAAAGTGCTGGGCTTGCTAAGAGTTTGGTAGATGAGCTTCATTATCTCAATCTGAGAAAAATCAAAATAATCAGCGAGAATATAAAAACATGAAGAAGATAGTAAATAAAAATAATGCAAAAAGTTGAGAGGATATACTTCTTTAGATCTTTCAGGCCAGTTGAAGACCTAAGGCTCATACTCTGAGAGATTCTCAGGTAATGAGAGAGAACCAGATATGTAAGGACCTTCAAGACATAACGGAAATATAAACCACTTATCATCGCTGGAATGGCGAGGGCCTTGATTGGTAGGTGTATGTCAATCAATGTCTAACATAATATCCTCATCGTCAGCGGTCTTTTCTTTCTTCAAGCGGACACCCCAGCAAGTACTATCCCTCTTCATAGGAACTATCTTATAATTTTTGAATAAATTCTCCACAGTATAATCTGCAGAGACAATGGGAACATCCTTAAATTGAGGATTTTTCGGAGCTTCAGGATAGCAAGATCCTTTATCAGCACCGCGAGAAGCATATTCAAGTAGAAATCTGATACAATCTCCACCTAATTGATATATCGCTCGCGAGAACCTCTCGTCATATATTATTTGATAGAATAATGGGAGTTCTGGTTCATAGAGAGGAAGGGGGAGACCAGCTTCAAGTTGACCTAGCGATACTATGATTTTCTCGCGAGAGAATTGATGATCATAAAATAGTTTGAGAGAAAGTTCAGATTTAGGGATTTGACCTGGAATTGTAGACAAGGTAAAACCTTTGCTTTTGAGCTTTTCTCGCATCTCATTAAAAGCAGTCAAGTTTTTAGCACCAGCAACAACCATTTTTGAGTATGGGAATGAAATAAAAGATTAAAAAATGGGAAAGAGATCACAGCGATGACAGACGCATAATTCACGGAAGAACAGTAAGCTTGCAGAGAAGTTACGAAGAGAAAGAAGAAGAAAGTAAAAAGAGAAAAAGAAAAGAATGAAAGGAGTATTTATAGAAGAAGAAATTTCTCGAGAAGATAAACGCAATAAATGCAAAGAAAAGAAATGAACGGTCAGATCGCAGCGGTTAGAAAGGACGTGTCAAAGATTTGTTGGAAGAAAGAATGCATGAAAACAGTTGGCGAAGGACATAGAAACGTGTCAGAATAGAGATCGATATGAAAAGATAAGAAGTTGCAGCATTTAATTCTCATAATCTTCTCTTATTCACAGAAAATACATGAGAAGAGGCAAGATGTAGGACCAGAATATCGCCACAACGATATTCTTGCGAGATTAACAACACTTCCCAGCGAGCATCACCGCAAGATCATCAGTTATATTCTGCGAGTGTCACAAAAGCAGTCAAAAGAGCGACGCAATAAATGACGAGTGAAGAAAACTAGATAAAAGCATGTTTATCCTGCGATGGTTACAAAACCTGCGAGATTTAACATTGTAACTATTGCGTTACAATCGCAAAGTCAACCCGAAATAAGAGGGAAACTTAGCTGTCATCCACTATGTAACTACCCTATAAATATAGACCCAATGTGTTCAAAAAAGGATGATGTATTTTTGAGAGTTAAGAAAGTCTTGAGGGAAGAGAAACTTCGAGAGAATAATTGTAATATTGGATTCATCCATTTCTGTAAACATTTCTGAGAATAAAATTAGTAAAGTGTTGTTTTTAATCTTCAATTATGAGTTGATTTTAATTAGATCTTAACAAGGGTGTAGTGTGGGAAATCCTGCAACTACATGTCATTTGAGCAAACTTCCAATTGTTTGGAAAGAGTTTGAACCTAATATGAGCAATTGAGCAAATTAGGTTAAAATCATTAAAACATGCGGGACCAGATGTTTACAAGTCTCAGGGTCACCCTCGGTCGGTCAAGGGGATGTGCCCGTGTCACCATTACGTCCGTGTTTCAGTCCTAAGAATTTTGATATTTTCTGGTGCACGTTTGAGCAACATTTGGAGAAAATATGCAAAATCCATGGTTTTGCTGAAACTAGGAAAAATACATGAGATGAGGGAAAATAAATAAAACAGGGAATTTCAAGGTGTGGGACCGGCCACGGCTAGGGCATGTCCGGCCAGTTGACAAGCACGGTCCCACATATTTCCCAGTTTTATGTAATTTTATGTATTTTCTTTGATTTGAGGGAAATTCCATGAAACTGGAGAGTTTTGATAAAACTAGGAAACTTCCATAAGATGAGAGATAAAATAAAATAAGATAAAATAAGGAATGAGAGTGTGGGACCGGAAAAGGCCAAGGCATGGACGGACGTCCATTGGCGCGGGTCCCAAGGCACTCTTCCTAATTTTATATAATTTTCCTGATTTTAGGGAATTTTACATAAAATCAAAGGGATTTGTTGAAAACCAAGATATTTTGTTGAAATCATGGAGTTTTCATGAAATCATGAAACAAAACACCAAACAATAATAAAACAAGGGATGTGTGGGACCGGCTAGGGCATGGCCGGATGGCTAGAGCCCAGTCCCACAAGTTTTTTCCTAATTTGTTTTAATATTTTCTATGATTTTAGAGAAAAAACATGAAATTAGGTAATTTTAGGGAAAATTCATGAAATCAAGGAATTTTCATAATTTGAGAGAAATAAAAAAATAATGGGGAACATGAGGTGTGGGACTAGCCAAGGCATGACCGACCAGCCGGCGGTCCCATGACACCTTTCTCTAATTTTATTATTTTTTGATAAAATCATGTGATTTAAATGAAAATACATGAAACTAGGTAATTTTCATGATTTTAGAGAAAATTCATAAAATCAAGGAATTTTCATAATTTGAGAGAAATAATAAAATAATAGGGAACGTGAGGTGTGGGACCGGACACGACCAATGCATGACCGGCTGGCCGGCGGTCCCATGACACCTTTTCCTAATTTTATTATTTTTGATGAAATCATGTGATTCAGATAATTTCTTTGAAATAAAGAAAATTTGCTCGAACGAGAGGATTTTCATGAGATCGGGAAAATGGTAAAAATATGATAAAATATAAAATTGGGTGCGGGACTAGTCACGGCATGACCGGACGGCTGGTGAACCCAGTCCCCTGACGCTTTTGCTAATATTTTTTTATTATTATTTTTTCTCCCTATTTTGCATAGGTTCCTCGTTCATTCATATTTTTTGAAATACTCGTTCGTGCATTCAAAATGCTGGTCTGTGCATTATTTGCTAATTACACTTGCACCATTTTTTCAGGGCTTATTCGATGCTCAGATGCCTGTTTTGTTGAATATTTATCACTAACCCGTGGTATTCTGCTGGGAAGAACCACGAATTGAAGTGACGAAATATAACGAAGAATCGTAGAATATTGCTGGATATTCAGACGATTAAAGATGGATCATAGAATATTGATGGATATTCATAAGATTTCAGACAATTAATTGATGGCTCTATACTAGAAGGGCTTCCTGTCTAGGAGCATTAATCATCTGAGGGTTGAGCAATATGAACTTGTTGGAGTATCATATTCCTCTTGCATAGTCGGGGAAAACCTGGTTGCATCCCGAAGACGTTGTCGCTCTATACTAGCAGGCATGCTGTCTAGGAGCCGTCCAATCTTTCGATTCTATACAGTATGACGTGGTCTTATCTGGGAGACTGCACATCTGCATCTTCTCTGAGAGACTTTCTCCATCAGAGGTGGCATGAGCTTTCATGCATAGAGACATGAGTCTCAATACTCATATGGTTGCCGGATCTGGAGTAATTACTGAAATTGCTTAGTATTCATGAGATGTGTCGTGGTCTCAGCTGAGAGACTACACATCTACACGTACTCTGAGAGACATCCTTATCAGTCAGAGATTTGTGGCATGAGCTTTCATGCTTTAATAGAGAGACATGAGCCTCAATACTCATCCGCTTGCCGAATCTGGAGTATAGTTTTTACAATTCTACCCTTTGTCGAAAATCCACCATCTACATCGATAGGCAAGATATAAAAGTAATCACAAACATTTTCGTCTCATCGTTTGTGATTCCATAATATCTTTTTTCGTTGCGTCGATTAAGAATATTGTGAGGTGATTGATAAAACTGAGCTGTTCTTCGGGAATATAAGTCTGGTTTTATTGATTGGTTCATGTTCACCTTGATTTATCAAAAGATGGAACAAAACTCATAGGTTTATTCGTGGGAGACGAATTTATCTATCTTGTGGACTTTTCCCTGTGAGACAGATTTGTTTGCTAAAGTCTTCGACTTTGGGTCGTAGAAACTCTTGGTTGTGGGTGAGATCAACTAAGGGAATCAAGTGTGCAGTATCCTGCTGGGATCAGAGGCGTATGAGCATAAATGTACCTTGGATCAATGTGAGATTTATTGGGGTTCAACTACAGTCCAGACCGAAGTTAATTTGGAGTATGCTAGTGTCTGTAGTGGCTTAATACAGTGTATGTTTAATCTGGACTAGGTTCTGGGGTTTTTCTGCATTTGTGGTTTCCTCGTTAACAAAATTCTGGTGTCTGTGTTATTTTTTTTCCGCATTATATTTTTATATAATTGAAATAGTACAGGTTGTGCGTTGTTCAATCGATTAGAATATTCGACCTTGTTGGTTGTTGATTTAAATCGATTGACACTTGGATATTGGTCCTTGGTACTATCCAAGTTATCTCTCTTTGATTAGACTCGCGAATCATAGTTGCTTGAGTAAATCAAATCGAGAGATTGAGATAATAACTCCTTGAGTATTTTCTATTGATTGAGTCTAGTTGATTCTCTAGAAAATAACTCGGAATTGTCCATACAGATTGCTAATCGAAATATTGGGTGAGGTTGTTAGACCCCCGCTTTTTCAATTGGTATCATAGCAGGCAAACACGTTTAAGACCTTACAAATATGTGTTTGTAGCGATCTGACTCTATGGACAACAAAGTCTCTTATAACGCTTCACCATGATTAAAAAACAATGGTTGAAGAAATTATGATAAACTAGTTATCCTTCAAAGGTTGGATGAACAAATCCAGATCAATTCTGATCTTATTGCAGAAATTGCAATCCTAAAGGATTTGAACCCAATTTAAGTTCCTTAATGGATATGGGTAACTGTAGTAGTTCCTCTCTAAGGAACCGTCATATATCAGATGATAAACAACGTATAAAGGTTGTGAAAACTGATGTGACTCAGAATTGTTCTACCAAGCTTAAAGGTGTTAGTCTATGTTTGTTTTGTGATTCCTCGAATCACTTTCAACATAAGTGTGTGTCTTTTCAAAATAGTTTAAAAGTTGCAAGTGATCTTTATAAGAAAACTAAACAACTTCTTGCGTCTCTAAAAAGACATACATAACTATTAGAAAACACCAAAAAGGACAACAGTAATAGTATGAGAGCATTTGGTTTAAAATCAACGTCACCTTTTCAATGGTTCCTTGATAGTAGATGTAGCAGACATATGACATGTGATCTAACTTGGTTTGTTTTCGCAGAAGACTATGAAGGAGGACCAGTAACATTTGGGGATGGGAGATGTTGCTACATAAGTAAGAAGGGAACGACCAAATTACCTGGCGTACCTGAAATTCATGACGTAGTCTACGTAAAAGGTATGACTGCAAATCTTCTTTCTATTAGTCAAATTTGTGACAAGGGCCATCGAGTTGTCTTCAATGCAAATGGATGTGACATTGTAGACAAAATTGGGAAAGTAATTTTTCAAGGAACTCGTGGTAAAAATAATTGTTATCTTCTTGATACTTAGTTTAGCAATTGTTGCAATTTGACTAAGATGGAATCTACACATCTTTGGCATGAACGTTTTGGTCACATCAATTATCGCCTTCTAACTAAGATCATTAACAAAGAACTTGTTAGAGGTGTTCCAAATGCAAAGATTGAAGGTGTATGTGGTGCCTGTCAAAAGGCTAAACAAACAAAAGTTCACCATAAATCATCTCGAGATATTCTCACCAAATCCCCACTTGATTTAATTCATATGGATCTCTTCAGATCAATTCAACAACCCATTGTTGCTGGTAAGAGGTATGCTTTGGTTATGGTAGATGATTACACCAGATTCACTTGGGTTGAATTTTTATCTCATAAGAATGAAACCCTTGGAGAATTCAAGATTATTGTGAGTAGAATCCAGAACGAATAAGGTCGTAAACTAAAGAAAATTAGGAACTACCGTGGAACTGAATTCAAGGACACTTAAGTGTTTGAATTTTGTGACGAACTGGGGATTACTCAACAATATTCTCCACCTATTACTCCTCAAGCTAATGTAGTTGCCGAAAGAAAGAACATGAACATTCAAGAGATGGCCAGGGTAATGCTCCATAACAAAAATCTACCTTTAAGATTATGGGGAGAAGCTGTTTTTACAGCATGTTACTTGATAAACCGTGTTTAATTACGGTCTAAAACCCTCAACACTCCTTATGAGTTATGGTATGGTAGAAAACCCAACTTACACTATCTCAGAGTATTTGGAAGTAAGTGCTACATACTAAAAGATCGAGGGCAAAGAGGAAAATTTGATACCAAAAGTGATGAAGGTATTTTCCTTGGCTATGCTTCTGACAGTCGTGGGTTCGGAGTATTTAATCTCTGAACACAAGTCATGATGTAATCTGCTAATGTTATTATTTATGATATTAGTGATTTTCATCATGATAATTCTCCTACCGAGTTTCCTCCAACTGAGACAATTGATAAAGTCAAGGAAATATCAGAATCAGTTAAAGTCATTCCAACTGTTACTGATCCTGATATTTCTAGTGACGAGGAGAAGGACACTGATCAGGATACCCCTGACGAACCAGAGCGTGTTCCCCCTCCACGACACCTCTAGGTTCAAAGGAATCATGATCCAAATAGTATTATTGGATGAAGAGATTGTACAGCTACAACAAGAGGACAACTTCAAAATATTTGCAATTTTGGTTGTTATATGTCTCTTGTAGAACCAAGAAATATTGATGAAGCTCTAAATGATCCCGCTTGGGTGAATGCTATGCATGAAGAGTTAAATCAATTTCAAAGGTAAGACGTATGGGAAATCGTAACTTGTCCCTCCAATGTTAATATTGTTGGTACCAAATGGATATTTAAGAACAAGTCTGATGAATTTGGCACAATTGTTAGAAACAAAGCCAGACTTGTCGCTCAAGGATACTCACAAATTGAAGGTATCGACTTTGATGAAACCTTTGCACCTGTGGCACGCCTTGAGTCCATTAGGCTCTTATTAGCTCATGCTTGTTTCCTCAAAGTTAAACTTTTCCAAATGGATGTAAAATCTGCGTTCCTGAACGGGATTTTAAAAGAAGAAGTCTATGTTGCTCAACAAAAGGGGTTTGAAAACCATGACTTTCCAGATCATGTTCTCAAACTCAAAAAGGCCTTATATGGGTTAAAACAAGCACCTAGAGCCTGGTTTTAAAAACTTACCACTTCTTTAATTCGGAAAGGTTTCTCAAGAGGAGGAGCTGATAAGACCTTATTTACCAAATGGAGTGGGAAAAATGTTGTCATTGCTCAAGTATATGTAGATGATATCATCTATGGATCAACTTCTGAGAAGCTATCAAAGGAATTCCAAATTGCACTGGCTAGAGAATTTGAAATGAGCAATGTTGGAGAATTGAAATTCTTTTTAGGATTACAAATTCAACAACATAAGGATGGAATTTACTTATCCCAAGAAAAGTATGCAAGGGATCTTGTAAAACGATTCGGCTTGGATAAGTCTTCTCCAAAATTTACACCTATGCCTACCACTGGTAAATTACATAGATATGAGAAAGGAGTAAAAGTAGATCAAAAGTTGTATCGATTTATTATTAGAAGCCATTTATATCTAACAACTACTAGACCTGATATTTCTTTTAGTGTTTGTTGTTGTGCTAGATTTCAGGCTGATACAAAGGAATCTCATATTGCAGCTGAAAAAAAGATCATACGTTATGTTAATCATACTGTCGGGTATGGTCTTTCCTACACTTTTGATACTAACACTGACCTTTCCGCCTATTCGGATGCTGATTGGGTAGGATGTGTCATGTTGTACACAACTCTTATGGATGAAACAAATGTTGGTAGACTATGAAGTTGATACTGGAATAATGAAGATCTTTTGTGATAACTCTAGCGCGATTTGAATCACTGAGAATCCTGTTGAGCACTCAAGAACAAATCACATTGACATAAGGTACCATTTTATTCAAGATATTTATGAGAATGGTATCATAAACATGGAATTTTTGCCTTCCGAACAACAGTTGGCTGACATTCTCACCAAACTTCTAGACACTGCCACTTTTCAGCACTTAAGGCAGTCTATTGGTGTTGTTTCGATTCATTAGATACTTTAGTAACTCTTTCCCCCGTGCTTATCTCGATCTTTTGGGCAATTGAGTTGGAACTCCAGTAGGTGTATACCTTGTTTGTAGTTGATTCATCTATTCTTTTATGTTAGTGTGAATAAATCCTTCTTCTTTTTTGAAATTAAGGTCGCTCTTGTTGTTCCTTAGGGAATGACAAATTATGGGGGAGAGTTATTTTGAACTTGTGCTTAATTGCCAAATCTTTGTGGGGAGTGCGGATGTGGAATATTAGAAGGGTTATCTTGCATATTTATAAACTCCTTGATGAATGCATTTAGCTTATGCTTTATAATTGAACCTAAAATTGTCTAGTACATGTGTGTATGACAAGCTAAGTTTTTGATCTAACGGTTGGTAAATATTAGCTTGTATCTAATCAGGTTTTCATCTAACGGTGAATATTGAATGCTTTGTTACTAAGCTAACATTGATTGCAAACCCTGATTTGAGAGACTATATAAGGGAGCACTCTAGCAACTAGGAAACCTAATCCCCACACATTCTGTGTGATACTAGTTTGCTAAGCTAGAGTCGATTCTCCTTTAACCTTTGGTTTTATTCTTCTAAAACCAGGTTAACGACTTAAAGACTTCATTGGGATTGTGGAGCCAGACCGATACTACTTTTTTTGTAGTTGTGTGATCTGATCTTGTTGTTTCTATCGTATGAGTATAATTGTAATAATTGGCTTGAGATTTCTATCTCCGATAGGCAATATATAAAAGTAATCACAAACATCTTCGTCTCATCGTTTGTGATTCCACAATATCTTTTTTCGCTGCGTCGATTAAGACTATTGTGAGGTGATTGATAAAACTGAGCTTTTCTTCGGGAATATAAGTCTGGTTTTATTGATTGGTTCCTGTTCACCTTGATTTATCAAAATACGGAACAAAACTCATAGATTTATTCATGGGAGATGAATTTATCGATCTTGTAGACTTTTCTGTGTGAGACAGATTTGTTTATTAAAGTCTTCGACTTTGGGTCCTAACAACTCTTGGTTGTGGGTGAGATCAACTGAGGGAATCAAGTGCGCAGTATCCTGCAGGGCTCATAGGCGTAGGAGCATAAATGTACCTTGGATCAGTGTGAGATTGGTTGGGGTTCAACTATAGTCCAGACTGAAGTAAATTTGGAGTAGGCTAGTATCTGTAGCGGCTTAATACAATGTATGTTTAATCTGGACTAGGTCCAGGGGTTTTTCTGCATTTGCGGTTTCCTCGTTAACAAAATTCTGGTGTCTGTGCTTTTTCTTTTCCGCGTTATTTTTTGTTATATAATTGAAATAATACAGGTTGTGCGTTGTTCAATCAATTAGAATATCCGACCTTATTGGTTGTTGATTTAAATTAATTTACACTTGGATATTGGTCTTTGGTACCATCCAAGTTATCTCTCTTTGATTAAGACTCACATATTGTATTTGCTTGAGTAAATCAAATTGAGAGATAGAGATAATAAACTCCTTGAGATATTTTCTATTGATTGAGTCTGACTGTCTAGTTGATTCTCTAGAAAGTAACTCGGAGTTGTCCATACAGATTGCTAATCGAAATATTGGGTGTGGTTGTTAGACCCCCACTTTTTCAATTGGTATCAGAGCAGTCAAACACATTTAAAGACCTTCTAAGTCTGTGTTTGTAGTGATCCGATTATGGGCGAGTTTATCTCTAATAACGTATCAGTTCAGAAATTACCAGATGATTCTAAAATCTTGGATTCACCTGAGAGGACTGTCACATTAAAGTCAATATCTAAACATTCTCTTGATGTAAAAACTGTTGATTGGGAAACACTTCCAGAAGAACAGTTGGATGAACTTTCTGATGAAGGTGATTCAGATATTGATAGAGATGTTGATGAGGAAGTATCAGAGTATGATAATTTTTTGGATTTGTTGAAAATGAATAATTTTACAACTTGTCATGTCACATCTCTTCTTACTCCTATATGTCGAGAAAACAAGAAATTGAAAAGGACCTACGGTGGTCTTACTCCAATCAATTTGATATTGGTAATATTTAATCAACAACCAATATTCGTGAACTTGTATACGTCATTTAGGTTTGAGTAACCGTACCTAAACGTGTACACTTAGTTGGTTCAACAGTATTTAACCAAATTGTTAGCCATATTAGCACTTTCATATCTACCTTATTCATCTTCACCATAACTAGTCCAAATGACTCAAATGAACTAGTTCAAGAGTTGTTCAATTGCTTAGATCTTATAGAAGCATACAACATATAATCGAAGAAAAATAGGTTTTGATTCACTCGAATCGATTCATGAACATTATAGCCATAGTTTGCAAATTACATTCCTTAATATATAAATGTTTTAGTTCATGAACAAACCAATTTTAGAAAGTAACATACGTAAGTATGCGTACAGGTATGCATACTAAAGTAACCGGATTTGAGTTTGTTTTGGTTTCCGAAATCAGCAAAAATTCACGGACGTGAACTTTCTGCCAGTATGTGTACGAGTACGCATACTTAGGTAACCGGATTGAGTTGGTTTTGATTTCCAAATTCAGCAGAAATTCACGGCCGTGAACTTCCGCCAGCCCAGTCTCCATCAACCATTTAGTACACACACAAGTATACATACATTTGGTTCCCGGTTTTGGACTTATACACTAATGTGCGAACACATTATATGGTTATATCCAAAGATGGTTACATGTTCTAAACTTTTTATTTCAATCATTGAAAAATTCTTAGAGGATGTTAAATATAGGTTATTCACACACTATTCTTCATCAAAGTAATTTTCAAGATATTGAAATAATCAACATGACTTTCGTCACTTGTAAAGATGAACTTGGCCAAAGCGAAAGCTTACCTACACATATTTCGAGAAATAGATAAGCGAGATAAACTCGGCTCGAAATAGCAAATGTGTATAATCGAAGTCCATATAGCAATACGACTTTTATCTCAAGATAGGATATAGAGTAGATAGACTTTTGAGTGATAGATAAGTTCAAGTCTCCACATACCTTTTTGTCGATGAAGATCCACCAGTTCCTTGAATAGTTTTTATTCTTTGCATGATGAACGTCGTGGATTCTAGAGCTCAACTACACTTTCTATCCTAGTCCAAGACTTAGCTATAAGTAGACCGAGATCCAGATAGCAATGCTTGCGAGTTCGACCGAGCAATGCTCTAATAGGTTTGTTGGTGAAAACCAAACAAGATGTCAGTTCTGCATCAAATTCATCTTTAGACATGTGATTTGGAGCCATAAAATCAGGTCTAAACTATTAAAGATAACATGATCATATTAGCGATAAGTTTTTGCAGAGATCAATATGGATTTCATGCTAGATATGGAAATTATCAAGATCTTATGATCAAGATCAATTATGATTCTTAGTAAGTAAGGATCTATAAATATCATCAAGAATATAACATGTTTCACTAGATTTCATTCAAGAAAACTGGAAGGTAAATGTATATCATCTTGTTTAGATGCAATCATAAAGCCAAATCTAAATGTATTCATCAAGGAGTTCATAAAGATACAAGATAACCCCTCTAATATTCCACAGCTGCACTCTCCACAAAGATTTGGCAATTAAGCACAAGTTCAAAAGAACTCTCCCCCATAAAATGTCATTCCCAAAAGAACAACAAGAGCGACCTTAATTTCAAAATAAAAAAAAAGAATTTCTTTGGACACCAAAAACCGTTAGAAATGATTTTCTATATCCAAAATTCTCAATTAAACTAACCACAAGAAAACCCATGATTAGTTTAATCGAAATATACAATCAAATTAAATACAAAAGTGATCAATTTAATTGAACATGCTCGACATAAGAGAACTTACGGAGCTACGACTATGTTAACCACAAAAGAATGATCAACTCAATCATTTAATACTCAACACAATAAAAACTTATGGAGCTGTTTATGGGTAAAAACTACTCCTGCCTGTTTTGGTAATTTGGTGTGTGTGTGGATGAGGAATGAATCTAACCCTTAAACAAATGCACTGCGCGATGACTGCTTGTAGATTCAAGAAATCAATCTGTGCAAATCCGGCCTAAACCAAGAAATGACCGTTCTAGACTTGTTTCGGTCACAAAGTGAAGGAGATGGGGTTGATCTTAGGAAGGGAAGCGAAGAAGGTGTTGAGATTGTGAAGGTGTTGGCTATGTATGACTTGTATCAGAAAGCTGAACTGGCTTGCAGGATATAAGCTATCAGTTCCGGTGTTTGAATACGATTGTATCAACACTTGCCTCTGTTGTCTTGTCTTGTTTAAAAAATATGATGGAGAACCTATTTATACAAGTCTTTTAGCCTAACCCTCGTATCTCGTGGGAAGTGGAGAAAGTGGAGTGATGGAGTAGTGGAGTAATGTGTTAGTGTCACACGACCAGTCTTGCCCACTTCTCCCATCATCACTAACTGTCCATGACTTCCTGACACGTTCTTGTGATGGCGCGTTGTGCGCTGCACGCTGTAAACCGCCAGACCAATACCCCAGTATGTATCCCCCAGATTGTGACATGATGTCTCGAGAGTGTGGATCGTGGGACCCACAGAAAGTAGCATGTAATGCTAGATTAAATAACTACGTTATTTAGGAAGTTGATACTTGTGAAGTATCATGTGCATTCTATGCAGGTACTGCATCGAGTGTATCCAACATGTATGAAACATCGTTGTTTGAGCGTATCAAAGTAGCCTCATATCCAGACTAGTTGATGTGATGGTTTGGAGGTTGAGCAAGCAAGTCCTTCCTTGACCGACCACATGGTATGGTAGAGTGACGGATGGTGATCACCATGATGCCGCACTGACCAATTAACTCCTGACCAGGGCTGTATAACCAAGCCGGTAAAGTTGGACGGACGAGGTGATCTTTGAGACACTCATATGCGACCGTTAATGAAATTAGGGTTTTAGAAGAGGTGTGCAAGCATCCATATTCAGCCTGGTCGAATCCAAGCTTGGGATACGATTTTGGCTGGCTGATCGTACATGCGTGTAGATGGCATGATAGTGTAGGCGCCCATAACCCATTGTCTCTCGAAAGTGTGATCTGGGCCACTAAATTCTTCTGGCGAAGTTGAGTGGTCGAGATCAATTTGCGACAGAAAACTGGTGCCGCAAAATCCGCACATCGTGCCAACTTTGGGCGCGCGTTCCAAGACGACCAGGCTTGGTCAGTCTTAGACAATTAGTCCGGCGTGTAGGTGGTTGGCTGATGTTCACGCATATACCTTACTGTCCCATGAAAACGTGATCTAAGCTACTCAAATTATCCGGCGAAGTTGAGTGGTCGAGATTAGTTTGCAATTGGGAAGTGTGACCACGCTAGTTTTGGCGTGCGATTTGGAATAACCAGGCAGGGTATGCCTTGGCCGATCAGGTGAGGAGATAGATGGGTCCGCGGTGGTCATGTTGGTATGACCGGACCTGCTTAATCTAATCTTGGACCCTTCATTCTTTCCGGAGAAAATGGACGCTCGTGATGTTCAAAACCCTAATTTGGGTTTCACGGCCGTGCGTCATGCTCTGTTCGTGCGCACGAATTGGGATGACCAACCATGGTTGGTACTGACCGATCGGTCAGGCATGTAGGCGGGCCCACGGTGATTGGGTTGACATGTTCTGGGCCATTTGAATCTACATCTACACCCTTCATATATACCTGTGAAGATGGATGGTTAAGACTGTTTTGCGACACATGTAATGTGCCGCAAACCCTAATTTAGGGTTTTCCGACCATACTACTCTGGCTTGGACGTTTTGGGGAGGCCGACCATGCGGGGGCCATGTTGGTTCGGTAATGAATATTTCAATACCTGCTTGGGGTCATGGATCCGATCTGAGCTATCCAATTCATGCTGGTGAAGTTGGATGGTCGTGATCGTTTCTGAGACTGACATGGTCAGTGCAGATTTGAATATGCTCAATCGGGCTAGTATAGCACACCGAGAGTAATATGCTCAATCGGGCTAGTATAAAACACCGAGAGTTGCAGCATGTACGGGTATTTCGTACATGCTTCATTATAATGCTTGGAGGTTCGTGTTGCTCTACTGAGAACAACACTCAGTCATCATGCCACACTGATAATGAGTACAAGAAATACAAGGATGGTTATGCATTAATTAATAATACTGTATTTAATTCACAGACTGGGATTGTTTCCACATGCTCCATTCTAGGTGAATTAGTAAAGTGAAGAAGTATTCATCACTTATTAATGGCTTTATCTTTTACAAGATGTTAGCGTATAATTGTTTTTTTGGCTTTTACAATTTTAGCCTTTAAATGAAAATCCACCATCAACAGGAGCATTGCAGTATACACATAAAATATGGATCAGGAAAAGATCAATACTGCGGCATACAAGGATTCATTCTATATTCCATCACCATTTGCACAATGACATACAATAGACATAATCTTGGGAACAAAAATTCATCCTATCTTTCATCAATTATTTGCATAACGACACAATAAGTTTAATTTTTGTTTGTCAAAAGTTTATCGATCTTGAATCAATACATGCATATCGACATAAAAAAGAGATAACTTTTGACATCGTATGGGACAATAATAGTTCACGGATGCAAACACACATATCCGTTAACATATTGCAAACCATAAAGATTAATACTGCAATAATCATCTTCCAAATAACTTTAGAATAAATCTAAAAACATTGCAAGATGAAAACGTTGGACATAGCTATGTGAAATCACAATAATTTCTATTCCAAACTCTAGTAATCCTTCTCAAAAAAAATAATAAATTCTCATAAGAAGTTTCCTAGGCACCAAGACAAACTCGTAATGCACATATACGATGATTTGTCCTTAGAGGGTAGAATCAATCTTTTTCGCCCGGATTTATACCAAGAAAGGCTACCAAAGGCGTATAGAAATATTTTCTTAACAAAGAAGAACATACAAAGTCATTAACAACCATGCACCATAGTTTACATAAGATGATTGTGAATATTCAAGAATCCCATAGTAATGCATACTATTTCCCATTCTTGAACTTCCTTCTTTGTGATTTACCAACAACATTATTGTAAAAGCTACAAATTAGCTTGTAAGAGTAGTACTCCAAGAATCCAAATTCCCAAGTTCAAGAGAAGTGGAACAAGTGCATCGAAACGGAGCAAAATATTCAAAAACAAGAGACTAGGACAAATACCAATCTTAACTCATTTAAATTCAAGGTTTCTCATCTCCATTTTGAATAGAATTCAAATAGGAAGAGAGTGAAATGAGTTCATTCCGAGTTCGGACGAAGAAGTTACGGCCAAAACAAGTTGACCGAATATCGATGTCTACAGGAAAGTCCGCGAACTTACGGGTTTGCACACGAATTTTCAAGTCCGCGAACTTAAACTCCTGGATTTTGGTTTTAAAAGATGTTATGCATACTTGGTATGTGTACCATGAAGTCCAAACATCCCGAACCACTATTTTCAAACCTAAACATTTAAGAACCTTAAACACAGATCAAGTTAGGTAGAAATTAACGATAGGCAAGGTACATGGATCATTATAACTACTCTAACCAAATAAAAACACAATTATTGCTCAAGTTTATAGACATACCTTTTTAGAATAATCCAATCGACTTAACGAACATAATCTGTGTGCCCTAATTCTCGTGCTTTCCTCACCGTATTCATAGCAGGGCATTCCTTGGTGAGGATGCACTTACAACATATTCAGGTTGTGTTGAGGTGAACAATATCTTGCTCACCACAAGTGACTTTTGGATTATCATGAAAGAGGTCACTTTTAGAACCTTTCACATCCAAATCCATCTTTCCAAGGAACTTTTTAAGTTCCAACATCATGGATACTGCCTTTTCCATAGTCATGGAATTTTCTGGGAGATCATTCATTTTCACACTCAAAATATCATCGACTTTCTTTGGTATCCATTTTGAATCAGAGGATTGAGGAAAGGAACCTTTAACATGAACAAGTGTTTCCTTCTCTTTATCGAGTTTGCAATATGCAGCCTTATCAATGACATCTTTAGGAAAATCCAATGAGCAGGAAGAAGGAGAAGCCATTGATAATATAAAACCTAGAGTAATATGATAACTCAATAGGGTATGTATACATAAGAAAAACTCGAGAGATTTAGGGTTTACGGGATGGGTTTAAAAGATAACTTGAAACTGTACGTGTTCCCGTAAGATGAGTATTCACAAAGCTCTATACGGAAGAGAAACTACACTTTTACTTTTCAAAGAAGGGTTACATGGAAAAGGAAAAAAACATACTCACGAATTAGTGTTTGACCAATTATCCTTCAAAAAAAGATAAGAGATTAGCTGGATAATTAGATTCACTTTGTTGTGGAGTATACCTATTTAATTCTCTCACAACTAGGTTTTTTTGTATGTGAGACATTCAACCTTGTGATTACTTCACACAAGTATGAGCCTTTAGCTCATTAAATGAACATTGTTCCTTTCTATCCTTCTGTCTTTGATATGTGCTCTTTCCAGAGAGGTAGGACACTGCTTGATTTTGTATACTTATCAGAAGGACTAAATCTAAGACCTCTTACAATTGGTTTAAGAGGATCGGAACAGATAGGAATCCATTTTCTAGACTTAGATTTACCAGAAAAATTCTTATGAGTACAGGGAATGCTTTCCTTAGCAACACAAGTTCTTATGCCAGAATGCATTTGAGCCCTGTGATGATTTATAGAATAAAGATCATTTTTATAAGGTTTCTGGTTTCTTATGGGCATGTGATTCACTGCATTAGTCAACTAACTATTTTTTCCATTGACAGTGAAAGCTTAGAAATTTGTTTCCTTCTTGCAAAACAATGGATAGCATAATGGTTCATTTTCCCACAAAAAGTACAGGTTAGTGGAGAAGAAACAATAATTGGCACATGTCCTAACTTCATATCCATATGATAAGACTACAAGTTATATAAACCTTTCTTGACACAATCTTCTTCTGGAGAATATTTCTTCATGTGCTGTACATAAGATTTTCTCCTTAAGACAGAGTTTTCCTTTTCCAAGGATTTATACTATTCATGGGCTAGAATAAGAGATGCACTTAGTTTCTTTTTGTCATCACGAAGTCTGTTGAAATATGATGAATGAGTCTTGAACAAACGTTTTTCTCTAATCGAGTCCTCCTTAATAATATCCTCAAGAGTACTAATCTTTTCACATTGAAGAGTACTTTCTTGGAGAAGTTTCTCAATATTCTTAGAGAAGGACTTAATGATGTTATAGAGATCACGTTCTCGATCAAGAGACTTTTCAAATTCATAAATGAGCTGATCATGATCATTAAAATCAATAGTCTCAGCTGTATTTTTTGAAATTCTGGTGAGCCCCTTTTCAGCTTTTGCCAGAGTGTCACATGCCTCATGAGAGGAAGAAATGTCATTATCAAATTGAACATTTTTTCCACCTCGGGATTCATGAGAATCAACTAAGGAATAATCCTTTGAGGTGTTTCTAAGACACTTGACATAATCAAAAGATTTAGGAGACATTTTGGTATGCGCAAAGGAGATCTAATCCTCAGACTCAGATTGTCACAAACACATACTTGTAAGGTCTTAAACGTGTTTGCTTGCTCTGATACCAATTGAAAAAATGGGGGTCTAACAACCACACCCAATATTTCGATTAGAAAACTCTGAGTTACTTTACTTGAGAATCAACTAGACAGTCAGGCTCAATCTAGATAAAATATCTCAATGAGTTATTATCTCTATCTCTCAATTTGATTTATTCAAGCAAATACAATCTGCGAGTCTTAATCAAAGAGAGATAACTTGGATGGTACCAAAGACCAATACCCAAGTGTCAATCAATTTAAATCAACAACCAATAAGGTCAGATATACTAATTGATTGAAAAATGCACAACCTGTATTATTTCAATTATATAACAAAATATAATGCTGAAAAGAAATAACACAGACACCAAAATTTTGTGAACGAGGAAACTGCAAATACTGGAAAAAACCCCGGGACCTAGTCTAGATTAAATATACACTATATTAAGCCGCTACAGACACTAGCCTACTCCAAATTAACTTCGGTCTGGACTGTAGTTGAACCCCAACTAATCTCACACTGAACCAAGGTACAGTTATGCTTCTACGCCTCTGATCCCAGCAGGATACTTTGCACTTGATTCCCTTAGCTGATCTTACCCACAACCAAGAGTTGCTACGACCCAAAGTCGAAGATTTTAGTAAACAAATATGTCTCACACAGAAAAGTATACAAGATAGATAAATTCGTCTCCCACGAATAAACCTATGAGTTTTGTTCCGTATTTTGATAAATCATGGTGAACATGAACCAATCAATAAAACCAAACTTATATTCCCGAAGAATATCTCAGTTTTATTAATCACCTCACAATAGTCTTAATCGACGCAGCAAAAAAAGATATTGTGGAATCACAAACGATGAGACGAAGATGTTTGTGATTACTTTTTTATCTTGCCTATCGGAGATAGAAATCTCAAGCCTATTATTACAATTGTATTCGTACGATAGAAGATGCAAGATCAGATCACATAACTACGATAAAAGTATTATTGGTCTGGCTTCACAATCCCAATGAAGTCTTTAAGTCGTTAACCTAGTTTTAGAAGAAGAAAACCAAAGGTTAAAGGAGAAACGACTCTATCTTAGAAAACTAGTATCCATATCAACCATATTCTTCTTCACCATAACTAGTCCAAATGACTCAAATAAACTAGTTAGAGAGTTGTTCAATTGCTATGAGATCCCATGTACTACACAAGACATAATTGAAGCAAAAACGATGTGATTCACTCGAATCGATTTATGAACTATAAAGCCACGGTTTGCAATAGCATTTCTTAGTTTATTATGATAAGTTCACAAACATCATTTTTAGACATAACCTACTCAAGTTCGTGGACAGGGTTCGCGGACTCAAGTTAACCAGTTGGAGTTTAAAAACTCCAGCAGAAATTCTCGGGTCGAGAACTTCCATTAGTCCGCGGAATGAAACTGAGCTACAACTCCAGAAAAAATTCTCGGGTTTGAGAACTACGCCAGTTCGCGGATTGGGTTCGCGGACTGAGCTTGTATGCTGAGTTCGCGGACTTATCTTACGCACTACTCCGGTTTCACTTGATCAACAAAGTTCACAAACTTTGGTTCAAGGAATAAGGACTTATACATATATGTGTTACCACAACAATGCTTATATCCTTCAATGGTTATACTGTCTAAACTTTCATTTCAATCATTGAAACATTCTCAGAGGACGTTATATAGTTGTTATTCACAAACTATTATTCGTCAGAGCGATTTCCAAAATGACGAGAATAGGATTTGCAATTCAAAAGGGGCTTGCGGCGCAGCTTGTTGTTCGCTTGCTTGCTATGTAAGAATTTTATTTAATTTCTAAATACAAGTATGTCCCAAATTGAAACATAACATGACTTTCGTCACTATGTAAAGATGAACTTGGCTAAAGCGAAAGCTTTACCAACACATATTTCGAGAAATAGATAACCGAGATATACTCAGCTCGAAATGACATATGTGTATTATCTTAGTCTATATAGTAATACGACTTTTGTCTCAAGATAGGAGATAGAGTAGATAAACTTTTGAGTGATAGATAAGTTCAAGTCTCCACATACCTTTTAGTCGATGAAGATCCATTGGTTCCTTGAGTAGTCTTTCATCTTGTATGATGATCTCCATGGAGTTCTTGAGCTCAACTACACTTTCTATCCTAGTCCGAGACCTTAGCTATAGTAGACTAGAAATCAAGAATTTATAGTTTTGATCACTAACATTGACAAACATGCTTGAGATAACAACGCATCCGAGTTTGACCGAGCAATGCTCTAATATCATGCCTTAGCGTGGTTTGACGTGGCCAAAAATAAGGTTTTGAGCCAAAGTTTACCATGCGTTGTTTGGCGACCTTGGACGGCTAGGATTTGCATCTATGTTGGAAGGGTGGTCGTTGATTGTCGCATGCCTTTGTTTGGTAGCCAGTGGCATGAAAGCATGGACGACATGGCTTTAACGTGGAGTAGAGCCACTGGCAGTGTGCGACTTGGAAGGGAAGCGCTTGCAGCTTTGTCTAAATTAGGGTTTGGTATGCTGAAACCTTAATTAGCCCCCTTTACTAGAATAGATGTAGAATTCTCATACGGACTCGGATTTTGATGGTCCGCCCCTCCATTCTATACGGAAAATAATTTCCTATCTCCCACGCGAGAATATTTAGGTTTTGAGCTCGTCCGGGAGGTGAAAACATCCCGAAAGTAAAACTCAGGAGGAATTCAAGAGGGATGTTGGTAGCCAGCGGCATGGTGGTATGACCGACATGGCTTTGGCGTGGCCAAAACTAGGGTTTTGAGCCAAAGGTTACCATGCGTTGTTTGGAGACATTGGACGGCTAGGATTTGCATCTAGGATGGAAGGGTGGCCGTTGATCGTCGCACGCCTTCGTTTTGGTAACCGCATAGGTAAGGCCGACATGGTATGGCGCGGATGGCCTGTCATAGTGGGGCCAAGGGTTTGGCATGAACGGCTTGGCATGGTGGGGCCAAGGAAAGGTGCGGTTGTCTTGGCATGGTGGGTCCAAGGGTTTGGCATGCCATTGGCGCATGGTGAGGATAGCATGGTTGGGGCCAAGGCAAGGTGCGGTTGGCTTGGCATGGTGGGGCCAAGGGTTTGGCATGTCATTGGTGCATGGTGCGGCTAGAATGGTTGGCATGCCTTGGCGCGGTAGACATGGCTAACATGATTTTCCATTTGCACTTGTGCGGCTGGCATGGTTGGCATGCCTTGGCGCGGAGATGTGGCTGGCATGGTTTTCCATTGGCACAGTGGTGCAGCTGGCATGGTTGGCATGCCTTGGCGCGGTAGCATGAGAATTAGGGTTTTTCATAGATGATGTCAGTCGATGTTAATGGTTCTGCCATGGAACATGACTCATGTAAAAAAAAGGTACCTCGGTAATTCTTGCGTAGGCATGATGATTGATTCAATAAATGTGCTACTGGTCATAGTGACATCATGTCAGTTGTACAGTTTTATGATTTTAACCCTAAACTAAAAACCACCATCAACAGTTGGACAAATTGGTTGTAAGTATATGGATACAGAAATAACTGAGTAACTGAAAAAGCGGGGGTACAACAACCACACCCAATATTTCGTTCAGAAATCTGAATAGACAAACTCCAAAATACTTTCAAGAGAATAAACTAGACAGTCAGACTCAATTTATAGAAAAGTATATCAAAGAGTTTATATCTCTATTTCACAATGTAATCAACAAATCAAATAGATAGAAATCAGTGAGCCTGATTATTATGTGAAACAACTTGAACGGTACCAAAGACTAATGTTCAAGGATCAATCAATTTCAATCAACAACCTAAGGTTGGATTTACCAATTTATCGATACAACGCACAACCTGTGGTATTTCTATTATATAACAAAATATAATGCGGAAAAGAAATAACACAGAAACCAGAAGTTTTGTTAACGAGGAAACCGCAAATACAGAAAAACCCCTGGACCTAGTCCATCTTTGAACACCACACTATATTAAGCCGCTACAGACACTAGCCTACTACCAATGAACTTCAGACTGGAATATAGTTGAACCCTAATTAATATCACACTGATCAAGGTATAGTTGTGCTCCTTACGTCTCTGAACACCAACATGATTCTACGCACTTGATTCCCTTAGATGATCCCACCCACAACTAAGAATTGCTACGACCCAAAGTCGACGAATTGATAAACAAATCTGTCTCACACAGAAAAGTTTATTGGAATAGATAAATCTGTCTCCCACAGAAATACTTACGAGTAGTTTTTTTTCATCTTTTGATAAATTAAGGTGCACAGGAACCAATTGATAAACCAGACTTATATTCCCGAAGAACATCCTAGTATTATCAATCACCTCACAATAATCTTAATCGTATGGTAGCGAAAAAAGATATTATGGAATCACAAACGATGAGACGAAGATGTTTGTGACTACTTTTTATCTTGCCTATTAGAGAATCAATCTCGAGCAAATCTTAAAGGAGAATCGACTCTAGTCGCAACTAGTAATACACAATAGCCATTTTCACACACTATTAGTATCAAAGCAATTTTCAAGTTATTAAAATAATCATAACGAAACATTCCAAGTCTACACCAAATGATTGTATCACACAAACCATGTAAGATGTTACTCGGCGATTTTCACATGATCATCTTTTGACTTTCGTTAATAATATAAGATGAACTTGGTTGAAGAGAAATATTACTAACATATATTTCGAGAAAAATGTAAGTGAGCGAGTTAAACTCAGCTCGAAATATCAAATGTGTATAGTCGAAACTATATAGTAATACGACTTTTGTCTCAATATAGGAGGTGGAGTAGAAATAGACTTTTTAAGTGATAGATGAGTTTCAGTCTCCACATACCTTTTGTTGATGAATTTCCACAATCTCTCCTTAGTAGTTCTTCGTCTTCAAATGATGAACGCCGTTAAGTCTAAAGCTCAACTACACAATCTATCCTAGTTCAAGACATTACTATAAGTAGATTAGAAATCAAGACTTATAGTTTTGATCACTAACATTAACAAAAAAAATTGAGATAGCAACGCTTGCGAGTTCTACCAAGCAGTGGTAGTGACAAAACTATCAATACATATGGATTACAAAATAAATAAACTTTGTGCTTCTCATCCAAATGCTTGATATCCTTGGTTGTTCAACATTACTTGAAATCTTCGTCACTTCCAAGTACTCCAATGATTCTAAATGTGTTCAATTCAGCATCATAGTTATTGAAGATCCGTAGTTATAACAATGAGAAAACAATTGCTCTCAATCATGTTACAAAGTATCTGTTAGAGCATTGCTCGGTTGAACTTGCATGCGTTGCTATATCAAGTATGTTTGTCAATGTTAGTGATCAATACTATAAAGTCTTGATTTCTAGTCTACTATAGCAAAGGTCTCGGACTAGGACAGAAAGTGTAGTTGAGCTCAATAACTCCATGGCGATCATCATACAAGACGAAGGAATACTCAAGGAACCAGTAGATCTTCATCGACTAAAAGGTATGTGGAGACTTGAACTTATCTATCACTCAAAATTCTATCTACTCTATCTTCTATCTTGAGACAAAAGTCATATTACTATATAGACTAAGATTATACACATATGTCATTTCGATCTGAGTATATCTCGCTTATCTATTTCTCGAAATATGTGTTGGTAAAGATTTCGCTTTAGCCAAGTTCATCTTTACCTAGTGACGAAAGTCATGTTATGTTTCAATCATTTTGTAAATTGCTCTGACGAAAAATAGTTTGTGAATAACAACTATATAACGTCCTCTGAGAATGTTTCAATGATTGAAATGAGAGTCTAGACAATATAACCATTGGAGGATATAAACATTGTTGTGGTAACATATATATGTATAAGTCCTTATTGATTGAACCGAAGTTTGCGAACTTTGTTGATCAAGTAAAACCGGAACATGAGCCGTCAACTCAGTCCGCGAACTGGCGTAGTTCTCAAACCCGAGAATATCTGCTGGAGTTGTAGCTCAGTTTCAGTCCGCGAACTGACGAAAGTTCTTGACCCGAGAATTTCTGCTGGAGTTTGTAAACTCCAACCGGTTAACTTGGGTCCGCGAACTTGAGTAGGTTATGTCTAAAAACGATATTTGTGAACTTATCTTAATAAACAAAGGAATGCTATTTCAAACCGTGGATTTATAGTTCATGAATCGATTCGAGTGAAGCATATCATTTTTTCTTCAATTGTGTCTTGTGTAGTACATGGGATCTCATAGCAATTGAACAACTCTATAACTAGTTCATTTGAGTCATTTGGACTAGTTATGGTGAAGAAGAATATGGTTGATATGGAAGTTATCATTTGGCTAACCATTTGGTAAACTAGTGTGAACCAACTAATGTACAAGTTTGGGTACGGTTACACAAACCCAAAATCGTCAAGTACATGTGTGTATAACAAGCTAAGTTTTCGATCTAACGGTTGATAAATATTAGCTTGTATCTAATCAGGTTTTCATCTAACGGTGAATATTGAATGCTTTGTTACCAAGCTAACATTGATTGCAAACCCTGATTTGAAAGACTATATAAGGGATAACTCTAGCAACTGGGAAACCTAATCCCCATACATTCTGTGTGATACTAGTTTGCTAATCTAGAGTCGATTCTCCTTTAACCTTTGGTTTTCTTCTTCTAAAACCAGGTTAACGACTTAAAGACTTCGTTGGGATTGTGAAGCCAGACCGATACTATTTTTTATCATAGTTGTGTGATTTGATCTTGCATCTTCTATCATACGAGTACAATTATAATAATTGGCTTGAGATTTCTATCTCCGATAGGAAAGATATAAAAGTAATCACAAACATCTTCGTCTCATCGTTTGTGATTCCACAATATTTATTTTCGCTGCGTCGATTAAGACTATTGTGAGGTGATTTATAAAACTGAGATGTTCTTCGGGAATATAAGTCTGGTTTTATTGATTGGTTCATGTTCAAAAGTTTATTCTATCTTTTATCAATACTTTTATATCGGCATATAATAGAGTTTACTTTTGAAAAAATATGTCTGTACTTCTTATGGATTTAACACATTTAGCAATTTAATTGAAAGATAAGATCATTCAAGGCTAAAATACCATAAAAGTTATTACAACCATTACAGTAAAGAAATCAACATAAGAAATACAACAGACAATAATAGAATTGCAAGAGCAGAGTCTAATCACTCTTCCCATAATAATCCCTAGCAATTTAATAAAACTTCTCTATTAGATCTAGATGTTCTGCTTCAACATACTCCATCTGCTTTCTCATGCACTCAACTTCATATCGAAGAAGGACAAGTTCAGAGCTTGTAGTTCCAGAAGTACTTGCTGGGGCACTGGTTGAAGATTGCTTTATCTTTTTGATGCTTTCCATGCTCAGAACTTTTGGACCTCCAAGATCAGAGCCAAAAGGAGTGATGCCAAAGTGACTGCAAATCATTAAAATGAGACAAGGGTAGACTGGAGTTTTCCTTGAGGTCTGTTTCACACTTATCATCTGATTAATAATAAGTCCAAAGAAATCGATGTCTCAACATTCAACAATATAACAGACCAATTCAGCAAGAGACCTGGTCCATAGCATATTGTCAATAGTGCTTGGCATCATGTTGGGTATAATCAGTTTCCCAACAACTTTGAGAGACATCTCTATTAAGAAGACGATTTTACATCACTTGCGGAGTCAATCTTTCATTCTCAGGAGGAGGAAATCGAACACTACCAACATGAGTTATATTCAACAAGTAAGCAATAATATGACGACCCACAATGAAATTTTTTCCTCCTACAATAGTCTTGAACATGCAATTGGTTGGGTCTGTATCATGAATGTTTGCATAAAACTATGCAGTCATATCAATACGATCAGTTCCCAAAGGTTTGTGAATGATGCCCCAGGAGTGATTTTTGAAAAAATCAGTCAAACCTTGTACCTCAATTTATGACTCATTAAAGTATCTTTCAAAAATTGGTTGTTTGTTCTTATACTCCAAATAGAGGACACGAGCAGCAGGGTTAACAAACCTAGCACAGATACTGGGATCATAAAAAGAATTATCCCCTGCTTGACCACTTGAACTCCCAATATGACTAGTTCTACTATGTGCCATTGTTGAATATGAAATCACAAAAAAATGTTGAGAAACTTACTTGGTTCGTGAACAGTCGTTAATGGTGGAATTCCAAAACGGTGACCGAAATGAAAATGGTTCTTAACCCAATATACACGAGCTTCTCCTGAATTCAAAGGTGAAAACCAAACACAAAATGGTAATAAAATGAGGTGGAGGAGAATGAGGTTACGGGAACAATTGGTTTTTCTTCTTCGTACTCGAACAGAAGATATGAAGGAGAGGGAGAAGAAAAAAAAAAGTGATTTTCCATCTTTTATTGTGTCAAGAGGTGGACCTATACTGGTTCGAATACGTTCTGGAAAAGGATTCGATTATGTATGGGAACCGGGTCCAAAGTGTGTAAATCATTCGTGTGCGAGTTAGGACTTGTTTGGTTATGCACCAAAACAAAGTGTTTGAAGTATCAACTCAACAAATGTTTCCTTGAATAGTTTTGTATGGTCAAAATGACCCAAAAAGATCTAGCACACCATGAAACCAATAGAGAGTTTCTTTCCAGCACCTCTTACATCTTGAAGTGTTGAGAAACACCCAAGGAAATGTTTTTATAAGTCTATCAAAGAATTTTAAGAGAACCCAAAGAGATTTGTGTTTCTGATTTCTCGTTTTCCAACTTATACAAAATAATTTTTGCAGATAGATTTTAGTACTTCGAAGGGAAACTCTTTTGATAAAAAGAGATGTCATAGCTTCTTCATGAAGGAAGACAATACTATTATCTTGATAGGAAGTATCGGGAATTGAGCAATGAATCGATTCATGCTTTGATGTGATGACTAAGATATAGACTCCTCTCGTAATTCATTTAGTCTTTTACACTAATTGAATTATACAGAGGAGAAGCGTTGCTCTCACTGATTAGTAAAGCAATGTCAACTTCAACATGAATATTATTCATCATAACTCGATTCATATTATCAAGAGATTCTTGATCTTTTTGGAGATATAACTCAACATCAAGAGACAGGCTCTCAAGTCTTTTCTCAAGCCCTAAAAACACTTATAGGTATTTTAAACCTGGTGGAGGTTTAGATAGAATTTAATCTACAAATTTTACTAAATCAGTCATGGAAGAGAATTCTGAAATCTCTGGATCTGGTGGTGCATTTATAGAGATAACACTTTTGTCCATATTCATATCGCTACAAACACATACTTATAAGGTCTTAACGTGTTTGCTTGCTCTGATACTGTAGCACCCACTAAACTAGCAGCTGACTAATCCAAGATATTAACTAATTAAAGAGGCACTAAGAATCTAAATCAATTACTTAAACATTCAATTAAGAAATCGTCTACAAAACCTAACCCAAAACTAGCCCCGCTCAGAAATATATATATACAAGAATGATACATATACAATAGTCATTTGGTTTACAAATAGAATATACAACATAATAAACATAACAGAAGTTAACAACTACGGATTTAACTCCTCGAAGCTTTCGTTGCGCAACTCTGATCTGTCTCTGAAACTGAAAGTAGGAATGAGTGAGCACATCATCCCTAAAAGGGGTGCTTAGTAGAAATAAACATTTAACTTTTAAGAAAACATATGCAGGATCTGGAAAACAATACATGTTTTCCCAAACATTAAATAGTGACCAAGTCACTGAAACAAACAAACATGTATATAGAACAAACTCCTTCTTCAAACAATGTATAATATTGATTCCAGGGTTTTCCACACCTAATAGGTAATATTGATCCCGGGTTGTTCCACACCTCATAAGCATAAAAACTGGAAGTAAGTAGGTATAAATGCGAAGGAGCGTATCCTATATACCACAAGTGGAAATTCTTATTTCCCATAACAATTCATATGCACAAACAACAACATTACAATTCCTTTCCAAACCATGGAAAGATTAAGAGAATCAACAGAACAATCATAACAAAAACTACATAATGAATGGAATACACAAATAGTTTATGCATGAGTTTGTTAAACATAAACTTTTGTAAAATAAGCAACAAAGATTTCAAAAGAGTTAAATATAGATTTCCACCTCTTTTGATGACAAGACACGCCTACCTTGAGATCCATGATCTACTGGTTTATCCTTTGAATCGATCGTTATTAATATAGTCTAACTGTTAATCACACAAGAACTCTAAGTATATAGCCAAAGTGGTTCACACAAGAATCATACAATTTTATCTACTGGTTCTAAGCCCAAGATTCACTAAACAAGCCCATTAGCTAAAGGCCTAGTCCATCTGAATCAACTAACAGTCAACATCTGGTCAGAGGGAGTCAATTAACGGTCACTAACAGTCAAGGTCAAGTCAACTGGTCAAGGTCAGATCGAAGTCTAAGTCCAAGGTCAAATGAGTCATTTGATCATTGACTCAGGTCTAGTGACTCAGTGAGTCAAATTGATTCGACTTAGTCAGATTAACTAAGTCAGCTAAATAATTAACCATACATCTGACTAGGTGACTAATAGGCTAAATTCCTAAGATAAACTTCTATTACAGATTTCATTTCAATAACAATCTATCCATTCTTTCTAAATGAACTTCAAATCAATTTACAAATACAACTATAGATTACCTGCAAATGCAGTTCTAAGCTTTCATTCTTTCGACATACTACCAACTCAACTTCATCACATTCATCTAACTCTCATTCAATACAACCAACAATTTAACTTCTCTCTGGTAACACCACTATGACTCAACCATAACACGAAAACTTGACTCAATCTCCTGAAAATCAACTACAACTCCAACTCTAAACAACATCAACAACAACATTCATCCACCACCATACACAACACCCTCAGCTGAAAAACCATTCTTCTCACTGAGGTACACTTGCAACTCCAAAATCCTCACAACTGCCGCTAAGAAATAAAATGCTTCAACCCAACTCAATTCACATCTCAGTTTAATGCTTCAATACTCAGTATAACTCATTCTCACCAGAATAACATCCTAAACATTCATGTAATATTTTAACCCATTTGGAACCAAACAACATCAACAACTCTATGTTTTTCAAATTCAATATCCTCAATTCCACCATTATCATTCAGTTCATTACAGCCCAATACATCTCCCTCAATTCAACTTCAACTGCAACCCAGTTTAACATATCCTAATCTTAAATCAACACCACCACCAGTCTCGGCAACATCAATAAGATCTCAACCCCAATACAAATCACTTACCCAAACATCCTTATTAATAGAATTCCATTCCCAATTAAATTCACATAAACCCTGTAATTCAAAATAATATTAAATCCTAATTACATGAACAACCTACACATACCCATTTATCCAAATGATGTACTCTAATCAATTATTCCATGAATACTAAAACAGAATAAAAAATAAGAACCTTAAATTAAATTACCTTTCCATTCTTCCTGAGGTTGATCCCACATTAGTAATAACCCCATCACCTTCTTAACACTAGAATCAAATCCAAGTCTTTTATCAGCTTCAATTCAACATCTGATTCAAAACTTCAAACCCTGACTATCGAACTCATGATGTTCTTCAACCTCATAACCTAATTTGTGTCAAACCCATCTTTTATTTATCTCACTCACCATGTTATTCTTCTTCATCTTCAATTTCATATTCTGTAGTTTCTCTGAGCTCTCGTGAAACCCTATAATTCTCTAATTAATCTGCTCTCCCTCAACAAATAATTCTCTCAAGCACTAACTCAAAATCATCTCTCGGTTTCCAACAGAAGAAGAACAAAGGAGAAGAGAAAAGAAGAATATAAATGAGAGTTTATCCTTTCGCTTTGGGTTGATAAGGCCGACCAGAAATTCTAAAGGCACCCCAGAAACGGATCGGGGAAGCCAGGAGGTTTATGTGCAAACAGACTCTTTTGCCCTTCTCACTAATCAAATAAATTTTTCTCCAACTGTTATCTGATTGGCACGTTCGAGTAGTCCATTTCGCATAACTTATCGAGTTCTATCTAACGGTACTAGTTTCGTATCTAGATCGTTGTTAGATTAATTTCTAATAATTAATGTTCGAGTTACACTAATCGAGTCATTATTGGCTAATTCGTCACTTGACTGGTCTAATAGCGTTGACGAGCTTGAGGGTCCTTAAAGATACCAATTGAAAAAACGGTGGTACAACAATCACAACCTATATTTCGTTCGGCAATCTGAATAGACAAACTCCAATATAATTTCAAGATAATCAACTAGATAGTCATACTCAATCTATCAAAAAGTATATCAAAGAGTTTATATCTCTATTTCACAATGTAATCAACAAATCAAATAGACATAAATCTGTGAGACTGATTATTATGTGAAATAACTTGAACGGTACCAAAGACCAATATTCAAGGATCAATCAATTTCAATCAACAACTTGGATTTACCAATTGATCGATATAACGCATAACTCGTGGTATTTCTATTATATAACAAAATATAATGCAGAACAGAAATAACACAGACACCAGAAGTTTTGTTAATGAGGAAACCACAAATGCAGGAAAAACCATGGGACCTAGTCCAGCTTTGAACACCACACTGTATTAAGCCGCTACAGACACTATCCTACTACCAATGAACTTCGGACTGGAATGTAGTTGAGCCCTAATCAATCTCACACTGATCACGGTACAGTTGCGCTCCTTAGTCTCTGAACCCCATCTACGCACTTGATTCCCTTAGATGATCTCACCCACAACTAAGACTTGCTACGTCCCAAAGACGAAGACTTGATAAAAAAATCTGTCTCACACAGAAAATTCTATTAAAATAGATAAATCTGTCTCCCACAGAAATACCTACGAGTTTTTTTCCGTCTTTTGATAAATCAAGGTGCACATGAACCAAATGATAAACCACACTTATATTCCTGAAGAACAACCTAGTATTATCAATCACTTCACAATAATCTTAATTGTATGGTAGCGAAACAAGATATTGTGGAATCACAAACGATGAGACGAAGATGTTTGTGACTACTTTTTATCTTTCCTATCGGAGAATCAATCTCGAGCAAATCTTAGAGAAGATGGTACTCAATAGGATAGAACATGGCAAGATCAGAACACACAACTACAAAGAAAATAGTTGGGCCTGGCTTCATAATCCTAATGAAGTCTTTAAGTCGTTAACCTACAGGGTTTCGTGAAAAACCTAAGGTTAAGGAGAATCGACTCTAGTCGCAACTAGTAACACACAAGAGATGTGGGGATTAGGTTTCCCAGTTGCTACAGTTCTCCATTATATAGTTTTCAAATCAGGGTTCGCAATCTTAGTTACCTTGGTAATAAAATATTTAATATTCACCGTTAGATGAAAACCTGATTAAACCCAAGATAATATCTTTCAACCGTTAGATCGAACTTAGCTTGTTATACACAAATGAAATGTACCCTCATTTAGGTTTATGTAACCGTACCTAAACGTGTACACCATGTTGGCTCAACAGTAGTTAACAGAGGTTATATATATGAACACTCTTATATCAACCTTATTCATATTAACCATAACTAGTTTAAATGACTCAAATGAAACTAGTTAAAGAGTTGTTCAATTGCTATATTCTCATAGAAGTATACAAGAACACAATTGAAGCAAAATCGGTTCGATTCACTCAAATCAATTCATGAACATTATAGCCACAGTTTGCAAAGAATGCATTCCTTATTATATAAATGTATTTTTTTCATGTTACAACCGATTTTATAAATTTAACCACTCAAGTATGCAAACAGGTACGCATACTTGAAGTAGCCGGACCAAGTTTGGTTTTCACCAGTAAGCGAACGGGTACGCATACTGATAAGCACGAAAGTGCGACGCATTTTCACCCATAAATTCATTAGTTTGGACTCATTTTATCACTAATAAACCGGTTTGTAGGTATTTTTAGGAAATAAACATTTTTGGAAGAATCGGCTCGAAAAACCGCTAAAGGTACACTCGGAGGAAAACTACTATTTGGACTCTCAGTTTGGATAAGGGGCACTTACGTCTATGTGCGGCCCAATTTTTTTCTCAGCATACACTTGCTATTTGCACCCCATAACCTGCTAGGGGCACCCCCTTCTTCACTAGTTCAAAGACGTATTTTTGCGGGAAACTTAGTTTTTCGTCTGAAAGTTTTCTGGAAAGATCTGTCGCGAAATTTTCTTGGAGTTTTTCACGGAGATGATTTGGAGTAATCCTGTTGCGACAAAACAGGATGGATAATAGGTTTTGATACGAAGAAAAGGAAGTTTCCATAAGACAAATGGGGTGTTATTCTCGGAATATATTTTTGAGTATATATGGAAGATGCATATTGATTGGAGGATATATTACCGTGGGATTTTATTCTGCCTTGATAGGGAAGTATTTGATGCGTAAATGGATAGATTTCACTCAAAAAGGGAATGAAATAATATCGGATTTGTTGCTTTAATTGAAAAGTTATTTAGAAAATATTTGGAAGATATTCTATGAGATTTGTTCACGGGATTTGATTAGGATTGACCTGTTTCTACTAAACATGGGTGGTAATTGAATTGAAATCAAAAGAGGAAGGATATTTTATCGTTTGGATGATAAACAGGGAAAGTGTTTATGTACGTGAAGATAACTCGGGAATTGGTTGAGACTGAGTGTGGCAAGTGGGTGTTTCACGAGCTTGATGGATTTTTACAGAAGGTGACAGAGTGTAGAAGATAAATAAGAAAGAAAATAACATCTACAGGCGTACGAAAGGAAAGAAATATGGAATTATTCTCGTGTCTGCATGGGAGTTAATAAGTAGATTTCAAGGATTTCTGGGAGTTATTAGGATGCTGGTGAGCTATAAAAAGGAGTGACGGAGGATATATGGGTTTTATAGAGAGTTGGGGATAAGAGTAGAGGATTGCAGAGCATATTTTTCTGCTGCTGCAGAAAAAAAGAAGAATAAGAACAGATTACACTTGTAGTCTGTTTTTTAGAACTGTCACTGTTTCTTCCATGAATGACATTTTTATACAACAGAACAAAACAATTGTTTTCTATAACAGTCATTGTAACAGTTTTGTAACAGCTTTACAGCGTTGCGAAACTCAGTTTTCTGATCTTTTCACCTCTTGTAAGCACTTTTGAGTAATAAAAATGAATTTTGAGCGTGTCTACAATATGAGGAGTTAAACCCCTACATTGGGTCGACGGATGAATCTGAATTTCATATATGGGTGAATTTATTTTATTCTTTTTATGACTTTTGTACTTATTTTAAATTGATATATGATTTGAATTAATTAGTTATTATTTTATTTGATGGGTCATGCTTGCTTAGATGTTTGATGTCCCATGCTTACGATTTATAACTAATATTTTGAGAATCTACCTTGGAAAAAATAAGAGTCGATGTTATTTTATTTATTGAGCGATAATTGTTGAGAATAAATAATTGAGCCTTATAATATGAATTCGGCGGAATCCTAGACCCAGTGACTCTCGCTTTTGTTTGTTATTTTCGTTAAATCTTTAAATTTAATCTTCACAAGTCTTAGAGTTCGAATCTTAATTACTACAACAACAATTAAAAAATCTTATCACATACCTCCAAACCCAATAGAATTTTTCGGTCACAAACCTTACGCTAGTATGCATACGAGTATGCGTACTTGGTTCCACGGACTTCTCAAACCAACAGGTATGCATACTATGGTTATCGGACATGGATCACATATATGAAAGAGTGCACAACATGTTCATAATCCAATGTTGGTTAAGTGTTTTAAACTCTATTTGAATCATTGAAACATTCTCAGAGGATGACAATAAACGTTTTCACACACTATTAACATCAAAGCAATTTTCAAGTTATTGAAATAATCATAACGAAACATTCCAAGTCTACACCAAATGATTGTATCACACAAACCATGTAAGATGTTACTCAGCGATTTTCACATGATCATCTTTTGACTTTCGTCAAGAATATAAGATGAACTTGGTTGAAGTGAAATCTTACAACATATATTTCGAGAAATATGTAAGTGAGTTAAACTCAGCTCGAAATCTCAAATGTGTATAATCAAAACTATATAGTAATACAAATTTTGTCTCAATATAGGATATAAAGTAGAAATAGACTTTCCAAGTGATAGATGAGTTTCTGTCCCCACATACATTTTGTTGATGAAGTTCCACAAGCTCTCCTTATTAGTTCATCGTCTTAAAATGATGAATTTCGTGAAGTCTAAAGCTCAACTACACAATCTATCCTAGTCCGAGACATTACTATAAGTAGACAAGAAATCAAGACTTATAGTTTTGATCACTAACATTGACAACACAAGCTTGAGATAGAAACGCTTGCGAGTTCGGCCGAGCAGTGCTCTAACAGTAACAAATGAGTGTTTTCTTGGTCTCAGCTCTATGAAGTTTTGGTAATCAACTTGTATAACGGCTTAATTGTGAGAGTATCCAAAACTGTACCAGTTCTGAGGGTTTTATGCCAAAGAGTTTTCCTTGTTAACAAAATCTTGTGTGTGGTGTGATTTACTTTACTTCCTAATTATATTGTTTATCTTTATAATTAAAGTAAATACATTTTTACGTTGATCCACTTGGACGATACCATAGTTGGTTCAGTTACGAACTCAGGCTATATACCAAGTTACATCTTGTTGAAATAATTCTTTGGCCATTATTGTATTTGGTAGAATTACACAAGGTGTATTTGTAACGGTTGATATCGAAAGGTTGTGATGTACGCGTTACCCTCGTCATTTAAACAATGATTATTTGAAGTAAACTTTTACATGTGCACACAAAGTAAGTTTTGAGCACATGGTCGTACCTAATGCTTAGACCACGTAGGCATCCGCCTAGGGCCCTAGTATGACATGGGCCCCCCTTTTTTTGTATACATACTAATTATTGTGTATTTTTCCCATCTGTTTTTTTTTTGAAACTACTATATTGTATTGTAATTTCTACAAAATTCTAGAGTTTTGTATCAGTTTGCTCAAGTTTTAACTATTTTGGCCCAATAAATATTTGTCCCCAATTAATATTCAACTTTCTACTATATAAAACTAAAAAACCTAGCTATCTGGCTAAAAAAGTTATATTTTTTGATGATATATAACATTTCAAAGACATCTTGCATCAAGCTTCAACATTATCTAAAGCATGGCATGGGTGTTTCGATATTTATGAGCATGACTTGTATCCTGAAATGAAAGTTCTAAATATTATTTTCCAGAAGAAACTGAAACGAGAATTATCATGTTGAATGTTTGGAGCATTCCTCAGTTGAACCCACCAAGCATTGGTATGTCAAGTTTGGTTGTCATATTTTAGTGAGCCAAAACTCATTTAAGAGTCGCTTGATTTAAATGTACTAGAGTCAACTTCGTATAGGTTAGCTTGAAAGTATTAGGGTGAGACATTACAAGTATTGTGAAGACTTGAAGAAGTGCAGAGCTACAACGACAACATCATCCTTCCACTTGAGGTTAGTGATATTTAACTTAAACTGTTTCATTCCCTAACGTATCTTTCAATTCGTGCATATTGAAAACATAAAACTGCAAAGCATGAACACTCTAGATAGACATAGTATTAAGGAATACAATATGAAGTTTCTTGCTTAGCCATTAAACTTTGTATATAAGACATCGACATAATCGTATGAATGTTATTGTGATTATGTATGGGTATGAGGTGAGGATTTCATCCTAGGGAACAATGTTTACATGTGTTCTAAGGAAGTAAGTTCATGATATGTGTTGTGAACCGAAAAGTAAATCGCCAGGCGTTATTGGGACTGTTCTTCATTGCATATCTTATGAACGACCAATATGTGTGATTAGTATAACCGCTCATTTCTTGTTTGTGTTCTTGGTAAAACTATTCACATGATGCCTGACTTATGTATTGGTATGACTTTTATTAGTGAAACCGATCTTAAGTAATCACCTTGGCTATGATCGGGTTGTGTATGTCTGAACTTATTACTGGGAGAAGGGGAACTGATCCTAGTAAGAGGTGCAGTGCATCACAAGGGGAACCAATCCTTGTATGAGGTGCATCAAGGTTTATGGAAGAAAGGGAAATTGATCCTATGAACATGTGCAGTGCATACAAGTTAGATACCAAATATATATGGGGAACCGATCCTAGTACCTAGTCAGCCATATCTTTGGAAAGCTAGTGTAACTATGTACAGTACTCACATGGAGATAGAACCGAAACTTGTTTTGGTAGAACCGTAAAACTGTGAGTTGTGATTGAATGGTACTTGATCAATAACATAGTTCTTGAAAGTCAGATGAACTAATTCTAAACTTGTTTGGAACTGTGGTAAATCGGTTTCAAGTGAGCAAGCATGAAAAAGACTTGCAAGAGTAAGATGTCGTCACTCTTTGAACACGGTGCATTAATGCTTATTCTATATTGTTCAAAGATATTCCTTAAAGGCTAAGAAGGAAGTAAATCCCAAGATCGAATTAAATAAGTTAAGAATCTTTTTAATTAAGGGTTTTTAATTATATATGGAAAATAAGAATTAGTAATGTGCATTTGCTAATTAAAGATTTTCCAAGGAGATTTCGATTGTTATTTTTGGGTAGTGCATTCACAGGAATTATGAAAACCGAATTTGGTGGAGTAATGAAAACTATCTTGAGAATATTTTTGGTTTTGGAAATTCCTTGGTGTCCAAACTTCATTGTCTATAAATACTTTGAGTTTGCATTTCTAGCAAACTAATCCTACATGACATAGACTTCTTATTTTGTCTTTGTTACTGGTGAAGCCACCTATTGGAGAGGAGAGTAATCTAATTAGGTGAAATCTCTTACGGCCGCTCAATTTAAAGTCTTCTTTGGGATTGAGAAGCTCTAGCGCGACCCGTTGGTGGGAAACTAGATATTGAGGTTTATCTTTAGTTTTCGTATTGATTTGGTTGACTAACGGTGGTTGAACTTTGATTGCACCTAGTTTTTTTATGATTGAGAATCTTCTCTTCTGTTATAAGATTCACTCAAACTAGTTCAAGGTTTCGACAGGGATCTTTAGACTGTTGTTAGATCTAAAGACGATCTTGTGATAATCCATTGTTAACAAATTCCATTACGTGTGTGATTGATCACAAGAGATTCAAGTAATTGTGTGCAGGTGTTTATTGAAGATTAAGAAGATTTGAATACAAAGAAGATATTGAAGATTTCTGACTTGGTTTTTATAATATTTGGTGTGCACAATACTTGTTTGGGAAAAAAGAGGATCCAATTAATAATCGGTTTATCCTTGTGGTAGATTGGATTGATTAATTGAGGAACATCGGCATCAACACATATAACTTAGTTGAAGAGTGTTGTTGGCTTAATCTTAATGATTACCTTTTGGGTGATTGAACATAAGATAGATATTGGAACCTGGCAAAGGAGTTTATGTTAAGATAAACAAGGGGACTTTTGCGCAACTCATATCACTTGGTTGAAGAGAGTTGATACCAAACAGATTTGTTGTTCCTTTACTGTTTGTAATACGATCCAAAGGAATTGGTCCAAGTACGTGACTTGTTTACAGGTTGGAGACATGGGAATACAGAAGGAACTAGGTGAACTATAGGTTTAGTTGCTTGGTCTCAACTATACGAAGTTGTCTTATTTTGTATAACGGCTTGATCCTGAGAGTATTCAATTCTGGACTAGGTCCTGGGGTTTTTCTGTATTTGCGGTTTCCTCGTTAAAAAAATCTTGCTGTGTCATTTACTTTATATTTCCGCATTATAATTGTTTTATTATAATTAAAGTAAATTGCACAAACGTTAATTCCTATTTACTTGATATGTGAATCCTATTGAGTTTGGTTATGTCCGAACCTTTGTATCAAGTAAACACACTATGTTGTCGTATTGTCTCGATCTCGTATCAATAGACGATCACACAAAGTGTGAACCGATTTGTTGTATTGTCTCGACTCAATCCATAGACAATCACTTCCGGGGAAAGGACTAATAGGAAGGAAAAGTTATAGCTTGAGGTATATTTGGGGTACCCTCACCTTTTCAGATATGAAAGGTTGTTGCTGAAGAAATTACATACAAGATTTTACTGACAATTTCATCCACAGTTTCCTCCATAGAAAGAAGTTTTTCAAAGTTGAAGCTGATAAAGTCTGACCTTCATTCGAAAATGTCACAGTTTTTGTTTTTAAATAACCTGGCAATGTTATATATTGTTGTAAATATGGTAAACAACATGGATTACGTCGTAATAATTGATGAATTTGCATCGAGGAGACTAGAAGGTCAATTTTTAGTAAATTAGCTACTTTTATGTAGTCGTTGCAGATTTTATTGTATATTACTTTGTGATCCCCCTTTTTCGGTTTTTTCCTAGAGACTCTAAAACATTTGCTACAGATCTGTCTGAGCAGAACGGGAACTAGAAGAACATAATTAAGATGAAATGTATATGTACATGATTTGATGCTTGATTTTCTTCATGCCTCTCATATGTGGACGTAACTTGTATTTCAAAAGCATCAAGAGTGATGTGATTATTTGCACATATATCAACATACTATTGATTCTCATATAAAATATTAGCATAAGCTAACATACATATGAGCTGTTGTGGTGTATAAACATATGGTAAGCATACTTTAGGCTGTTTCTGCATTCAAGAGCACCTTGACCAGATTTAACACATATTTAACAAACTATAATGGAGTTAGTGGAAGGTTCAAAGCTTGGAAGTGGTTTGATTACAAAAAGATAAGAAGAATAACTAGAATGAAACAAAAAAGAAGAATCAGTGCCTCTACCAAACTGATAATGTCAGTTCTACCACCACCTCTTACAAAATTGATTGATTCCAGTAAAATATACCACCATAACCTCTATCATAAAATCTATAACTGCAAAAAATCGATTTGCATATTCAATAAGGATATTTGTATACTTATCACTAACAATATCTTATTCACTAAGCAGATTATTATATACTTCAATACAAGTAATAGGTGGATATCTATGTCTTGTAGAGGTAGGAAAAGGTAAATAATTAAAATTAAGCGCAGTCAAAGTAACAACAACAAGTTCTTTGTCAGAAATACACTCACCAATATCAGCAAGTTGATCTGATAAAGATTTGATTTAGTTATTAAAGAAGGAATATATTTATCACCTTGTTTGATAGATAAGAGTTTAGTTTGTAGCCGAACCGAGTGGATAGAAAAATATCTAACAAATCTTTTGAAAAGGTGTTCTGTAAGGACATTAGGTCCAGTAACCACTTGGACCTCCAACAGCTAGCCAAGGATGGAGATAGAAACCAAAGTCCTTAACCGTGGTTGCACCTGCATAAATTGTATCTTTCAATAATTCTTTTTTATCCATTAAAAAAATACTTAAGAGAAAAACTAAAAACACAAGCAAAAATTTCAAATTAATAAGATTAATCAGAAAACATAAAACCAACCGGTTACAACCTAAGAAAATAACATACAACTAACTTTTCATAGTTAGATGGTGTTTAGATCTACATTAAGATTTATAGATGCAGTTGTCCGTCTATAATTTCTCACATGCGAAATAGGCTTGAGAATTTAAATATTTATAGAATCGTCCCATTTTAATTTTATATTAAATAGACTTGAATTGTATAAGTTTTTGCCTAAATTTTACGATATTTGCTTTGAAAACTAATAATATAAAATATTTGCATCGTATAAAACACTTCTTAAGAACGCACGATTGGGGTATATGAATTAATATTCCCGTACTTAGGGGTGTTTTTCGGGAAAATTTTTTACTAAACTACCCTTTAAGTTAATTAAAAACCTAAGAAAATGACTATGATACCCTTCCACATAAATATAAACATAAATCTACAATCCAAAATCGGAAACCACATCTCCCATTCTCTTCTCTAACCTATGCCATCTAGAATAGGTTTTAAAAAAAAGAAAAATTTCCATCGTTCATCTTTAATACTATTTCATCATCAATTCAAAAATTTCTACATAGATTAACTGATTCTTGAAACATGCCTCCCCGAGAGAAACCCAATCCAAAATTAAATCGAAAGCACAACAAGTACAAAAAGAAAGGTTAAATCGGATTTCTCTTGAACAAGAAGAGGAATCAGACAATCAAATCTCGAACAAATGGCTTCTATGAGAAGGTAAGTGAATCTCGATCATTTTATAAGTATTTTTGTTGATTTATAGTCGTGAGTTTAGGTTTGAATCTCGAACCCTAACTGAGAATTTTCAGTTACAATCAACTTTCGGCATTGAATTTATGTTGATGATGGCGATCCCGGTAAACAAAAACGATATTGATTTTTATACGAATTCCCTTTGTCGGTATTGTTTTTAGTTTGAATACCATGCCGAAAGAGGTATCTATAATCACCAGATTTTACATGTCCCAAACGACACTGATTTTAGCTTGAATACCATGCCGGCTTGGTTGTCGGCATTGTTTTTAGTATAAAGGCTATGCTGGCATTGATGTTTCGGCGTTGTTTTTGAGTTTAGTTTCAATACCAACATGTCCTAGAGTTTTTACAGAAAATATGGTACAAATGTGTTACCATCCGGCATGGGAGACTTTTCAAATTCAATGTCGGCTATCTGTTTCTTTATTGATTGGTTAGTTTAAATACTATGCCGACACTTCTTCCATATCTTGAAGAAAACTCTACAAGAAAATTTAATTTAGACGACATAGTTTTGTTTTCAAATTCAATGCTTGCTTTGTCTGTCAGCATTGTCGACATATTTCGTACAATGCTAGTTGTTCATATTTAATGCCGAAATTTAGCATCTCTGTGTCGGTTGCATCTTTGAATTTTGTTTGTTGTTAATTGTTTGTATATCTTTTGATGCAGGGATAAGCCATGAAAATTAAGAAATGAGATCTTGGCGTTAAGAAAGGAAAGAATAAAAATCTTGGCACTCTTAAGTCTCTGCCTCCTCAAGGGTAATAATTTGGTCACAATAAACATTTGGGGGCAGACTCTAAAAGAGGGAAAGATTAGGAGCGTAGGAACCATAGTAAACTATCAACCCGTGAACCTACTGGAGAATCAGATGGTGAGGACGATGAAGAGGAGGAAAATTCAGAGGTTGAACCAAGCCGAGAACCAAGACAAGATGATGAGGAAGGTGAAAAATCAATGCAAGGTGAAGTTCAAGAAGAACAACTGGTAGAAAGAGCACAAAAAAAGAACAAAGGAAAGAAATAAAAAGTTTCGCACCTTCCTCATCCTAATGGCATGTTACCTGTCCATGATGATGACAAATTTTAAGGTGAACCAGTTAATCCGGCACTTCTATTTGGCTATAGGGACTCGTGGGCGCTCACCAAATTTATTCAAACTATATAAGACTTTCTACGTTGTGCTAATGTATTGCTAGATCCAAAGAATCCCAAAGTTGGTGATTCTCCTCGTACAAGTCCATCTATTCTTTCGAGTGATTGGGCACTACGTCATTGTTTTTAGTCATGGCACAAAGCGGTGACAATGGACAATTTCACTTTAATTTGAGAATGATGAAATGATTGTTGTTCACTAACCCTAAAATAATCCTCCTCTTTTTAATATATCCTCCGCACTTTTGCCACTTTGGTGTAAACGTTGTTTATACCGTAGCGCTAAAACCATGAACGACACAGTTAAATGTATCTGCTAGTAGATGCCCACATACCGGCAAGCTCATCCAATATTGTGTAAAAAGGAACTTTATCGGCTCCTTAGATCCTAGCACACAAGCATGCAAATCATTGAACTAGTTTTCATCGTCAACATCTACTTTATAGTAGCTATTCTTTCGATAAGTATTGCGACCATCATCTTTCTAGCGTATTGGAATTATGTCATCCCTTCATTATCCGCTGAACCAGCCAAATTAAGATACAAAGCTTAGTGAAAACACATTCTTTCTGGTGTAAGAATATACCCATGTGGCTATCCTCTCTCATTAGGTCGACCGAGCGAAACGAGGAAGAACTCTATATATGGTGACTTTGTGTCGTTGTGAAGCGTGACATTTTTTCCAATTTAACATAAAAAGATGGGATTTGGTTCAACGATGAAAGTACGACACTACCCCTCTAAATCAAAATTTACTTTGTTTCCTTTAGACATTTTCGTAAATAAACCGAAAAGGAAGGGCAACTAGGTATTAGACATTTTCGTAAATAAATCAAAGAGGAAGGACAATAAGGTATTAGATATTTTCGTAAATAAATCAAAGAGGAAGGGCACATAGATATAAGAGCCAAATAATATTATAATTTCTTATGTATCCTATTTTTTAAGAGTATAATTGGAAAGATTAATTGGGGGATATGGAAAGTAATTGAGGGATATTTTACTGTTCATGCCGGCATGGTTTTTCAATGCCGGAAATCAAATATGTCATGGTTTTTCCATGCCGACATGAACAGTAAAATATCCCCCAATTAATCCTTCTATAATTGATAACCAAACTTTAATATGTAACATATCTAAAAATCAGTGTCTTGGAATTTTACAAATTTTATCACGTTGGAAAGGTTTTTAAAAAATCTACGCAATGAGTACAAAAAACAATCTCAAATTTAGAGTTTTTATGAAAAAATCGAAGGTATTTATATTTTAGGCACAATTTTTCAAAATAAATGTATATCCATTATGCAAACTACCACAAAGGATACATAAACTTTATGTAACCATATTTTAGTTTATGCATCAACTAATTTTCCTCTAATAAAACGATGTAGTCCCTTCATTTCAAGAAAAGTGATACTTTCACTTTAGGCACAATTTTTTTTTTACAGTCCAATTACAGCAGTGTTTCCTTTTTTCTTCGGTCGGTCTCCCCACCGTGGAAAAAAAAAAAGTGCTTGGCGCCGAGTAAGATTTTTTCTTCAATCCGTATGCTAGAGTGACCACTTGGCATGATAAAATTTGCTGGTTTGGGGGTTTGGATCTGGGCAAGGCTTGGGACGTGAATCCTGTGAAAATTGCCGCCATGGCGTCTGGCGGGGCGAGGAATTTATCGGTTACGATCTACCCCGTCAGACTCAGACATGGTCCAGCTCTTTGAAACCCTACCAGTTTCACACCCTAATCTTGACCCATCTTAAGGCTAATTGTTTTGCTGATACGAATATATTCTAGTGTACAATATGTACATATCCCAGAACTCAATTGAAAATGGAGGAGGATTTAATGCAGTATACAATTTGGGGCAGCTTACTTTTCTCAATCTAGTATACCAAACCAAAGCTTTAAATGAGCTTACAGTTTCAGCCCACAGAAGCTAGTATCCCACTCACCATCAGCACCTGGTTTTAGATGGTTTTCCTAATTCCGCCAATTTTCTTTCTTTGGCTAAATTACCTACGTAATTTTCTACTCATTCTTTTTTAAGAGCAAAGGGCACCCAAATTACACCTTTTGTGGAAAGGTGCGGGCAGGGAAGAAATCGTTAAAAATGTGATAAAAATATGCTTTCCTCACTCGCTCGACCAGGTGAGTCAAGCCTGCCCGTTTTATTCCCAACCTACCATTCCTGGTCGGGTGAGTTTCCAGGCTACCCAAAAAATAAACTAGGTAGAAATGTAAACATGTCTTATATATGCTACCCAAAAAATTAAACTGGGTAGAAATGCAAACATGTCTTATATAATAAATTGGGTAAACAATAATAATATTTAGATTGTTAGCAATGGGACCATTCATCTCATTGAACAAAACTAACAAAATATGATCCTGAGAAAATGCTACCCACAAAATCTGAATCAACTCTCCCAACTTGAGCGCGCAGAGGCCTAGGTATTTGAAAGCGAGAAATCTCTTGGTGTTTCTAGTGGTGGATGCACCTTCAATGATATACTTGATTCTCCGCTTCGGCTCGATCAGACATTGAAATTCTAAAGAACAGAAAACCAAATGAGATCTCGTGAGAATGGTCATCATAAGAGTGAGAACCAAAGAATGATATACTTGATTCTCCGCTCTTTCACTCTGCGAGGCAATGCATTATTGTACAATGCAGATCATTTATTGTACAACATTCTTATAAAGTCGCCATTAATCTCTCATATGATGACGAATATGGTATCTTGTCTTTGGTCACCATGTTGAGAAGTAGACTTTAGCTTGATGGATTAACGATCGATGTTAATATTTTCATTTTTTTAATTCCCCAAGTCTCAGATATTCTATGAATCCAATTGTGCAGGATGGATGAAATCCCTGGAGTGTGTTTGCTAAAACTTTGTGGTTCTGGAGGCCGCAACCACCCAAAGCATGAACATAACTTGGAAAATTGTAACTTATGAAATAAATAATGTACATAGTTTTTGTTTTTCTTGTTCATTGTGATATGTGAAAGGAAGTATGAAATGTGCATTATGTAAATGTGTACGCTAGTTGTGTGAGTCAGAAAACATTCCAAGACAAAAGGTTTCGTGGTGTACGTTGAAGGATTGATTGCTGGAACTGTATTGGCTTGATTAACTGATCGATGTTAATATTTTCTCATCATCCCGAGAAAATGGTAGCAACTCCATTTTCTCATCATCTTTGCCAACTGCCGATGGCAGCAACTCCATCTTATCTTCATCCATCGAGCTTCTCCCATTTGTTCAACTCTTCACTAACGAACATCAAACAACCATGATCACTCAAGCAAATTTCTATAATCACCTGCTCGAGCTCCAAGCTTCCCCTTGCATCATCAGGACCACAGTTTCCAACTCGTCTTCACTGCCATCATCACTGCCGTCTTCACTGCCATCATCATCAGGACCACTGCCATAATCCGCTGCCATCAACAACAGCATTACAAACTCAATCACCGGTGATTAACTAACCTAACCTAACTAGGGGTAATTAACTAACCCGACCAGGAATGGTAGGTTGGGAATAAAACGGGCATGCTTGACTCACCTGGTCGAGCGAGTGAGGAAAGCATATTTTTGTCACCTTTTTAACGATTTCTTCCATGCCCGCACCTTTCTACAAAAGGTGTAATTTGGGTGCCCTTTGCTACTTTTTTAACTACTGCGCTCATTCCATTCCCTTTCATGTGTTAATAATATCAAGTTACTAGTAGTTATCATCTTTCTTTAATGCTCTTAATTAGGTTCATGCTCACCTCTTTTTAAATGCTCTCTTTGTTCTTATGCGGGTATCCCTTATACCTCTCTCCCTACCTGTTCTCTCTGTTGCACATTCTGTAGTTTACTTAAAAGTTCCTCATTTCAAGCTGAACTTCTGGTAAAACATAAAAGAGGAAGGTCTAAACCAGCAGCAAAAGAAAAGGTGGGTTTAAGAGTAAGTTAAGAAAAACAAAGATGGGTGATTTTGGAATAAAGATTTTGTCAAGAATGTTGGAAAGAATTTTTGTTGCTGGGATCACCTGTATTTTTGCACTCGGTAAGTTTTTTCTTTAAAACTCTCTCTTTCTCACTGTGGGTACTTTACACATCCATGCATGAGTAAAGAATGATTTTATCATGCAAGTATAGGAGGGGCAATTGTTGGAATGATTACAGGAGCAATTACAGGGCAAACAACAGAAACAGGGTTCGTTCGCGGAGCTGGAATTGGTGTTGTGGCTGGTGCTATTGTTGCTGTTGAGTTGCTGGAGTCCTTGCTCAATGGCGATTCATCGTTTAAGGTTAGATCATTTGTAGGACATGAATCTCATTTGCCATTATAATAATCCATATACAAATAACCAGTGATGATAACTAAACGGAACTCAGTGAGTTAGTACTCAAGTGGGGACTGACTGAGTGACTATAGTTTTTTCTCCTCTAGCTAGTTTGGTCCCCATTCCCATGCATTGTAATCAATGCAATGTGGCCTAAAATAAATGAAACTTGAATGAAAAGAACTTGGGAAAGAATGAAAACTCTGGGAAGAGGTATGTCAGTCACAGTCGAGGTCAACCGTCAAACTCAGCTGTTTGGTAGTAGTATTTTGTTGTTGTTTTGACAGACAAGTGATAACGCAGCTGTTCGGCATTGGCATGGACCAGATTATGATAAACCAAATGTATGTTAGAGCAAGTCTTATGGGAAGAGGTATGTCAGTCACAGTCGAGGTCAACCGTCAAACTCAGCTGTTTGGTAGTAGTATTTTGTTGTTGTTTTGACAGATAAGTGATAACGCAGCTGTTCGGCATTGGCATGGACCAGATTATGATAAACCAAATGTATGTTAGAGCAAGTCTTATGGTGGAATCTATTCATCTTCCATCTTCCACGCCACCTCAGCACTTGGAACTGTGGATGGAAGCGCAAGTCTAATGGTGGAATAGTAGAAACGACATTCTTAATAGTGTTTTACGCCATTCTTAATAGTGTTAAAAAATGCTATTTTTAATGGAAAATGGAGCTAAATCTACGATAGAAACGCTATTCTTAATGGAGCTTTTTTCTCATTCGTTAGATTCTAAACAACTCAGTTTAAATCTACGGATAAAAAAAAAACGCTATTCTTAATAGAGCTAAGCTCTATTCTTATTAGCGTTTTTTGTCTTTTAGCGCGCTATATTTAATAGCGTTTTACGCTATTCTTATTTGCGTTTCTATTCTTATTTGCGTTTCCATGGATTCTACGGACCATTCCACCAACTCATGGAACCCTGCTTGGATTTTCTGTGAAAAACCCCAACTTGGATTTTTTGTGAAAAACCCCAACTTGAAAGCCATTAGACTTGACATTTCATGAATTTTCCACACTTGCAATAGGTTGGATTCCATCATAAGTTTTTCTTATAATGTTGCTACGAAAGTTTGACACTTGAACTTAGTACTAAAATCTTAGACTTTTGTATGGATATTTCCACGTGGTTTTATGTGTGCATGTGAACTGAAAGGTGATATGCTTCAGTTCGACGAAATAAAGATAGGCAGCATATGATATGGGTGATGGAAAACACAACACAATAACAACGAGAATTCTCTAGGGGGACCAAAAATCAGATCAGCTCTTTTAAGCCTCTTTTTGACATCAAAGCATCCTAGTATTATTCATTTAGCAGCCACAAATTCGGTGAGGGTGGCGGGTGGCCGGCGTATCTCACTATATACTACACCACAAGAAAATCTCGACGGCATCAAACAATACCTCCACATGAGAGCGATATTTTGTTCACGTAGGCAATCATAAAGTTGATGTGCAATACAACTACTATTTAGCCAAAAGGTGTTAAGTGTTAACTAACAACAAGTAACGATAGAGCGTTTCATAACATGCTGAAAGGCCTTCTCCAGTACGGATACCATTAAACTTTAGAATACTGAATGAGATTATGTATTATGTATAATGCAGGTAGGAATGTTTGGAAGCTTAATAAATGGAAAGATATTTCGGGAATGGGTTTGCCCAGCAATGCTCAAGGCTTATCAATGGCAGGTAAGAGAATCAAGATTACACTGTTATGTAGTGATCTCACACAACAAACAACACAATTTCTATTCGATAATTTTCGATAATCAAACCACTCAAATCCACAGGATCACTAACTAATATTAAGGCACCCGCTATCAAGATAAAATGAAAGATAAAACCAAACTCAACAGAGGACGGAAGAACAACAAACAACACAATTTCTATTCGATAATTTTCAAAAAATAAATAATATGTAAATGTTATGCAAATTTACAATACCAATAAATAGGGATTCACAACTCCAAAGACATGGTTTGGTGTTCGGATAAGGAGTTTGAGTGTCCAAACAAACACTACACACATTTATTTTTGATCACTAACTAATATTAAGGCACCCGCTATCAAGATAGTAGCCACTAACAAGGACATGACAAATACCTACCCCTCCAAACCATCCTTGTCCTCAAGGATGGAAAATAAAGAGTGAGATCGATTGAAGCCACACACTGTTGCGGCGGCTTCTGAACACGATAGGAGATGGTATTTTATAGACTTCAACAACCAGGCCCATAAAAAAGTTGAAATCATTCCTCGAACTTCAGTAAGCAAGCCCAATAGTACTACCTTCATCTTCACGGCTTAGTAGGCCTTAATAGCTTTGACACTGACTTCCTGACACCCACAGATAACAACTACAGCGGAACTTCTACTGATCGTATAAGAAGAACCATCTTTTGGGCACTACCCAAAAAAAGTGGGGGATTACCCAACTTTAACTGTAGCGGGTATTAGAAGTAATATTTAGTCACCCCTTAAAAAAAAAAAATTAATACCCACTTTACCCTTAACTAAAAACTTCGTGATTCATGATTCATGTGATGAATTTTTTTATTTTTTTTTAGCAATTATGATATGAGTGATCATGTGATCAAACCTACGTATCAGAACCCCCTTCACCTCCTTGTTTATATGTCAATACTTCAAATGATCCAAATATGAGTTATTTGTTAGAAGAAGAAAAAAAAATTCCCCAAAGTGAAGAGAACCCACCAAATGATGGATTTTATCACCACAACCCAAGATGAACATATGGGTACTCAGTTTTAGTTAATGTAGGTTGAATTGTGGGAAAAATTGGACAAACTCAAATTTTTTGGGTAAAAGTTCTATTAGGGTAATGGTAGTTCGGTTACGATTTAAAACATAGGTAACCGAACATTTTCAAAGTGTAGTTCGGTTACTGACCTTGTAGACGCAGTGTAACCGAACTACATGTTAATGGTGGTTTGTTATAGTTCGGTTAGGAAATTCCAGAAGACATAACCGAACTTTTATTCTAGACTTTCCTGGGAAGAGTTCGGTTTAGTCGAGTTTTATACCTTGGTAACCGAACTTTAAGTTCGGCAATGTCGCAAACTACATGTATACCGAGTTGCTAACCGAACTAGTATGTTCGCTTTGGTCTAATTTTTGATTCTCATTACCGAACCTTTGCATATAAAATGTAAATATCGACTTCGGTAATCTCGCAATTGTTTTATTAAAATTACATAACCGAACTTTATGTTCGGTAGGGTCGACGAAATTTTTTACATTTCCGAACTTGTAAGTGTTTCTTGTTTTTATTTCGGAGAAAAGTTCGGTTGAATTTTTTTTTTTACGACATTACCGAACTCAATATATAGGTTCTGAGAGAAGAGTTCTTGGTCGGAGAAAAAAATCATGACGTAACCGAACGTGTGTTCGACACAAGACTGGGGCAACAACGCCCCAGACCCCTTGATAGCGCAATTGAAAATATTCCAACAAAAAATTTACCTTAAAAGTGAAATTCTTGCCGATAACTAATGTTTGTAATGTTTCAGGTGGATTATGCCCTTAAGTTTCCCTTTTATGCTCATATAGAACGCATAGAGAACAAGAGAAAGGTGGAGCACTATAACTCAAATAACTTGAGCGTTCTTAAGACTTCATATAGGTACATTCCCTGCAGGATTGAAAAACAAACGATATGAACATTTGTCAAATAGACTTCATACTGGTTCATCATCCAGTTCACTGCCCGTTTGAAACTATGTTAAACGACAAAGTCTTTTTTCGAGAGAACAGATTGGTTCGGAAGAACAATTTACGACGTAACCAACTAAACGTTCTACCGAAGAAAAAAAAAAAAAGTTGCGACGTAACCGAACGTTAGTTCGGTTAGGAAAAAACAATTTTCTATGTAACCGAACTGTTATCTTCTCTTCTCACACATGGAAAAATGTTTGATCAAACCTTGTAGACCTTGGCAAGTTGAGAATTTTTCACATGGTCCAGTTTTCTTAGTTGCCTCTCTATCATATGGTACGACGTTACTCAACCTACAATGACATTTTCCCTCATATTTTGTTGCTCAAAGGTAGTTCGGTTAGGAAAGAAAAACTTGCGACACAACCGAACTAAAGTTCGGTTATGGAAAAAAAATTGTGACGTAACTGAACTTTTCTCTTCGAAAGAAAAACCTCCATTAAATGTTTAGTTCGGCTAGTTCGACAAAGTTTTTCGCATAATTCCTAACCGAACTTCTCTCTGCAACTTACATTTTCAACTCATTTTAATGATTACTTCTCATTTTTGCAACCAAAAACGAATGACAAATAATGGGTTTGTTATGATTTTGATTTTGATTTTGCTTTGTTAATGATTTAAATTAAGATGTATATATAGAGGCGGCTGTGGTGGTGGTTCAAGGTGGTCGGTGGTGGTGAGCGGCGGGGGTGATGGGAGGAGGTGGTTATAAATATAGGTGGTGAGGAGAGGAGGTGGTAATATATATATATAGGTTAAGGGTAGGTTAGTCATTTCCACTTTATGAGACACCCCTTATAATGTTTGGTGGATATTTGAAGTAATGGGTAGTCCCCCACTTTTTTTGGGTAGTGCCCTATAAGAAATGCATTCACACGTAAGGAGTAGAAGTCCAGTATCAGTTGAGTGACTTGAGTTATAACTATCACCATCGAGTATGGCGGTAAGTATGTGATTGGATGATAACAAATCTTCAAAAGAGGCCAGAGTGTTATGTTTCAACATTTCCACATGTTTCACAATATTACTTTTACCTATTTCAGCCAAGGCATGAATGGAATTATCTCTTTCTTCATCTTTGTAATTATAGCCAGGAGCACCTTGAGCGGGATGTAATGATATTTCAAGACTAATGCTGATATTCATACAATTAGCTTATCCATTTCTCCCCTGTAGTACTATTACTTTTCCTTCCTTGGCTAAAGTAACTTGTTGCCAGTCGACTTCTCTCACGCTGAAGTGAATTTCCATGCTAGTTACACTGCTCCAGATAACATTTCCTGCACCCCATAATCCCCACGGAAACAACTTGAATTCACATTTCCAACATACTACCAGGAACAACATACAGTAAATTTTTTTTAAAATAATACTCGATAATATAATAGTCAAGCTAAAATAATAAAAATTTCCAGTCCCCACTCGGACCCTTAATGCTAAAATAATAAATTCGATAAAATTATAATATGATACATTTCAAAAGTTCTCCTTAAACATTAATAGGTCCCAAATATTATATGAAATAATAATTTCATTAGAAAATAAAAAATAATTTTCATACATATGCATAAAATCTGTATAAAAATATTTTTTCATGAAAATTAATAAGATTTATTACTTTAAAAACAAATGCATGCCGTTCTAAAAATATTTCCGTTAATCTTTTTTTTAATCTTTTTCTATGTTTTCCATTTTTAAAAATCTATTTCGGTATTTATCCTACGATTTTTTATTTTTATTTTTTTTAATATGGAAATTGTCGTTTTTTCCAAATAATTTTTTTAAATTAAGAATTATTCTTTAAATTAATATATTATTATTTTATCGATTAAGTAATTTCTCTTTAAAATAATAGGATTTGGTTGGTCCCAAGCCTATTATTTTATAGATGTTTTACTGTAAATGGAATGTGAATCATTACGAGCATGAGTTGTATTCTCATTATTCTTCTCTCGTAGAAATTCAACTCCATAACTGCCTTTCGAACAATATGACTCTCATTCAGCATATCTGAAGGCATTCGACCATATACGAAGACACCCATCCTTAAAAACCATAAACAACTTCTGCTAGTTGTGAGAATCAACACAAGAAAATAGGCATGGAGCCAGATCCAATAATCTTTCGACACATCCAGAAAATTGTGTGAGAAAAGTTCACCAGTTGGTACATAAGTTGCTCTAAATAATATTACATACCGCAGAAAGCGTCTAGGTCGCTCCATAGGGAATTTATGACAGACAGTAGCTACCGCATTGAGTGGGATTAATTCACTGTGACAGTAAGTAATAAAGCTAGGCCATCCAAGCAACATGTAACTACCAGCATTTTCCATACTCCTTAAATTGGAGGAGACCAAAGTGATTCCAAACACAGGTAAGAAACCCAATAGGTTAAGCTCAAGACTAGTTACCTTCCACACCAATAGGAAGTCTCTGATGACTACGAGCATAATTCCCATAAATCCTTTCGGATTCTCTTTCACCCACTCTTTACGACCATTTCCACCACCTGTAACCTTCGCAAGAATTTCTACGATTCCCACCAGCCTTACAAAAGATTCCCTTCCTATATAAACTTTCCTGCGCCGCAAAAGCTTACGAAAACCTTCAACATCTTCATGAGTGGCATTAATAAACTGAAAGAAGAAACGCAAGGAAGATATATGTTTCCCATGAATCCACTGTTGACGAAGCACAAAACCAATATCACCATGAAGACTCCAGCTATGAAGAGTAGGTATGTGATCGACCAGCAGTTGTGCATTGCTAGATTCAAGTTCCTTTATGACATGAAGTCTCGAATTAGTACTGAGAATATTAACTTGCACCCAAATTTCATAAAACAACTTACTAGAATCACTTGTTGTACTCTCTTCAATAAACACATAACCCATTGTATCTTGATAAAAATGTACCATAGCAAAGCAATAATAGCAAGAGTATCTATTATACTGAAAATCCTTGCCACGGTCGAACACCCAACATCCAAAATCCAGACCTTGAAGATACGGGAATAGAGATGCAATACTGTCCTGAATATAGTTAGACAATGTGCTGAATGAAAGAAACCATATTACACGTATAATTGTTTGCGAAAGAACCTGTGACAGATAATTTTCATTGTTTCCTTCAACAGAAAACCTCAATGATCCCACATACCTCAACTGTAAGATTAGATGATCTATAACACCAATGAAAAAACATCTTCTACAATTATGCATTTGTTTAGTTAGCTCCCGGTGTATCTTACTTTCATTTACGATGAACCATAAAGATGTGGAAATACTCTCACTTATACCATTTCCTTGTGACGTTTTCACATACAATTCATTATCATAATAATCGTCACCGTCTTTAACAATTTCCAAAACATTTGAATCAGTAAATAACAATTTTAAACCACACCCAAATTGTAGAATCAGTTTATAAACAAATTCATCATTGTATTTATCCATTGAAACAGACTCATCAAACTTTCTTCCTCGATCAAATATCAGTCTAGTATACTTAGCACTAGATGACATACCATGTATATAAGTAATTTGAGTTTGGTGTTTTACGAAATATAACCTGTTAATATCTTCAAACTGCTTTCCTCTATCAAATAACCTTCTCATAACTTCGTACTCAAGAATTTTACCAAACATATAGCAAGCAGTAGTAATAAAATCTTCATTCGCTAGCATACAATCAATTGAATCACCAGAAAACCCATTTGATTGATACCCACTTTGATAAACAAGCTTCTGAACAATTTCCCTATATAATCTATCCAAAAATTGAAAACCCATGAAATAAGGAGACCTTAATTTAGAATCAAAATTCAGTTTGTATTTTCCACGATCGAATAAGCAACGAGAAGAATTCATTATACTGGAAGAACAATTACCCATTAATAGTTTGTGAGTTAGGGTTAATTGTACCTGTTTGAGACTCTCCTCGCTCAATTTGACGAAATTCTTCTTAACAAAATCATTAACTATAACTTTGGCAATTTCATGAAATTGAAAACTCAAATCAGTATCTGAATCGTCTTTTTCTTCAAAGAAATAATAAGGAATTAACCCCAAATCGGAAGATTCTTTCTCTTCTTCACCAATTTCATCCACTGTTGGTTCTGCAGATGATTGCTTAGTAATTTTTGTAGTACCCTTAATGTAAAGGATCAATATCAACCTCTTCCTTACCTTATCCACGCGCTGAGAAAACTTCTTAAGATTGCGCTCTCTGGTTGGAGATTGATTCTCTTCATAATGAAACCGATACAGACAACAAATTTTTTCTAATTGTGCTCTTGTTTTACCTTCTTTCTTCATGGCTTCGAGCTGCAGCGGTGTAGCTTCTTCAAGCTCCGCCATGGAAAAATTTCCAAGGACCGGAACTGCTCTGATGCCAATTGTAGTGATCTACACTACAAACGGATAATCAGACTCAGATCCACAGGATCTACACTGTGAAAATGAAAGATAAAACCTCAACAGAGGGGAAGAACAACAAACAACACAATTTCTATTCGATAATTTTCAGATGGAAATTACGGACCACTAAATAGGGCACAACTCCTAGACATGTGCGACACACACGATCAATAACTAATATTAAGGCACCCGCTAACAAGATAGTAGCCACTAACAGGGACATGACATGTTATTCAGATAAGATCACTCAAGAAACGGTATTTATGATAACCATTTTGGTGCCTGGATTAACTTTTTGTCAGTTTTATTTCATTGCAGGTGGGGACACTAGAAACCAGTTATATCGAAATATCTGACATTTTCGATGTTCAAGGAACCAGAGGAATGCCTCCCAACTCTGTTGATAAACTCCCAAAGTTCAACATTATTCGCAAAGGAACCGTGGATCAATGTGGCGAGAATATCTCTTGTTCAATATGCTTACAGGTATACCCACGTACATATTCTCTCGCTACCTAATTGCAATGCTGAAATTATCCTGCTTTTCGAATTTCTAGCACATTACCTCTAGTTAGGTTGGAATCATTCTTGGGGTGCAGGGTTCTTAGCCAGTGTTTTTGTCTAACAATTGCACTAACTGATCATTCGTCAGTTTGCTTCAAATCCAATTATGTAGGATTTCAACGAGGGTGAAACCGCAAGGGAACTACCAAATTGTAAACATTTGTTTCATTTGCTTTGCATCGACGGATGGCTAATTATTCAAGCATCTTGCCCCGTCTGTCGAAAGGATGTTTTATAATAATAATCAAGACAAAAAAAAGACACTTCAGTGATCTACAACACCCTTCATTGAGACAACAGAATATGGACAACAAGGAGACCGATTCGAACCACAAAATTCCTGGTCCTGTCCTGTATATATTAAGCACCATGATCTGAAACAACATGTACTTGAAAACAGCATGCAATTGGTTGCAGTTTGAAGAACATCTCAAGTCTGAATTCTTCAAGCAACCAAGCAACCAAGCAACTGTAACATAATCTTAAAAAGCATGTATGTACTCCTCTTGGTTGAAATTTTTTCCTGTTTGATCTGATCACCAAGAATTTACATAAAACTGAAGTTGCCCAAGAGTAGATCTTTCTAAATTTCAATACAACTAGTCCATGGGCCCAGTTCATTCGTCATGGCATATTTATAAGTTCATTTCAATGTTTCAATTAAGGTATGAACGGAACAATTCCTCGAACTTAAATGGCAAAGACAAGAGCTTTTGGTTGTCAAAAAGAGCAGAAGAATATCAATACAGTAGGTTAAGTAAGTAGATGCTTAAATTATTATTTCTGCAAAGAAGATAAGACATGAATGTGATCATTCATTAGTAGAATATTATCAGGAACCAATTCCAAAATTCTGTTTCGGAAAGCATTCTAAATTGTAAAACGCAGTAAAAGAGAATAGAACAAGTAGCAATGAAGAAAGCTCGATTGTATCAATAAAATCAGAAATTTACTGTTAATATATATATATATATATATATCGGACTTCTTAAATGTAACATAGACATTATAATGCATACTTACCACATGCATACAGTTTTTAAAAGATTAAGAGTTCTGTTATGAAATACTAATAACAGTTGGATATCGACTAGAAGTTACACACACCATATACTATCTCATCAGAAAGGCACGGACTAGGAGAATTACCTGGTTTAATGTAGATATACTTACTAATATTCGATTTATCTTGTTTAACGAGATCTCAGTATTTGCAGAGAACTCCATAGCTTTAGCTCTTACATTTCACTTTGCCAAGCATTTTTACTTTCTTGTACAGTTGCAAGCCTGTAATTTTCCCCTTCCCGAATTTTCAGAAAGTCTCTTGTCATTCTACTTTCCATTGCAAGCACAATACGAGTTAGTAGTATTAGCTTCTTCCTTCACTTGTTCATCTCCGTTCACTTGTTGTGCACACTGGAGATGAATTTCGTACCCACATTCAATACATTGGTATGCCCATCCTGAACCTTGTTCATCGCATTCGCAACATATGAAAGGCCCACCTCCAGAACTGGCTGACACCAAACTCAGCTCATGCTTGTGACCACTATGAGAGATAGCTTTGGGGTAGCTCTTAGCTTCTTCATCTATCTTTTCTTGTATGCTTAAAAGTTGAGCTTCTGTAAAAGGATAAGCCATGTCTAAGTGTAAGTTAATCAAATTTCTTCCTTCTTTTGTAACGGTTTTTCCATCAGGTCCAATGATGATCAAACTTGGAATGGCTTGAACATTGAAGTACCTTAATAATACTTTAATCATCTCATCGCCATAAGGCAGAGCAAGCCATGGCATTGACTCGCAGCAGCTAAGATATCCTTCTTCATCTCGATCAAGCGAAATGAAAACAATCTCAAAGTCAAGTTTCTTATCTCTTAGACTGTTATAAACACTAGCCAATCTCGTCGTAAACTTCACACATGGAGGACACCAGGAAGCCGAGAAGTATAAGCCAACCGTTTTCCCCACCAAATGAGCAACAGGCACTTGTTCATTTTTGCTAATCACATAATCTCTAGCATGGGTTGAAAGAAGTTTTTCAATAGTTTGAGAAGCTTGATTAGCTTTCTCTTCCAATTCCAATTCCGCTATCCTAACGGACGTAAACGGAAAAGCTTGAACTCCATATCGATATATGAGTTCCACTCCTTCTGTTTGAATTGGTTCGCCAAATTCGTCTACAATTACTAGAGATGGGATTCCTTCAATCTGAAATTTTTGTGTCAAACTCTTCTTAGATTGTAAATCGGAGAAAGGAATAGCTAACCACGGCATGGTTTTATAAAAATTGTCAAAGGAAATCTGATCTTCATCAGAAGATACAAATACTATTTCGAAGTTTGATCCTTGTTCTTTCAATTGGTTATATATATCTGCTAAAATTGGTGTAAAAGTTTGACATTGACTAAACCAATTTGCTGAGAAATACAGTCCAATTGTTCTTCCTTCTAATTCTTCAACTTTAACCTACATAGACTTCAAATTGTAAAAATGCTTGTACATATAAAAAAAATAAAAAAGTATTCACTTACCCAATATATATAAAATAGATAAACTAAACACCAAAAGTAGACTCTAATCTAAGGTGAAAACAGTGTAAAGTTCCAAATAAAAATTAAGAAAAATTCAAGATTGAGAAAGCCTTAGAAAAAGACTCTAATCTCAGAGATATTGCTCAGCAGTTAGGCTTGTTTCCTAATCAAACATTCTAGTATTTTTCAGTTCAGGAAAAGATCCAAGTTAGAATTTAGTCAATTAATGCAAAAGGAACTGAAAATAAGATCTACACAACAGAAAATCTAACTTTCTCAATTAAGCAAAATATAACAGAAATAGTAAACAAAGTCAGAATAGAAAAAAAATTTAAAAAGAAAGAAATAAAACCATGAAGCCCCAATATGGAATATCAAAGTTGAGCTCACAAAATGATGCAACAAAATGAATCCACCATGAAATAACACAAAACAAAGCTTAAAAATGGTACCTGAGCTCCAGAGGAAGAAATTAAAAAATCTCTAGTAATAGAGATTAACAAGTTATAATAAGAGCTAGTCCTGTTGTTGATGATAGGTGAAGCAGCTTCCATTGCTGTTTTTGCTCACTGAAAAGCTTTACTTTTTTTTTTTTTCTTTCTAATGAATGAATATCAAGCAAGGTATGATGAATGAGATATTGGGAGAGTAGAACATATAAGCTGGCACTACAACAGTAGCAGTGATAATCAAAATTTCAAGAGAAAAAAGGTACTTTAATTTTAGACGGAAATTACTACTACCTAAAAAATAATAATAATATTTAGTACAAACAAACACACGCGTCAAAAATGCAAAAACCAAAAGTTTAGTAACAAGGATTAGATACAGGAAAAGAAAGAAAGAGTCATATCTATACAACCAATCGATTGCGACATTCTCCACTTTTTGGACCCCCCTCCATTTTCTTGCTTTTCTACGTGTTAATTATCAAGTCTAGCTACGCACTGTTCCAAAGATAACAGTTAGCAATTCCTTTATGCTGATTCATGTTGTTGTGTTTGATTAATCCGGTAGGAATAGTTTTTCATTAGAATGGAGAGGATCAAGCAAATGCTTTTATGCTGGCAATTTGCACTGCTGATGCGAATTAAAATAAAAAGAAATGAATGGCATTTCGTTTCAAAGAAAGACTTGAAGCCTTTTTTTTTCTATGAAAATATGCAAGTAAGACTAAGGGAGCCATTATCTGGGAATGACTTAATGTGGGAATGACACCTGGTTGTATCTTGGTATTGTTTCTTTCAGTTGAGGAGATATTGTGTGTTCGTTCAATTATGGAGGTAATTTTGTTTGATCCAGCATTTGGATGTGCCAGCATGACTACTTAGAGTGAATGGCACGGAAGGACTCTCCATCAGATAATCAGAGTACATTCGGATTGGGCTTGACATCCTACAAAATAAGCGAATACTTGTGATCTAGTTGTGTGATACTTCTCTTCTTTTCTTTAGTAACAGTGTGCATATTCTTCTAAATTAAGAGTGTTACTCTCATTTAATTAGTTAACTATTAGAAATGATCAAGAAACTGGACTTGTAGATTAAGAGAGTTAAATAAAAAGACGAAATTGAAATATCAAGAAACTGGACTTGTAAAATTGAAGGGGGAAAAAATGATCATGGTCACACGGTAGTGTAGACATGGTTCTCATAATTTGGCCCAAAATTATTGATTACTGCTGCAGCAGTGGGAGGCCGGCATAAGAAAGATGGCTAACTACTAAAACATATTTGGATAGGGAAATGTCCCGCTGAGGTTTTTGTTTAACAGAAGGTGTTAAAATCAAAATCATAATCAATTGCAGAAGTCTACTTATAAGTTTTTGGATAAGTGACAGCCATTTTGAAGTTACCTTTTTAATAAAATCAAAATCATAATCAATTGCAGAAGTCTACTTATAAGTTTCTTTAGTGACCAGTGTGTGGAGCAACAAGCATTGTTTTCTTTGTGGCTATTGTTAGAATATGACCTATTAGATGGAACGGTGACTGGAGGATTCGGGGGAATGTGGGACTATTTCTGACAGCTATGAAAACCTCAGCTACTAAATGTTGTGGTGGCCTAACAATCACTAATCAGTGAAAGTGAAAACATGCATCTAATTTGTCATGGACAGAAGACCACCGGGCTAATTATCTTAAGCCCAACTTGTTAAATTCTTGGCATTACAAGGAAAATTCCTAGTTCTTAGGCCGGCTCGTATGGGCATGGCAAAGCCCCGGTTTTGCCACTTCTGCAACTACTATGGGCATGGCAAAGTGGAAAATAGGCACGGCTAAGCGGAAAATTTGTCACTTAGTTAGGCCAGGTCAAAAAAATTCACCGGGGGTTGAGTCTCGACCGCTCTGTCAAGACTACACCGAATGGTCTAGTTTAGACCTGTAGCGACCGAGACTCGGCCTCTCGGTGGAAACAAGACCGTCCATTAGATCTAATCCAACGGACATAAATTCATCCGTCTATAAATACCCAATTCTAATTTCATTTCAACTCACACCTTCTTCTTATTTTCTTAGATTTTCCAGTTTCTCAAAATATGAGCATGGCTCGGTTCATAGAAGAGAAACACGCTGCCGAAAATCAAAGAGTTGAACATCGAGCTAATGTGCAAAATGAAATAGAAAGAGAAAGAAGTGCAAGAGCTGCAAATCAGCGCAAATTTAGTACGTTAGAAGATGAATGCATCCGTAGGAATCATGTTTCCTTCACTAATTATCCAATCGTTGATGGCGCATTACAGGTCATTCAGTTTTGGTGACGCATTTTACTGAAATTTGAAGAAGAAACAATGAACCTCAACAATCGTGATTTGATGGTGTTGAGTGCTCGATTCTCCATAATTTCTAAGAATGTTAACAAGTATATTGCTATGATAAGGGAAGCGGCTCGAAACATGAGAAGTGGTGAAACCGCCTCCTGGACATTGATCAAAGATGCCGTGTAGAGTGGCTCGTTGAAAGGACGAGGGTACCCAAATACACCACAATCTTTAAAATATCCACCTATAAGTCCTCTTACCGAAAGTGATTGTCTATGGAAAAAGCCGAGACAATACGACAAATCGGTATTCACACTTTGTGTGATCGTCTATGGATACGAGATCGAGACAATACAACAATCAAAGTGTGATTACTTGATAATAGGTTCGGACTTAACCAAACTCTATAATATCACTATCAAGTAATACGGAGTTAAGGTTTGTGTATTTTACTTTTAATTATAATAAACAATTATAATTGCGGAAATAGAAAAGTAAAAGACACAACAAGATTTAGTTAACGAGGAAACCGCAAATGCTAAAAAAAAAAAACGGGACCAAGTCCAGAATTGAATACTCTCAGAATTAAGTCGCCATACAAAATCTAAACCAACTTCATATAGTTGAGACCAAGCAACTAAACCTAGTTCACTTAGTTTCTTCAGTATCCCTGCGCTTCGAACATTCAATAAGTGCATGTACTGGAACAATTCCTTTGGATCATATTCCAAACAGTAAAGGAGCAATAAATCTGTTTGGTAACAACTCTATTGATTCTTTCCAGATAAAGTTATCTCAAGTCATATGCAAAGGCTCTTCCGTTTAAACTAATAAACTCCTTTGCCTGGTTAGATCAATCCAATCTCTATTACCTAAGTAATAAGATTCGGATTTGTAAGAATCAAAATATAACTCAAGATATCTATTAGGTGTTACCGATCGCACGCAACTAATCAATCGAATAAATCTGATTCTAGTTGGATCCCAGCCGATCAAGGTTTGTGCTACATAAACATATGAGAAACCAATCATAAATCTTCTTCGTATTCAAATCTTCTTTAATCTTCAATTAAACCTGCACAACACCACTTGAATCTCTTGTGATTAATCACGCACAGAATGGAGTCTGTTAACAATGGATTATCACAAGATGTCTTTAGATCTACAAACAGTTCTAAAGATCCCGTCGACACTTCGATCTAGTTTGAGTAAATCTTATATCTGAATAGAGGATTCTCAAGAATAAACAAACTAGGTGCAATCAAAGTTCAACAACCGATAGTCAGTCAAATCAATCGAAAACTAATAAGTTGCAATTTTCTAGTTTCCCACCAACGGTACTCGTAGAGCTTCTTGATCCCACAAAAGTCTTTAAACTAGCGGTCGTAAGAGATTTCGCCTAATTAAGGTACTTTACTTTCCGGATAGACGGCTCCACCAAAAATAACAAGAAGATGAAGTTTGCTAGAAATGCAAACTTTGGTATTTATAGACCAAGGATGTTTGGACACCAAGGAATTTCCAAAACCGAATATTCTCAAGATATGCAATAAATGCCCAAATCGGTTTTCATAATTCTTGGAAATGCTTTGTCCAATATTTTCCGAAATCTCTTAGTAAAAAATCTCCAATTAGTAAATGCACATTACTAATTTTATTCTCTAGAGATATGCATTTAATTGCTGGTAATTAAAGCATATAAAACTAACAACCCTAATTAAAAGATTCTTAATTTATTTCGGACCGGGATCTCCTTGAATAATTAAGGAATATCTTTGAACAATAAAAGATAATAATTATTTTTAATTTTCATCATACGAAATCATGCTTGGACATGAATCTTTTTTTGTTTAAATATGAAAGAATAAATTTATTGCTTAAGAATTGGTTGACATGTTCAGTTCATCATAATAGATATCATTAGCTAACCATGTTGGCTTATACTGCTGCCATGCATGGATACTTGGAAAGAAAAGAACTTTCTTCGCAATAGTGTCTGCAACATTATTTCCTTCACGATGGATAAAACTACATTTCCATGTGGAAAAACTACTAAGTAAAATGAATCGCATCTTGAATTATGCTCGCATTGGTCCACATGACTGCTCCTTTTTTCCCGTTGATTTCATTCACCACCCTTTGGCTATCACCCTCTAGATGAAGATCCAAAATTCCTTTCTCCTTTGCCCAAGATATTGCTTTCAAAGCTTCCAGTGCTTCTGCTTGCTCCAATTGTACGACTATTGTGCAGTGTCCCCTAGCTCCATTGCCTGCACCTGTAAAGTTCCGACATATCAGTCATATTCCTGTCAGATTATTAAATTTACACCTGGATGTATCAAAGTTAACTTTGATAAATTGCATATCAGGTTTCTTCCAAAAAAATTGTCTAGGATCATCTCTTTTTTCTCTTCTGCTGGTTGCTGGTGTACCCTGAATTCTTGTCCAGTCAGCCATATGATTTTTCACACTAATGACTATTTCCTCTATCTTCACCTGTGAATTTTCAAACACCACATTGCATCTTGTTTTCCAAATGTGTCACATAGTGAAACATATACAATTAAACTGTGCTATATTTTTAGGTATGTTTCCAACATCATTATCAAACCAAAAATAAATCCATTCATGAATGTTTTTCCCTTGAAAAACTTGTACACAGTTAAGATCAATGCTACCAAGATATAGACTGATTCGATCAAGGGAAAAATTAAGCCAATCCCATGTATCGAATACATCTATTTTACTTGTATCGAATATAAAGTGATAGCCCGGTCCATTTTTAAGATCAAGTTGTATATGCTATCACCTGTATCGAATACATCTATTTTACATTATGTCAAATTGTCAATCCCATGAATAACCTAAACAACTTGTTTAGGATCCTTAAATATGTTATATTGGATTCTTCATTCTTACATAATCTTGGACCAATAAAGCAAGTCTTAAGTAGTTAAAGCTTAGTCATATCCACGTCAACATGCCTACAATGATTCCAAAATATACCTTCTTAGTTACTGGTATTTGATACTTTTAAGGATATATCTAGTTTGAAGGTTTAGATTATACGCGGCAAAGGTTAAACAATTCCGGTGTAACCTATTTTCATAATCTCATGATCAAAAGATTTTTCATTATCAAATCCTATACCAATTGGGACTACCGCGTGATAACAAAGTCTTAATGCTAGCATTATATGGATACAAGTCAATATTTTGATATATGAGATACAAAAACATTGTATTTTAAAAAGGGTAAGAATTAAATATAAACAAAAATGACAAGTGCATTAAATTTTTGCCAGATAAACTCACCATCGTAGATATGACAAGTTTCATATCGACTATAATAAGAAATAGTAAATTCTTAAGTTTTTATATATATAAATGTATAGAAAGTTTTAAGGAAATATGTTCTCATTTAATCACTATATCATTTTTTTTCAAAGGAGAGAAAAAACTCATTTCAGGTATATACGTATCCTCCTCTTATTTATTTTTCATTTGATAAAACAAGCTTTTGTATTTGGAACCGGATGTTCATACTTCTATCGTGTTTTCTTTTCTTTTTTAATCAGTTTAGTCCTCAACGACGCCATCTCCATACTTATCATATGTTTTTGTACAATGAAAATAGTTTTATTTCTTTGTATTTTCATATCATTTCATACTTTCATATGAGACTCAGTCACTTGAATATAAAGTGATAGCCCGAACTGACCAAGATATAGACTGATTCGATCAACAAGTAGCTAATATCTTTTTTAGTTTTTTATAAGGTCAATTTGGTGATATTAATTTATGCTTGTATGTTCATAATCTGATTGATAATGTATATCTATGTAAAATTTGTATGTTCATGTGAAATGTAATTTTTGATACCATTTTTTGGGAGTTTTTTCAAAGTACTCATTTTTTTTTAAAGAAATATATGCTTTTTTTAGGTATCTTTGTTGGAGATATTGTTTTTCCCCTTGAACATGACAGTAGTTTATCTACAAACCCTAAAAGGGGCAAAAACCCTATATTGTATACGTATGTACATGATTTTAGATAATGTGTTTTCTATATCATTGATTATCATAGAGAATATATTATTATCATGGAAGGAGTTGATGGGATTATGGTTCGACGAAGGGTTCCATCGGATCATAGTTTCCTGTTTAGTGCAATCGGGTAAGGTTTAAATAAACGATTATTTTATTTTTTTTAGATCGCTCTCAGGTTGATTCTTATAAATAAATATTCTATTAGTTTCATTGGCATAAGAATGTTTCATTATTTGCAGATATGTAATGGACCATGACATAAACAAAGCAACTGAGCTGCGACAGGTTTTATCTTTAGGGTTAAAGTTTCTTACGAAATTCCTACGTATGTCTGATCTTATAAATGAGTCTCGTAATAACCAGATTTAATAGTCGGCGGGTGGGGTGACATTATCACACATGGAAATAGTATATAGTCATATATTATTATATTACAATATGAATATTATTCAACTATTATGTTAATTATAAAGTTTGCTTCTTTTTGATCGATATATTGTGATTTCTTGGTGTTTGTCTTGTTATATTAATCAATTAGAAATAAATCTAGAATTAACTCATGATTTACACATTTTTTTCTGTTTGCGTCAAATAATTAATTATCAGACATTACCTTACCGGTAGGTTGCTCCTTCCAGTCCGAAATACGAGTATATTATGCATGTCTCTTACCTTATATATTTTTCGGTTTTCTATTTTGAGGTTATTGTTCAAAAGGTTGCAAGTGATCCAACAAAGTATATAAAGGCATTTCTCAAAGTGCCAACTGAAAAATATTGTTCCTGGATTCAAAACTCTAATACTTGGGGAGGTATGTACGATAGTAGCCGTTATGAAGAGAAAAGGAATTCTAGCATGCTTACTTGGTGAAATGTTTATATAGTGACATCTCTCTCCTCAATACATACAAAACCATAGCATTTGGTAGTGTTTTCCAAAAAATTAGAAAATCTAAAAATTAGAAAGTTTTGAATCACTAACAAATAACATTCATTCCGCTGGCATGACTCTTGCTTTATATAGGAGCTATTGAGTTATCCATCTTATCGGAATACTACCAAAAGGAAATCGCTGCATATCATACCGATAACGTGAGATGTTATGTTTATGGAGAGGTATGTATTGCTTCTTAACATTGTGCTTCCATTTATTCTTCATTATTATTTATATATATATCGGTATCAATTTCTAACATTGTTAAGTGTTGTATGTATTGTCTATAACTTTGTATCAGGATCAAAAATGCACCGAAAGAGTTTTGCTAATTTACGATGGTCGCCATTATGATGTGCTAGCTGTATGTCACGCACTTCATTCTTATTGCTCTTACACAAAGAAAGAAAAAGAACCAATATAACCGATAGACATTGTCTTCAAAATATCAAGGATAATTAAATGTCTAAACATATACACAATAGTAAAAAAAACTGATTACATATTGATTATTTATGATTTCCTAATCATCTGGTGTAATTAAGCGACATTTTATTGTGTAGATTTTTGTTGTGAAGGATCTTTATGATTTTGATAAAGTACATAAAATATGTGTGTGTGTATATATACACACATTCATCAGTTATACGTGATTCTTGGCTTTCATGTGTTTGTATGATTAATATATAGATATCCCCGGCTTATGGAGTCTCGGAGGAGTTCGACCAAACAGTATTTCCCGTACAAGAAGATAGGAGTATTGGGCGTGTTCACGAGCTTGCTCTTGACCTCGTCAACGAAGAAGCAAGGTGAAATCGATGTTTTTTCCCGTATATTTACTTCCGAACATAATGCTCGATCGAAAAATTAGTTATATTTATGAAGTAGCCTCTTACGCACTTCATCGCCAAATTTAATATATACTGAAGAAAAAATTGATTATTAATTCTCAGGTTTTAACCATTTGTAAAATTTATGTATCGATAACCCACAAAATCAGGAAAGATGGACATATTGGAAATGGCTCTGTGGATATCATATTTACATGTGTTGTATACGGGTTGAACTTGTTGGACAAAAGGTACATGTAAATATATAGTCATCATAATTTTCGTAAGATCTTCAGTATTCTTAAATGGTAACACGTGTTACACTATTTGTAGTTGTATTAAACTAGAAAACCTAAAGTAAACCGGGAGTTGACGACGGGAAAATTAATTTTATGTTTATTTTTTGAATTATCTCGGTATGGTGGGATTAATCATTGGTTGGTGGTTTTCTTTTATACTATGCAGGAAGCTATGCAACATGCTGAAGCTACTAATCATCTTGAATTTCTTGAGAAACTATAGATAAATGTATGGAGTTTGAGATTGAATATTAGCTAAATATTTTTTTGTTCAGAATAAAAATGTGGATGTAACTGTAAATCCATGTAAGGTTTAAGTAGTTGGAAGTTAACTTTCGAGCTTATGAAGTCATTAGAACAGTCATGCAAAATTATATATCCTTTTCATCTGATTAGTCAGATTGTTAATTAGCATGATTGCATGTTGAAAAAATAAAATAAATGAAATTCACAATGAATAAAGAGAGGATAAATTAAAAACTTATTCTGTAATTTTGTTGCAAGCCCACTAAAGTCTGCATTTGAGCAGTAGGTTTGTCAATTTTATACTCTTTAATGGGTTGCACTTACCAAAATAATTAAATGGCGCCAACAATGCCAATAACTAAAACAAATGAAGATATTCGTAGAATCTGGTTATCTTGATAACGGAAGTCCCTTGGTAAGTATCACGAGTTAGATGTATTTTCATGAGAACCTTAAATGCTTCCGATACTAAATAACATACATCAAATCTATGTGTGTGATGCACGAGGAGAGGCATCAATTCAGTCGCTTCGTGCATCCACACTTATATGCGATCAACTGCAAAAAAAAAAAAAAAAAAAAACTTTTTAGAGATTTATACGGATAAAAAGTAGGGATAATTGGACTTTGGTACCCAGGTTTTGTCCAGGTTTAGGCTTTGGTCTAACATTTGTCTAATGTTAGTGCTTGGTACCTGGACTGGACGTTAACTAGGTTAAGTCCTAACTTCGGTTTAGTAATTATTACAAAATTTATATAAAATGTAATTATTAAATAGTTTAATATCATACCCTTCAGTTTTCTTAATATTTTTCAAACTTGTTCTTAGAATTCGATTTCCTAACCGGAGTCCGGGACCAGCAATTCCATCACTACTGCTTCTAAAACTTTTGCTCTTGATTCACCACTTTCCCTTTTCATCTACATATTCTTGAACATCACACCCAAAAGCAGCAAACCTTCTTTTTTATCACCATTATCAAATAGAACAAGACCCAACTTCTAATTTTTCTTGCCGTTCGTACCAACAATACCACTAGAATCAAGGGAAAATTATTGCTTAGTCCTTTTTTGTGTGGTCCCAAATTAGTTTGGTCCACCAACAAAAGAGGAGTTCGGTTTGGTCCTTATCCTAGTTAGCAATTCGGGGTTCGGCAAACGTACGGAACGGCATATGTACGGGTACTATTCGGTTTTTTTAAAATTAAGTTCGGTCAAAAATCCGGTCAACGGTTCGTGATGCGGCAGTAATTCGGAACGGTATACGTACGTGTATAATTCTTTTTAGAGAAATCAATTCGGGACACAAAATTCGGCACGTATTAATTATGAATGAAGCATAAATATAGGAGGAAATGTATGGAAATGTGTTATATATTATATATAAGACACATTTAACGCCAAAGAACCATCGGTTCAGTGGAGTGGATGTATTGTATGGAGATGTATGGCAGCACTTCGAATCTCCCTACGAGCATTTTTTGGAGAAAAAAGGAAAGGCCACGTTGGGCCTTGACAAACGGGATTAAAACTTGACCAGTTAAGAATTAATGGGCCGAACTAATGCATACGTTTCTAATTCGGATCGTGAAAACCGCGAATAATCTGGCAGGCTCACAAAGTTCACGTACTTGGTTCGGTATTGAAGTGGAACGGCCGTATTGTTTGTGAACGATCAATTCGTAAAAAATCGCGAATCATTCACCGAATTGCTAACTAGGGTCCTTATTCATTCAAAAATATTAAAGTATCTAAAATACCCTCTCTTTTTTATTTTTTCTCTTCCTCACGTGTTTTTTTTTTTTTGTCACTTTTTTTATTTCCTCTCTACTATTCTCTCTCTCTCTTCTTAACATTAATAGATAAAAAAAACTTAAAAAATCAAATATCTCTCGGAATATAAGTCGAAAAATAATAAATTTTATATATTCTGAAAGGTCTCGAGATCTACACAACGAGTACCCATTATACTGTGTTTTAAAATACTTTTTTCGGTGTAATAGTAGTTCATATCCGAGAATGAGCACTATTTTAGAACATGGTAGTTCATTCTACTTCTAGCAGTTCATTTCGTAGAATGAACTCGTATATGCTAGCAATTTGTTTTGTATAATGAACTCATAAAAGTGGTTCATTGTGAAAAATGAAGTCACAATGGTAGTTCATTATTATAGTTCATATTTTAAAATGAACTCGTGGTAAATGTTCTCATTGTAGAATGAACTCATAATGATTGTTCATATTATAGAATTGATAATTCATGTTGTAAAATGAACTCGTAATGATAATTAAGTATGGTAGTTCATATTGTAGACTGAACTTATATTAATAGGTGTTCATTATGGTTGTTCATATTATAAAATGAACTCGTAAATGGTAGTCCATATTGTAGCTAGAACTCGTGATAGGTGTTCATATTGTAGAATGAACTCCTAATGGTATTTCATATGGAAGAATGAACTCTTAATAGTAGCTCATTATACCAGTTCATTTTGTAGAATGAAGTCGTATGGTAGTTCCTTTTGTAGAATGAACTCATATGTTACTTAATTATAAGACTTACATGATACTTTTTTTCAAATAGTTCACTTTTTAAAATGAACTAGCTAGTATGGTAGTTCATTAAAGTAGTTCACTTTGTAGAATGAACTCGTATAATAGTTCATTTTATAGTTAATTTTTAGCTAAATAATAAGGTAAAAAATAAAAGCTCTGAAACAACAACAATGGTACTCGTTGGAAATCTCTCGTGGAGGGATTTCCGAGTATATAAAATTTATCATTTTTGGACATGTGGTTCAAAAGATATTTCAATTTTAAGTTTTTGTTTATTTATTTTTATTAATAAAAAAGGGAATTTTTGCCACTATTAAAATATTATGACATCGCTGAAGACGTCATCCCGCGTGGGTATTGTCCACCCTAGGACCAAACAACAATATTTAGGACCAAACAATAGTATATATATATTTTTTTTAAAGACCAAACAGATAGTTGACTTGGTCAACATGATCAAACTAACTCTTTTTTTTTTAGGACTATATGGTAGTTTCCATTAAAATCAAACCCCTAAACCCTAAATCGTTCAAATCCCATATAAAATCTTACCCCAAAATCAGCACAGACTCCTCCCCTATTTGTTTAAATCTTTATCCTTGATCTCCTCCATCAAAACCCATCTCTCTGTTTAAAGTCAAATCAAAAAAACAAAAAAAAATCACCCATCATAATCAGTACTTGAAATTAGCAAAATCTGAGCATTTGATATCAAAGGGTCATTTAACTCAAATTCAAATCTCAACTGAAACCTTATTGAAACTCAATTGAAACCCATATAGAATCGATGATGTCATCAACTCAAATTAAATCGATGATGTCATGAATCTCAACTGAAACCCTATTGAATATCAACTGAAACCTCATTGAATTGATCATATCATGTGCTCAAATTGAAACCCAACAAAGAATCGAAACCCTAATTTCACTTTTCATTTCAAATCTCAATTCTTCAAGATATCAAACCCTAACTAAACCCTAATCATTTCTACAACAAAAATAGTAAATCACATAACCTACCTTTGCCTTCTTCTTTCATCAAAATCAAACTCTGGATTCTATATCTCTGCAACAATATTTTCTTTATTATTTGATCCAAGTAAAGCAAATCCTCATATATTTATGTGATGGGTTTCAATGGAAAGAAAAAATACAACGAAGATTATAGAGGAGGATGTAGTGGGGAAATTAAAAGATGAGAGAAAGGAAAATAGAGAAGAGAATAATTTGTGGTGTGAAGAAGCCACCGCCTATCGATAGATATGAAAAAGAGAAGGACTAATCAAGACCTTAGACTGTAATGTTTAGGTTGTAACCATCAGATCTTAGACCCAATTCATGGGTAGACTTGTAAACCCAAAATTTTACAATATTTTTATTTTATGAAATAATTAAAGTCTAGTCATAAATAGTCAATGCAGGTCAATGTCGAATCCAGGTACCAAGAACTAACATTGGACAAATGTTAGACCAAAGCCTAAAACTGGACAAAACTTGAGTACCAAAGTCTAATTATCCCTAAAAATTAATCAGCTACTCTCCATTCTCTTAATTTATTTCCACTTCTTATATAAATGGTAGTTACTCAAGTGTATTGAGGAAATTCAAACTTTAATTTAAGTCATCTATGAGCTGTGTGATTTAAGCCTTGATTTACTATCGTGGTTTACCCTCCGAATTGATTCTTTGGATTTCCTTCCTAAATTGGTTGAATACATTTATATTATGGCGGCAATCTCCCAACAATAAAAAAAAAAAAATCTTTAGTAGTTAAAGTTCCACTTCATGGTTTATCTAGAACATAAAGCGTCATCCAATAAGAAAGAAGGCTAAGGAGAGAACTAATATGTAAATGATATATAACAATTAATACCATCATTGATAGAAGATTATCCGATCAAATCAAAATATATATACAAATAATATATATTTCATATTTGGCTTTTCTTGATTTGATATTTGCATTTTTCCAACTAATTCGTTATAATATCTCTATTGAGATTCTATAAATTAACCTTTCTTTAAAAAAAACACAGGAATAACTAGAAAAATAAGATATATGATACTTAAGGCAATGTTACAGTTTTCTCTCTAAGAATGAATAAATGAAAAGAAGAAAATGAACTGATCACATTATAAATGTCGCCACAAAGTAGAGACGGAAAATTCGCTCGACTAATGCAAAAACGCATTGACTAGAGAATCTTTAACGAGGCAAGGCACCCCCACACTAAGAAACGTGCACCTTTAGTTCCTTTACGGGAGCCTTTGAAAACATAGAACCAGTGCATTCTATATGTATTTTTCTGATCGAAATAGGTAACAAATATATTGAGAAAACTTATACTAGAGATAACCAAAAACTAATAACCCAGAGAGATTGCAAAAGGAGTTAAGTAAGATAGAAGACAAGTTATAAAAAGGCACAAGGGTACCATCCAAAACAAATTAAATAAAATAAGTTGTTAGAGCATTGATCGGTTGAACCCACCAAGCGTTGGTATGTCAAGGTTGGTTGTCATATATTAGTATTAAAACTTATAAGTCACTCGATTAGATTACTAGAGTCAACTTCGTCAGGTTAGACTAGGAAGTCTAGAAATATTGAGACATACAAGTATTACTCTGAAGACCAGAAAATTCCGAAGATGTATCAACATCAACGATAACATCATCATTCCACTTGAGTTTACTAATACATGACTTGACTTGTTTCCGTTTCCATATCGTAAGCTTTCAAGTCATTTCTGATTCAAAACATAACATGCAAAGTTATATATGTGAAACTATAATATAATAGACCTGATCATCATATTGTGATCAAAGTGTCAAGGAACAATATCTTATCTTATACTAACTAACCCTCTTTCAAAATACCCGGTTCTAACAAATCGTGTAAATTCGTTAAATAAAAGGGTATAACGGTAAACTCGGATTTCTTTTTTTCTCTCTCGATTCTTCCCTAACCTCTTCAGTATTCTCATTTTTATCTCTACTCAGTGTCGACGACAACCTCCCCTATACATCATCTTTTTCCCTCTAATTTGAATTTTTTGTTTCCAAAATTGTGCCTTAATTATCTCTAAATATCTCAACCATGTAGTCACAGATTCAATCCCCATTTACCGATTTGAATTGGGGACTCAAATTGATCTTATTTAGTGGTTTTAGGTTGGAATTTGCAGTTGAAAGAAATTAAGCAAGGGATTCATTCAAGTTTCATTGGCGCTACCCAAGACATTACAGGTTAGTTTTTGTTTTCCCTAACATTTGAATATAAGCTTTCCCTGACACTCGAACTTTGGAAAACCTAAATTCAATATTTTGGGATTCTGGTATGTTATTAACCTAAATTCTATATTATGTGCAAATTTTTTTTTTTGAAGGATAAAGAGCTAACCGAGTCTGATTATAGTACTCCAAAGTATATAATCATTGTATCTAACTTGGATTTTCAAAGAAGAGCTATAATTCTAGGATGCACTTCTCTTGACTGTAGTCAGAAAAATTAAACTAATGAATGTGAAAAGACGAGGGTACCCAAATACACCGTAATCTTTTTGGTTCAACCTATAAGTCCTCTTACCAAGTGTGATCGTCTATGGACAAAGTCGAGACAATACAACAACTTAGGTATTCACACTTTGTGTGATCGTCTATGGATACGAGATCGATATAATACGACAAACAAAGTGTGACACTTTATAATAGGTCGGTAATAACCAAACTCTATATGATCACTATCAAGTATAACGGAGTTAACGTAAATGTGTATTTACTTTAAATTATATAAAAAATATATAATTGCGGAAAAGTAAAGTAAATCACACAACAATATTTTGTTAACGAGGAAACCGCAAATGCAGAAAAACCCCAGGACCTAGTCCAGTTTTGAATACTCTCAAAATTAAGCCGATATACAAAATCTAAACCAACTTCGTATAGTTGAGACCAAGCAGACTACCCATAGAAACTTAGTTCCCTCAGTATCACTGTGCCTTCGACTTCTAGAGTCACGTACGTGAATAACAAGTCCTTTGGATCATATTCCAAACATCAACGGAAGATTCTCTTTGGTAACCACTCTAATCAATCTTTTCTACAAGATATATATGAGTCGTTGACAAAGGCTCTTCCGTTTAATCTAATAAACTCCTTTGTCTGGTTAGATCAATCTAACTTTAACTACCGAAATAGTCAAGTATAGATTCGCACTCAATCAATAAAAACCTCAAATAGATATATTGAGAATGCCGATCTCACATAACTAATAAATTGAATAAATATGATTCTATTTAGATCCAAGCCAATCAAGGTTTGTGCACACAAATTCACAAGATACGAAAACCAATAAGAAATCTCCTCCGTCTTCAAATATTCTTAATATTCAATAACCTGCACAACACCACTTGAATCTCTTGTAATCAATCACACACAGAATGGAGTCTATTAACAATGTATTATCACAAGATATCTTTAAATATAACAACAGTTCTAAAGATCCCGTCGATACTTCGATCTAGTTCGAGCGAATCTTGTATCATAAGAGAAAATTCTCAAGAATAAACAAACTAGGTGCAATCAAAGTTTCAACAACCGTTAGTTAATCAAATCAATCGAAAACTAATAACACTGCAATTATCTAGTTTCCCACCAATGGTACTCGTGGAGCTTCTTGATCCCATAGAAGTCTTTATACAAGCGGTCGTAAGAGATTTCACCTAATTAGGATACTTTCCTCTCCGAATAGACTGCTCCACCGGAAAAAAAAAATTCCTAGCTCTTAGGATAGTTTATTAGAAATGAAAACTTAGGTATTTATATACCAAAGATGTTTGGACATCAAGGAATTTCCAAAATCGAAAATATTCTCAAGATATGCAATGAATGACAAGATTCGGTTTTCATAATTGCAATATAAATGCTTGTCCAATATTTCCGAAATCTCCAATTAGTAAATGCACATTACTAATTTTTATTCTCTAGAGATATGCATTTAATTGCTGGTAATTAAAGCATATAAAACCAAAAACCTTAATTAAAAGATTCGTAATTTATCTCTGCACATGATCTCCTTGAGTACTAAAAAATATCGTTGAACAATAAATGATAAGAGTTACTGTACCTGTTCAAAGTATGTTGACATCTTTTCACTGCAAATCATTATTTTAAATTTACATGGATTTGCATTCTTGGATCAAATACCAAATCACATACATGGGTTCAAACGGTTCTACCAATCACTAGGATCAGTTATACCTAATTATGGAAATACTTGTGATCGGTCACACCAGTCATTAGGATCGGTTACACCAGTTACATGGATCGGTTCCATATTCATATGGTATTACTTGTGATCGGTCACACCAGTTACCAGGACCGGTTACACCAATTACAAGGATCGGTTACACATACTCATGTTTGGTCACACCAATTACTAGGATCGGTCACACCAATTACAAGGATCGTTCATACCATCACATGGTGATTACTTATGATTGGTTACACTAATTAATAAAAACCAGTCATACCAAATCATAAGTCAGGTATTGTGATTAGTTATACCAAGATACATAATGTACGCGTGTCGTAACCACAACAAATTAATTAATACTTTACTACCTAATTAAAAAGTAATATAGGGTAGTCAAGGTCGATCCCACGAGGAGCAAGAGATTCTAGTTGTAAAATTGTCACAAAAAGGGGGGTATTGGTTGTAAAATTTATAAAGCAAAGGAAATAAACAAAGTAATTAAAAATGTAAGTTGAATTCAATAAGAGAGAATAGATCAAGGAATCCTTCTTCGCTGCAAAACAATGATTAAAGTTATGTTCTTTTCCACTTGTTATTAGTCATAGATTATCACCAACCGTAGGATAGCAGGTTCGCTTAGCTAACCCCAAAATTCCTTATTTCACCGAGTAACAAGTCCGCTTAGTTATCGGATTCTATTCAAAAGAACCACCTTGAGGTTCGCTTACAAGATGTAATTCCCCGAATGCATTAAGATTTATGAACTAAGGTTTAGTACTAGTAGTTAGACTCGGTTCGCTTGGTCCACTTTCTAGCGTTGTTTTCACACACAATTGCTCCACGGAATCCCTCCGCAAGGTCTCGTGTTTTCTACTTGTGTAAAGAGTCAAGAAACTATTACGTATTCCCTAACTTTCACTAGCTTTAGATTAAATTAACAAGTCAATTTAGCGTGCACTCCAAACAACCTATCAATCAATCATAAACATTAATATTAGTAAAAACAAGCGATAATCATATGAAAAACTTCAAAGTAGAATTGAAACAAAACTCAAATCAAATATTAAGAACTAGGAATTCATCCTCAATCAATAAGAAAATTAGCTACTCATAATTTGGAGTTCACACAATAATAATAATAAAGGAAGAAAGAAAAAAATATTGCAAAGATGATGGTTGCTCCTTCCTCCAATCCTTGTGCACTTTAACTCCTTCTCCAAAGTAGATGTGTGTGTAAAAAGTTGTAGAGAACTCCTCTATTTATAGGCTTCAATACTCTCCATATATTTGTAGGAAAAGATTCCTCATTCCATAAGAACACCACTTTCCCAAATTGAGCCATATTCCAAATTCTAGTCCAATTCTCCAAAACTTTCAAGTTTTCATCCAATTCCCACTTCTAAGTCTTCACACACATGAGAGAAGTTCATCCAAAATTCTGCATTTTTGCTCACCGGAAAACTGTATTTTTGGCCGGAATTTGTTGCCGCCGGCTACTTGAAAATTCTCCTCCGGTCAAGGTATATTCCATTGGTCAACCGTTAAGACTAAAGGTCAAAGGAGTCAACCGTCAGTCAATCAATAGTCAGCGGGTCAAGGAGAATCACTCGAAACGAACCAAACCCAGTCAACGAGCTAACTCAGTTGATCAGTTTTTTGCCATTGCACAGCATGAGTCTGTGCCATCCATGATAGCTTGTGCTATACCAACATTGCACTCCATGTTCAGCCATGATGGCTGTGGTTCCTTCCCTGCAACATTACTCTTCTCTGCAACCACCTTTCCCTGTTTAATTTATCTTCTCATTTGGTGTTGCATCATGCACACACCCCACCAGCACCTTGCAATCCTTGTTAGCTTCATATGGCACCAACTCAAGTATCACCATTTCATAGCAACAGCTGCAACAGCTCACCAGTTCCATAACCAGCTCCCATTGCGGACTCTTCCTAGCACCAGATTCATCACCATGAGCATAGCACCACCTTCCTAGATGCTTCTGTATACTTGCAACACAACCTAGACATACATCTAAGGCATTTCAAAAGCAACATCACCAGCTTTACCATGTCACAGAACACATTGCAAAGATCAATTCTTCTGGTTTTCAGACTGAGCTCATGAAACTAAATTGCACCACCAACAGTAGCTGCTCAATGAAAAATCTCAATTCCTAGCTCATCCGTTTCTTTCACAGCTTCTAATCACCCTCAAATCATCAATTTCGACCACCTCCATATCAGATACACAGCAAGTAATTCTTCCATCTGCTTTTGTTTTCAAGTAAAGTCACAAACCCCCTTCTGTTACTTCCATTCACAACCCTGTACTTTCAAACATCACCAGCTATACCAATTTCTCACAGGCTAAGCTCTCTCAGCTTCAACTTCTCGATCTAAGTTCTAGCTTCTGAAACTCAAACCAACAAAAGAAACACATCTCGTTCTTTACCTTGTTTTGCATCTCAACAGTGACACCATCTTCATCGTTAGATTTCAACCCAATTCTTCTCATCGAACTCGGAAACAACAGCAACAACGAGATCCGTGAATTTAATGGATCTCAACCACTGTTGTTCTTCAATTCCTCCCTCAATCTCCTCTTCTATTCATCAGAAATTCACCAGCAGGTTCAATCTCTCAAATCGATCTCCATTTCTACCATCGATAGTAACAGCAGCCACGGCTGCTTCTCTATTGAAAATGATTGAGAAATGAAAGAGATATTTCTCGACTTTAGTTTTAGGGTATTAAAGTAGGTTCAGATCCGGGTCTGGGTGCCCATGGACAGAAACCACCCATTGGATGTCTTATATCCACATCTTACTTCTGGATAAGGGCTGCCCAGATAGGTTGCCACTCAACAGTTAACTAGACTGTCTTTAGTGCTCCTCCAAAAGTGAGTTGCCCCTTAACATTAACGTGGCTCCAGATAGTGTCCGCCCTATGAAATGACAATTTTGCCCTTTTTTGCCCAATTTTTGTTATTTCTCCTTCTTTTCGTCCGTGCAACTCCAGAGTACCTAATAACTCAAAAACACACGTAAAATACATAATTTACAAGAAAAATAGCAAAGAAAGCATAAACTCTTAGATAGTAAATTAGGTGTATTCTACACCTATCACATAACCTAAGTTAAGATCGGTTCTACCATCTCACACATGTTGGTCATCCAAATATTTGCAATGAATAACCGGACCAATAATCCTAATGATTTCCCTTTCGTACTTCCTTTAAAAAATGTAAAACATTGTTTCCTAGGATGAAATCTTCACCATAACCCATTCACATAATCATAACAATATATACAAGATTATGTCGATGTCATATCTTCGAAGTTCAAAAGATAGGCGTTATACTTCGTCATCTAATTCCCTAATGCTATGATCATACAAATATGATCATGTCATATCACTAGAGTATTATACAACATGTATAGTATATACAGCTTCACAGTTATGTTTCCAATATAGCACGACTTGAAAGATACGTTAGGAATGAAACAATTCAAGTCAATATTACTAACCTTAAGTGGAAGGATGATGTGGTCGTTGTAGTTTGCTACTTCTTCACATTCTTCAAGTCTTCGGATTAATACTTGTATGTATCAACATTCCTAGACTTTCTAGTCTAACCTAAAAAAAATTGACTCTAGTATTTAATCAAGCGACTGTAGATGAGTTTTGATACAAAACTATGACAACCAAACTTTACATAACAACGCTTGGTGAGTTCAACCGAGCTATTCTCTAACAATCTTCCCCTTTGTCAATTTTAGTGACAAAACTCTTATTACATATGGATAAACAAATTACAAAAGAATTCATTTTACATACGCTTGATTCCAAGTTTCAACAACACAATAACCTGCATATATTCAATCAATAAATGACGTTGTTGGCATTTGAATAGAAAAGATTTTACTCCCCCTAAAGGTAAGCTAGGTAAATATTCAATCCAAACATCTTTGTTATACCCCTTTTTGTAGTCAGAATTACTACAACAACAATATGATATGTTTCTCCCCCTTAGTCAATGCTTTACTCTTTCATTTGATATAACGTTTAAGCACAATTGTCCTTTCCTTGGTGATTGAAAATCACTTGTTTACTCCATATATTTCTCCCCCTTTTTGTCACAAAATGACAAAGGTTCGAGCAAATAAAGGACACACCAAAATGATCTTACAGATCTAAAAGACTTGTAAACAACCTATAAGAGTTAAGCACGAAGGTTTCACATACCACTTTAGATAACCAATATTAAAACCGAAACTACAAGTAATTTAATTTTAATATGTTATCAAGGAAACAATTTCCCGAATAAATTTTCCCTAATTGTTTAATAAATCGACTAAGAAACTTAATTCCCTTGTTAAACCGATTGCGTGCATATCGCTTATTTCGATAAAACCAAAATAAAGATCATAATTAACTTTATTTCTCTCATCAGGCTCTAATTATTCATACAATAACTTAGACCTTTCTCTTTAGACAAGACAAACACTAGGTTAGTTAACTAGTCTTTCTTTTCAAGGCATTCGATTAGACTTGAATAACCGAATCCTCAAATTTGATAAGTCTAACTAAGATCGGAATTAACTTAATTTCTCTTATCCGGAATCAATTTGGACTAAACAAATTATCTCGTATTTTGTTAATCCATAAACAATGCATAAAAACCAAAATAAATTGACTTGCACAATTATTTTCTTAACCAGAAGCAATTTAAACAAACATACACATTATAGCACCGCAATTGCACCGAATTTCGTTAAGCAAAAACACTTGATACCCAACAATAAAGAAGATACCAAAAAATAATCCAAATAAATTGACACCGTTTTTCTTAACTGGAAAAAATTGAATCACACACACACATATTCATACACAATAATGGAACATATCAATTGTACCGAAATTTTGTTAAGCAAAAGCAAAATATATGCAATATAAATAGGCTTTTCTTAAATAGGAAAACGATTGACCAACAAATTTGTTACCTCAAATTATGCAGCCTCTTCTCCCCATGAAGATATATCATTAAGCGCAAGTTCAAATAAGAACTCTCCTCCAATGGGTTGTCATCCTCTCGCAAGAACAAAAGAACAAAAACAAAAGCAACCTTTACCAGAAAAAGGTTGAAATGGTTTCAACTAATGCCTGCCAATAGAAAAAGTTGAAAACTCAAAACACATATGTTATGTTAAACACAACTCATGTAAACACAAATTTATTCAACATATTGTGACTTTTCACATATGAGTTTCAACGGAACACCTTATGATCGTTTGATAAAGCCTACCAACATGGGCAAGAACTTAATCCCGCTAAATCAAAAAGCCATACAAACCATAAGGGTCATATCATATGACATCGAATATTAAGGCTAATGAAAACCGAAATCACACATCCCATAAACCGAATACACATAGAATAAATATAAACATTCATTCACAGGATATGTAATCTCTAACTATCACAAGAAATATTATAAAATAATAATTTTATTCATAAATAATGATAGTTTTATTCAAATTAGACCTTATACAATAATTGAAAATCAAAACATTGATGTCTATTTTCTCTAAATAAGAATCTAATCTTCTTCTTTTTTTCCATGAGCAACTTAATCCTTCATGAGGAAGGCACGTCATTACTTTCAGTCTTGAGCTTGTGAATTTCTTCAAGAACCTTGTTGCTTGACCAGAATTTCTTGCAGTTGAGATTTTTTCGTGAAGGACCCTGCAAGAACATGTAATTATGTCTTTGATTAAACACAAAATTGTATCAATACCTCAATACACTGATATTTATTTAGTATATTCTCTCTTTCCTTCTTGCTAAGACAATCTCTCTTTTTGATCTTTCTTTTAGGTTTCTTAGCATCAAGAGATGGTGTAGACTTATTCTTTAAGAGATCTTTCAGATCAAGCACCTTTGCAAGAGAAGACATCAGATCCTGACTAATAGTTCAGAGAAGGAATGACCAGAGAATGAGAGAGATCTTTTTATATTTTTCATACTACCAAAAATATAATATTCCTATAAATACGAATATCTAAAAATATATTTTCAATTACTAGATTTTATTCCCATAATCTACACATAAGTGCCTTAATTTTTGCTTCCTCACACACATAATTGGCACACAAGGTGAGTATGCATTCTAATACCGATTAGGTGGTATTAGTATGAGATTTTCTCTCATTATGGGATTTAGAACAAACATGGTGTTCTTGATCTAGTAAAGTATGATTCAAATATATTCTCTTGTTACCTCTAATTAACGAAGTTTCCTAAAATTGGTTGGAATTGCATATGCACTTCTTAGCAATTTTTGTTTTTGAGACAGTTTTACACTTTGTCTTATTTTTTCCTTCACTATTAGATGATTTTTCACCATCGGAAGACATGCCCATTTTCAAAATGGTTAAATCACTAATGGAACATGAGGGAATCAAATTAACAACTAGTGCAATATTAGCTATCTCCTCTTCTTCAGAATTACATAAATCAGAGGTCTCGTCTAGAGTTACAGCTAATGCCTTGCTTCCATTATATATCCTAAGATTAGGACAATCTTTGGCTGATATTCATCATCTTCTTATTGATCCTTTTTGTTCTTGTTTGGAACTCGATCATGAGGCCGAGAAGATCGATGCATATCTTTTATAAATCTCTTATTTATTTTCTTTAAGAGATATCGAAAATTCCTTGTGATCAGTGATAATGTTTGTTCAACATCGTCATCAGAATCTTCTGCAATAAACTCATCAGAATCATCTAACAATCTATTTTTCTCCACAAGAGCTTTTGGAAGTTTTTCAGCTTTGAAAGCGATTCCTTTAGATTGAATAAATTGTGATTCATGATCAAAAAATCTTTAACTTCCCAACAAGTGTGCTTCGTGAGAGAGTTGAAAGATCATTTGCCTATATGATTGCATGCTTATTGGATTCGTATCTAGATGGAAATGACTTGAGAATTTTACACACTATATCCTTTTCAGAAATAGTATTTCCAAGAAAGAAAAAAGCATTTACTATCTCAGGGAGTTTAATATGAAACTCTTCAAAAGTATCATTGTCATCCATTCGAAGGTTTTCCCAATCAGATGTGAGAGTTTGAAGTTTATCTTCCTTTTCTGATGTGTTTCCTTCGAATACAATTTGAACAATATTCCAAGATTCCTGTGAAGTTTGGCATGTGGATACATGATGTTGTAGAACATGACTTACAACATGTATAATAACATTCAAACCATCTGAATTCTGCTTTGAAAAATCATTTTCTTTGCCTGTATAATCCACTAAACGTTTAAACTCAGTTTCCGATCCATCCATTTTCGGGTGATTATAACCATCAAAAACTAATAACCAAGTATTAAAATCGCGTGATTGAAGAAAAGTGAAAATGCGGGGGTATAACAACCACACCCAATATTTCGTTCGGCAATCTGTATGGACTAACTCCCAATATAATTCCAAGAGAATCAACTAGACAGTTTGACTCAATCAAGGAAATATATCCAAGAGTTATATCTCAATTTCTCAATACAATCTGCAATCGAACATTTAGAGATCTGTAAGCCTGATTGATATGAGAAATAAACCAATGTTCAAGTGTCAATCAATTTCAATCAACAACCAAAGGTTAGATTTACCAATTGTTTGAACTACGCACAACCTGTGATATTTCAATTATATAGAAAATATAATGCAGAAAAGAAACAACACAGACACCAGAATTTTTGTTAATGAGAAAACATCAAATGCAGAAAAACCCCGGCACCTAGTCCATATTTGAACACCATATTGTATTAAGCCGCTACTGATAGGTGTATAAAACACCTTAACATTGATCTATTGTTTATGCTTTCTTTGCTGAGTTTTCTTGTAAAATATGTATCTTATGTTTGCTTTTGAGTGTTTAGGTATTTTGGAGTCATTTGGAACAAAAGAAGAAGAAACGTGGCAAAAGTGTTGGAGGCGGACTATTTCTCATTATTTTCTTTTATTTCTTCATCTCTGTCTGAAAAGTATGTCATCTTTAGTGATACAAATTATGTCTGAAAAGCATGACAACTTTAGTGATGAAGAGAAATTTAAGAGAAGAAGTGAATCTGAGAAATAAGAGACATCTGTTGTTGGTGGAAGAATTCAAGAGAAGAAAAGAGCGGTCATTTGGAGCAAGGAGGCCAGAATCATCGTTACAGGCAAGCGCTTTCGGAAGCACAATGGAGGAAAAGGGGCTTTCGTTCTCTGGTGGCTCGTATCAACTCTTGGGGTGCCTTAAGTTATTCTGAGTACCCCTTATCTATGTAACCTGGGTGGCTATATCCCTCTCAATTCTCACAGTAGACCTAAACTTCAGAGAAAAAAATTATTCTCTCAAATTATTTTCTCAATCATTGGCTTTTCTTTCTCTTCTCCACCCGAGAAGGCAGGGCAGCTGCTAAGGAACATAAATGGAGATAGGTACTTAGAGTGTGAATCAGTGAGGAGATGCAGAAATTAAGAGATGAAACTGGGGTCGATGACAACTGTTGTTGCTGGTGGAAGATTGATGTATTTGATAACTGATATTCTAAAACATAAGTTGGATCTGAGATGAATCATATGAGGAAAGATATATGGTGATGATGGTAATCGATAATAAGAATATGGGTTGGTGGTAATTGTGTGGATGTATGAAGCAATCATGTGTTTAAACTGATCTGAACCGAGAAATTGATGATAAGTTAGGGTTCTGAGATTCAAGGGTTTGGTGGTTATGAACACAGAAGAAGAAACCAGTTGAGGACGTTGTCTGTGTTGATGTTATTGCCTGTGATGGAGATGATCTGGGGATTGTATGAGGAGAAAGCAAGAACTGATGTTTAGAGGCCATGGGTTTAAATGGTGGTGGTTTTAACTCAAGCTGCAAGCTCAGAGTGGTTGAATTCAAGTTGAGCTGTTGAGGAACTAATGATGCAGTGATGGAATTGAAGCTGAAATTGATGGTTTAAGTATGAAGGTTTGATTCTGGTATTGTAAAGGAGAGGCAGCTGAGTAATTGATGCAAATAGGAGCTGGTGATAGCTTGTTGTTGCTGCAGTAATCAATAGAGAAGGCAGTGGTGAAGTCGAGATGGGTTGAACTGCAAGAATGGTTGCAGTTTTAGGTGGTGATGTATGCTGGAATTAGAGGGAAGTTTGGTTGGGAGATGTAGCTTTGTTTGAACTGCAGGTGATCTCACAGGTGGGATATCAACTAAATGGCCTATGGGAGATACAGTGGTGCTGTTGGAATTGGTGTCTGAGATCACAGACAAGGGTTTGAAGAAGCTGGGAAGCTAGGACTGAAATTTAAGCAAGGTGAGATGCAGTTGGTGTTAGAACCAGAGGTAGGTTTGTGGAGTTGTGAGATTTCAGTTTTGTTTTGTGTTGCTTGAGGTGGTGAGTCAAGAGGTTACAACGAAATTGAGAAGATGAATTCAAGCTATAGGGAGTTTATCAAGAGTTGGATGTTATGGAGAAGGACAGTGTGAGATATGGATACATAATGCTTCTGCAGTGGTTAGACAGTGTTGGTGCTGATGGTTTTGAATGAACAATTACAAGTATCACAGAAGATAATGGAAGAAACTGGTGGTGCTGTGTGGTTCTGGTGGATGAAGCGGCAGCTGAGTACTTGGTAATTTTACAGCTGAGGAGATGGAATGGCATTGTAGGTGCAAGCTAGTAGTAATACAGGTGGTGATGTGCAAGGAAATGAAATACTGCTGGTGTTGAACTGAAGATTGTTACGACGATGTGAACTGGAATCTTTTACAGAGGTGGTACTACAATGTAGAGAACGAATAGCGAAATACTGAGAATCACAGTGTTGTTGTGGGTTGATTCCTGGTGCAGTATGTTGACTTGAAGGTGCTAAGGTTGAGTTGGTTGGTATTCAGAGTCGCAGAATTTTGGATCTTGTTTCATGTTGCAGGGGTTTTTCTGAAGTTGGTTATGGATGAGCTGAAATGCAAAGGTGAACTGGAGTTAGCTGGAAGTGATGCTGCAATGGAATGGCACAGAAGGTGGAGTGGAATTGGAGCGCAAACATGGCTGGCTGAGAAGCAATGATGCACGATCATGTGCAGCACAGCTCTGGCCTGGCAACTAGTACACTCATCCAAGACAGTTAGCTGACTGTGCCCCTGACTCTGATGTGACTAGACTCAGCATATGACATCAATGAGTTGACTCGATCACTCACTTGACTCAGTTGACCTAACTGAGTTCACGGTTGACCGGTCACCTGCGATATTTTTCGGTGCCGGATTCCGATCAACTTCCGGCACTAGCACCAGTTTTCCGGTGACCACTTTTGAGCAGAATTTTACACGGGTACTCACATATGGGCTTGGTGGACATCTTTGTATTGGACTTTAGGCTTTGAAGACCTAGTTTTAGAAAGAGAAAACATACAAAAAGGAAAAGTTCTACAACTTGGGGATCACGGATTATTCTTGGAGCTTTGGAGAGAACTACTACTAGGGTTTGCTTTTCGTTATTTTTCATCTTCTTTATTAATGAATATGGTTATGATGAACTCCATTAATATGAGTAGCTAAATACAATTATTGGTTATGGGATAAAGTTGATTTCATCAAACATGCTATTTGATTCTATGAATTAGTTTTGTCTCAATTCTATCGTTTATGATTCATTGTTTCTATTATCATATGATTTGAATGCTAGTTTGGTTGAGTCCGGAATCAATTGGATTTGTTTTCATCTCTATAGCTATATTAGAGTTTTCAATACGTAAAATTTGTTATCTCTGATTTCTAGTAGCATCTTGTGGTTAATACTTGTAGTGATACATCTTTTTAATCACATATGAATCATAACCTTTGTTAAAACAAATTAGTGCTTTTACACGTTTGTTTGCATTGATTAGTCTTATTTCATAGAACTTATTGCTCTTAGGGAGTTAAACTTAATTGTGCTTTTACACTTTAGGATGTTTTCTAATTAAGTAGATTTCACAATAGCATCTTTTAATGTTGTTTGTGATAAAATCAGGAAATAAACGGGATACTCTTGCGATCAAGATATCCTAAGACTTTTGATAATTGCGAGATTAAATTACCAATTATAGTCATTGATGAAAATACATGTTTGTGAATGATACTATCCCGTGACTAATATCTTCCTCTTATTGATTATTCCAATTATTTGCTTTGCTTTATTTTATTTTATTGCTTTGATAAAAACAAAATCTCCCCTTGGTTACTTAAGAATCTAAAAATTGCATAACAACAATCGCCTCTCTGTGGATACGAACTCTTTCTTACCACGTACTTTATTCATATTTAATAGAGTGAGAAAGTAAATTATTTTTGCTCAGCTGACAACCGATCAGCTACAGACACTAGCCTAATACAAGTTAACTTTGGACTGGAATGTAGTTGATCCTTAAGCATGTCTCACACCGATTAAGGTACAGCCGCGTTCCTTACGCACTTGATTCCCTTAGCTGATCTCACCCACAACTAAGAGTTGATGTGACCCAAAGTCAAAGACTTTATAAACAAATCTTTTTCCCACAGAAAAGTCTATTCCGATAGATAAATCCTTCTCTCATAGAAATACTTACAAAGTTTTTATTCCGTCTTTTAATAAATCAAGGTGAACAGGAACCAATTGATAATCCGGTCTTATAATCCCGAAGAACAGCTTAGAAATATCAATCACCTTACAATAACTTAACTATATGGTAGTAGAACAAGTTATTATGGAATCACAAAGAATGAGACGAAGAGCATTGTGATTACTTTTTACATCTTACCTATCAAAGATAAATCTCAGGCAAATCTTAGAGAAGATAGTACTCAATACGATATACCAAGTAAGATCAGAACACGCAACTACAGAGAAAATAGTTAGGTCTGGCTTCAGAATCCTAATGAAGTCTTTAAGTCGTTAACCTATAATGGTTTTAGGAAAAACCTAGGTTAAAGGACAATCGACTCTAGTCGCAATTAGTATCACACAGAGGTGTGGGGATTAAGTTTTCCAGTTGCTAGAGTTCTCCCTTATATAGTCTTCAAATCAGGGTTTGATAGCTTTGAAACAATCAATATCCAACGTTGGATGAAAACCTAATTTAAGATTCAAGATAAGTTTTCTTAAAACCAAAGAAATATCTCTCCACCGCTAGATGGTCTTAGCTTGTTACATATAAATTAAATATACCTTCATTTAGATATGGGTAACCGTACCTAAACGTGTATATTGAGTTGGCTCAATAACAGTTAACCGAAGTTAGCCATATGAACACTTTTGTATTAACCACATTCATCTAACACTTCTATATCAAATGATAATCAAATGCATCTAATTGTGTTACTCATAGAGTTGTTCAATTGCTTATATTCTCATAGAATTATACAAGACACAATTGAAACAAAATCGGATTTGATTCAATATTTTAGCTACAATTTGCAAAGATAGCATTCCTTAATATATTAATGTATTTTTTCATGAGTATGAAATCATACTTAACCGATTTTAGAACTTAAACCAACTCATTTTGCAAAAGGGTACGCAAACTAGAGTTACAGACTGGGGTCATGTCCGACAGTTTGCAAACGGGTATGCATACTATCGTACCGGACCTAACTCAGGTGAAACTGTTCGCATACTTGTATGCAAACTTGGTTCCCGAGCTTTGAAAGTTAAAACCGGTCGCATACTAGTACACAAAATTGGTTCCCGGACCCGAATCATATTACAATAGTTTGCATATTGGTATGCATACTGTGTTATATCCAGACAATGGTTATTTGTTCTAAACTTCCATTTCAATTATTGATACATCCTTAGAAGATGACAATAATGTCTCACACAAACTATTAGCTTATAAATAATTTTCAAGTGATCAAATGATCAATACGAAACATTCCGAGTTTACATTAAATGACTGCCTCACACAAATCATGTAAGATGTTTCAAGGAAATTTTCACATGATCATCTTTTGACTCATTATTTAGTTTCCAGCAGATAAATTTTTTTCCAACTAAACTCGTCAAGAATAATGATGAACGTAGCTAAAGAAAAAAGCTTTCCAACACATATTTCGAGAAATATATAAACGAGTTAAACTCAGCTCGAAATATCAAATGTGTATAATGTAAAAGTAAATATAGCTATGCGATTTAGTCTTATTAGGAGATAGAATAGAATGGACTTCTGAGTGATAGATAAATTTTAGTCTCTGAATACATTTTGTTGATGAAGTTCCTCCAAGCTCTCCTTAGTAGATCTTCTTCTTCAATTGATGAACGCCGTGAAGTCTAAAGCTCAACTACACATTCTATCCTAATCCGAGACATAGCATAAGTAGACTAGAAATCAATACTTATAGTTTTGATCACCTAAACTTGACAAACAAGCTTGAGATAACAACGCTTGCGAGTTTGACCGAGCGGTGCTCTAACAATCTCCCCATTTGTCAATTTTAGTGAAAAAACTATCAATACATGTGGATTACAAAATAAATAAACTTTGTATATTCTCATCCAACATGCTTAATTTCCTTGGTTTTTCAACATTCTTTGAATTCTTCATCACTCCAAGTACTCCAGCGATTCTGAACGTGTTCAACTCAGTATCATAGTTTTTAAAGATCTGTAGCCATAACAATAAGAAAACAGATGTTCTCAATTATTATTATACAGTGTCATAATATTATTATACAATATCAAAGTTCAATTGTATCACAACTTTGACAATAATACTAAGGTGATATGTATCACTCCCCCTTAGTCAATACTTCATCTCACAATGAAAACCACTCCCCCTTACATAATGATCCGTAAACCATATGTATTTAGTGTGAACTACAAAATAGTTCTCCCTTTTTTGTCAATATAAATTGGCAAAGGTACGAAAACTAGTGGGATCATAATGAAATTCTCAAAGAGATTATTCATGACTAAAAGAGAACATATCAACTTTTTTTCGATGATTTCACATAGTCGAAACTTAGTGTATTCATCAAGGAGTTTATAAAGATACAAGTAACTCCTACAATATTCCAGGGCTGCACTCCCCACAAAGATTTTGCAATTAAGCATGAGTTCAATTAAGAATTCTCCCCATAAATATCATTCCCGAAAGAACAACAAGAGCGACCTTACTTTTACGAGAAAAAAAAGGATTTCTTTGGACATTAACAAATCACATGAAACATGAATTTGTATCTAGAAAACTCGAATAAATTAACCACAAGAGAACCTTAATGATTAATTTAATCGGAAACGCTTAACATTAGAAAACTTACGGAGCCAGTACTTTCACATAGAAGTGGATCATGGAAAGATCAATATTGCGGAAAATTCAAAAGTTCATTCTATCTTTTATCAATATTTTCATAAAGACATAATAGACTTAACTTTTGACATATATGAGATAATCATTGTTCACGGGCGTAAATACACATATCCCATAATATTTTTGCAATATATATAAAACCATAAAGATTAATACTGCAAAATCATCTTCCAAATAACTTAGAATTTAAATAAATAAATATAAAACATTGCAAGATGAAAATCGTTGGAAATAGCTATGTGTAATCACAATAGTTGTTATTCCAAATCTTATCTATCCTTCTTAAAACACAAGAATAAATTCTCATAAGAAGTTTCCTAGACATAATGAAATCAGGCTTCTTTGATAACTTCATAGCTCTCCGTGACACCATCATAAAAGGTATTTTCGATATCCTTGATCCTTTTGACCGTAGAAACTCCATGTTCATGAGTTAGAACATTCACCTTTCGATCAACAATGCGGGCAAGCTGCCTGGATTTGATGCAATCAGATATGAGTTTCTTCTGGTTCCGTATCAAGACCAAGGTAGTCAATATCGGTTGTACAGGCCGATATAACAGGTTTTATCGGGTATCGAAAAATACCTATACGATATCGAAAATATCGCCGATACGAAGACGAAACGATACTAAAGTTCGTATCGGCCGGTACCGACCGATATATCGTTTTACCTATACACTGATATTATAGGTTCCAGTATCATTTTTAATAAATATGAAATCTATGAAAGGAAAATTATGCATTTCAGTATCATCTGTAGTAAAGATCTAGTAAACTAAACACGAACGAGTTAGGGCATTTTATTTTGTTTCGAAAAACAGATTAATCCATAAATCGTTAATGGTGCGGCAAGATGATTGTCTTCTTTGTTTGAGAATTTTTTTGCAACCCTTAACTTGTTAGAGTGTCAGCATTAAGTTTTGATTCTGTATAGGAAATTTCTAGGAAAGGGAGTTAATAAGAATGTATGTTAACTGCCTCTTATTTTGGAAGTTTGAGAAATGTTTATGATTATTATTTTTTATTATGATTTCTATAGATATTTGAAGTTATAATTTTAATAATGTTTAACCGATAACAACGGAAAAAAACTTTTGTATAGGTGTATAGCACCCGCCCGATATGATACCGATACACGATATTAACTACTTTGATCAAGACCTTTTGATTTTCAAGGATTTTGGTCTGACCATCAAAGAGACGATCTATTTGCAGTTGAAGATTTTCAAATTCGACCTTTGAGTTATTCTAAGAATAAATGAAATCCTTGACAGATTTACCAATCCTGGAGTTGTACTATTTCCTTTCAATCATCTTTTTCAAGACAAGTTCTTGAACCGAGCATCCTTTAATGTCTTCTTCCATATCAAGATTCACGACTTCCTGAGGTCTTAAAGAGTTCTCCATTTTTTATTATTAGGGATGTAAAAAAATAATATATATATATATATATGTTCGAGAACAAGAGAAAAAACCCCTTGGTATGTAAACCCAGGAAAAAAAACTCTTCAGAAGAAGATACGAACATTCGCGGACCAGTTACAGAAAGTTAATAGATCATACAAGATCCAAAATAAGGAAGTACACTTTTTTTTTCAAATATCTCATACCTTTCCATGGCTCAATAAATTAGAGAACACAAAATAAGATACATTAGTTACTAGGAGTTAAGATATGACTCAACTTTTATAAAAGGAGAAACAATATTAACACAAAATTTCGATTAGGCGATAATATTCTATGTGTTAGATCATTGCTCGGTCGAACTCGCATGCGTTGCTTTCTCAAGCATGTTTGTCAATATTATGATCAAAACTATAACGTCTTTAATTTTTAGTCTATTATAGATAAGGTCTCAGCCTAGATATAAAGTGTAGTTGAGCTCAAGAACTCCATGGCGATCATCATACAAGACGAAGGACTACTCAAGGAACCAGTGGATCTTCATCGACTAAAAGGTATGTGGATACTTGAATTTATCTATCACTCAAAAGTCTATCTACTCTATCTTCTATCTTGAGACAAAAGTCATTTTGATATATAGACTTAGATTATACACATGTGGATATTTCGAGCTGAGTATATATCACTTATCTATTTCTCGAAATATGTGTTGGTAAAGATTTCGCTTTAACCAAGTTCATCTTTACCTAGTGACGAAAGTCATGTTATGTTTCAATCATTTTGGAAATTACTGTGACGAAAAATATTTTGTGAATAACAACTATATAACGCCCTCTGAGAATGTTTCAATGATTAAAATGAGAGTTTAGACAATATGACCATTGGAGGATATAAACATATATGTATAAGTCCTTATTGCTTGAACCGAAGTTTGCGAACTTTGTTGATCAAGTAAAACCGGAGTAGTGCGTGAACTCAGTCCGCAAACTCAGCATACAAACTCAGTCCGCGAACTGACGAAGTTCTCGAACCCGAGAATTTTTGCTGGAGTTTGTGAACTCCGTCCGGGAACTTGAGTAGGTTATGTCTTAAAACGATGTTTGTGAACTTATCTTAATAAACTAAGGAATGCTATTGCAAACCGTGGCTTTATAGTTCATGAACCGATTCGAGTGAATCATATCTTTTTTGCTTCAATTGTGTCTTGGGTAGTACATGAGATTTCTTTGCAATTGAACAACTCTCTAACTAGTTCATTTGAGTCATTTGGACTAGTTATGGTGAAGAAGAATATGGTTGATATGAAATTTATCATATGTCTAACCATTTGGATAACTATTATTGAACCAACTAATGTACAAGTTTGGGTACAGTTACACAAACCTAAAAACGTCAAGTACATGTGTGTATAACAAGCTATGTTTTTAGATCTAACAGTTGGTAAATATTATCTTGAATCTAATTAGGTTTTCATATAATGGTGAATATTGAATGCTTTGTTACTAAGATAACATTGATTGCAAACCCTAATTTGAAGACTATATAAGGGAGAACTCTGGCAACTGGGAAACCTAATCCCCACATATTCTGTGTGATACCAGTTGTTCTAAACTAGAGTCGATTTTCCTTTAACCTTTGGTTTTCTTCTTCTAAAACCAGGTTAACGACTTAAAGACTTCATTGGGATTGTGAATCCATATCGATACTACTTTTCTTGTAGTTGTGTGATCTGATCTTGCTTATTCTATCGTACTAGTACAATTGTAATAATTGGCTTGAGATTTCTATCTCCGATAGGCAAGATATAAAAGTAGTCACAAACACTTTGTCTCATCGTTTGTGATTCCTCAATAATCTTCTTTGTTGCGTCGATTAAGTTTATTGTGAGGTGATTGATAAAGCTGAGTTGTTCTTCGGGAATATAAGTCTGGTTTTATCAATTAGTTCATGTTCACCTTGATTTATCTAAATACCCCTACTATGACACCCCTTGCAAATATACCCTTATGAGCTTTACAAATACCCCTAAGATTAATACATTACCAAAATACCCTCTTTTGTATAGTGTATATACAAATCCACCAACCAATAAAAAATAAATAAAAAAAACTCCACTGCCCACCACCACTGTCCACCGTCAACCACCACCACCACTGTCCACCGCCGCCACCACCACCACTGTCCACCGTCATCCACCACCGACGCCGCCCACCACCACCACCGACGACCACCACCACCACCGATGACCACCACCACCCCGCCGCTACTAACAAACACCACCACTATCCACTACCACCCCCGCCACCAACAATCGACACCCACCGCCGTCAACCACCATCGCCGCCGCCAGCCATTACCACCATGTGGAGTCAACTTGCTGAAGTTGTGTCCATATCGAAGGAAACTAGCTCAAGTTGTCTTCAACAATAAAGGCAACTAGCACAAAGTTGTCTTCAAAAAGTGAAAGCAACTAGCCTAAGTTGTCTCCATATATGGAGGCAACTAGCACAAGTTGTTTCCAAAAAAATAAAAATAAATTAAACACAAATAAGTGAACCTAGTGTGAATCGAACACACATCTTCTGACATATAGTCAGTTGTGCTACCATTGCACCACAGGTTCGCCACACCATCAGTGCTCAACCAACAATTCAAACAACCACCATACAAACACCATATCCTTCATCTCTGCTACTGCAAACTCTACCTGCAACAACTTCATGAACACAACCATCTATTCACACTTTCAACATGAGTCAATAGATGCAGTAACTTCCATGCCCCTACTCAAACACCATCAGCAACACACAAGAAGTAACAACTTCTTGTTATGCTTTCACTGCATGGACACATATTGAGTTCATGCTCAAGTTCCTAAGCATTCATCTATCCTTTTGACTTTAAATCATGAGCATCAGTAGCACAACCATCATCAGCAAACCAACACAACCTTGTGTTACCATTGCACCACAAATTCGTCAAAACTAGATCAAAAACATAACCAAGTTGCCTCCGAAATGGAATCAACTAGCTCAAGTTGCCTCCAATCTAGAAGCAACTAGCACAAGTTGCCTCCAAAAGTGAAAGCAACTAGCTCAAGTTTCCTCCAAAAGGTGAAAGCAACTTGGTCAAGTTGCCCCCAATATGGAAGCAACTAGCACAAGTTTCCTCCAAAAAGTGAAATCAACTTGTTCAAGTTGTCCAACAAATATAGAGGCAACTAGTTCAAGTTGTCTCCATATATGGAGGCAACTAGTTCAAGTTGCCTCAAATCTGGAATCAAATTGTCCCCAAAATATAGCTCAAAAAACTTGGATTCTCAAATGTAGTTGGCTAAGAAATTAGTACCTGAATCTGTCCAGATTTGATTCTGTTAAAGGTGCCGACATCCATATCCATGTCAAATCAAATCCAACAGCCTTCTCCTTATTGTTTCATTCTAACCACTTCAATCCCCTCCTGCACATGACCATCTAGTTCATGGCAGTTCAACTCCCATCACCTGCAAATCCTAACATTCATCTATTTCACATCCCCTGTAGCTCCATCTCCAACAACAATTCAACTAAAAAACATTAGATCATAACCATACTCCTCTTCTATTCCATGTCCTAACCATTGGAAGCAGCATCTCACTCTTCCCTGCAATTTTATATCACATACATTCAACACAAAACCCATTTTATCTCCTTAATACCATCACCTGCAATTCAGATTACATCCCATGACAATCACCAACCAACAGAATCCATCTAGGAACTAAAATCCATTGCATTCTCAGATCAAGAACTCCACCAAACTACTTCAATCGAACCCATAACAAACATCATCAGTAAGACACAAAAAACATCATCAAATTCAACTTCAGTCTCAGCTGCACCACCCTGTAATTTCTGTCTCAGAACCCATTTCATTTTGTTGTTCAACTGCACTACCAATTCAACCAACATCAACCCATTTCATTTCCCAAATTTGCATTAATAAATTTAACCATAATTCAATTAAAATCAATTTAATCGACAATAAAACAATTTCAGGACGGAAACCATACCTTGGCAGTAAGAAAATCTGGGAACATGATCAATTATAAAATTTCGCTGCTCCTGTTGGTAGTTGATGATTTCAACCGAATCACCGAATCACCCAATCACTCAAATCTCTCTCTCGAATCGCATACTCTTCTTCTTTCCCTTCCTCATATCACCACCAGTAGCATCTTCAACCACCACAACAAGCAATATTAACCACCAGTGTCTCAATCGTCGGATTTCAGTATTCCAACCAGAACCACTGCAATCTCCATCAATTCTGTCGTTCTACATCTAACCTTTTTCTATATACACCACTACCAGTTACAATACTACCAACACCAACAGAAACTTCAAAGCAAGAGAAAGAAGATAATCCATTTTTAATCGTTTTTGATGATTGTATTTTCAGATCCAACAAATTGATAACGATTTTCATTTCGTCTTCCAAATTGATAACAATTTTCAGATCCAACAAATTGGATTAGGTTTTTCAATCCCAATACAGTTAAAATCGACATGAATTTGAAGTTTCTGATGCTTTAGATTAGGTTTTAATCAAATCTCTCGATATCCTGGAACTAAATCTGTTATTGAAAATCAGTGACAAATCGAGAAAAATAAGAAGATGATGTTTATGTTGATATTGAACTCTTGATGATGATTATCAAACCTGGTTTTTGAATCTGAAGGTGGGTGTTGGTTACGGCGGAGGAGAAACGATGCTGAATGTGGTGGTGGTGATGGGTGAAATCTAAGGAGAGAAAATTAGACCGAGAGAAATTTCTACTGATTGTGGTGGTGGTGACATCGCTGATAATGGAAGCGATGAAGATGGTGGTGGCGGAGACGAAGATGGTGTTGGTGGTGAAACGATGAAGATGGTGCTGGGTGGTGGCGGAGAGAAAAGTAGTTCAGTTTCTTCTTCTGTGAGTGAGAAATAAAAAAGAAATCTGAATCTAAGATAAGAAGGTTAAAAACGGGATTATGAGAATTATTTTGTTGAACATAATTTCGGTTTTGCCATTAGGGGTATTTGTAAAGACCCATAAGGGTGTTTGTGCATGACCCATGGATAGTAGGGGCATAAGTAACATTCCCACAAAATTGTTACTCAATTGTAAGCAGACCCTGAGGCATTATTTCTATGAAACAAACAGGTACTTGACTGACACACGAGTGGTTCACATACGTTGGGCCTTAGCCAAATCATGAACGAATTTTGTTTGTGAACGTGTCAATCTACTCGTTCAACACATACTTTAAAAAAAAAAAAAGGAGGTCGTTATGGTTCTTTCACCTTCTTCCTTAGCTCTTCAGTTCGCAAACAGAGAAGAACACAAACTGCTCCTTCCTCTAATCTCATCGATGCCTATTTTCTTAATCAAATATAGTTTGGTTTGCATTTTTGAACTCATGAGAAGATCGCGAACTTTGGGTTACAAACAGTTTTTGTGATTGACAACTGATTGCATTTTTACCATCAACAGTTCGCGAACCAAATAAGTTTTTCTAATTCGTTTTCATAATCTTTGCAATTATGAGTAGAAGAAGAACCGTACATGTAGGAAGCTCAAGCCAACAAACTAGAGATGAATCCTTCTTTGACCCTAGTATCGGTGCTGGGTTCATAAACCCTGCCCCTCGTGAACTGTACCTAGTGTTTAAAAACAAAACACCCATCTGTGAGAGGTACTATGATGCATCCAAAATTAATATTTCGGGTTTAGTCGAGTTCTTCAATAAGCATAACTTGGGTATAATCCATAATCCTTTAGGAATTGTTCATATTGATATGGTCGCACATTTTTATGATAATATTCATAATGAAGATGCTGCTCTCTACTCATTCAAGACCATGGTAGGAGGCACTATTTTTTACTGTGGACCGATATGTCATCTACAACCTGATTAATGTGCCTCTAGGCGGTGATAGATATCCCCCTTATGAACTTGGTAGAACACCTTTGGAAGCCTTTTCAAACAATTTTTTTGATAAAGACCTTTCTCGAAATGATGGAAAGGTGTATGTAAGAGGCGCAAGCCTATTTCTCAAAGTTGCAGCTAAACTTTTTGTGGCAAATATGATGCCCAACACTTGTGAAAACAACTCTTGGACCCGGGGTCTTACTGGGTTCATCTACTACATTTTTGAGGAGGGGAACATTGACTTCTGTGGAATTATCATTGATCAAATGATAAGTGTCAGACACAATGCAGGAAAGAAACCAGGTTTCCCTTGTCTTATTTCAAGGATTTGTGCTAATTCTGATGTTCCTATTTTTGTCTATGTTCTTGGAGGAACAACTGTTCTGACAATGTCAAGCATTGAAAAAATGAGGCCATCTACTGTCAGGATTGGCTCAAAAGCTCATAGAACTCCAGCTGTTGAGAAACTATCTCGCCTTAGAGAGGAACTTGTTGAACTACGAGAAGAAAATGTGGTTCTCAGAGAGCAGGTAGACTTTGCTGGAAATGTTGTTCCAGAATTATTGGAGAAATTCTATGGGATTGAGAGAAATCATTATGAATGGAGTGACTGATATCCGGCATTTTAAATTCTATCTTGTTATTATCTGTTTAAACTTCCGTATTTGGTTTAAAGTTTATGTCCTTGTGATGTAGTAACTTTTATGGCACATTTGTCGTGGATGATATGTCTCTCAATTAAAAGTGATGTTTGAGTTAAATCCATGGGAAGTACAGATATATCTCTGTCAAAAGTAAAGTCATTCGTAAGTTGATATGCAAGTATTGATAAAAGAATGAATAGACTTGTGACAAACACACAAGTTAAGCCTATATTGTCAATTTTTGATATAAGATAGGTTAAAATCTTTTGTGATTTAAGGATTATGTTTATTGTATTTCATTGTGAAAATGGTGATGGAAAATAGGATGAATCCTTGCTTATTCCACGGTATAAGGTCGATCTCAGATCCACAATTTTTGTGTAAATACTGTGTTGTTCCATGAGTTGTCTTATGTTGAGCACTAAAACAACAAAAGTTGATTACTTTTGTGATTAACTTAGTTGTTGTTCCGTAATGTACTTTATGTTGAACATGTTAAACTAAATTAATCATCTTGTGTGGTTATTTAGTTATAACTCCATAAGTTTTCTTATGTTTGAACATTTCTTTGACTGGGTTGGTTATTCATGATTAACTTAGTCATTGCTTCATAGATTTTTCTTATGTTGAGTGTGGCCAATTAAATTGATTACTTTTGTAATTAGTTTGGTTGAGTATGGCAATTAGATTATTTACGAGTTTTCTTGTGGTTAATCTAATTGATTTCTTAAGTCTCCATAAGTTTACTTGTGTTGAGCATATTTAGTCAAATTAATCATGGTTCGCTTACGGTTAATTTGATTGAATATTTCTTTTTGGATTTCAAATTCATACTTGTATGATATTTTTTGAGTCCAAAGAAATCCTTATTTTCTTTTGAAATTAAGGTCGCTCTTGTTGTTCTTTCTGGAATGACATTTAATTGGGGAGAGTTCTTTTGAACTTGTGCTTAATTGTCAAATCTTTGTGGGGAGTGCGGCTGTGGAATATTATAGGGGTTATCTTGTATCTTTATGAACTCCTTGATGAATGCATTTAGCTTTGGCTTTATGATTGCATCTAAACAGGATGATATACATTTACCTTTGGTCATGATAAGTCTCTTACGAAAATTTCATTAGGATCCCGTTCTTGTACCTTTTCCAAACTTTTTGACAATAAAGGGGAGAATTAATATGTAGTTCACATTACGAATACATATGGTTTTCGGATCATTATGTAAGGGGGAGTGGTTTCCATGTGAGATGGAGTTTTGACTAAGGGGGAGTGAAGTATCACTATAGTATTGTTGTTAAAGTAGTGATACAATTGGACTTTGACGCTGTGTAATGATACTATATAACAATGATTGAGAACACTTGTTTTCTCGTTGTTATAGCTATGGATTTTCAACAACGATGATGTTAAAATTACAACCTTTGGGATCATTGGATTACTTGTAAGTGACGAAGATTTCGAGTATTGTTGAAGATTAGACGACATGTGGAATCGGAGCTACAAAGTTTATTTATATATTTTTGTATTCCATATGTATTAATAGTTTTGCCACTAAAATTGACAAAGGGGGAGATTGTTAGAGCATTGCTCGGTCGAACTCGCATGCGTTGCTATCTCAAGCATGTTTATCAATATTAGTGATCAAAACTATAAAGTCTTTGATTTTTAGTATACTATAGCTAAGTTCTCGGACTAGGATAGAAAGTGTATTTGAGCTCAAGAACTCCATGGCGATTATCATACAAGATGAAGGACTACTCAAGGAACCAGTGGATCTTCACCGACTGAAAGGTATGTGTAGACTTGAACTTATCTATCACTCAAAAGTCTATCTACTCTATCTCCTATCTTGAGACAAAAGTCTTTTTTCTATATAAACTTAGATTATACACATGTGGATATTTCGAGATGAGTATATCTCGCTTATCTATTTCTCGAAATATGTGTTGGTAAAGCTTTCGCTTTAACCAAGTTTATCTTTACCTAGTGAAGAAAGTCATGTTATGTTTCAATCATTTTGGAAATTGCTCTGACGAAAAATAGTTTGTGAATAACAACTATATAACGCCCTATGAGAATGTTTCAGTGATTGAAGTGAGAATTTAGACAATATAACCATTGGAGGATATAAACATTGTTGTGGTAATTGTGATTCCTTTTCCCATAGAATTAACAAGTTCATGGATAAGAAACGTAAGAAGACACTCATTTCAGACACATTGCCTTTTTGGAATTCTATAAGTCACGTGCCTGTTTCTTAGTAGGAAATTCCTTAGAAAAAGATTTCTCCATGCTAGGTAATACTACATGAGTATTAAATATAGGCACTGAAGAAGACTTACTTACTAGAATATAGTTTTCCCTTTTCAAGGAGTTGCACTGTTCCTGGGCTAGTAAAAGACATGCAACAAGTTTCTCTTTTTCAACAAGACAGTTGTTCAATTCTGATGAATGAGTCTCGATTAAACGTTTTTCTCTAATTGAGTCTTCTTTGACAATATCTTCAAGCATACTAATCTTGTCGCGCGTTAAAGTAGTTTCTTGAACAAGATTTTCGATATTGTTAGAAAAAGACTTAACGATAATATAGAGTTCTCGTTCTCTATCAAGAGACTTCTCAAGTTCATCAGTAAGCTGAGCGATTTTATCTTCAAGCAATCTAAATTTAGACACTTGAACATCAAAAATCTTAACAGCCTTTTTTAAGGTTCTGGTGAGCTTTATCTCAGATTATGACATAGTGTCAATTGTCAAATTAGAGGGAATGTTATCATAGTCTGATAACACAAACTTTCTACCTCGGGATTCGAAAAAAATCCACTAAGGAGTTATCCTTTAAGGTAAGCCCAAGACATTTGGCAAAACCAAAATCTTTTGAAGGCGTTTCTATGTGCGTTAGTTTGAGATAAATTTTTGTCCACATAATCAGATTGCTAGAAACACAGACTTATGAGGTCTTTAACGTGTTTGCCTGCTCTGATACTAATTGAAAAATTCCAGGTTCTAACAACCACACCCAATATTTTGTTCGACAATATGTATGGACTAACTTCAATACGATTCCTAGAGAATCAAATAGACAGTCATACTCAATCAAGGAAATATATCCAAGAGTTCAATACAATTTGCAATCGAATAGATAGAGATATGTGAGACCGATTGATATGAGAAATAATTTGAACGATACCAAATACCAATGTTCAAGTGTCAATCAATTTCAATCAACAACCAAAGGTTGGATTTACCAATTGATTGAACTACGCACAACCTGTGATATTTCAATTATATAAACAAATATAAGGAAGAAAAAAAAATAACACATACATCAGAAGTTTTGTTAACGAGGGAACCGCAAATACAGGAAAAACCCCGGGAGCTCAGATTTAAACACCATACTGTATTAAGCCACTACAGACACTAGCCTACTACAAGTTAACTTCAGACTGGAATGTAGTTGAAACCTAACCAAGTCTCACACCGATTAAGGTACAGTCGCATTTCTTACACCTCTGAATCCCAGCAGGACTCTACGCACTTGATTCCCTTAGTAGATCTCACCTACAAGTAAGAGTTTCTACGCAAATTCGAAGACTTTATAAACAAATCTGTCTCCCACAGAAAAGTTTATTCTGATTGATAAATCTGTCTCCCACGGAAATACCTTTGAAGTTTTGTTCTGTATTTTGATAAATCAAGGTGAACATGAACCATTTGATAATCCGGTTTAATATTCCAGAAGAACAGCCTAGAAATATCAATCACCTCACAATAACTTAACTATATGGCAGTAGAACAAGTTATTATGGAATCACAAAGAATGAGACGAAGAGCTTTGTGATTACTTTTTACATCTTACCTATCAGAGATAAATCTCAAACAAATCTTAGAGAACATGGTACTCAATATGATAGAACAAGTAAGATCAGAACACACAACTACATAGAAAATAGTTGGGTCTGGCTTCAGAATCCCAATGAAGTCTTTAAGTCGTTAACCTATAATGGTTTTAAGAAAAACCTAGGTTAAAGGAGAATCAACTCTAGTCACAACTAGTATCACACATGAGGTGTGGGAATTAGGTTTTCCAGTTGTTAGAGTTCTCTCTTATATAGTCGTCAAATCATGGTTTGATAGCTTTGAAACAAAGCAATCAATATTCACCGTTAGATGAAAACCTAATTTAAGATTCAAGCTAAGTTTACTTAAAACCAAAGCAATATCTCTCCACTATTAGATGGTCTTTGTTTGTTACACACAAATGAAATACACCTTCATTTAGATATGGGTAATCGTACCTAAACGTGTATATTGAGTTGGCTCAATAACAGTTAACCAGAGTTAGCCATATGAACACTTTTGTATTAACCACATTCATCTAACACATCTAGATCAAATGATAATCAAATGAATCTGATTGTGTTACCCATAGAGTTGTTCAATTTATTATATTCTCATAGAAGTATACAATACACAATTGAGACAAAATCGGATTTGATTCAAGAGAATCAATTCATGAACATTTTAGCCACTGTTTGCAAAGATTGCATTCCTTAATATATAAACGTTTTTGTTCATGAGTATGAAATCATAATTAACCGATTTTAGAACTTAAACCAACTCAGTTTGCAAACGGGTACGTAAACTAGAGTTCCGGACTTTGGTCATATCCGACAGTTCGTAAACGAGTATGCATATTGTCGTACCGGACCTAACTCAGGTGAAACCGTTCGCATACTGGTATGCAAACTTGGTTCATGGACTTTGACAGTTAAAACCATTCGCATACTGGTACTCAAACTTGGTTCCCGAACCCGAATAATATTACAACAGTTTTTACTTTCCGCATTATAGTTTGTTTAAGTTATAATTAAAGTAATTGCACTTGTACATTAATCCTAAGCACTTGATATTGATAGTATAATAAATCGGTATTGTACCATAATTATAATCAAGTGATTATCTTGTTGTTGTATTGTCTCAAACTTTTTGTTCATAGACGATCACACAAGGTATCAGACTTATAGGTTTATATCGAAAAGAGTGTGGTTTACTTGGTACCCTCGTCATTTCATAAGTCATCATAATTAGTTTGAATATGATCCAAGTGAATACCCTATAATTGTATAGTCTCGTTATTTTGGCTCCAGAAAAAGGCTTGAGATTTTGCTTGTTTAATGACTTCAACTTATCCGTAACCCCATCACTAAATATTATTCCTGCAATTTTTAAGGGTCCAACAAACAACCGTCGGGGAGGACCTGCCAAAACGTTTGGCCTAATAATGAGATGAAAATTACTTTACACTGCTTAATGAGAAGGTTCACACAGTTTTTCATAGCCAATAATTGTCAATAAAAAAATATCTCCACACAGCAGAAACGATATAAAACTAAGAAAAAAAAATAGAACAATAGATTTTCAATCTTTACGACACATTAAGCAACCATTTGCAATCTGCATATCATGTTTACAAAGGGCATCTACTGTGGCCAATTTGTTGCGATATTTTTTTCTTCTTCCGAAAACGAGGACTAAAGCCTCTAACTATATATTAATTGTAATGATTGTTCTCAGAGAACTGAGTTACATTTGTTATTACAAGGTTGATCCTGATTTCATAAATCTGCATCTCATTTGCAGTTACTAGGTTGATACAATTCCTTATATAAAAGTTGTTTAGAATGGCCTTCGTGGCTTATCCTTTCCAAATATGTTCTACAATATTTCAATTACAAAAAGTGGTTATGTACTCTGCCTTCTTAATAATGTATCTTGAAGTTAAAATAAAAGCATTTACTTTAAAGATAATAGCATAATTAGTTTTAGTTCTAAAATCAATACTAATCTTATATCTATAGTACATAGCTTCCACATATTTTCCCTTCAGCAGCTTTAGAGTAGGTGAGGAATCACTTTGGAATATGTCTTGATATTCACTATATTCAGTTACCCATTAGAAAACATCTTGAGCTCATTTTCCTTCTAACTGTCCCTTTATTGTACAATATGCATAGTATCCTCTTACCTTGATTGTAGTACCTATTTAATCAATAAGAGTGAGGCTAATTATTGAAGAAGTAGTAGGATTATGCATTGACAATGCTACATGTATTCTTGGAGCAAGGGCTATGGATAGTCATATTTTAAGCCTAACTCCTTCATTTTGAAAGGGGACTCGTTCAATTGAACGGGTGAACCCACTATTGGCAAATGTAAAAGAAGCACTACACGGGAAATAGTCTCCCGTATAGTAAAAAATAAAATAAAATATGAAACCAGACGCGATACTGTCCCCCGTTTAATTTTTTTATTAAAAAAAAAAATCCCCCGTTTGAAACTAAAAAAATTTCCAAATGGGGGACCGTCCCCCGTACAATGAAAATTTATTTGCTACATGGAAGACATCCCCCCGTGTAAGCCAATTATTTTCCTACATGGGGAAATATCCCCCGTGAAGCTTTGTTTTTCCATATGGGGGACAGTTCCACGTCTAGTGTTACACTACCAACCACTCATTCAGTTGAACGAGTGTGTGAACAAGTTGGGGGTGGAAGTTGAAAATGCGAGGGTACCAAAATACACCACCACTTTTTTCTTAAGCAATCTGTATGGACAAACTCAATCAAGGAATGTTATCTAGATTTATCTCTCTCTCTCTCACTCCCTCTCTCTCTCTCTCTCTTGCGATTAGAACGTTTACAGATTCAAATCCGTGAAATTAATTACAAAGAGATTACTTGGAGGGTACCAAAGACCAATGTCCAAGAATCCATCAACTCATATCCATTAAACTAGGTCGGATGCATCTACTATGATTGATTAACGTACAACCTATGATATTTCAGTTATAAAGATAAACAATATAATGCGGAAAAAGAAATAACACAGACACCAGAAGTTTTGTTAACGAGAAAACCGCAAATGCAGGAAAACTCCTGGACCCAGTCCAGATTGAACACCAAACTGTATTAAGCCGCAACAGACACTAGCCTACTACCAATTAACTTCGGACTAGAATGTATTTGATCCCTAAAAGGTATCCCACCGATTAACGTACAGTCGCGCTTCTTATGCCTCTTGAATCCCAGCAGGATACCGTGCAATTGATTCCCTTATCTGACGTCACACCAACTAAGAATTGCTTCAACTCAATTGAAGACTTTGAACCAATCTTCCTCCCATAGATTAATCCTATAAATGATTTCCTTTTACAATCAAATAGTTTGATCAAAGGTGATGGAAATCGATAGCAATATACAAAGTCTAGCTAACCTCAAAATCCGGAATTATGCAACCCGAAGTGCATCCTAGATTATTATTCACCTCACAAGTATAAAACCTGTGGAATCAACAAAGTTTGTAACCAAGAGAAATTTAATGATTTATATATATCTTGATTAAGTGAGCATCTCAACAATCAATCAAGATCAGGATACTCGAGTTATTAAGGAAACATAATTGGTCATGGCTTCACGAATCCCTATGAAGTCTTTGTAGTCGCTAAACCCTAAAAGGGTTAGGAAAATAATGACTCTAGATACAACTATGATAGACCAAAAAGTAGTGTCGGGATTCAAAGATCCCATTTGCTTGAAGTTCCCCGTTTATAGACATTCAAAGAATATGTTGTTTCAGGTTTAAATTAAGATAGATTTGGAACCAAGCAATCAATATCCACCTTTATATGAATCTTTGAATCTGATTTAGATAACAAGATATATACTCTGGTTAGGTGAAACCATAACTGAACCGTGTATAAAGACTATGCTCAACGTGGTTAGCCGAAACTAGCCAATTTGAACTTAAAATCTTAATATACATTTTCATGAACACTTAAGACATTATCTTTGAGTCACAATCATGTGATCAAATAAGACTAATGATTTAGATATTTAATCAAATACTAATTATCTCGTAGAAATATTTAATCGCAGTTGAAGATAGTCGACATGGTTAGTAAATGCACAAAGTACAAATACCATAGTCGTTCGTGAGTCAGGCCAGTCAAAGTAGATGTACCGGTTTGTAAACATTTAACCAAAACAAGTTCCAGAGTTAACAAGACTATTTAAGTATGGGTTTGGTAACCTTAAGACTATTATTGGTTCCGGAGTTTATAGAACTATTTTGGTATGCGTACCGGTATGTGTACTGAACTGAGTTCGGGAACACAGAACTATTTTGGTACGTGTACCGGTTTGGATACTAATACATGTTTTATAACCATAGTTCCAAAATGGTTTGCATACGAGTATGTGTACCGATCTGTTTCACGAGTTGAACATATTTTTCATCCGATATACATAAGAATATGCGTACTACAAATCTGCTAGTCGATATATAGTTAGTATGCTACATGTACGAGTACATGTAATACGGGTTCAGATTTATAACAGTTTTCCCAATTTTTAAGACTGATAACATTGTCTTGTATCTGAATCTATAGTAGTTATATATTTCTCTCTAAATTGATTCGAAACATTCCCGAATAACATCAATGACACATATCACTGTTCTAGGCTATTTTTGAATGATAAAACTTGAATCATGATTTTGTTTCAGAACGATAAATTGTCCTTAACCGAAATTCATCAAGTATGAACAAATGTTCATTAAGCTTAGTCATTATATTTCGATAACTAATTACCAAGATAAACTTGACTCGAAATTCTTGTATATGCATAATAGTCTAATTAGTTATGTGATATCGTCTCAATGATAGAAAAGTGAATATAACTTGAGAAATAGGTGGTTCAGTCTTCACTTACCTTTTTTTGGGTCTGGCTTCAGAATACTAATGAAGTCTTTAAGTTGTTAACCTATAATGGTTTTTGGAAAAACCTAGGTTAAAGGAGAATCGATTCTAGTCGCAATTAGTATCACACAGAGGTGTGGGGATTAAGTTTTCCAGTTACTAGAGTTCTCCCTTATATAGTCTTCAAATCAGGGTTTGATAGCTTTGAAACAATCAATATCCAACATTGGATGAAAACCTGATTTAAGATTCAAGCTAAGTTTTCTTAAAACCAAAGAAATATCTCTCCACCGCTAGATGGTCTTAGCTTGTTACACATAAATTAAATATACCTTCATTTAGATATGGGTAGCCGTACCTAAATGTGTATATTGAGTTGGCTCAATAACAGTTAACCGAAGTTAGCCATATGAAAACTTTTGTATTAACCACATTCATCTAACACTTCTAGATCAAATGATAATCAAATGCATCTAATTGTGTTACTCATAGAGTTGTTCAATTGCTTATATTCTCATAGAAGTATACAAGACACAATTGAAACAAAATCGGATTTGATTCAATATTTCAGCTACAATTTGCAAAGATAGCATCCCTTAATATATTAATGTATTTTTTCATGAGTATGAAATCATACTTAACCGATTTTAGAACTTAAACCAACTCAGTTTGCAAAAGGGTACGCAAACTAGAGTTACAGACTGGGGTCATGTCCGACAGTTTGCAAACGGGTATGCATATTGTCGTACCGGACCTAACTCAGGTGAAACTGTTCGCATACTTGTATGCAAACTTGGTTCCCGGGCTTTGAAAGTTAAAACCGGTCGCATACTGGTACACAAAATTGGTTCCCGGACCCGAATCATATTATAATAGTTTGCATATTGGTATGCATATTGTGTCATATCCATACAATGGTTATTTGTTCTAAACTTCCATTTCAATTATTGATACATCCTTAGAAGATGACAATAATGTCTCACACAAACTATTAGCTTATAAATAATTTTCAAGTGATCAAATGATTAATACAAAACATTTCGAGTCTACATTAAGTGACTGTCTCACACAAATCATGTAAGATGTTTCAAGAAAATTTTCACATGATCATCTTTTGACTCATTATTTAGTTTCCAACAAATAAATTTTTTTCCAACTAAACTCGTCAAGAATAATGATGAACGTAGCTAAAGAAAAAATCTTTCCAACACATATTTCGATAAATATATAAGCGAGTTAAACTCAGCTCGAAATATCAAATGTGTATAATGTAAAAGTCTATATAGCTATGCGATTTAGTCTTATTAGGAGATAGAATAGAATGGACTTCTGAGTGATATATAAGTTTTAGTCTCCGCATACATTTTGTTGATGAAGTTCCTCCAAGCTCTCCTTAGTAGATCTTCATCTTCAATTGATGAACGTTGTGAAGTCTAAAGCTCAACTACACATTCTATCTTAATCCGAGACATAGCATAAGTAGACTAGAAATCAAGACTTATAGTTTTGATCACCTAAACTTGACAAACAAGCTTGAGATAACAACGCTTGCGAGTTTGACCGAGCGGTGCTCTAACAATCTCCCCATTTGTCAATTTTAGTGACAAAACTATCAATACATGTGGATTACAAAATAAATAAACTTTGTATCTTCTCATCCAACATGCTTAATTTCCTTGGTTTTTCAACATTCTTTGAATTCTTCATCACTCCAAGTACTCCAGCGATTCTGAACGTGTTCAACTCAGTATCATAGTTTTTAAAGATCCGTAGCCATAACAATAAGAAAACAGATGTTCTCAATTATTATTATACAATGTCATAATATTATTATACAACATCAAAGTTCAATTATATCACAACTTTGACAATAATACTAAGGTGATATGTATCACTCCCCCTTAGTCAATACTTCATCTCACAATGAAAACCACTCCCCCTTACATAATGATCCGTAAACCATATGTATTTATTATGAACTACAAAATAGTTCTCCCCTTTTTTGTCAATATAAATTGGCAAAGGTACGAAAACTAGTGGGATCATAATGAAATTCTCAAAGAGATTATTCATGACTAAAAGAGAACATATCAACTTTGTTTCGATGATTTCACATAGTCGAAACTTAGTGTATTCATCAAGGAGTTTATAAAGATACAAGTAAATCCTACAATATTCCAGGGCCGCACTCCCCACAAAGATTTTGCAATTAAGCATGAGTTCAATTAAGAATTCTCCCCATAAATATCATTCCCGAAAGAACAACAAGAGCGACCTTTCTTTTACGAGAAAAAAAGGATTTCTTTGGACATTAACAAATCACATGAAACATGAATTTGTATCTAGAAAACTCGAATAAATTAACCACAAGAGAACCTTAATGATTAATTTAATCGGAAACGCTTAACATTAGAAAACTTACGGAGCCAGTACTTTCACATAGAAGTGGATCAGGGAAAGATCAATATTTTGGAAAATTCAAAAGTTCATTCTATCTTTTATCAATATTTTCATAAAGACATAATAAACTTAACTTTTTACATATATGAGATAATCATTGTTCACAGGCGTAAATACACATATCCCATAATATTTTTGCAATATATATAAAACCATAAAGATTAATACTGCAAAATCATCTTCCAAATAACTTAGAATTTAAATAAATAAATATAAAACATTGCAAGATGAAAATCGTTGGAAATAGCTATGTGTAATCACAATAGTTGTTATTCCAAATCTTATCTATCCTTCTTAAAACACAAGAATAAATTCTCATAAGAAGTTTCCTAGACATAATGAAATCAGGCTTCTTTGATAACTTCATAGCTCTCCGTGACACCATAATAAAAGGTATTTTCGATATCCTTGATCCTTTTGACCGTAGAAACTCCATGTTCATGAGTTAGAACATTCACCTTTCGATCAACAATGCGGGCAAGCTGCCTGGCTTTGATGCAATCAGATATGAGTTTCTTCTGGTTCTATATCAAGACCAAGGTAGTCAATATCAGTTGTACAGGCCGATATAATAGGTTTTTATCGGGTATCGAAAAATACCTATACGATATCGAAAATATCGCCGATACGAAGACGAAACGATACTAAAGTTCGTATCGGCCGGTACCAACCGATATATCGTTTTACCTATACATTGATATTATAGGTTCCAGTATCATTTTTAATAAAGATGAAATCTATGAAAGGAAAATTATGCATTTCAGTATCATCTGTAGTAAAGATCTAGTAAACTAAACATGAACGAGTTAGGGCATTTTATTTTGTTTCGAAAAACAGATTGATCCATAAATCGTTAATGGTGCGGAAAGATGATTGTCTTCTTTGTTTGAGAATTTTTCTGCAACCCTTAACTTGTTAGAGTGTCAGCATTAAGTTTTGATTCTGTATAGGCAATTTCTAGGAAAGGGAGTTAATAAGAATGTATGTTAACTGCCTCTTATTTTGGAAGTTTGAGAAATGTTTATGATTTTTTTTTTATTATGATTTCTATAGATATTTGAAGTTATAATTCTAATAATGTTTAACCGATAACAACGGAAAAAAACTTTTGTATAGGTGTATAGCACCCGCCCGATATGATACCGATACAAGATATTAACTACTTTGATCAAGACCTTTTGATTTTCAAGGATTTTGGTCTGAACATCAAAGAGACGATCTATTTGCAGTTGAAGATTTGCAAATTCGACCTTTGAGTTATTCTAAGAATAAATGAAATCCTTGACAGATTTACCAATCCAGGAGTTGTACTATTTCCTTTCAATCATCTTTTTCAAGACAAGTTCTTGAACCGAGCATCCTTTAATGTCTTCTTCCATATCAAGATTCACGACTTCCTGAGGTCTTAAAGAGTTCTCCATTTTTTATTATTAGGGATGAAAAAAAAACAATATAATATATATATATATATATGTTCGAGAACAAGAGAAAAAACCCCTTGGTATGTAAACCCTGAAAAAAAAAACTCTTCAGAAGAAGATACGAACATTCGAGGACCAGTTACAGAAAGTTAATAGATCATACAAGATCCAAAATAAGGAAGTACACTTTTTTTTTTCAAATATCTCATACCTTTCCATGGCTCAATAAATTAGAGCACACAAAAGAAGATACATTAGTTACTAGGAGTCAAGATATGACTCAACTTTTATAAAAGGAGAAACAATATTAACACAAAATTTCGATTAAACTATAATATTCTATGTGTTAGAGAATTGCTCGGTCGAACTCGCATGCGTTGCTTTCTCAAGCATGTTTGTCAATATTATGATCAAAACTATAAAGTCTTTGATTTTTAGTCTATTATAGCTAAGGTCTCAGACTAGATAGAAAGTGTAGTTGAGCTCAAGAACTCCATGGCGATCATCATACAAGATGAAGGACTACTCAAGGAACCAGTGGATCTTCATCGACTAAAAGGTATGTGGAGACTTGAATTTATCTATCACTCAAAAGTCTATCTACTCTATCTCCTATCTTGAGACAAAAGTCATTTTGATATATAGACTTAGATTATACACATGTGGATATTTCGAGCTGAGTATATATCGCTTATCTATTTCTCGAAATATGTGTTGGTAAAGATTTCGCTTTAACCAAGTTCATCTTTACCTAGTGACGAAAGTCATGTTATGTTTCAATCATTTTGGAAATTACTGTGACGAAAATAGTTTGTGAATAACAACTATATAACGCCCTCTGAGAATGTTTCAATGATTAAAATGAGAGTTTAGACAATATAACCATTGGAGGATATAAACATTGTTGTGGTAACACATATATGTATAAGTCCTTATTGCTTAAACCGAAGTTTGCGAACTTTGTTGATCAAGTAAAACCGGAGTAGTGCGTGAACTCAGTCCGCAAACTCAGCATACAAACTCAGTCCACGAATTGACGAATTCTCGAACCCGAGAATTTTTGCTGGAGTTTGTGAACTCCGTCCGGGAACTTAAGTCCGGGAACTTGAGTAGGTTATGTATTAAAACGATGTTTGTGAACTTATCTTAATAAACTAAGGAATGCTATTGCAAACCGTGGCTTTATAGTTCATGAACCGATTCGAGTGAATCATATATTTTTTGCTTCAATTGTGTCTTGGGTAGTACATGAGATTTCCTTGCAATTGAACAACTCTCTAACTAGTTCATTTGAGTCATTTGGACTAGTTATGGTGAAGAAGAATATGGCTAACCATTTGGATAACTATTGTTGAACCAACTAATGTACAAGTTTGGGTACAGTTACACAAACCTAAAAACGTCAAGTACATGTGTGTATAACAAGCTATGTTTTTCGATATAACGGTTGGTAAATATTATCTTGAATCTAATCAGGTTTTCATCTAACGGTGAATATTGAATGCTTTGTTACTAAGCTAACATTGATTGCAAACCCTGATTTGAAGACTATATAAGGGAGAACTCTGGCAACTGGGAAACCTAATCCCCACATATTCTGTGTGATACCAGTTGTTCTAAACTAGAGTCGATTTTCCTTTAACCTTTGGTTTTCTTCTTCTAAAACCAGGTTAACGACTTAAAGACTTCATTGGGATTGTGAAGCCAGATCGATACTACTTTTCTTGTAGTTGTGTGATCTGATCTTGCTTATTCTATCGTACTAGTACAATTGTAATAATTGGCTTGAGATTTCTATCTCCGATAGGCAAGATATAAAAGTAGTCACAAACACTTCGTCTCATCGTTTGTGATTCCTCAATAATCTTCTTCGTTGCGTCAATTAAGTTTATTATGAGGTGATTGATAAAGCTGAGCTGTTCTTCGGGAATATAAGTCTGGTTTTATCAATTAGTTCATGTTCACCTTGATTTATCAAAAGACGAAACAAAACTCATAGGTATATTCGCGGGTGACGGATTTATCTATTATTGTATACTTTTCTGTGTGATTCAGATTTGTTTATTAAAGTATTCGACTTTGGGTCGTAGCAACTCTTGGTTGTGGGTGAGATCAACTCAGGGAATCAAGTACGTAGCATCCTGCTGGTATCAGAGATGTAGGAGCATAACTATACCTTGGATCAGTCTGAGATTGGTTGGGGTTCAACTACAGTCCAGACCGAAGTTAGCTTGGAGTAGGCTAGTGTATGTAGCGGCTTAATACAATATATGTTTAATCTGGACTAAGTCCCGGGGTTTTTCTGCATTTGCGGTTTCCACGTTAACAAAATTATGGTGTCTGTGTTATTTCTTTCTGCATTATATTTTGTTATATAATTGAAATAATACAGGTTGTGCGTTGTTTAATCAATTAGAATATCCGACCTTTTGGTTGTCGATTTAAATTGATTGACACTTGGATATTGGTCTTTGGTACAATCCAAGTTATCTCTCTTTGATAAAGACTCGCAGATTCTATTTTCTTGAGTATAGATCAAATTGATAGATTGAGATAATAACTCCTTGATATATTTTTATCTAGATTGAGTCTGACTGTCTAGTTGATTCTCTAGTAAAGTAACTCGGAGTTTGTCCATACATATTGATAATCAAAATATTGGGTCTGGTTGTTAGACCCCCGCTTTTTCAATTGGTATCAGAGCAGGCAAACACGTTCAAGACCTTACAAGTCTGTGTTTGTAGCGATATGAATCTATGGACAGTAGTGTTATCTCAATAAATGCACCACCAGATCCAGGGATTTCAGAATTCTCTTCTATGAATGATTTAATAAAATATGTAGAAGAAATTCTATCTAAACCTCCACCAGGTTTAAGATCCCTTGAAGTGTTTTCAGGGGTTGAAAAATAACTTGAGAGCTTATCTTTTGATGTTGAGCTATACCTCTAGAAAGAGAAAGAATCTCTTGACAGGCTAAATTAAGTTATTCATGTTAAGGTTGATATTGAATTACTAATCAGTGAGAGCATTGCTCCTCCTTTGCGTAATTCAATTAGTTGTGATAAACTAAACAAATTACAAGAGAAGCTTAAATCTCAGTCATCTGAGTATATCACCTCAAAGCATGAATTGATTCATTTTTCAATTCCTGATACTTCCTATCAAGATAGCAATATTATTTTATTTTATGAAGAATCTAGGACGTCTCTTTTTATCAAAGGAGTTTCCCTTCGCAGTACTAAAAACTATCTGCAGAAACTGTTTCTTAGAAGTTGGAAAGCAAGAAATCATAACCAAAAATATTTTTGGGTTCTCTTGAAATTCTTTGATAGACTTTTAAAAACAGTTCCTTGGGCATTTCTCAACACTACAAGATTTAATAGTTGTTGTAAAGAAGGCTCTCATGGTGTCATGCTATGGAAAATTGTTACTCAATTGTAAGCAGACCCTGAGGCATTATTTCTATGAAACAAACAGGTACTTTACTGACACACGAGTGGTTCACATACGTTGGGCCTTAGCCAAATCATGAACGAATTCTGTTTGTGAACGTGTCAATCAACTCGTTCGGCACATACTTTAAAAAAAAAAAAAAGGAGGTCGTTATGGTTCTTTCACCTTCTTCATTAGATCTTCAGTTCGCAAACAGAGAAGAACACAAACTTCTCCTTCCTCTAATCTCATCGATGTCTATTTTATTAATCAAATATAGTTTGGTTTGCATCTTTGAACTCAGGAGAAGATCGCGAACTTTGGGTTACAAATAGTTTTTTGATTGACAACTGATTGCATTTTTACCATCAACAGTTCGCGAACCAAGTAAGTTTTTCTAATTCGTTTTCATAATCTTTGCAATTATGAGTAGAAGAAGAACCGTACATGTAGGAAGCTCAAGCCAACAAACTAGAGATGAATCCTTCTTTGACCCTAGTATCGGTGCTGGGTTCATAAACCCTGCCCCTCGTGAACTGTACCTAGTGTTTAAAAACAAAACACCCATCTGTGAGAGGTACTATGATGCATCCAAAATTAATATTTCGGGTTTAGTCGAGTTCTTCAATAAGCATAACTGGGGAATAATCCATAAGCCTTTAGGAATTGTTCATATTGATATGGTCGCACAGTTTTATGCTAATATTCATAATGAAGATGCTGCTCTCTACTCATTTAAGACCATGGTAGGAGGCACTATTTTTACTGTGGACCGATATGTCATCTCCAACCTGCTTAATGTGCCTCTAGGAGGTGATAGATATCCCCCTTCGGAACTTGGTAGAACACCTTTGGAAGCCTTGTCAAATAAGTTGTTTGATAAAGACCTTTCTCTAAATGATGGAAAGGTGTATGTAAGAGGCGCAAGCCTATTTCTCAAAGTTGCAGCTAAACTTGTTGTGGCAAATATGATACCCAACACTTGTGACAACAACTCTTAGACCCGGGGTATTACTGAGTTCATCTACTACATTTTTGAGGTGGGGAACATTGACTTCTGTGGAATTATCATTGATCAAATGATAAGTGTCAGACACAATGCAGGAGAGAAACCAGGTTTCCCTTGTCTTATTTCAAGGATTTGTGCTAATTCTGATGTTCCTGTTTTTGTCTCTGATCTTGGAGGAACAACTGTTCTTACAATGTCAAGCATTGAAAAAATGAGGCCCTCTACTGTCAGGATTGGCTCAAAAGCTCATAGAACTCTAGCTGTTGAGAAACTATCTCGCCTTAGAGAGGAACTTGCTGAACTACGAGAAGAAAATGTGGTTCTCAGAGAGCAGGTAGACTTTGTTGGAAATGTTGTTTCAGAATTGTTGGAGAAATTCTATGGGATTGAGAAAAATCATTATGAATGGAGTGACTGATATTCGGCATTTTAAATTATATCTTGTTATTATCTGTTTAAACTTCCGTGTTTGGTTTAAAGTTTATGTCCTTGTGATGTAGTAACTTTTATGGCACTTTTGTCGTGGATGATATGTCTCTCAATTAAAAGTGTTGTTTGAGTTAAATCCATGGGAAGTACAAATATATCTCTGTCAAAAGTAAAGTCATTCGTAAGTTGATATGCAAGTATTGATAAAAGAATGAATAGACTTTTGACAAACACAAAAGTTAAGCCTATATTGTCAATTTTTGATATAAGATAGGTTAAAATCTTTTGTGATTTAAGGATTATGTCTATTGTATTTCATTGTGCAAATGGTGATGGAAAATAGGATGAATCCTTGCTTATTCCACGGTATAAGGTCAATCTCAGATCCACAATTTTTGTGTAAATATTGTGTTGTTCCATGAAGTGTCTTATTTTGAGCACTAAAACAACAAAAGTTGATTACTTTTGTGATTAACTTAGTTGTTGTTCCGTAATGTACTTTATGTTGAACATGTTAAACTAAATTAATCATCTTGTGTGGTTATTTAGTTAGCACTCCATAAGTTTTCTTATGTTTGAACATTTCTTTGACTGGGTTGGTTATTCATGATTACCTTAGTCATTGCTTCATAGATTTTTCTTATGTCGAGTGTGGCCAATTAAATTGATTACTTTTGTAATTAGTTTGGTTGATTATGGCAATTAGATTATTTACGAGTTTTCTTGTGATTAATCTAATTGATTTCTTAAGTCTCCATAAGTTTACTTGTGTTGAGCATATTTAGTCAAATTAATCATGGTTCGCTTACGGTTAATTTGATTGAATATTTCTTTTTGGAAATCAAATTCATACTTGTATGATATTTTTTGAATCCAAAGAAATCCTTCTTTTCTTTTGAAATTAAGGTCGCTCTTGTTGTTCTTTCAGGAATGACATTTAATTGGGGAGAGTTCTTTTGAACTTGTGCTTAATTGTCAAATCTTTGTGGGGAGTGCGGCTGTGGAATATTATAGGGGTTATCTTGTATCTTTATGAACTCCTTGATGAATGAATTTAGCTTTGGCTTTATGATTGCATCTAAACAGGATGATATACATTTACCTTTGGTCATGAAATGTCTCTTACGAAAATTTCATTAGGATCCCGTTCTTGTACCTTTGCCAATTTTTTTGACAATAAAGGGGAGAATTAATATGTAGTTCACATTATGAATACATATGGTTTTCGGATCATTATGTAAGGGGGAATGGTTTCCATGTGAGATGGAGTTTTGACTAAGGGGGAGTGAAGTATCACCATAGTATTGTTGTTAAAGTAGTGATACAATTGAACTTTGACACTGTGTAATGATACTATGACACTATATAACAATGATTGAGAACACTTGTTTTCTCGTTGTTATAGCTATGGATTTTCAACAACGATGATGTTAAAATTACAACCTTTGGGATCATTGGATTACTTGTAAGTGACGAAGATTTCGAGTATTGTTGAAGATTAGACGACATGTGGAATCGGAGCTACAAAGTTTATTTATATATTTTTGTATTCCATATGTATTAATAGTTTTGCCACTAAAATTGACAAAGGGGGAGATTGTTAGAGCATTGCTCGGTCGAACTCGCATGCGTTTCTATCTCAAGTATGTTTGTCAATATTAGTGATCAAAACTATAAAGTCTTTGATTTCTAGTATACTATAGCTAAGTTCTCGGGCTAGGATAGAAAGTTTATTTGAGCTCAAGAACTCCATGGCGATCATCATACAAGATGAAGGACTACTCAAGGAACCAGTGGATCTTTACCGACTAAAAGGTATGTGGAGACTTGAACTTATCTATCACTCAAAAGTATATCTACTCTATCTCTTATCTTGAGACAAAAGTCGTTTTGCTATATAAACTTAGATTATACACATGTGGATATTTCGAGATGAGTATATCTCGCTTATCTATTTCTCGAAATATGTGTTGGTAAAGCTTTCGCTTTAACCAAGTTTATCTTTACCTAGTGATGAAAGTCATGTTATGTTTCAATCATTTTGGAAATTGCTCTGACGAAAAATAGTTTGTGAATAACAACTATATAACGCCCTATGAGAATGTTTCAGTGATTGAAGTGAGAATTTAGACAATATAACCATTGGAGGATATAAACATTGTTGTGGTAATTGTGATTCCTTTTCCCATAGAATTAACAAGTTCATGGATAAGAAACGTAAGAAGACACTCATTTCAGACACATTTCCTTTTTGGAATTCTATAAGTCACGTGCATGTTTCTTAGTAGAAAATTCCTTAGAAAAAGATTTCTCCATGCTAGGTAATACTACATGAGTATTAAATATAGGCACTGAAGAAGACTTACTTACTAGAATATAGTTTTCCCTTTTCAAGGAGTTGCACTGTTCCTGGGCTAGTAAAAGACATGCAACAAGTTTCTCTTTTTCAACAAGACAGTTGTTCAATTCTGATGAATGAGTCTCGATTAAACGTTTTTCTCTAATTGAGTCTTCTTTGACAATATCTTCAAGCATACTAATCTTGTCGCGCGTTAAAGTAGTTTCTTGAACAAGATTTTCGATATTGTTAGAAAAAGACTTAACGATAATATAGAGTTCTCGTTCTCTATCAAGAGACTTCTCAAGTTCATCAGTAAGCTGAGCGATTTTATCTTCAAGCAATCTAAATTTAGACACTTGAACATCAAAAATCTTAACAACCTTTTTTAAGGTTCTGGTGAGCTTTATCTCAGATTATGACATAGTGTCAATTGTCAAATTAGAGGGAATGTTATCAAAGTCTGATAACAAAAACTTTCTACCTCGGGATTCGAAAAAATCCACTAAGGAGTTATCCTTTAAGGTAAGCCCAAGACATTTGGCAAAACCAAAATCTTTTGAAGGCATTTCTATGTGCGTTAGTTTGAGATAAATTTCTGTCCACATAATCAGATTGATAGAAATACAGACTTATGAGGTCTTTAACGTGTTTGCCTGCTCTGATACTAATTGAAAAATTCCAGGGTCTAACAACCACACCCAATATTTTGTTCGACAATATGTATGAACTAAATTCAATACGATTCCTAGAGAATCAACTAGACAGTCATACTCAATCAAGGAAATATATCCAAGAGTTCAATACAATTTGCAATCGAACAGATAGAGATCTGTGAGACCGATTGATATGAGAAATAATTTGAACGATACCAAAGACCAATGTTCAAGTGTCAATCAATTTCAATCAACAACCAAAGGTTGGATTTACCAATTGATTGAACTACGCACAACCTGTGATATTTCAATTATATAAACAAATATAAGGAAGAAAAAAAATAACACAGACACCAGAAGTTTTGTTAACGAGGGAACCGCAAATACATAAAAACCCCGGGAGTTCATATTTGAACACCATACTGTATTAAGCCACTACAAACACTAGCCTACTACAAGTTAACTTCAGACTGGAATGTAGTTGAAACCTAACCAAGTCTCACACCGATTAAGGTACAGTCGCATTTCTTACGCATCTGAATCCCAGCAGGACTCTACGCACTTGATTCCCTTAGTATATCTCACCTACAAGTAAGAGTTTCTACCCAAAGTCGAAGACTTTATAAACAAATTTGTCTCCCACATAAAAGTCTATTCTGATAGATAAATCTGTCTCCCACGGAAATACCTTTGAAGTTTTGTTTTGTATTTTGATAAATCAATTTGAACATGAACCATTTGATAATCCGGTTTAATATTCCCGAAGAACAACCTATAAATATCAATCACCTCACAATAACTTAACTATATGGCAGTAGAACAAGTTATTATGGAATCACAAAGAATGAGACGAAGAGCTTTGTGATTACTTTTTACATCTTACCTATCGGAGATAAATCTCGAGCAAATCTTAGAGAACATGGTACTCAATACGATAGAACAAGTAAGATCAGAACACGCAACTACATAGAAAATAGTTGGGTCTAGCTTCAGAATCCCAATGAAGTCTTTAAGTCGTTAACCTATAATGGTTTTAAGAAAAACCTGGGTTAAAGGAGAATCAACTCTAGTCACAACTAGTATCACACAGGAGGTGTGGGAATTAGGTTTTCCAGTTGTTAGAGTTCTCTCTTATATAGTCATCAAATCAGGGTTTGATAGCTTTGAAACAAAGCAATCAATATTCACCGTTAGATGAAAACCTAATTTAAGATTCAAGATAAGTTTACTTAAAACTAAAGCAATATATCTCCACTATTAGATGGTCTTTGTTTGTTACACACAAACGAAATACACCTTCATTTAGATATGGGTAACCGTACCTAAACGTGTATATTGAGTTGGCTCAATAACAGTTAACCGGAGTTAGCCATATGAACACTTTTGTATTAACCACATTCATCTAACACATCTAGATCAAATGATAATCAAATGAATCTGATTGTGTTACCCATAGAGTTGTTCAATTTTTTATATTCTCATAGAAGTATACAAGAAACAATTGAGACAAAATCGGATTTGATTCAAGAGAATCAATTCATGAACATTTTATCCACTGTTTGCAAAGATTGCATTCCTTAATATATAAACGTTTTTGTTCATGAGTATGAAATCATAATTAACCGATTTTAGAACTTAAACCAACTCAGTTTGCAAACGGGTACGTAAACTAGAGTTCCGGACTTTGGTCATATCCGACAGTTCGTAAACGAGTATGCATATTGTCGTACCGGACCTAACTCAGGTGAAACCGTTCGCATACTGGTATGCAAACTTGGTTCCTGGACTTTGACAGTTAAAACCGTTCGCATACTGGTACTCAAACTTGGTTCCCGGACCCGAATCATATTACAACAGTTTTTACTTTCCGCATTATAGTTTGTTTAAGTTATAATTAAAGTAATTTCACTTGTACATTAATCCTAAGCACTTGATATTGATAGTATAATAAATCGGTATTGTACCATAATTATAATCAAGTGATTATCTTGTTGTTGTATTGTCTCGAACTTTTTGTTCATAGACGATCACACATGGTATCAGACTTATAGGTTTATATCGAAAAGATTGTGGTTTACTTGGTACCCTCGTCATTTCATAAGTCATCATAATTAGTTTGAATCTGATCCAAGTGAATACCCTATAATTGTATAGTCTCATTATTTTGGCTCCAGAAAAAGGCTTGAGATTTTGCTTGTTTAATGACTTCAACTTATCCGTAACCCCATCACTAAAGATTATTCCTGCAATTTTGAAGGGTCCAACAAACAACCGTCGGGGAGGACCTGCCAAAACGTTTGGCCTAATAATGAGATGAAAATTACTTTACACTGCTTAATGAGAAGGTTCACACAGTTTTTCATAGCCAATAATTGTCAATAAAAAAATATCTCCACACAGCAGAAACGATATAAAACTAAGAAAAAAAAATAGAACAATAGATTTTCAATCTTTAGGACACATTAAGCAACCATTTGCAATCTGCATATCATGTTTACAAAGGGCATCTACTGTGGCCAATTTGTTGCGATATTTTTTTCTTCTTCCGAAAACGAGGACTAAAGCCTCTAACTATATATTAATTGTAATGATTGTTCTCAGAGAACTAAGTTACATTTTCTATTACAAGGTTAATCCTGTTTTCATAAATATGCATATCATTTGCAGTTACTAGGTTGATACAATTCCTTATATAAAAGTTGTTTAGAATGGCCTTCGTGGCTTATCCTTTCCAAATATGTTCTACAATATTTCAATTACAAAAAGTGGTTATGTACGCTGCCTTCTTAATAATGTATCTTGAAGTTAAAATAAAAGCATTTACTTTAAAGATAATAGCATAATTAGTTTTAGTTCTAAAATCAACACTAATCTTATATCTATAGTACATAGCTTCCACATATTTTCCCTTCATCAGCTTTAAAGTAGGTGAGGAATCACTTTGGAGTATGTCTTAATATTCACTCTATTCAGTTACCCATTAGAAAACATCTTGAGCTCATTTTCCTTCTAACTGTCCCTTTATTGTACAATATGCATAGTATCCTCTTACCTTGATTGTAGTACCTATTTAATTAATAAGAGTGAGGCTAATTATTGAAGAAGTAGTAGGATTATGCATTGACAATGCTACATGTATTCTTGGAGCAAGGGCTATGGATAGTCATATTTTAATCCTAACTCCTTCATTTTGAAAGGGGACTCGTTCAATTGAACGGGTGAACCCACTATAGGCAAATGTAAAAGAAGCACTACATGAGGGATAGTCTCCCGTATAGTAAAAAAAATAAAAAATATATGAAACCAGACGCGGTACTGTTCCCCGTTCAATTTTTTTATTAAAAAAAAAAAATCCTCCGTTTGAAACTAAAAAATTGCCAAATGGGGGACCGTCCCCCGTACAATGAAAATTTATTTGCTACATGGAAGACATCCCCCCGTGTAAGCCAATTATTTTCATACATGGGGGAATATCCCCCGTGAAGCTTTGTTTTTCCATATGGGGGACATTTCCACGCCTAGTGTTACACTACCAACCACTCATTCAATTGAACGAGTGTGTGAACGAGTTGGGGGTGGAAGTTGAAAATGCGTGGGTACCAAAATACACCACCACTTTTTTCTTAAGCAATATGTATGGACAAACTCAATCAAGGAATGTTATCTAGAGTTATCTCTCTCTCTCTCTCGCGATTAGAACGTTTACAAATTCAAATCCGTGAAATTAATTACAAAGAGATTACTTGGACGGAACCAAAGACCAATGTCCAAGAATCTATCAACTCATATCCATTAAACTAGGTCGGATGTATCTACTATGATTGATTAACGTACAACCTATGATATTTCAGTTATAAAGATAAACAATATAACGCGGAAAAAGAAATAACACAGACACCAGAAGTTTTGTTAACGAGAAAACCGCAAATGCAGGAAAACTCATGGACCCAGTCCAGATTGAACACCAAATTGTATTAAGCCGCAACAGACACTAGCCTACTACCAATTAACTTCGGACTAGAATGTATTTGATCCCTAAAAGGTATCCCACCGATTAACGTACAGTCGCGCTTCTTATGCCTCTTGAATCCCAGCAGGATACCGTGCAATTGATTCCCTTATCTAACGTCACACCAACTTAGAGTTGCTTCAACTCAATTGAAGACTTTGAACCAATCTTTCTCCCATAGATTAATCCTATAAATGATTTCCTTTTACAATCAAATAGTTTGATCAAAGGTGATGGAAATTGATAGCAATATACAAAGTCTAGCTAACCTCAAAATCCGGACTTATGCAACCCTAAGTGCATCCAAGATTATTATTCACCTCACAAGTATAAAACCTGTGGAATCAACAAAGTTTGTAACCAAGAGAAATTTAATGATTTATATATATCTTGATTAAGTGAGCATCTCAACAATCAATTAAGATCAGGATACTTGAGTTATTAAGGAAACATAATTGGTCATGGCTTCACGAATCCCTATGAAGTCTTTGTAGTCGCTAAACCCTAAAAGGGTTAGGAAAATAACGACTCTAGATACAACTATGATAGACCAAAAAGTAGTGTCGGGATTCAGAGATCCCAGTTGCTTGAAGTTCCCCGTTTATAGACATTCAAAGAATATGTTGTTTTAGGTTTAAGTTAAGATAGCTTTGGAACCAAGCAATCAATATCCACCTTTATATGAATCTTTGAATCTGATTTAGATAAAAAATATATATACTCTGGTTAGGTGAAACCATAACTGAACCGTGTATAAAGACTATGCTCAACGTGGTTAGCCGAAACTAGCCGATTTGAACTTAAAATCTTAATATACATTTTCATGAACACTTAAGACATTATATTTGAGTCACAATCATGTGATCAAATAAGACTAATGATTTAGAGAATTAATCAAATACTAATTATCTCGTAGAAATATTTAATCGCAGTTGAAGATAGTCGACATGGTTAGTAAATGCACAAAGTAAAAATACCATAGTCTTTCGTGAGTCAGGTCAGTCAAATTAGATGTACCGGTTTGTAAATATTTAACCAAAACAAGTTCCGGAGTTAACAAAACTATTTAAGTATGGGTTTGGTAACCTTACGACTATTATTGATTCCGGAGTTTATAAAACTATTTCGGTATGCGTACCGAACTATTTTGGTACGTGTACCGGTTTGGATACTAATACATGTTTTATAACCATAGTTCCAAAATGGTTTGCATACGAGTATGTGTACCGATCTGGTTTACGAGTTGAACAGATTTTTCATCCGATATACATAAGAATATGCGTACTACAAATTTGCTAGTCGATATATAGTTAGTCTGCTACATGTATGAGTACATGTAATACAGGTTCAGATTTATAACAGTTTTCCCAATTTGTAAGACTGATAACATTGTCTTGTGTCTGAATCTATAGTAGTTATATATTTCTCTCTAAATTGATTCGAAACATTCCCGAATAACATCAATGACACATATCACTGTTCTAGGCTATTTTTGAATGATAAAACTTGAATCATGATTTTGTTTCAGAACGATAAATTGTCCTTAACCAAAATTCATCAAGTATGAACAAATGTTCATTAAGATTAGTCATTATATTTCGAGAACTAATTACCAAGATAAACTTGACTCGAAATTCTTGTATATGCATAATAGTCTAATTAGTTATGCGATATCGTCTCAATGATAGAAAAGTGAATATAACTTGAGAAATAGGTGGTTCAATCTTCACTTACCTTTTTTTGATGAAGTTCTCCAAAAGATTCGGTTGGTCTTCGCCTTAAACGGTATAACGTAATGATGACTGCCGTGATCCACTGTTTCTCAACTATATTTCTATCCTAGTCCGAGACTTAACTAATTATAGACTAGAAATCAAAATATAGTGTTGACAACTAAATTTGACAACAAGCCTGAGATAGCAACACTTGTGAGTTCAATCGAGCAATACTCTAACAATCTCCCCATTTTTAATTTGAGTGAAAAAACTATCAATACATATGGATAAAAAGTAAATCTTTGAAAACTCCCTGAATCCATCATGTCTTATTTTCCTTGGTTCTTCAACTCCTTAAACTCTTCGTAATTTTAAGTTGCAGTGATTCTGGACGTGTTCAACTCAGCATCGTTGTTGTTGAATACCCGATTCCATAGCGATAACAACTTTAAAAACAAGTATTCTCAAACTTCGTTATACAGAAACACAGTATTATTAACTTCTCCAAAGTTCAATTGTATCCCAATTCTGAAGTAATACTACGATGGTATGTTTCTCCCCCTTAATCAATACTTACATCTTTTGCATAATAGGTAAAACCTATAGATTATTAATCCCCCCCCCCACACACACACATAATGATCCGTAAACCAAGTATATGTAGTATGAAACTACTAAATAATTCTCCACCTTTTTGTCAATAAAATTAACAAAGGTACGAAAATCGTGGGATCGTAATGAATACAACCAAAATATATGTCACGTTTTAAAGAAGTTGGAGATTGTACATTAACATAGTTAAAATGTAACTCCCCATATCAACTTTTTTAGATGATATCACATAGTAATAAAATACTTAGCGCTCATCAAGGAGGTTTAAGATACAAGCATACCCTTTAAATTCCACAACCACACACCCCACAAAAATATATAAATTAAGCACATTTCATTTGCTTTATGAAAAAGAAGGATTTTGTTAGACATTGACAAATCACATGGACTTGTATCCAAAAATTGACTTAAAATAATCTCTACAACAGTTACGGAAAAAGATAATTTAATCGGTATGACTCAACATAATAAAATCTTACGGAGTGTGTCAAGCAGTAAAAACACAGAAGTGTGATCATGAGTAGATCAATACTGCGAGAAAATTCTCAAAGAGTTTGTTCTATTTTCCGTTTATAAAAAATAATAGATTTTACTTCTGAGTATATATGAAATATCAGCTCGATTCACGAGAACGTAAAGGCACATATATTTCATAAGACTTTTGCAAATAATTAAACCAATGATGATTACATACTGCAAGTTCATCTTCCAACAACTCTAGAATTTAAATAAATAAATCTAAAAACATGCAAGATGAAAAACGTTGGAAATAGCTTGTGTAATCACAATTTTTGCTATACCAAACCCTAGTTATACTTATCAAAGGTAAGAATAAATTCTCACAAGAAGTTTCCTAAAAAAATAAGAGAAATAAAATAAAATAACATTATTTTAGACTTCATCTATTTCTTCATACCTTTCTGCAATTCCATCGAAAATTGACTCACCAACATCTTTCACCCATTGAATGGTTGATATGTTGTGTTCCTGACTTAGGATGGAAACCTTCCGATTTATAATACGAATATGCAGTCTAAGCTTCGTATATTCTGAGATTAGCTTTTTTTGGTTTCTAATCATAACCTTTTGCTTTTCGATCATCTTGAACTAACCATAGATTAACTGATTTAATTGCAACTGGAGGTTAGCAATTTCAATCTTAGAGTCATTTTGAGCATGAGTCGGATCCCTAAAGGAATCAACAATCCAGGAGTTATGTTCTTTCCTTAAACCAATCCTTTTCAGCATTCTTTCATTGCAAAAACTTCCTTACTTTTGGTCATCCTCATCAAGAACGATGGTTTCATGAGGTCTTTTTGAAAGATTTCATGAGGTCTTTTTGAAATCTTTCCATTCTTATGCATAGATTAAAACTAGAAGTCAATTAATTATTCTTTCAACCAAGGGTTTAAGAAAAATAGTAATTCTCTACCTCCTTTTATAAGGAAACCCTAAGGTTTAAGTCTTCTAAATTAGGATACGTGAACATGTTATGGTCTGGACCAAGAAGAGGTTACCAGGTTGATAGTTAAAACAAAGACTAGTTACCTCTTCTCATGATAACATATTCTCAGCTTAATAGCACTTATAATAACACTGTTGTAAAGGAATTATTAAAACATAATAGATAATATCCGCCTATTGTAATACTTAATCCTTTTCTAATAAAAAGAGATATAACAACAAAATAGTCAAACAAGAATCAGACTTGAGCAATATCAATATCAGTCCTTGCAACTCTCAAGTTAGTTTCAAGGACACGTCTGTCGAGGTTAATCAACAAAATGAGACAAATTCTCACTACTAGTGTTAAATGGAGATACTTCGAGATTTATTTTCTTGTGACTTTGTCTATGTTTTCTCTCCTTTCTTCTATTACGTTTTTTTGCGAGGTTTTGATCTAAATTCCTTTGCTACAAGGAGGTTTGAAAATTCCTCTTTACTTGAACGATAAAGGTTTCCTCGAGGAGCAAGACATGGACCTCTTGATATTCGTTTCATAGAGTCAGAATCACTTGGATTCAATTTTCTAAACTTAGATCTCCCAGAATCACTTTCATTATCAGTAGAAGTCCTGATATTCGTAGTGTTATTAGATACTTTATTATGAAAAAAATTTGTGCTTATGGAATTTTCGTGAGGAATCACCCAGATTATTTCTTCCATAAGTTTTCTAGTTTTCTGCATAGTTAAAATCTATTACAATCAGATTTTTTACTTCCTTAATTGCAAAGTTAAGCAGTTCTGAAGATCAACAATTTGTTTCTTTCTAGAATAACAATTCAGAGCAATATGATTTTTCTTTCTACAGTGCAAGCAGATTCGTGCAATAGAAACTTTGGTTGTGTTGTCTCTACTAACAGCTTTTTTAGATATTGGTAAACGTTTCTTACTAGATATCTTTTCGGAAGTAACTTTCTCAATGCCAGGTGATGTCACAGGGACAGTAACATCAAATAATGAAGTAATTTTACATTTTAAAACATAGTTTTCTTCTTTCAGCAAGATATATTGTCCCTGAGCTTATAGGAGATCTGTAACAAGTTTCTCTTTTTCAACACGAAAGCAGTCCAGATCTGATGAGTGAGACTTGAGTAAGTTTTATTCTCTTCTTGTACTTTCTCTGACAAAATTTTCAAGCATACTAATCTTTTCATTTCGAATAGTAGTTTCTTGAACAAATTTTTGCATAACGTCAGAGAAAGTTTTAATGTAATCATAGAGTTCACATTTCCTATCAAGGGACTTAGCAAGCTCATCAAAATACCGAGCACACTTTTCTTCAAGATGTCTAATTTTAGAGGCTTGAAAATCAGTGATCTCAGTGGATTTTTTTTTAACTTATGATATGCTCCAATTCAGATTCTGATATTAAACAATTAGTAATTAAGGGAAGCATATTATCAGAAACTGACAACATGTATTCTTTGCCTATGGATTCAGAAGAATCAACTAAGGAGTTATCCTTTGAGATAAGTCCCATACACTTGGTATAATCAAAATCACTAGGAGACATTTTTGTATGTAACTACAGATTCCACGAGATTTTGAAACACAGACTTATTAGGCCTTACAGTGTTTGTCTGCTCTGATACCAATTCAAAACGTGAGGATACCAAAATACACCACCATTTTTTTCATAGGCAATCTGTATGGAAAAACTCAATACAACTCCGAGAGTTAAACTTAGTCAAGGAATATTATCTACAGTTATATCTCTCTCTCTTGCGATTAGAGCGTTTACATGATCAAATTAGTGAACCTAATCACAAAGAGATTACTTGGATGGTACTGTCCAAGAATCAATCAAGTCGTATCCAAAAAAACTAGGTCGGATGTATCCACTATGATTGATTAACGTATAACCTGTAATATTTCAATTATAAAGATAAACAATATAATGCGGAAAAATAAATAACACATACACCAGAAGTTTTGTTAACGAGGAAACAGTAAATGCAGAAAAACCTCGGGGCCTAGTCCAGATTGAACACCAAACTGTATTAAGATGCTACAGACACTAGCCTATTACCAATTAACTTCGGACTAGAATGTAGTTGATCCCTAAAAAGGTATCCCACCGATTAACGTATAGTCGCGCTTATTACGCTTCTTGAATCCCAGCAGGACTCCGCGCAATTGATTCCCTTATCTGGCGTCACACCAACTAAGAGTTGCTTCAACTCAATTAAAGACTTTGAACCAATCTTCCTCCCACAGATTAATCTTATATTTGATTTCCTTTTAAAATCAAATAGTTTGATCAAAGGTGATGGAAATCGATAGCAATAGACAAAGTCTAGCTAACCTCAAAATACAGACTTATGTAACACGAAGTGCAGCCTAGATTATTATTCACTTCACAAGTATAAAACCTGTGGAATCAACAAAGTTTGAGGCGAAGAGAACTTTGATAATTTTTATCTATCTTGATCTAGTGAGCAGCTCTACAATCGATCAAGATCAGGATACTCGAGTTATCAAGGAAAGATAACTGGACCTGGCTTCACGAATCCATATGCAGTCTTTGTAGTCGCTAAACCCTAAAAGGGTTAGGAAGAGGACGACTCTGGATACAACTAGGACACACCAAAAAGTAGTGTCGGGATTCAAAGATCCCAGTTGCTTGAAGTTCCCCTTTTATAGACATTCAAAGCATAGGTTGTTTTAGGTTTAAGCTAAGATAGTTTTGGACCAAACAATAAATATCGACCTTTAGATGAATCTTTGAATCTGATTTACATAAACAAGATAATACACTCTGGTTAGGTGAAACCATAACCGAACGATGTATAAAGACTATGTTCAACGTGGTTAGCCGAAACTAGCCGATATAAACTTAAAAGCTTAATATACATTTTCATGAACACTGAAGACATTATCCTTGAGTCACAATCATGTGATCAAATAAGACTAGAATTTTAGAGAATTATTCAAATGCTAATTATCTCGTAGAAATAATTTAATCGCACTTGAAGATAATCAACATGGTTAGTAAATGCACAAAGTACAAATACCATAGCCGCTCGTAATTCAGGTCAGTCAGAATACATGTACTGGTTTGTAAATATTTAACCAAACCAAATTCCAGAATTAAGAGATTGATATTATACTAAATTATTCAAGTTCCGGTTTGCGATACTCGGCGCAAAGTACACAAAAGTATGATGCTTCTCAGCTTATGTACCAGACTGATATTATACTAAATTATTCAGGAATCTTTAATATACTAATTAAAATAACATTATTTCGAATCCCATATTAGACAATTGATAATTGATCAAAATCAGGCTAGTCGGCCATCTGAGCTGTAAATCAAGTCAATCATGATCCAAATTAGGCTTATACAGATTAAACAACAAAAATCAAAAAAGTAAAGTTTCAAACTCATTTTACTTGTACGTGTTAATAAACGTGGTAAATTGTCTCAATACCAATTTTATTTGATTTGGCTTGAGCATTAGATTCTCTGTATGAGTAACAAGAATATTAACCTGAAATTAAGTATCATCTCACCCTCACGTGCATGAATTACCAACAAGCAAAATCAGCCGTCATTCGAACGACAAAATTATGTAAGACAAAGTCAAGAATAATGGTAAACTCGCAAAAGAGTTGTAGCATGACGTATGTTGTGAGGTCTATCCTCCAAACGTCCAATTAAATTGCAATTTTCTTTCATTTTGTGGTGCAAGTAAAGCAATGGCTATAAAAATCTCACCAGTAGTTGCCAATATACGAAGTCTCTTTCTTGAAAAAGTTTAACCAAAAAGGCACCCTTTCATCCCTTGATCCATCTTCAAGGATTCAAACTAATAATAACACATTAACAATTCTGTCCCTTCTTTTGTCCCTCTTCTTGTTTTAGTGATGGAATGAGCGCTCAAGTTTTAAAGAGAGATCAAGAAAGAAAATGCCAGCTTAAGTTGTAAGTCTATATATCACCGTCCCTTATTAAAGGTAAAGCAAGTATCCCTTTGTGAAGTTTGTTTTACTCGAAAAGATACGACGGATCATTGGCCTAAGAATAAAAACTCCGCGTAAACCTTTACTTGTACATTCAACCTCTAACGTTAGAATAATGAACGCTAAATATGCTCACCGGTTTAACTAAAATAATTAGCTTTAGAGGGTTGTATCTGAATCCATCTTTTCCTACAGCTATATAAAATGAGCATTCTTTATACTTTGCGATTACATTGCATCACCTTGTTAACACAAATTAATAATGATATATATATATATATATAGATGCACTTAAGATATGCCAATCAATCATTACCACTATTTAGACATTCGGTAACCACTCAGAAAGAGAGTTTATTTGGGCTAAACAATTTACAAATGCGCGCTTAATGATGCCAGGGCTGATGCTGATTAATTAAATTAGCAGACCAAAAACAGATTTTCATTAATTAATATCGGTGGTGTTCGTAAAGTACTAATAAATCAGCCATCAAACCCGGTTTGACTCCATACGGCATCACGGACCCGACTCAAATCCCTCCCTTTTAAGGTACGACCTACACCTTCAAACACTGATGTTGTCATGGTATTGCGACGACTACCACGTGCAACATACTCATGTGGTGGTACTCGTTCCGAGTTATCATCGTCGTCTAAACCCTCATCTGAGTCATGCAATGACTCGACTGAGTTAATGCGTAATATTTTCGTCCAATCTGGTACATTCACCGGTGCTGATGCAGCCATTTGATGATGATGATTATGCCTGCGTTGATTGTTAGCAGCCATCATGTTATCTTGGCGATGAAACTGATGAACAATTCTTGGGGAAACTGCTGCCTTACCTGAATCTTTAAAAGCTAATGATAAACCACCAACTTGTCTATGGTGCTGATGATGATGTTCTTCTTTCTCGAACCATCTTTGATTGTCCGAATTTATCCCGCGACCACCGTTACCTGGTGGCTCACCGTAGCTCCACTCGTTCGCCGCCACATGTATAACTTGATCGTCACTGTCGACAATATCATCAACCATGGACCAAATATCCTCTTCTTCGAGTTCTGACCCATCGATAGCACCATTTCCTGGATTCTGGTTTATGTAGTTGAAAGTCCCAAGGAAGCGTTCGTGACGGTTTGAACGAGTTTTCCTACCTTTCGCCATGATTTTATAAGTTGGAAATATAGTTTCTATACCATTAACCCGATGTCAGAGCACAGGAATTGATTATTTTTGAGCTTGGAAATATGAAGAGAATAATATGAAGAAAATAATGTAAATAGAGTATTGATGAGAATATTAAGCAAGAGAGCAGTATCAATAATACAAGAGCCCAAGTTCTAGGGAAGCTATCTGTATTTATATTAAAAAACTGTTTAGAATTTGAGGGTTTGCTGAATTTCCCTCTTACATTTATGTTTCATTTCGTCTGCATTTCGTCAAATTTCCAATAAATAAGGAAAATATAGTAAAGAAAAGAAAAAGAAATTTATAAAAAAATAAAAAGAGGCCAAGGGAAATGAGAACGAGAGTGACTTTTGTATCTGTCTGGACAAAATAATGAAACATGAAAAAGTGACGTGAATAAACACCTTTCAGTAAACAGTACGTGGCACTTACTTTAGTTGGGACCCACGAAGAAATTACATCCATTTTTACTGTTCAGTGATTTATTTGAGACTACCTATGTTACGGAAAAACCATCAATTTTGTTTTGTCTAGTAGTGTTCATCGTCATCATCATCACTGCTCAATTATTTGATATTCTTGCTGAAATCCAAACAGTCCTGTTTGGCCAACCGAGCAACCGTACTTGCAGAGAAAAAAAAAATTGATTTTACTTTTTCTTTAAAAGAAAGAAAGAAATTTGAGTAGTCCAGACTCCAGTACAAATGAGAGTAGTTGTCCTAGACATGTGCACTGTTTGTTTGGGAGTAAGAACGGGGTAGTTCTAGCGGACTTCTCATAGCTCATGTCTCAGTTTGCTCTGCGCTGTTTGCAGTGCAAAAACTCTGAGCTACAACTATTTAAAATTCTCCTTATGTGATCGTTTAAAACTTAAAAGTAACTGTATTAATATTATTGTGTTAGGAAAATCATTGGTTGGGTCTTCAAATTCTTCCAAAATGAAGCCACATTAATTTTTTAAATTTCAAGTTTGTAAGTGAGAAAACTGAACTATACTCCATTTACACTGTATCTGACACAAAATATGAATACTGCAGCCAAGAGTTAGATTCTGAGAATCCAACTAAATGACATGTGCACGTATTAGAAGTTAACTTTTTTTTTTTTTTTTTTGCTGGATAGAATTTTACTTTTAGGTTTTAGATTTTGCAGAGAGGAGAGTCAATCTAATAGTAGGAAAATATCTGTGGACTTTGGCCATCCATGAATTTCATGCCTTCAATGAGGCAAGAAACTTCTGAATTCTGCCTAGTACATTATCTTAAGTGGCTTGAACATTCGGATTATCAGGATAAACCAAAAACAAGGTACCCGTCGTGAATATATCATGACAGGTGTCTTCCTAATCACCCCTGAAAATATATGAGAAAAAGATGGAAAAGTAAAATGATGGGATATGCTTAATAATGCACAAGATAAGAAGAAGTTTAGGTTTTGATTGTAATTGACTAGTTTTTGTTAGTATTTTCATTTTTGACTCACACAACACAACCCTACAAAAGTTTGAAAGGATTCAAACCCCATTATGAATGAATGATGTGCACATTCGACGGTTTAGAAGAGATGGCAAACATAAGAGGACCCATTATAAAGAGTTTTTCTTTTGTTTGTGAAGTAAACAGCTAAAACTTATGGGTCTATCATTCCATGAAAGGACTTGTGAGTTATGGGCAGAGAAAAGATGATTCCAATTTGCCAAAACAATGACAAAAACTTAAATGGAAACTGAATATTTTCTGTTGTTATTGGAACTTACTTTCCAATGTAATGGTGGGCATTTAGTGGGGCGTCTAAGGCTAACTAACTAGCTAATATCATTTGTTGCAGTTCATTTGAGAGATAAGTATTCAAAAATTCGGCTATGGATGTAACGTCAGACAAGTTATGTATTTACTATTGGATTCAGATCTAATTAAGTAAGGTGTCAAATGGAACACAAGGGAATCGTTCTGAATCTTGGTTGGATCCTTAAGTCCTCACTAGATGGCTCATAAGAAGCAAACACCAGATAAGATTTAGCATGTTACATTGTAAGGTTTTGTGGGGAGTCTCATTATTGAACCTCTGAAACTTACTAGACCACACACCTCATTGTGTGGAAAGAAATATATCCTGTCCCTCTACAACAGTTAATGAATCTGATATGGGGCCTATCAAAGAGTTTGGATGCACAAATTTGGCCCAAAGTTTTAACTTCTTCTATTAATAGTACTATTTTTACAATGATAACCATGGTAGAAAACTTGTCGATCAATTTATTCATAAGCATATTTCTTTAAGTGGATGGGAATCATGATATGAGAAAAGGATATAACCCTGCCTAGGCGGTACCTGTCTTCAAATAGGGTTCAAAATTGTTAGAAGAACAATAATTCAAGTGAATTGGGTTATGCAGGTTTTGTTTCGGTTTGTAGCTGAGATCCTTATGCGAGATCACTCATTTGAGTGGAGGTAAAGCAGTCAAAAGGTCAGCTTTCAACGGTCCAACAGTGGAAATCGATATTGGTATCGGAACCGGAACCGATTAAAAGAGGATCTTCTTTGCGGTTTTGGGTTCGGATTCTCATTTAGTGGAATGGTACTTATTGGGTCTTCCAAGAACAATGATATTTTTTAGTAAATTTCTTCCACATTTTTATATAATTTTGTTTATTATGAAATTAGTAAGGACCAGACTCTGACTCTACACCGAGTTCCCATGATCTCTGCGGTTATCCAGCAGTACAAGGTTTAATGAGTAGGGCTGCGGTCATCTAACAACAACTTCCTAGAAGGTTACTTATCTCTGGATTTTTACCGCTCCAGCAAGCTTAACTATAAAATCTTTACAACTTTGAAGTCAATGGTGCTGAGAAGGCCTCATGTTAGTTTAAGATTTATCATTACTTATATTCCTTTCAGCCAACCACTTCCAGATATGGGGTGTTACAATATCACAACATTACATTGGAGGTATCCCCGGCTCTGGAATATACAAGCCAGATTTTCGGCGTATCCTACCCCTCATGATCAGAAAAGCACCTAGTCTAACTCGGTCATCGTACAGTCTCGCTCTCGGCAGGTGACCATTCGTCTGCTCTGATACCATTTGTTATAACCCGACCCCCCGTCGATACTATCTTCACTTAGCATATGTTGTCGTCCAACAGTGTGGGGTTATGAATATGCACCGCTGCGATCATCTAACTATAGCTTCTTAGGAAATCACTTATCCACAAATTGCTCCCACCCGAGCACACTGAAAAAACGGGGGTCTAACAACCATACCCAATATTTCGCTTAGCAATCTGTATGGACTAACTCCAATATACTTTTAAGAGAATCAACTAGACAGTCAGACTCAATCTTAAGAAAAGTATATCAAAGAGTTATATCTCAATTTCTCAATTCAACCCGCAATCAAACAAATAGGAATTTGCGAGCCTGATTAAATATAAGAAATAACTTGGACGTTATCAAAAACCAATATCCAAGTGTCAATCAATTTAATCAACAACCAAAGGTTGGATTCCCAATTGATTGAACTTACGCACAACCTGTGATGTTTCAATTATATAGAAAATATAACGCGGAAAAGAAATAACATAGACACTAGAAGTTTTGTTAATGAGGAAACCTCAAATGCAGGAAAACCCTAGGACCTAGTCCATATTTGAACACCACACTGTATTAAGCCGCTAAAGACACTAGCCTACTCCAAGTTAACTTCGAAATGGAATGTAGTTGAGCCCTAACCAATCTCACACTGATCAAGGTACAGTCGCGTTCCTTACGCCTGTAGAACCACGCCGGATTCTGCACACTTGATTCCCTTAGCTGATCTCAACCACAACTAAGAGTTGCTACGACCCAAAGTCGACGACTTCATAAACCAATCTGTCTCATACAGAAAAGTATATTGAATAGATAATTTTGTATCCCACAGAAATACCTAGAAGTATTGTTACGTCTTTTGATAAATCAAGGTGAAAAGGGACCAATTGATATACCAGACTTATATTCCCGAAGAACATCCTAAAAATATCAATCACCTCACAATAATCTTAATCGTATGGTAGTGAAACAACATATTGTGGAATCAAAAAGGATGAGACGAAGATGTTTGTGACTACTTTTTATCTTGCCTATCGGAGAATAAATCTCGAGCAAATCTTAAAGAAGATAGTACTCAGTACGATAGAAAACAACAAGATCTGGAAACGCAACTATAGAGAAAATAGGTTTTATGGTTCCCAGCCACTTCCCAATCAAAAAATAAAAATCGTTGCCCGAAGAGGGTCTTCCCACTCACGTTCCCTATTCTCTGGGAATCCAGGACAGACAATGGATGTTCGTTTAGAAAAAGTTCAAAATGGGCAACAATTGTCAATTTTACTCAAAAAAAAAAAACGGCTAGTGAGTGTCCATTCCTTGGAAACGGCTAACCATTGTCCGTTTTAATTAAGCAAAAACGAACATTCATTAGTCTTCTATCGACCTTTTTCAGAATTCATATTCATTTAGCTTTTAATATACTTTCAATAAACTGTAATATAACCAATTGAACATTGAGCTAAAATTTGATAAAAATAATTAAAACCCAAAATTACATATGTAACCTATTTGAGGAATTCAAAACCGTAACTTAGCATCCGAACTACTAACATTCAAATCATAATTAACAACCAAAAACTAGTTGACCTCTTGCATGGTTGCGGTTGACAATAGTTTTAATCTAATATCAAGAAAATCATGAAGCTTCATACCAAACACCTTTCCTACATTGAATTAAGTTGCAAATTTAAACATGTAGACAATTCAATATGTGATTTAGGAAATGCAAATATAAATAGTTGTTGTGTTATCAAGGAATCATGAAGCATCGTATAAAAACTCAATGTTTGACTGTTTTCATGAAGTGAGAATCTAAACTTAACCAACTGTAATAGATAATTCAAATCTGAATAGGTGTTGAGTTATCAAGGTGCCTAAAAATATAATATTATTCCTTTGATCTTACCTTTTCTTATGGGACTTAACTGACACAATCATTTTGATGATTTTATCGATAACATAACATAAGGCAATATATAGTTATATGTAAATAGAAAACAAGGAGAAATGGTTCTCTTCCAATCATGCTACACGAATAGATGAGTGACAATTGATCCGACTTGGAAACTAACATGGAGGAGAGAGATATTCTTCATTTTATCCACGTCACCAGAAAAATTAATTGGAGTTATCGGAAAAATGTATTAATTAGAACTTCTTCTTCTCTCTCATATCTCTTTCTGGCTTACAGATTCTTCATGATCAATCATTTTTATCACCATTTATATGGATATCACAAAACAAAATAAAAGTGTATTATCCAATGTTACCATGGAGCTTAAAATTCCGTTTGATTTGAAGAGAAACCCTAATGTCTCTATGTCTTTGTATTTTCCATCATGGATATAATATCTTGAAGATGGGTATTATTAGTGCTACTAAAACAAAATTGATTTTCCTTTGAAGTTTTAAGGGCGAGCTACTTTTGTGATTTATTTAATGTACAATTTAATCATAACAATTAAAAATCAAATAGGAAATCACAAAAAACACTATAAATCACTGGTACCCTGGTTTCATATCATATACAATCAAACCAAAAACTTAAACATTATCATGGAAATTTTTACGAGAAGAAAACCTACAAAACAATCAGGGATCCATCAGAGAAGATCTAAGGACAAGAACATCGGCAATCAAGCAATATATATATATATATATATATGCAACTAGCTAGTTAGAGATTTCATTAATAATCAAGGCTTTCTTTATAAATTGATACTTGAGTCGACTAATTTTGATGAATCGGGAGATCTCATTAATAATCAAGGCTTTTTTTATAAATGATACTATCCCTTAACCCGTGCCGTAACGGAGCGGGCCATGATCTTGGTTCATTTTTAATATATCGTATAATTTGTGTCCCGAATACTTATCAACTCCTTATGATTTAACATGGGTTTGTCATAAAAATAGTTGGGATTTTTTTTTATTTTTTTTTTCCTTTAATATTTTACCGCCGGAGAATTGCTCAAACGAAAGAAATATAATCTTAACTTCCAGACACTCTTTTATTTAGATTCATCGCTAATAATGAGATAATGCTCTACATGAACATGGAAGTTTAAATATTTTTTGGAAGTATGTCGTCAACAGCGCTCATCTCAGTGAAATCAACTTATCAATACCATCCATAAAAGTCTTCCCATGCTCATATTTCGCTCCAGCTGACTCATCTATCATGGTCATGTTGTCGATCCTCCAAATAGGCAGAGAATTTATTATTTTTTTTGCATCGAACGGATGATATAAACTCTCCAATGTGACATGATTTTCCTGTAATTTTTCAACACCCATTAGATGACAATGTTTAAAATGTGTACCCATTACTTTTTCAAAGGGATTGTATATATGCGAACCTCTGCTATTAAATCTTCAACAAAGTATAGTGCCCTGCAGTTCGGCTTAACGAAGGCTTTGGTAACTTCAAAAGTCTTGGACATTTTGTCACTTCTATATGTTCCTACCTTCACTTGGAATACAATCTGGTGACACATTACCTCATAAAGAACCTTGATCCTATTTCAAATTAATAGGTTGTCAATAGATCTTTTACCAAAAGTTGACATCTTCTACGTTGAATATTTATAAAAAAAATAATTATGGTATTGTGGATCGTTGTAGTTTTCAAAATTGGCCTCTTCAAGTCCCACGACTTTCTAAGTTTATATATTCTTTTTGTTTTAACATTTTAGTTAGCCATATTATGTTTGTTACTAACTTTAAACTTGATGTCATCTTCTACATTGAACTTTATGTGATTTCAGAATCGAAATAGTTATACCTCTTTCATTCGTATCAAGTAATCCGTTGTATATCCCAACAATTCTTCTACAACAATTCCTTTCTTTTGCCATTTCTGGACCATCAGTAGCCATTATTTTCAAACGCAATCTGTCTAATTTTTGTTGATGTTATGTATTTGCAATGTTCATTTTTCTTAAATAAATAGATTGTGGAAAAACTTAAAAAAAAAAACATAAGTATTACATTGGGTCTAAGTTACTATATCCAAAATACTCCAGACACTGCTTCTGGTGCCTTGTTTCCTCAAATTCCTCGTTGCATTCTAGACAATACATGCAACACTAATCATTTGCGAAGTGAGATATTTGCGCAAGTATGGTCAATGTATCCCTTACCTGTAATAATAATAACAACACGTCAATTTTTTTCAAGGCGTCCAGTTTTAAATGGTATGAATCTAATAGATTTGAATTGTACCTCAATCTTAGATATCACCTTCTTCTCATATAACATATCAATTGAGGAAGGACAAATCTTGACCACTCTTTACATAGGCAGAGTTAGCCAAACTATGTTATGCAATTGTCTTACGTGGAAATTATTATTAATTCGTATTTTAGTCGGCTCATATGAAGGCGATCTAATTAGTCCTATAGAAAGTTAATCTTAAGCTTTTGACCTTATTTCTTGACCAAATTATTGAAGTATTCTCAGTCATGTCCTGCTTTATGTGATCTACCCATCTGTATCTACCTTCTAACCCAGTGAATGAAACCTATACATATTGATCCGTAATTTGATATTGTTGATTTGTAACCAAGAGGTCGCATGATTTGAGAATGTAAAATATAAAAAATATTCTATAAACATCGGAGGTGAAATTTAGATTTATGATTTAGAGTTTTTAATGATGATTTTGATGAACAAACATAATTTTCAAACAAATATTTTAGAATGCAAATACAGTTTCCCGGTCAATAAGGTTTTATATCGGGAATTGAGTGAAAGTTGTTGTCTTTGTAGGTAGTTGTCGCGAAACAATTTGAAATTGATGGTCTTTCAGAAAAAGAAAGTAATAGTACTTAAGAGAGCGATAATGTTCTCTTACGCGGGTACACCAATTGCGTTTATATAATAAGATACCGTTTCGGTGATCCAAAAGTCATGATAATATTGTCTTATACATTCCGGTATCATCCTCGAAATATTTGATTTTTGTCCTTATCAATCGTGCTAAAAACAACCAATTACATCTTTCACAATATAATGTTGCATGTTTTGTGAAGATTTTGTTTTTACTCGATCAATAAAACTAACTAAAAAGCAAAAACTATTATTATCCACTACTATTACCAACACCCACCACCATAAAAACCATCCACCGCCACTATTTCTTCCACCAATAGTAATGTTACCACATCCACCATTCACAAACAACTGCCACCGTTTATACTAACCCTACTTCCACCACCACCATTAGAATTAATATAACTTTTAGTAAAATTATTTATTAATAAAATTATGTATTTATGTTACATTATTAAAGGGACAATTATAATAGAAATATAATTAATCATTGTGAACAATCAATAAGACACTAATTAATAAAACATTTAAAAGTGGTTAAGTTGAACAAACCCCAGCAGTAAATTTATCTTTGCCAAGGACAAATCCTAACCACTCTTTACATAGACAAATCGATAATAAATAATTTCATATGTTCAGATCTTGATTCGTGTCGTTCGTTTAGTTATTAAATAACATGGAAATTGATTGTACTAATTTTTTAAAATGGACATGTGTTTTAACATTAGAATGATCAACCACGTTTTATATTTTATAATATAACGTTACATATTTTGTGGCGTTACGAAATTAGCATAATATGTTTTTATTCACCAATACCCGCCACCACCATAAAACCATATGAATCCTTTTTTTTTATCCACCACCACCTAGCGGCAGAGCCAAGGGTTGACTAACCTGGCTCTAACCCCTTAAATTTGTCATAACTACATATTTTTTTTAGTTTATTTTATAAATAGTACTTTGTCCATATATATTTATGGTTTAGTCCACCAAAATTTACATGTTTTTTTTATTTTTAAAAGGCCTCCTCAATGTCAATTTTTGACTCCACCACTGCCACCTACCCCATGTAGGTTGTTGGACGCAATTCTAATTTTCAATCACAAATGCCATGTATGAGGTTTAGATTGAACAAAATGTCATCAATTGATTAGTTTCATTATTTTCTTTCCGTGTATATATTTGTTTTTGTATTGCAATCAATTTTATTTTAACATTAAAAAATCATGATTTATACGATATACTACCAAAGATAACAGGGGTACCATTTGGGTGATCCAACTCCGATCATGAAAATATTATCTTGTATGATATCATCCCTGAAATATATGGTACCTTCATTTATCAAAAGTGTTAAAAACAACCAACCACATCTTCCACACTACGATGTTATCGATGTTGTAACGACAACATAAAATTAATAATGTCAATCACTACTCACCAGCACTCATCGTCACTACTTCTTCCACCACAAACCAGGAGCGGAGCCAGGATTTTGAGGAAAGAGGGAGAAAAAATTCTTGGCAAGAACAAAAATAAGTATAATTGTGCTTGGCTCCGCCCTTAAGCACCACTAATCTTTCGGCCTCCACCTCTTCTATTACTCATTGTCGCCAAAAATGTCTATTGATATTATTTATCAAAATTACTTATTAATAGAAATAAATATTCTAATTAATTAAGAAAATATTTATAATTAAAAAATAATTAGTCATTTATTATGAGCAATTAGTGAAACACTAACTAAAGAACACTTTATAATGAATAGATTATTTATTATGTGCAATTAGTGAAACACTAATTAATAAAACATTTATGATGTTTAAGTTGAACAAACCACCACCGTTGATTTATCTTTTCTATTAATTCCAACCAAGGTGGAATACTGGTTAGAGGCCACTCTTATAACACAATAGGTCATGAGTTCAAACCTCCCCGTTATAATTTTTGAAAATCCATATCTTGACTTGAATATTCATTTTTCATTCATAATATTGGAATTAACGCCACACATGCGAGTTGTAGGGTGTGGCACGGAGCACCGCAGCCTTTGATTTATCCTTGGCTGGATAAATCCTGACCACCAATAATAAAACCAAACTTATCCTATCTTTATTTTGTACTAATGATATACTTGAATGGACTAGTTTTGATGAATCTAGATGGATCTCACAAAACAAAACCATCACCACATTGCGATAGAAATCAAGTTGTTACTGTGTATTTTGTAGTGTTGCGTGTTATTGATGATGACGTCGATAGAAAAAACTTTTCTTTATCCTCCATGTTAAATTGCCACGCAGGATCAGCTGTTATCTCACTGTTCACATATCAATTTTGGGTTCTCTTATGATGAAAATGGACAAGCGCATTTAGACTGGGTTTCGTAAGAACGGGCGACGGTTGTATGGGTCATGGGGAATTGACCGGTCAAGATAGGGAAACAGACAATACTGTTTATTTCATTTTTTCTAATATATAGGCAAGTATTGCTCCTTTTCTTCATCAAAAACGAACATTGTCCATCCGCAATGAAAATAGAGAATTGCTATTGTGGCTTGGCTCTTTCCAAGCTAGTAAACATGGAAAAGCATGCTGGGAACGGCGTGGGAACAACCATTAGATACAATCTTATCAATTGTAAGCACACTAGGAGTTGATTAGTCCCTCCTCGGGAATTGCGGTTCATCGAAAAGAGAATCCAAGTTGATTGTGAAGACCCTGTGAGATAGTACGTCTTTCTCTACTCTCTACTGGTCTAGGCCAGTAGTAGTTACGAATTGTCTCTACTGTGGCATGATCGAAGATCTCCACAATCAGAATCTCTCACTCACTCTTACTACCCAACCTACCTAACTATGCTCTTCCTGTGATTTCCCTGGTTCATGGATGGGTCCTTCTCTTGTAGTACTATTAAAATGCAACTGTTAAGAGCATCAAATGCCGCTCACAGTCATCACACACACACTCAAAGGAATAAAAGGAGGCAATTCTTACTGGGTCTTGTTAACTTGTATAGTACTAGTATACGGGTTAAGGATTCAATCATTACTTTCTTTTTGTCTTGGAATTTGGTAAAGTCACGTTAATAAGTTTTTTTTATGTTGGAATTCGATAACTTTTATTGGAAAGATAGTTAGGACTATTCCTATGAGTATGCCAAACTCATGTATTTGGCATATATGCACTCATTATGGGCATGCCAAACTGTCAAACTCATATGACAATATGTTATTTCTGGCATATTGACATACACGACAGAGTTTCCAGCGAGCGATAGTGTCTTGGTCGCTCGATGGTCAAAAAATCGCTCGTTAGTCTTCAACACGCCAGCGACAGTCAAGCTATCGCTCGCTAGTATGATAATCGCTCATCAGATATTCATCTAACGGCTACAATTTCTCCCCCCTATAAATACCTGATTTCAAACTCATTTCAACTCACCCCAGAAATTCTAAATCTCTCTTGAATTTCTCAATCTCCAATTCTTTTCTGATCTTTTAATGCGAGTATGGTTGATAATGCGAGTATGGCTGATTTCATAGCAAACCAACATGCTGCGGAAATTCAAAGAGTTCGAATTAGGAGGAGAGTACCAAAATTTACAATTGCGGAAAATGAATGTATTTGCAGAAGTTATGTTCATTGTATTGAGACTTTATTCGCAAAAGAATCTTGTCAAGTTATTTTTTGGGATATGATTTTGAGGAGATTTGAAGAACAAACAATGAACCCCAACAATCGTGATGTTAAAGGGTTGAGTGATCGCTTCACTATAATTAGTCATCAAGTTACTAAGTATCTTGCTTTACTTCAGCAAGAAGTTCCAAATCTAAGGAGTGGTGAAACCTATTTGGAACTTAAACAAAGGTGTCGTGCGAAATATAGTCGCATCTACAAACAAGACTTCGAATATGGAAGTTGTTTCGAGATTTTAAGTTGCTTGCCCAAATATTGTCCAATTTATAAGTGGTAAAAGTTATATGTCAATTCCTAAAATTTCTTAATTGTCCACTTATTTGTCAAGTCCTAAAAGTTTTAATATTTTCACTATAATTAAAATTCGAGATTGGATTACGAATATAATTAAGCTTAATTTTAAACAATACTCAAATTTTCAAATTCAAATTTCAAATTTCAAACTTCAAATTCAAATTTCTTAATAGTAATTTTTACAAGACATAAAAACTATACCATATAAGTTCCAAAATAAATATAACTAGAGTTCAAAAATAAAAATTTGGGACAATGTTGTTCTTCATCTTGTTAATCTTCTTCATTTCACCAAATTTCCAATCAATGCGCTCATGAACGGAGTCTCCTTTGTTTATCTTCTTCTTTGGCTTCAAATTTGTTTTGCCCTGATTTTCATTGCCTTTAACCTTTATTTGCCTTTTCTTAGTTGCGGTTTTGACTTGGTTGATATCCAAAACTTGGATACTTCTTACTTATTGCTTCAAATCTATCACATATCTTCTCAACGTCACCTTCAAGCACTACTCCAGAAAAATCAAGTTGCGTTTCCGAATCAAGTTGGATTAATTCTGCCATTTGGATAAAATAGAAGAAAAGAGAAATATATTGAGAAGAAGAGAAATTTTTTGTGTAAAAAATTTGGTGTAATTTTTGAGTTTGAAAGTTACATATTTATAGCAATGAAGAACTAGCAGTTGACGCTAGAGTGAATATCGCTAGCGAAATTGACAATATCGACAACGATAATCGCTAGGAATTTGATCGCTCAGAGGTTTCCCCATAGTAGCGCAAATGGTTTGGCATGCCAAACACCATTTTTTGGCATGTGCATAGGAATAGACCTTATCATGGGGAAATGTTTTGATGTTAATTAGAAAACATCTATTCCATTTTTACTAGACCAAAAACACATTTCTCTCTCCTCTCTCTCACTCCTTCTCCAACAAAATCATCAAAAACAACCCTTCTCTGCTCAGATCTAGTCCATTTTTGGGCTAGATCTGAGCAGATTTCTTCATTTTTCCTTGTTTTCTAGGTTAATTAGTAGATTAATTTGGTTTTTATTATGTTTTCAACTTATCTACACCATTTTGGGGGTTTTATCCACTCTTTTGAGGTTTATCTTCGCTTTAATGGTGATTCTTGGTTATTGGGTTGGGTTTTAATATCAATAGTGATGCTCTCCATGCTCTCCAACGACGAAATCTTCATCTTGGTTGTCTCCGGCGACAGAATCTTCATCGGAATTTTCACCATCAACTTATCCGGCGACGGAATCTCCATAGGTGGTCTTTTTGACGATGGAAGCTTCATCACTAGCTATAAGAGATTTGAGCAAATCACTCCTACTTTGGGAGCATTTCTTTCTAAAGAAGAAAAACAAACTAAATGGTTGGAATTTAATTCCGAGAAAAACCATCCTTCTTCCGATTTAATCGGATCTTATTCATACTTGTATTTGTCTTACTCCGGTATTCCTTCTCTTTCTCTTGTCGGATTTCTCGATATTGTACTCTTTTGGTATGTTCTTGTTACTTTGTATTCTCTTATTTTCGATCTTAAACTCATTGTAACCTTGAAATCCCATTAATGAAAAGGTTCCTTGTTTATCGAAAAAAAAAAAAAAAATCAATTTTTACCCTTATTTACTTTTTATAGTAATACTTAGAAGATTTATCAGAAAGGAAATTTGGTGAATATGAGTTTTGACGTATGCCCCACATGATGACTAAGATCTTTGGCTAAATAAATTAATGAAGATTATGGGCTTTCTTTAAAGAGGGGGGATCGGGAGACAGTGTTAGGGAGACAAAATCGGACAAACTCTCCTAGCCATTCGATTCTATGAAGTGGATGGCTAAGATGATTAGTAACAATAAATACAAACGGCTGAGATATATCGGTAAAACACGCGGATTAGTGGAGACCCGTGACCCATATTTTTAGTAAAAAGTCAGACTAAAAAGAGTTTACTTTTCTGTAGAAACACAAAATCAGATCTAGATTCTTAGTTTAATCCGATTCTCCCCTCTTCTCCATGTTCGTCCCCTTTTAATTGGTAAGTCTAACATTCTTTAATCGTTTGGTGGCTAAGGTTTTTATATTCTCAAAATCTGGTATTATTAGTTTGAAAATTGGGTTAAGATATGTCTGTAACTTTTGGATTTCATTTCTTTCCTTTTAGATTCCTAAACTTCGTTATACATGATAAATGATCTTTAGATTTCTTAACTTTCGTTACATAATTATTTTAGTGTTCAGAATTAGGTTTTTAGGGTTACAATTTTGAATCTTCTGAAAATGTGATTGAAGGTAGATACATGACTACCTACTAATTATGGTATTTTATTAGTTTTTGATACAGTTTTTGGCTGATTTTAATAGTTCTTAATTTCTTCTAGTTTCTAATGATATTTTGAACAGACAAATGAGTGATGTGGAGGAAGATACAGGACTACCTACTAATGGAAAGGACTAATCATATTCTGGTACTTCGGTTTTATGTGCTGGAGATCCCATCTCATTTCATTATGGAAAGATGGACTAAACAAGCAAACAGGTCTGAAGTAGTAGGGCTTGATGGATTGGCAATGAATGATGGTAAGAGTACTGGAATTGAAGCTATGCGGATTAGTCATTATTGTCGACTGTCGACTGAGCTAGCATATATGTTGGGTAAATCTGAAAAAGCTTATGATGTTGCAATTGACCTTCTTAATCAAGCATTTGAGCAAGTTCGGCTGATTGATGTGGTTGAACTAGGAAAGGAACATGGAAAAGATGTGGAGGAATGTGCTGATATTGAACCTTTAGTTATAAATAGTTCATGTAGTGTACTTGCAGTAGTAGCTACTAGCTAACGAGGAGTCATGTGCTAGTTCACCTGCAAAGAAGATAGGTGATCCGCGTAAATGCCCAACGAAAGGTAGGAAATCTGATAAGGAAAAAGAAATAATTGAAAGCAACTCTCGCTTCAACAGTGGTATAGAAATGAACAAAAAATCTAGAAAATGCGAAACATGCGGCGGAGAAAATCATGATAGCCGCAATTGTCCAAAGAGAAAAGCTGAGCAACAGAGTGATGTTATTACCTTAGGTATGTGGTCACGTGGTTGAAATGGAAGTTTACTAAAAAAATATTATGTCCGTAGTTGTTTGATTTTAATAGCAATGTCTAAATTTTTCTCTGATTTTCAGGTACTTGATGATATGTATATAAGACGGGAATGACTAAGGACTACAAGCAGGCTTGCGTCATTTTTTGGACGGATAGTAACTTTTTGTAACTGCCTGATTTTTTGTAAATGTTAACACTTTATCACGGGTGACGCTCTGTTAGCAAGTTTGTGTTTATGAAGTCTTCAAGGCTTCAATTTTTTTTGTTAGCAACAAAGGGTTAGAAGGGTACTCGAAGCATGTAATTTATGTACCACCCTATGTCAAAACAGTAGCAACGACAGAATTTTGTACAATATTGTTGATAATAGTAGAATTTCGGATGCATAATTTCGCGTTTGTGTTTCTTTCAGTAGCTTTAAAATCAAATTATACAAGTGTTTAACCACTGAAAAGATGAATCAAGATACATGTTCATATTCATACAGTAATTTAAATTTTTAAAAATCTGAATTTTCTAGCTTAACATTCTCTTAGGCGTTCCCACAAACATCAAGAGAACCCAAAATCCATTCGTGTGACCATCAACGGAAACAAAACAAAAAAATCAATTCGTGTTCAAACATGAATCGAGGAATTCAACCAGTTGATAAACTTTGCATACATTTTCTAAATCTAAATCTAGATGATTGAGCATGAGTGGAGGTACATGGAATCATTGATGTTAGGAGAGATTCTATCCATTCATCAAATCAAATAAGAAGGTTCTTGAATCTAAATTGTTATTGATTTTTTCACCAGAGAATTTCTTCATGAATAGAAGAGATTCAATCCATTCACCAAATCTAAATTTAATACCGAGAGGAAAGGAAAAATCAAACGAAAGTTCTTGAGATAGAAATGGGGAGGCAGAGGAGGACGAGTGGAAAGAAAAAACGAAACTGACATTAAGGTTTTGCCCGAAAAATAATATGGGTATGGGTCATCTAGTAGTCCGTGTCTTTTTTTCAATTAATCTAAACCATGTATTTTTATTTATTCCATCATCTTAGCCCGTCCAAGATATACAAATCTATGGTTCACAGAAATTGGCCGATTTTGTCCCTCTAAGCCTGTCCCTCGATCCCCTCTCTTCTTTAAATTATTAACTTAACTGGATACAAAATCCTATTGTTTTCATAATTATTTTTCTCCAAGAAAAATACTGACGAGACATATAAACAACTAAGGTTAAGGGCTCCTAAAATACTCTCTAGAAATATTTACTGTAATATTTTTAGATATCCCGAATTTTGATAGTCAATAATTTAAAACCTAATATGCCGAAGGAAATAAATGGGAAAAAATCGCATCAAACTTAAAAGATAAAATGGAGAAGAATAAAATATTTGGTTTATGTAAAACAATGTTCACCACCAGATTAGACACATCCTACACAGATGTGCGGACATAACTTATTCAGCATTAATTAGGAGTTATTTGCTAAACATAAGACTAGGTCCCACTGTAATAAACGATTCAGTCTACCTTTTCATTTCCTATCAGGATAAAATAACCATAAATCAATAAGGGTAGAGCAGGTATTTACGTTTCATTGGTATTTAACATTGGATTAACCTAGATTGTTGTTGTTAGAGCATTGCTTGGTCGGGACATTTTGTCTTTAAATCATTTCTTGATTGCTTAACTTTTCTTGCATCCGAGGGTGATATGTTATTATTATGTTTGGAGGACTTTTCTTTGATTTGCTTTGATAAAATCCTTTCTTTGGAGTAACTCTTTGATTTTCTTTGATTATCATGATCTAAATGTGTCTCTTAGTCTATTTGATTTGTTATTACATATTGACTTTACAATTTTAATCGTTTCTTTTAACAATTGCGTTTATTCTGCTTCTAATTCTTCCTTGTTTGTTCCAATTTCTTTAGTATCTTTCATGGAAAACTAATTTGTGTGATTTGTAGTACTTTGGTTGAATTCAGTAGTGTACCAGTTGTGGTTATTAAGGGAGCAGTGGTGCAGTTTTGTATCTCTATAACTCATTAAAACAGTAGTGTTTCCATATACAAGATATGGACATGTTCACCTCCATTAGGGCCATTATTTCACTTCTCATTGTGTTATCCTCCATTTTGATCTATTACAGTTTGAACCATGAAACGTTATGTTTCACTACCATTGATTCATTAAATCAATCTTCCTTTCCTTCTTCATACCAAATCCAAAATCCTCCTTTGCTCATCCTCCACAGTTCCAGGGGTATTTTCGGTAAACATTGTGATCCAAGGGCGCAATTACTGGAAGTTCAAATTTCAGTTTTCAACATACCTGTATCAAAGGCGCAATTACTGGAAATTCAAATTCTCGGCTTTCATCTACCTAAATTATAGGCTTATTCTTTTGCGGATTCTAATAAACAAAATTATGTGAATATCTCAACAAATAATCCTTATCTTGGCAAAAATCTCTATATTTTAGGAAACCTTCAGTCAAACCCTATATTCTTGAGTATGTATATATTAGGGTATTTCGGAAGGAAGACTGTATTCACAAAACGAGTTTTTCATTCTTCAGGAAAAAACTGTGTGTCTATCTCCATCAATATGTCTCAAAGTTCTAGGCTACAAGTAGCTGCTCTCACTAAAAGATTGCAAGATTCAACCCTGAGCCAGGGTCAACATAACCGTGCAAGAGGGTGTTTAATTTCTGAAGCAGACATTGATGATGCTGACGACCAATGGAAAAACAGTTTAATTGGAAAAATCATCTCAAAAGATGATATTGATTTCGATAAAGTGCAGAAGGATGTGAATATAATCTGGAGACGTCATATAAGGGTTGAAATCAACACTATGGGTAGGAATTTGTTTGTCTTCAAATTCAAAACAACTGATGATGTTAATGATGTTTTAGCAAAAGTACCATGGATTATTTATGAACACCTTGTGGTGCTGAAGATTTACGATAACTCGATCCCGCTTGAGGAATATGAGTTTACACATCAGGTCTTCTCAGTAATGTTCAAAGGTCTGGCTCTTGAACATGTGTATGATGGAATTCTTGATAGACTATGCCAAAATATTGGGAAGAAAATAACTCAAGAAGGAAGCAGAGGCTATAAAAAAAGAGGAAGGGTGGTTTCTGCAAAAATTGAAGTTGATCTAAGCCAACCACTAAAAAGAGGTAACTGGTTGCTCAACGCAGCTAAACAAAAGGTGTGGATTAGATACCATTTCGAAAAACATCCCAGACAAATCTGTCTTAATTGCTTTACTATCCATCACAACTAGGAGATGTGTGAAGAATGTGCATGGCGTATCTTTATCTTTGGCATGACTGAACTTGCATTTGAAGAGTATTATGCAAAACACACTCACTTGGTGGAAGAAATGCACAAACAATGCTAATGTTACTGAAGGTGTGAATGGGCTTGAAAGTGCAAACCAAAATGGGTCGGTTGAACCGAATGAAGAAGAGTCCGACCCGAGGAAGCATAAAAGAAGTAGAGACTCTGGGATCGAAGATAACTATGTTCTTATAGATATGAATGCTCAAAACCCTAACCAAAATATCAGAGATTTTCCCTAATTGAATATCAATGGTAGAGGTGTTCATTTAGAGATCGGAGACTCTAGTCATGGAGGTTATGATTCGAACATGGAGGATGTTGAGAATGGAGTACAAGAACCAAACACTTCGATACACCATCTCCCTGCACCGGATTCAACCACAGGCACTTCAAATCAAGTTCTTTCTATAATCCTATTTGATTTTAATTTGTTTCATCGACCATCTCTTAATTCTACTTATAGATCCCAGTTTAAATACCATATTTCTTCAATTAGTAAATTTCATTTTAGGGTTTATAATTTACTTATTAAAACTCTTAGCTTCCTTGATTGTTCTTCTTGTGTTGGTATCTTTTGGATTTCTGATTGTATCAGTTTGCCCTTGAATTTTGGTGATAACTGTTTGATTCATCATGTGTCTACTCCTCATATAGTGTTTGTTATTTCTACTCACTACTTTGCTCATAATGGTGATTGTTCTATTAAAATTGCTCCCTTGAATAATTCTGCTTTTCATGTTTTTTGTAATTCTAAGAATCTAAGCTTAACCAACTCTCTCATCCAAAACATGAGGATAATGTCGTGGAATTGTCAAGGGTTTGGAAACCCTAATACTAGGAACATTTTTTGGAATCTAATTAGAGCATAAAACCCAGAAGTTATTTTTCTTTGTGAGACCAAAACCATTGAGTATAAAATGTACCAGTATCTTAGGCGTTTTAATTACCCAAATGTTTGGTGCCATTCTTCTGCTGGCCTTTTTGGAGGTTTAGCACCTCTATGGAAAAGTGGTTTCCAATGTGATTTGGTACAGAAAGATAGTAAAATGATTAATGTCTTAATTTCCTACGATACTAGTAAGCCTGAATTCTTGGTCACTTTTCTCTATGGTTCAACTTATTATACCGAGAGGAAATACCAATGGAATTACATTAAAAAAATTGGTACTAAGGTTAATCAACCTTGGATTCTCATGGGTGACTTGAATATAACCTTGCACACCCATGAGAGATCAACCAATACTAGGCCTAGTATCCTTGAATTTCCTTTTATTTAAGATTCTATATCTAGCTCTGACTTAAATGATTTGGTTTTTCTGGTACACCGTATACGTGGTCTAACAGACAATCTAATGATAACATAATTAGCGCTAGACTTGATAGAGTTATGGGTAATGGTTTATGGTTCAACCATTATGGTAATGCTAAAGTATTCCATATTTATTCAGTTGGTTCGGATCATATACCTATTATTTTGGTAACTAACCCACAGTCTCAAAATAGTTTCAAACCCTATAGATACTTTAAATGTTGGAGTAGTGACCCAACTTGTAAATATCTTATCAAAAATGCTTATCAAACAAATGTTAGAGGCTCTAATGCTTACCAAACAACTAATAAGCTTCGTAATGTGAAATATGAATTGAAATTGTGGAATATTTCACACTTTGGTAATATAGATCATAAAGTTCGTCACCTTAATGAATAGCTTCATATTATGAATAATCAATCCTAACTTATTCAGAATATGGACGCAATCAAACAAGTCAAACTCGATCTTGAGCATTGGCAGAAATTCCAAGAGGATTTCTATGTGCAGAAGTCTAGAACTGAGTACATTAAAAGTTTCGATAAAAATACTAGTTTTTATCATACTTCAATGAACAGGAAAAGACACTTTAATCACATAGAATCCTTACATCTAAGTAATGGCCAATGGTATAATGACTGACAACAGCTAGAGGATCTATTGGTCAATCACTTCAGCAGCATTGGTTCCACTACCAATCCTCCCCAAAATAGAGATTTCTTTAACTGCATTTCTCCATGCACTACAGCTGAGGATAATGACATGCTGTTAAAACCAATCAATCTCGAGGAAGTTAGGTCCACAATTAAACAAATAAAATCCTGGACTGCTCCAGGTCCAGATGGCTTTCCACCTGGGTTTTACAAAGATAACATTGATATTCTTGAACAAGATGTCAGGAATTACACAAAAGATTTATTTTCTAACAAACATATTCTAAAGGAAATGAACCACACTTTTTTGTCCCTTATCCCCAAGAAAAGTAACCCTTTTCCCCCTAATGAATTTAGGCCAATCTCTTTGTGTAACACCAGTTACAAAATTATCTCCAAAATAATAGTTAACATGATGAAACCATTGCTTAGCAAAATCATCTCTCCTTTTCAGGATGCTTACGTGCCAGGTAGAAACATTCATGACAATATTGTGATTGCTCATGAAATTGTTCATACCATGAAAAGAACTAAAGCTAAGAGTGGTATCATGGTCCTTAAACTTGATATGTCTAAGGGCTTTGATAGGGTTGAATGGTCCTTTATGATTGATGTTTTAAAGTCTTTTGGTTTTTCTAATCATTGGTGTGATTTAATCTACCAATGTGTTAGTACTACTAGCATTTTTATCTTATTAAATGGATCTCCATGTAATGTTTATAGAACAACTAGGGGTCTGAGACAAGGTGATCCCTTGTCTCCATACCTTTTTATCATGTGCATGGAGTCCTTCTCAAGATATTTGATGTTTTGTGAAATGAAACATTGGAATCATGGTGCTAGAGTCACTAAGGAGGCACCTAGTGTGTCCCATCTTTTATTTGCTGATGATTGTTTGTTGTTCTCTAAAGCAACTCACTACGAAGCCCAAAATTTAGTTGATGCAATTAATGTTTTCAGTTCTGTTTCGGGTCAAATAATTAATTTTGAGAAATCTGGTTGCTTTTTCAGCAAAAAAGTACATCCAGATAAGTGTGTTTCTCTCATTAGAACTCTTAAGGTGAAGAAGATTGACCTAAATGATAAATACCTAGGTTTACCACTCTTCATTAATAGGAATAAATCTGAGTCCTTTGCTTACTTGGCCGATTACTTTGATACTAGTGTAGCTAAATGGAAAGGTAAGCATTTTAATCAAGCTGGCAGGTCTGTTATGGTCCAGAATGTTCTCAAATGGTCATCTGTATACCACATGAACTCTTTTAAAATTCCAAATGATGTTATTTATCAAATGGAAAAGTCTCAGAGAGACTTCTGGTGGTGAAAACACAATCCAGGGGGTATTTATATTAAGCAGTGGAAAGGTGTTTGTACTCATAAGCATATAGGTGGGCTAGGATTTCGTGACCTTAAATTTTTTTAACTTAGCTTTACTTTCAAAAATTGCTTGGAGACTAGTTCATGGTTCTGATGAGTTGTGGTTTAGAATTCTAAAATGTAAGTATTTCAGAAATTCTCATCCTTTACATTAAAAAAAATATCAGGATTCCTCTTGGGTTTGGAAAGGGATTTGTAAAGGATTAGATATTGTGAAAAACTCTTCCTTTTGGGAGGTTAAACATGGTAGAAACATTAAGGCCTTTGAAGATAATTGGATTCCAAATGTCATTTATCCTCTTTGTAGTCAGTACCCTAATCCAAATTTTTTGGTAGCTGACTTTATAGATCAGGAAACTAAGCAATGGAAGGTTCCCTTGCTATATGATTTTTTCACTCAGGAAAATGCTGACAGAATTAAACAGATAAGAATACCTCAGATTGGTGAGGATAGCCTGATTTGTACCTTTTCTCATAATGGTAAATTCACTGTGAAATATTCTTATAGGGTTTTAACTAGTGTTAATCCTAATGGTGCTGTTAATCCTCCTCCTGACCCTATTTTTAAGACTTTGTGGAAAACTCAACTCCTTCCTAAAGTCCAATTATTTCTTTGGAAATGCATTTTTGATATTCTGCCTACCAAAGTTAGATTATCTCAATATGTGCCTGGTAATACTAACTTTTGTTGTATGTGTAGTAATAGTGTGAATGAAACTAATGAACATTTGTTTCTTCATTGTCAGTTTGCAAAATTTGTGTGGTCTGCAACCCCGAAAGGGTACTTGATTTTGCAGGATGCTGCTTCTAATCCTGCTATCAAAGATTGGATAAGAAAATGGTTAATGAATAACCGTGATGTTCACACATAGATTGAAATTTTTACTATAGCTTGGTGTATATGGAGAGACAGATGCTTTAGAGTGTTTCAACAGAAAATTATTCAGCCTTTTGCTACTATTAGTCTGGCTATGAGATTATCTAACAATATTGTTAATTATATCACTGAACATTTTTCTAATCAGAGAAATAGTGCCATCAGTATTCAGGCCTCTGTCTCTAATGTTCTTAACCTATCCCTCTTGGATAACTTGCCTGAAGACTGTACTTTAGTTTTCTGTAATGCGTCATATGATAAAGATACTAATATATCTGGTATTGGTATATATATGAATACAGGTGCAGGTAACTTCAATGGATGCAAATCTTCCAAATCCATAGCAAGGAATTCTGAAGAGGCGTCGTGCCTAGCTGTTCTTGAAGCAATCACTTAGGCTCGCAGCAAAGGAATTTCCTCCATAAGTCTCTACAACGATGCTAAAAAAATTATGGATTGTCTGAAGAATAAAGATAACAACCTATGTTGGTTTAGTTCAACTATCATGGATGATTGTTATTACCTTCTAGACTCATTTTCTTTCATTAAAACAAGTCATTTAAAGAGAGATTTTAATTCTATTGCTGATAAATTAGCAAAATATTGTAGGAGATTTGACATTTGTAATGAGTGGTGGGAGATCTGTCCAGATTTCCTACCTCAACATTTGTAATTTTCCTTCTTCAATATAATATTTATTTAGCAAAAAAAAAAGAGAGCATTGCTCGGTCGAACTCGCATACGTTGTTATCTCAAGCATGTTTGTCAATATTAGTGATCAAAACTATATGTCTTGATTTCTAGTTTACTTATGACTAAGTATCGGTCTAGGATAGTTAAGTATATTTTAGCTCCAGACTCCATGGAGATTATCTTAAAAAGATGAAAAACTACTCAAGGAACCAGTGGAACTTCATCCAATCAAAAGGTATGTCGAGACTTGAACTCATCTGTCACTCAAAAGTCTATCTACTCTATCTCCTACTCTTGAGACAAAATTCGTATAAGTATGATAGTTTTCATACATACACATTTGCTATTTCGAGCCGAGTTTACTCGCCTATCTTTTTATCGAAATATGTGTTGGTAACCTTTTGATTTAACCATTTTCATACTTACCCGTGTCGAAAGTCATGATGATGTTTCAATCATGAAAATAGCTTTGATAACGATAGTCATGAATAATGATTGTTATAACATTATAGAAGAATGCTTCAATGATTGAAATGTAGAGTTGAGATTACGTAACCAACTATGGATATAAGCATATATAGTGTGTTCGCACATTAGTGTATAAATCCATGTGCCGAAAACCAAGTGCGTGCATATGTGTTCATGCGGTATTGGTGAAGGACACAGGTTCGAAAACTCCCGCTGAGTTTGTAAGTTTGCAAACTGTTAAACCAATCACCTTAGGTATGCGTACCCGTACGTGTATCCACAGAAGTTTTTGAACCGAAAATTTATGTTGAGTTTGTCAACTTAAATCCGGTAGCTATGGTACACATACCCGTACATGTACCCAAGCTATTTATATCTCTCAAATCAGAAGTTCATGAACTTAAACAATAAATCAATAAGGAATGCAATCATTGCAAACCGTGGCTATATTGTTCATGAATTTATTCAAGAGAATTAAACCGATTTTGTTTCAATTGTGTCCATGCATAAAAATATAAGAAATTGAACAACTCTTCAACTAGTTCTTATGAGTCATTTGAACTAGTTATGAGAAAGATGAATACGGTTAATATGAAAGTGATCATATGGCTAACCATTGGTTAACTATTTGTGAACCAACCAAATGTACACGTTTAGGTGCGGTTACTCAAACCTAAATGAAATGAATTTCATTTGTGTGTGTGACAAGCTAAGTTTCGATCTAACGGTTGAAATATATTAGCTTGGATAAATCAGGTTTTTCATCTAACGGTGAATATTGAATGCTTTGTTACCAAGGTAACTTAGATTGCAAACCTTGATTTGAAAACTATATAAAGGAGACATCTAGAAACTGGAAAATATAATCCCCACACCTCTTGTGTAATACTAGTTGGTTTTCCTAGAGTCGATTCTCCTTTAACCGTAGGTTTCTTCTCGAGACCCTGTCAGTTAACGACTTAAAGACTTCATTGGGATTGTGAAGCCAGGCGTAACTACTTCTATTGTAGTTGAGCGATATGATATTGACATTTTCTATCGTACGAGTTCAATTGAATAATTGGCTTGAGATTATATCTCTGATAGGGCAAGGTAAAAAGAAATCACAAACATCTTCGTATCATCGTTTGTGATTCCGCAATATATAGTTTCGCTACCATACGATTTAGATTATTGTGAGGTGATTGATAATTATAGGATGTTGTTCGGGAATATAAGCCCGGGTTATCGATTGGTTCGTGTTCACCTTGATTTTATCAAAAGACGGAACAAAACTCGTAGGTTTATCTGTGGGAGACAGATTTATCTATTATCGTAGACTTTTCTGTGTTATATAGATTTGTTTATTAAAGTCTTCGACTTTGGGTCGTAGGAACTCTTGGTTGTGGGTGAGATCATATAAGGGAATCAAGTGCGTAGTATCCTGCTGGTATCAGAGACGTAAGGAGCGCAATTGTACCTAGAATCAGTGTGATATTGATTAGGGTTCAACTACAGTGCATACCGAAGTTAGTTTATAGTAGGCTAGTGTCTGTAGCGGCTTAATACAGTGTGGTGTTCAATATGGACTAGGTCCCTTGGTTTTTTTGCATTTGCGGTATCCTCGTTAACAAAATTTCTGGTGTATGTGTTATTTCTATTCCCTATTATATTATATTTTGTTATATAATTGAAATATCACAGGTTGTGCGTTGTATCGATCAATTGTGAAATCCAACCTTTGGTTGTTGATTGGAAATTGATTGATCCATGGATATTGGTCTTTGGTACCATCCAAGTTTATTTCTCTTGTATTTGATAAAGACTCGCAGATTTCTATTTGCTTGAGTATAGATCAAATCGAGAGATAGAGATATTAACTCCTTGATATACTTTTTTATTAAGATTGAGTCTCTGACTGTCTAGTTGATTCTCTTAAAAGTATATTAGAGTTAGTCCATACAAATTGCTAATCGAAATATTGGGTGAGGTTATTAGACCCCCACTTTTTCAGTTGCATTTTCTATAAATGATCCCTAAATCCAAGGTGAAAAGTAGAGTATTCAATGTCCCTTAACGTATGCCCTGGTATACAAGTTAATAGAAACCATTCTTATTTGGCTATTGCTATATTGTTTCCACAAAATGCATCTCGGTAGATTTCCAAGCGGAGGATAAAAGTAAGACCGAGGAATAAATAAATGTTATATTTTCTAGTTACCTTTACCATTATGGTGGTTTTTATAGTCTTTCGAGGTTTATTTTCGCTTTAATGGCGATTCTTGGTTATTGGGTTGGGTTTAAGATCAATAGTGATGCTCTACCACGACGAAATCTTCAAAAAAATTTGTCTTCGACGATGAAGTTTGTTCTGGAATCTTCATCATAAACTTATCAACGTAATCTTTATCGGTGATTTCTTTGACGAAGGAACCTTCATCACTAGTTACAAGAGATTTGAGTAAATCACACCTATTTTTGGAGCACATCTTTCTAAAGAAGAAAAAAAATATTAAATGGTTGGAATTTAATTTCGAGAAAACCCATTCTTTCTTCCATTTAATCGGATCTTATTCATACTTGTATTTTCGTTCTCTTTCGCTTGTCGGATTTCTCGGCATTGTACTTTTACGGTATGTTCTTTTTACTTTGTATTCTCTTTTTTTCAATTTTAAACTCATTATAACCTCGAATTTCCATTAATGAAAAGGTTCCTTGATTATCCGGAAAAAAAAGACATTTATTTGTCCCGTAATAACATTTTTAAATCAACTGGTCCAAAATGATGATAGGCATATTAGATGAAAAATGTTCCCATATGAGTTTCCCTAAGACCAAGGACTATGAGGGTTGAGACTCTCTTTTAAAATTAAAGACTTGATTAAATTTGATCAAAAAGTGGAAGGAAAAAAACGGCAAATAGTTTGCCTTATGTAACTAAAAATAAAAGAAAAAGAAACTAAAATGAAAAAAGAAAATGCAAATTATTTGCCTTATGAAACTAAAATTTAAAAATAAAAAAACTAAAAATATTGTCACTCGACTCCCGCCCGTTAATGTGTAAATAAAATCTTTTGCTCATTTTTAATAAAATCCTTGAGTGGCATATTATATATATAAAAAAAAAATAAAAAAAAACTGGCGAGATTGGGGTATACCCAGATTAATTGGGGTATACCTAATGAGACAAAACCTGGGTCATTTTGAAGTAAAGTAGGACACCCCTTAACCTTGTATTTTCTAAATGTCTAATATACCCTTGTTTAATTAACACTAAAAAATGTGATTAACTTACTTAATTGAGTTTAGATTAATTAATTCAGTAGATTAAAACTAATGATTTTAAGTTATGAAATTTTGTGTTTGATTAAACTTATGTGGGAAGATTTTTGATGAATTTTGTTTTGAAGATACTTTTATTAACGGAAATGAAAGCACACTACCCAAACACTTCTGAAAAGGGGATTGGAAAGCTGTTGTATGAAATCGTACTCAAAATTAGAGAAGAAATCAACACTTTCAGTTATGAAAGTATGAAAAGTCGGCAAGGTCGACGAATGAAGACATGCAGACTAAAGCTGGCCGGCATGCTTGTTTCAAAAAAACAATGCCTACTTTATTATTTTTGACACACATGAGACTGTTGTAAATGCCTCAGTAGTCAGCATCTTATTGATTTCCTACCTTGTTGGCTAACTTATAGTCGTCAAGGTCGACAAAAAACGATTTTTGACATACAGAGAAAGGTGTTACAAATGCATGATTAGTCGGCAAGGTATTAATTTCATAACCTGCCGACTAAAATATAGCCGGCAAGGTATGGGGATGGATACCATGACGACCCTGTAACTGCTAATTTCAGAGATGAAAGTCGTTACGGTATTCAACCTTATACCCTGCCGAATATATTTTAGTCGGCAAGGTCAACAAAAAAATACCCTGCCTACTTTTGATTCGTTTTGATTCTTTTTTTCTTTTCTTTTTTTCGATTTCATCATGTATAGTTAGATTTTTGAAGTAAGATTGTTTTTTTTTTTTTGAAAATGTTTTAGTCAGCATGGTTGTTTTATTGTATTAATAGTATGGGCTATTTGGTCTTTTAACACCTTTTAGACACCTCTTAGCACACTAGTTTGGATAAGAACAAAATGGATATACCCAATTAATCTGGATATACCCCAATCTCGCCTAGAAAAAAATCACAAACTATTTGCCTTAGGAAACTAAAATAAAAATAAAATAGTATTACGTACCGTCTATTATTCCTCTATTCTATAAAGGATTTTACACTCTCTCAGCTGCACTCTCTTTCATTTTAAATGGGATAGACCATAGTCCTTGCCCTAACGGGATTTTGAATCTCTATCCAAGAACTGCGATGTAAAATGTTCTCACAATGATCGTAGACGGTACTACGTTGTCCATGAGTTGTGTGAGATTGGACTTTCTGATTTCAGTGGCTTAATAATGTAAATTAAACTCCATCAAGCTATTTTGTTCTTGGATATAAAATGTTCTCACAATGATCGTAGACGGTACTACATTGTCCATGAGTTGTGTGAGATTGGACTTTCTGATTTCAGTGGCTTAATGTAAATTAAACTCCATCAAGCTATTTTCATTCTTTCTTTATTACAAAGGAACTCTGATTAATTTCTTAATTGATACATTTAAGCTACTGTCTCCAAGTGGTAGATTTTGTGAATGGGGATTGTTGCTCGGCCGTATGGAGATGTGATGATCTTCTGGTAGATTGTAAAAAGAGTATGGGTAAGAGTGGTGTTAGTAGGCTTGTTTATATTAGGCGTGTCAGAAATAAATTGGCTGATCGGCTTGCACGCCGCGCCAGACGTTTGTGTCTAAAGGAGGCTTGGCCTTCTACTCCTCCTTTTATGAACTGTAGTGTCAGGGATGAAAATATTGTGGATATTTGTAATTCTCTTCTTGTTTGAATGAAATGTTTCGTTCCCAAGCAAAAAAAAGATACCTTTACAGCTTCTAATTATCATTTTCTTGATTTGTTTATGTTTTCCGACTCTAAAAGACTAAAACCACGTTTTCTTTTTCGTCGATATTCCTTAATCCTTAGCATTCAATAACGAATCCTAATTAAGTAGGGCTATGGTCTACAGAGTATCAAAGGACACCCGACACCTAATAAAGCCGCACAAGATTCTAGAAAGCTCCTCGCGACCTTCTATACACCGTCCAAATTGGGGTATACCAGTTTTAAACCTATCTAAGGTAATGTGTTAAGGGGTGTCTAAAATATGTTAAAAGATCAAATTTTCCTTACTATTTTCAGCCAAAGTTAAACCTTGCTGACTAAAAACTAAAACATAAAACCTATCGAAACAGTTTTTAAAAATTTCTTTAAAACTCTATATGATGAAAAAATAAATAAAAAAATAACAGTTTTGAGATTGGGTACAAAATCCCAATCTCAAACCGAGTATGATACTCTCTTTTATTTTAAATGGGATAGACCATAGTCCTTTCCCTAACGGGATTTTGAATCTCTATCTAAGAACTGCGATGTAAATCATACCCTAGTAATAGTCGTTATCTTCCTAGGTTGAATACCATGACGACTTTTCATCTCTGAAATTAGCATTTACAGGGTTGTCACGGTGTTCATCCTTATACCTTATAGTCGTCAGGTTATGAAATTAATACCTTGCCGACTAATCATGCATTTGTAACACCTTTCTCTGTATGTCAAAAATCGTATAGTCGGCAGGGTATTTTTTTGTCGACCTTGCCGACTATAAGTTAGCCAGCAAGGTAAGAAATCAATAAGATGGCGACCAGTGAAGCATTTACACCAGTCTCCTGTGTGTCTAAAATAATACAGCCGGCATTGATTTTTTAGAAACAAGCGTGCCGACCAACGTTAGTCGGAAGGGTCTTCATTCATCGACCTTGCCGACTTTTCATACTTTTAGAACCGTAAGTGTTGATTTCTTCTCTAATTTTGAGTATGATTTCATACAACAGCTTTGCAATCCTCTTTTAAGAAGTATTTGGGTAGTGTGCTTTCATTTCCGTTGCAAAAGATATTCTCAAAACAAAAAAAAAACAAAATCATCAAAAATCTTCCCACATAAGTTCAATCAAAAACAAAATTTCATAACTTAAATTTATAAGTTTTAATCTACTCAATTAATCAATCTAAACTCAATTAATTAAGCTAATCAGATTTTTTTAGTGTTAATTAAACAAGGGTATATTAGTCATTTAGAAAATACATGGTTAAGGGGTGGCTTCTTTTATTTCAAAATGACCTAGCTTTTGTCTCATTAGGTATACCCCAATTAATCTGGATATACCCCAATTTGGCCAGGTTCTATACCTGCAAGAGGGAAATCAACAGGTTTGCCGCAATACGATTTGTGTAGCTTTAGTTGACCCCTCAATTGAGCCATCAATCACTTTGTATCTTTACGTTTTCCCTCTCTAACCTTTGTAGATTTTTACAAGGATGCTAATAAGGGTATCAAATTTTTTGGGGGTGTACCAATCCCTTACCAATATGTATTTCGTCATATATGCATATTGGCACACCCCCAAGTAAATTGGTGCCCCTATTAACAATTTTGGCTTTTTAGGAGATTTCTATGTTTAACTAGACCATATCTAATTATTCCCAAGACTTCAATCCACTTATTTAAAACAAGTTCGTGCATAGTGAATGGTTGTTTACTATGCAGTGATGAATATCATATCTAATTATTCCCAAGAATTCAATCCACTTCTTTTAAACAATTTCATGCACAATGAATGGTTGTTTAAGATGCAGTGATGATTAATTGTTTTTTTATTTTATTTTTTTCGGAAAAGAAGCAAGCCTCATATATATTGATAATAATAATCTGATTCTAGATCGGGATCGAATACATGACTGGCCAGAAAATTACTAACAATTACAAATATTTCATACAGACATCAGACCTAACAAAGCCACTTAACAACGTCGTTATAAGACATATTTCGACAAAGAATCCTAACCACTCCACAAGATTTTCTAAGTAACAAAACTAGTTTAAATTGCCTAGTTTGGATTAACAGTAACTCATCCAAAACATATAGTAAATCTACGGTCAGTACAGATGTTAGAACCCAAAGATCCAACCATTTCTCAAGAGTTTTTCTAAAAACATGGTAAAACATAAGACATAGGTATAACATGATCCATATATCCACCCATTTTTCAAGCGCTTTTTCAAAGTAACAGGAAACATAACCTAAATAGATCATCAACAGAAGAAATTGGTCTTTGGAGGCGGTCTGGGTCTTCATTAGAACTAGTCTGGAGATGTTTGTCGCTTGTGGCTTTGGTGTTGCTGCTTGTATCTTTTGATAATCGGTTGTTGTTGTTGTTACCTTATAAAATCCTGATACCGTTGATGTTGCTGCTGAAGTTGTAGATCTATTGCTTATGTTGTTGTTCATGATGAACTTTAACAACAGATACATAATCAGAAGAAAAACCTAATAAAAAATCACTTAAAATACCAATACTAATATAACCCTAAATGTGATACAGAAATCAAGGAAAATGTATGGATCTAACCCTTGTTGAGAAAATAGTGAAAGAGACATTCGAGATCGAAAACCCAAATCTAGATACCAAAAAATTAAAAATGCAGCAGAAAGAGAGACACGCAAAATAGAGAAAGTAGATCAGAGAAGTACAAAGATTTGGGGAGAAGATTGGCTCAGATTTGCCCCCCTGGGAGAAAATCTGAGCCGACGACACAACTAAGTTAATTGTTTAACTAGACCATATCTAATTATTCCCCAGACTTCAAGTCGCTTTAATTGAACAATTTCATGCACGATGAATGATTGTTTACTATGCATTAATGATTAATATTCCGCTTTAAAATTAGAATTTCTTCAGACTGAGGATATCGTAGATGAAACCCGGTTGTAAGCGATGGTAAAATTTAGATTGTAACATATATTTTGAATAGTTTTGGTACAATGGGATGAGATGCAATTATCAGTAACGCAATTGATCTCATTTTTTTCAATTTCATCAAAATTAAGACCAAATTGAAAGGCCGTTGATCGTTCTTTCCCCAAACTTATTTGATAATCAGGTACATAAAGTTCCCGGTGTCAATTATGACCCATGGGGTCCATTAAAACACATTGATTCGGTCATTAATTTATTCAAATTAGAAAACTCAAAAATCTGAAATTGATCAACAACACTTATATGTACTATTACTAACTGATCAAGAATTCGAAAAATAGATAGCAATAACTATAAACGTTGCAAAATTCATAAACTTAAAAAAATAAATCAAAATCATGCATCTTGAAATTGGTTTGAATCATCGGTCGGCCACCATTGGGGACATGGTCATCTAGTTAACTAAGTACATTTTGGATGACCAGATTTTTTTTTTTTAGATCATAATTGGTGATTTTTTGTTATATTTCCGACTTTTAAACCACAAGGAAGGCTTTGTGTCCCAGTGAACATTCTAGTTAAATCATATATTTTGGGTGGACAACGTAGATCTATGACCAATTTTGATCATTTTGGAAATTTTTGGATCACAATATTTTAATATTGAAAATTATTGTGGAAATGTCATATTGATAGATTTTTTCCCTAATATTTTGTCGTTCATTTTGATGTATGGTACTATGCAACTAAACCCGCTTATAAAATTGCTAACGTTGATTTCCATATCAAATAGCTAAATATTTTGTAGCTAAACGCTTATAGAATTCTAAAAGAGACAACAAGAAAGAAAGAAAAAATCTCTATCTGCAACATGCTATGATGCTTAACTATACTAATAAGTTAAAAAGTGAAGGTATCACTTGTTCATCACCAACTTTTTCTCGAACTTTAGTCTATTCCTTGTATGAACTTTAATCAACGATTAAGGTAAACAATGTATATCCTTGAATAATCTCGAATAAAGATTTTTGAATCACAAGAATGATTAACATACAAATTTCTTGTACTTATATTATAAATAAGGGATAATCAATATAATGTGAAAAATAAATAAAATCAAGACACCATAAGTTTTGTTAACGAGGAATCTGATAATTATAGAAAAACCTCGGGACCTCGTCCAATTTGAATGCACACTGTATTAAGCTGCTACAATACCTAGCTTACTACCTGACTTCGGAGTAAAATGTTGTTGAAACAGAATAAACCCTTAGTTACTATGCTGCAGTTGTGTCTCTATGTCTCCTGTCTCTCGTAAGAACCTATACACTTGATTTTCCTAGTTGAAGTCCTTTATAGACCTAGCAGTTATTTCACAACCCTTCAGGAAAACTAGTGATGCCCTCAAATTTAGATGAATCTGAATCAAAGATTAAGATTTATATTTTTCAAAACTTATAAGGATAACTAATCAATAAATTTCACAAGAACATCAATCTTATAACTTGTATTTGATGATTTATGAGATATTTTTGAAGTACTGAATGCCTTTTTTAAATGTTTTTTTCTTCTTGTAAAACATATGAATGTCACCATTGATCTGTACTCTACTCTCTACATGTATGCTTTAATTTTATGTGGACACCTAATAACTTAATGCTATGGAAATAGTCATTTCATACTAATGAAATTTATGAATCAAAATTATGAACCATCATATGTTTATTAGGTCTCAAATAACTTTGATTTGAATCTATAGGATTAGCTCATGATTTGTTTGGATTATTAAATGAACGGGGTTACTTGTTAATCAATCATTTTTTTAAATTGATATACCATGAGGAAGCATGTGTTTGCAAACCTCTTGCGTAGCTAATCCAAATAGGTACTAAAATCCTTTGCTTATGTACTTAAGGACTACTCAATTTCCATTGTTAGTTTTATGGTCACATGTGCATATTAGCTTGTTATTGCTTTGTGTTAAGTCTAAATTAGCTTTTTGTCCTGTCTATGCGATTTGGCTCTTGTATGTTATGCTTGATCTACTTTCTGCTAAGATATTTTTGGATATTAGGTGTATTCATAATCAATATTATTCTTGTTGTTCTTATACTTCGTTACTCTGTTATTATTATTTTTGTGTAGATAGTAGATGTTGAATATTGTACGTTACTCATAATTTTTGGTTTGTTTGGATGAGGTAATATTGTTACCTGACGCATAATTCTAGGGATGGAACATGCTTTAAACTTAAAGTTTTTTGCTTCATGTAGTGTAGAAAAGACAAATTGAAGTATTGTCGTGTTCTTTTTATATACTAATTTTAGACCTAAAATGCTTAATTGTGTGTATTAGTTATATTTAATAACTCTGATAGATGTGTGTTGTGTAGTCTCTCAACATTTTTTTAACTACTCGATGATTCTGATAAGTGATAACAATTAAGTAGTGTTTATGTTGATCACTTATCAAAAATTGTTGGTGTTTTTTCTTACAAAAGTTATGTAATATGTGGAACTTTAAGGAAGAAAGTGATCGATGTCGTATGCATCAAAAATAAATTACCTCTCGCTACTCAAAATGTATTATATATCAAGGGAAAGAAAAGATCGTTCCCACAAAGAGGTCTTGGATTTCAATATGTTTCGGTTTCCTATATAAAACAATGGAGGATTTTCTGTAAACTAAATTAATCTAAAAGCAAAACAAGGAAATCAAACACGCAAATCAAGGATGTGAAAATATTGGATAAATGTTTCATCTTCAATTGTAAACAAGTTTTGAATGTATGATTAGAATTCATATTTAATCTCGTTATCATAAAAAGCCCTAGAGTATCAAGAGATCAAGTTACTCTATTAATTTCCTAAAATCATCACACTTATATGTAAAACGATGCAACTATGAATACTACCTAGAGAATAACCCGACGCCTTGCGCTAATCAAGTTCAATTCCCAAAGATGCATTATGAATAATGAAATAGGCTAATCAATGCAATTGGAATACATTGCAAACAATTGGAACAAAGGTCAATTTATACATATGATTACAAGAAAGTATCACTACAAACCGTAATCACATCATCGCTCGATGATGAACCCTAAATTAGCTATAGATATGGGCGTGAGTTCAATTAATTTTAGACTTAACTAAACAAACATTCAATCATGTTGCAATACATCAATCTTGTAATTATTATAAGAGGTAGAAAGTGAATGATAATAATAAGAGAAAACTAATTCATAAATTAAGGCATGCTAGCAGAATTCAACTACATGTTTAACCAATGATAAAAATCTAGCTTATATTCATGGAGTTCATAACAAGAAGAAAAAGAAAAGTTTTCATGTCTGACTCTAAACCCTAGAAAAAAAGAGTAGAAGCAAAGATATATCTCCCTAAAGGAGATCCTGATGTTTTCTTATATAGGCCTCTTTATCACGCCTAAACTAGTCTTGAGAAATAGCTGATGAACTATCAAATGGGACACAAAAAACTGAATATGCCCAGCCCATTCATCATCAATGGCTTGTCAGTCGGTTGGAACTGACATCACATATCTCTTTATTTTCATCCAAATTTCATAACCTTCCCTCCTGTCTTTAACCTCAATATCTTTACCTGCAGCAACAACCAACATCAACAAACCATGGCAATCCAAAACAACAAATAATGCAGTCGACTGCAACTTCAACAAATGGTCACCAGGCCTGGCCTCAAACACTTTGTGCTTAACGTTAGCAGGGATGAATGGGGTACACTCCTCTAATCCTTGATATATCTCCTGTCTTAAACTGAACCTTGTTAGAGCACTGCTAGGTCGAACTCGCAAGCGTTTCCATCTTAAGTTTGTTTGTCAAGTTTAGTTTCCAAAACTCTAAGTATTGATTTCTAGTCTACTTATAGATAAGTGTCGGACTAGGATAGTAAGTATAGTTGAGCTCTAGACTCCACGACGTTCATCATGCGAAGACGAGGAACTACTTAAGGAACTTGTGGAACTTCATCGACAAAAAAATATTGTGGGAGATAGCCAAACTAACCGCACAACTTGTTAGGGAAATCCAAATAGAATTAACCCACAAGACACTAAATTTTTGGATCGACGTAGAATGAAAGATCAATGATGCAAACACACATTAGAAGCAATAAGTAAAGCACACAAGACTTAACGTGGTTCGGCAATATGCCTACATCCACCATAACAGTTACAACTTATTCATTATTATGGAACCACTAAATAGAGAATTACACATTTAACGATTGGCGAATCAATCAACAAACTACGATCCAACATTGTGTTGATCATAAACCCTAAAATAACTCTCTTGAAAAAAATGCTCCATAAACCCAAATCATGTCTAACCAAAAAAGGTAATACTTATCTCACATAACCGAGATGATCTCCTTCTAAATGATGTCTCTTCCAACACCAATGAATATCTTCCGCCATCAACGAACAAGGAGATCTCCTCTTCACTAAATGATATCTTCCACATCTCCCCAAAACCATAAAGATGTACTCTTTCAACACCAACGGTGTATTTTACAACACCCGAGAATGGTCCCACTCTTTCCCTAGAACTCCACATCAAGAGGTGGGATGGAATCCCTAGAAACCTTAGAGAACTACATTGTGTATTCTCTAATTCTTAACTGATTTTCCATTGAGAATTCCATGTCTAAACACATAGCCTAGACCTCCTTATATAGGAGTCACAAACTTGATTCCCAAGTATTAGTCTCCTTGGAAAAGTAAACTCTAACCAACTAGGAAGCCTATTGGTATTTAGGTAACCTATCTAAATATGTAAATTAACCTAAACTAGGAAACCTTGTGTTTCTTTACACTAAGGATTTCTAGCATGTTCCGAAATTTTCCGAAACCTTCCAAAACACCGACAATTATCTAACAATCTCCACCTTGTCGATGTTTCAACGAATCTCCACCTCGGTAAAAATTCTATTAATCTGAGACGGCCTTCAAACCATGACAATCGCCTCAGCATCCAAAAGAATCTCAACGACGAGCAAACTGGATCAAGTGCAACTTAACCCCCAAATGACCGAAGTCAACAAATCTCGTCCAAAATTCTTCACAAGTATCTTCTTAGTAGAACAAACCTTCATCTCGAATCTCCAAACTCAATTGCTTCTTAAAGCAATAAAACTGAACTTGCTATCTGCCATGAGCATATCCCCGAAAACTAGTAAAGAAATATGAAGAAACCAAACATGTGAAGCTTCACAAAATCACTAAATTGGTGAACAAACAAACTAGAGGCTCCAAAAGCTGACATACAAAACTTCCAAACTAAACCAGCAACATCAAACCAAATGGTCTATGACAACTTAATGTCCTCCTACAAATCTTCAGGCAAGAATGCCGTTTCGACTTCGTCGACTAAGTAAAACCGCCTCATTAAAACTAACAGGACTCGAATAGAAATATGATTAATCACAAAGGAAAAACTTCATAACAATCATACTCTGTCTTGTGCATATCCTTTAGTCAAACTTAACCCAAAAATGTGTACCAGTATGTAACTGTTCCAAACAAGATCTGGCAATAATCCTTCAAAAAATGTGAAGACCCAAATACACCTAACCATCTTCTTAACCTTAGGAAACTCCACCAGCTCCCAAGAAACTATCCAAAATGTTGTTGTGCTCACCCATTGTCTTATTACTCTTAAGAAACTGTAATAAGTTCTTACGTAAGTATCCAAGACAATAGTGATAACTTTTCACGTTATGCTGAGAAGCAAAGGATGATAAAACTAAATTGTTGCTGAATAGACTTCTCAAGAGAAATCTCTGATCTCATCTTCTACCGTCTCTGTTACTATTGAAACTGCAATCTCAATATTTGTAGTAGATGAGAAAATGAACATTTTATGTTTATAGATGGCTTTTTAAAAAATTATAATATGGGTTTGGGTGTTATTTGGTATGACAATACATGAAATGTAAGAAGTTGTCGTTCAGACTAAGGTTTGATGTCAGATGCAGTAGGTGCTGAAGCTGCTGCTCTAATTTTGGCATTCTCTTGAGAGGAGATGCATCTTACTAGAGTAGTCTTTAACAGTGACTGTTTTCAGCTTGTGCACTGTAGTACTAGTGCCAACACAAATATTGCTTGGGGAAGCAGTGACCTTGTTGAGCATTGTCGGAGTTTCATTTCTAGTTCTATGTCCTTTAAGATAATGTATGTTAAGCATGTGAACAATCAGCTAGCAGACCAGCTTGCACGTCAGGCTAGAAAATTTGGTCTTATGGGTCTTTAGGTCTCTTTTCCTTTTTTTTTTGAACTCTCTTATTAGGAAGGAGTACCTAAAAAATATCTGTAACTCTCTGCTTGCTTAATAAATCGGTGTGTTCTTTAGCAAAAAAAAAAAAAAGAGAAAAGGAACACACTGCTCCACCCAAACCAAAACCTCTCAAAATACCATCACTGCTATAACATAACTCTCTTCACCGAGAATTCCAAACTGATCAAGAATTACAAACATAATTTCTGGAATACTAAAGAAGGAATACCTTCTTCAGCACTAACACCAAAACTATTCCCTCTTGCGAGAAATAAACTTAGAAACCAAAACTTGATCACTGTCCAGAAGTACTCAACAAAATAACAGTAGATGATAAAAGGTTCACGAGATAGCAGACCAAAAAATTAGCCCTAAACTTGTCCAAGAAACTTGAACAACATGCATTGTGCTTTCTCCAAGTAGTATGCGATAAAATCGCTTTCTACACAAAATAGTAGAATTGTTCCCAAACTTATAAAGTGCACAAACGATACCTTGTTCCTCTCAAACGGGTCTTCACCTCCAAATTGGAACGTATCAACACTAAAAGACCAACTTATTTCTCGAAACGGTCTTGCACTTCAACCCACTTCGATATTCCCTGATACACCTCCAAAATCCTCCGCCAAAACATCATCGAAACAAAGGTCACAACCTACTTAACATCTCTATCAGAAACAATAAGAAATATGCCCTAAACACCTCAATGGATGTCACTAAACGTATCATGTATACGAAACATAATGATACCCAAACCTGCAGCCACGTCGCTCTTCAAAGGTACATGCCCTTCGAAGCTACAACGTTCACAGAAACACAACTAAACAATCCTTTCTTGAATCATATGCCTAACATGCATATTCCATAACTTGTGTTAACAAAAATTATTTCTCATTAAATAATAAGAAACCATAGCTCCACCAAAAACTGAAATCTCATATACGAAGTCCAAAACATACCACGTCTCATCAAACGATCATCACACTTAAACTTACTTGTAACCAACGCGCAACAAGTACTCCGAACAAAATTAAACTCTTCGAAACTGAAACATGTTGATCCTTTATAATGGTCAACAATTCCCCAAAAGAAATCTTCAAAAAGATCTCACTAAATCTTCACTGCCTTATGCAATTGAATCCATAACATCTTCGAGTCTAACTTCCTCTTAACATCCTTCGACTTCTTAGGTCAAAAGATTAGCAACATGATCAAAGTGATGACAACAGATATCAAACTTGTACACTTCATACCGAAACAATAATAAGAATTTGACACATTAAAAATTGCCGTCTTTACTTCAACAAACATATAAGCTAAAACTTGTATATCAACCACAATGCTCTTGCTTTCTCAAAACGTGATTTTCGAAGCAAATACACCCAAAAGAAAACAACTTGGTCTTCCAAAATAGTCCACAAGAGCCTCATATGAAACGAAGTAAAAAACACAATCAACTAACCAAAATATGGTTACACAAATACTTACTTGGATCTATGCGGAATGCATAGGGTTATACGCTTCAAGAAGTATAATATCAAATTCTTCAAATGTAAAGCACCACCAAAAACTAATGTGGAATATCAAAGTATCATATTCTCCTAAAACACTTTAACTTGCTTCATATCTAAAATTGATAACATCAAACCCTTCGAATCCGAAAGGTTGATAACATCAACCTATGCATCTTCAAATATTTGAAAACTTCAAATCATTCGTACTTGAATACTTGAAAACATCAAATCCTTTGAAACCAAAAATTCTGCTAAATGCAGAAAACCGAACATCCCAACTTTTAACTTAGACCATCTCCACGCTCACCGCACCACTTTTTTGGGGAAATAGCCAAACTAACCGCACAACTTGTTAGGGAAATCCAAATAGAATTAACCCACAAGACACTAAATTTTTGGATCGACGTAGAATGAAAGATCAATGATGCAAACACACATTAGAAGCAATAAGTAAAGCACACAAGACTTAACGTGGTTCGGCAATATGCCTACATCCACCATAACGGTTACAACTTATTCATTATTATGGAACCACTAAATAGAGAATTACACATTTAACGATTGACGAATCAATCAACAAACTACGATCCAACATTGTGTTGATCATAAACCCTAAAATAACTCTCTTGAAAAAAATGCTCCATAAACCCAAATCATGTCTAACCAAACAAGATAATACTTATCTCACATAACCGATATGATCTCCTTCTAAACGATGTCTCTTCTAACACCAACGATGATCTTCCACCATCAACGAACAAGGAGATATTCTCTTCACTAAATGATATCTTCCACATCTCCCCAAAACCCTAAAGATGTACTCTTTCAACACCAACGGTGTATTTTACAACACCCGAGAATGGTCCCACTCTTTCCCTAGAACTCCACATCAAGAGGTGGGATGGAATCCCTAGAAACCTTAGAGAACTACATTGTGTATTCTCTAATTCTTAACTGATTTTCCATTGAGAATTCCATGTCTAAACACATAGCCTAGACCTTATTATATAAGAGTCACAAACTTGATTCCCAAGTATTAGTCTCTTTGGAAAAGTAAACTCTAACCAACTAGGAAACCTATTGGTATTTAGGTAACATATCTAAATATGGAAATCAACCTAAACTAGGAAACCTTGTGTTTCTTTACACTAAGGATTTCTAGCATGTTCCGAAATTTTTTGGAACCTTCCAAAGCACCGACAATTATCTAAAAAAATGTATGTGGAGACTTGAACTTATCTATCACTCAAAAGTCTATCTATTCTATCTCATATCTTGATAGAAAAGTCGTATTGCTATATAGACTTCAATTATATACATGTGCTATTTCGAGTCGAGTTTAACGCACTTATCTATGCCTCAAAATATGTGTTGGTAAGCTTTCGCTTTGGCCAAGTTCATCTTTACTAGTGACGAAAGTCATGTTGAGTATTTCAATAACTTGAAAATCGCTTTGATGAAAAATAGTTTGTGAATAACAACTATATAACATCCTCTAAGAAAGTTTCAATGATTGAAATGAGAGTTTAGAACATGTAACCATCTTTGGATATAAACATAGTGTGTTTTCACATTTGTGTAAAAGTCCAAAACCGGAACCCAAAGTATGCGTACCCGTACGCGTACTGGCGGTTGTTGGAAATCCGGGTAAATATGCGTACCCGTACGCATACTGGCGGAAAATTCACGTCCGTGAATTTCTGCTGGAGTTTGAAAGTGAAAAACAAACTCAATTCGGTTACTTAAGTATGCGTACCCGTTTGCATACTTAAGTAGGTTACTTTCTAAAATTGGTTTTTTCATTAACTAAAACATTTATAAAATAAGGAATGCAATCTTTGCAAACCGTGGCTATAATGTTCATGAATCGATTCAAGTGAATCTAAACCGATTTTGCTTCGATTATGTACTGTATACTTCTACAAGATCTAAGCAATTGAACAACTCTCTAACTAGTTCATTTGAGTCACTTGAACTAGTTATGGTGAAGATGAATAAGGTTGATATGAAAGTGCTCATATGGCTAACCATTGGTTAACTATTGTTGAGCCAACTAAGTGTACACGTTTAGGTACGGTTACTCAAACCTAAATGAAGTTAATTTCATTTGTGTATAACAAGCTAAGTTTGATCTAATGGTTGAAAGATATTTGCTTGAATCTAATCATGTTTTCATCTAACAGTGAATATTGAATGCTTTGTTACCAAGGTAACTTAGATTGCAAACCCTAATTTCGAGACTATATAAAGGAGAACACTAACAACAGGGAAACCTAATCCCCACACCTCTTGTGTGATACTAGTTGTATAATCTAAAGTCAATTCTCTTTTAACCTTAGGTTTATCTCGAGACCCTGTAGGTTGACGACTTAAATACTTCATTGGGATTGTGAAGGAAGACCCAACTATCTTCTATATAGTTGCGTGATCTGGTCTTGCTATTTTCTATCGTTATCTCAATTCAATCGTAAGATTGGATTGAGATTTATATCTCCGATAGTCAAGATAGAAAAGTAGTCATAAACACCTTCGTCTCATCGTTTGTGATTCCATAATATCTTGTTTCACTAGTCGATTAAGATCATTATGAAGTGATTGATATTTCTAGGATGTTCTTCGGGAATATAAGTCTGGTATATTAATTGGTTCATGTTCACCTTGATTTATCAAAAGACGGAACAAAACTCGTAGGTATTTATGTGGGAGACAGATTTATCTATTTCTATAGACTTTTCTGTGTGAGACAGATTTTTTTATTAAATTCTCCGACTTTGGGTCGTAGCAACTCTTAATTGTGGGTGATATCAACTAAGGGAATCAAGTGTGTAGTATCCTGATGGGATCAGAGACGTAAGGAGCGCAACTGTACCTTGAATCAGTGTGAGATTGATTGGGGTTCAACTACAGTCCAGACCGAAGTTAGTTTGTAGTAGGCTAGTGTATGTAGCGTCTTAATACAGTGTGGTGTTCAATTTGGAATAGGTTTAAGGGTTTTTCTGCATTTGCGATTTCCTTGTTAACAAAACTTGTGATATCTGTGTTATTTATTTTTCGCATTATATTTTTGTTATATAATTAAAATATCACAGGTTGTGCGTTGAATCGTTCAATTGGTAAATCCAATCTTGGTTTATTGATTGAAATTGATTGATCCTTGAACATTGGTCCTTACCGTTCAAGTTATCTCTCTTATATTCAATCGGGCTTGCAAATTATTATTTGTTTGATTGCGGATTGAATTGAGAGATTGAGATATAACTCTTTGATATACTTTTTATAAGATTGGTTCTAATTGTCTAGTTGATTCTGTTGTAAAGTATATTGGAGTTATTCCATATAGATTTCTAAGCGAAATATTGGGTGAGGTTGTTAGACCCCCGCTTTTTCAATTGGTATCAGTGCAGGCAAACACGTTAAAGACCTCATAAGTCTGTGTTTGTAGCAATATGATTATTATGGACGAGTCTATCTCTAATAACGTACCAAGTTAGAAATTACCAAATCATAATCAAAGCTTGAATTCACCTGAGAGAACTGTCACATCTAAGTCAATATCTAAACATTCTCTGAATGTGTAAACTATTGATTGGGAAACACGCTTAGAAGAACAGTTGGATGAACTTTCTGATGAAGGTGATTCAGATATTAATAGTGATGTTAATGAGGAAGTCTGAGAGTATGTTAAGTTTTTGGATTCATTAAAAATAAAGAAGATTACAACTTCTCATGTCACACCTCTTCTGACTCCTCTCTGTCGAGAAAACAAGAAATTGAAAAGGATTTACGTAGGTTTTTATGGATGGAATCGCTCTTGCGAATCGATCCTCAAAGATACCGAGGAAAACTTGAGCAGAAAGTCACTTGAATGTGATCGCGTTTATCAAAAATACTTCTTGTTAGAAAAGAAACTTGCAGAAATTGAAGCAAGGATTAACTCCCAGCAAGCAAGTTTTGATGAAAGAGAAGGCGCGTATCTCGCTCAAGAAAAATGCCTTGAGGCTGATTTAGCTGTTGCTCTTGATAAAATCAAGATGTTGGAAGATGACTTGAAAAAGTTCAATACTAGTTCAAGCAAATTAACCACTATGCTAGGAGCAAGTAAAAATCATCGTGATACATGAGGATTGGGCTATAAGGGAATAGATGCTCCAAGTACTATCAGAGAGATAAAATTTCTCAAGGCTAGTGATTATTCTCAACAAAAGGTTTTCGCTGATGGAAAAAGTGAAATACCTTCATCGGCAGTTAAGGTTAAAAAGAGAAAAGTATATCAACCTCCAAAGTCAGCACACACGGATCGAGGTAAGAACATTCCTTATGTTTTCCACTATTACGGAAATAAAGGTCACCTGGAAAGGAGATGTTGTTTCCGTATAAGGAATGAGAAACTTCATGATGTTCTTTTTTGGGTACCACAAGAAGTTGTGAAACCAAGATCATATGTTAAGACTAATCCCCTTAACGTTACAGGTTGTAACTGTCCAACCTTTAGGCAAACGAATCAGTGTTGTGATAAACTTATATTTGCCTATAAACGTCATATGAATCCTTTTCACAATCGTAATGGTTATCAAAAGGATAACTTCGTAAAGACGAAGACAAAATCCGATGCTCCCAGTTGGTTGAAAAGACGAGGGTACCCAAACATACCTCAATCCAAAACTTTTTCACCTATAAGTCATTTCTCCGAAAGTGATTGTCTATGGACTGAGCCGAGACAATACAACTAATCGGTTCACACTTCGTGTGATCATCTATGGATACGAGATAAAGACAATACAATAACAAGATAACTTGCGTGATTGACTATGGATACAAGATCGAGACAATACAACAACGAAGTATCACTACACCATTTTTAGGGATTCACATGACGTTGCTGACTGGGGTTGCAACGGCAGACCGGAATTGCAAAACACGACGTTGCATTTTTACGCAACTGCAAGTGCCATTGCGATGCTATTTATTCGCAACAGAGATCTGTCTTTTCTAAGCTATTTCAAATTACTGGAATACCCCTACCCGGAACTAAAAGTTATTGGTTCTGGTTCTAATTTAGCAACAAATTAAAGACATTGCTAATATTTTGCAACCTAAAAAAAAGGGTCAAGTCTTCATTGACCTGGTCAAAATCCATTTCCCCCCTGCAGTTACCCAGTTCCCCATATTCAGCATTCCACAGATGTACAAACTTTTACACATTCATTCACTTTCATTTCCACATTCACCATTATGAAAAAAGAATTCTTCAATTGAAGTTAACAACAAGTATGAGTATTTGATACAAACTATGTCATTCATTTAATGGACATACACATAAACTTACTTAGTTCATGAGTTCAGTTTGTATAAAGTTCTAAAATTCCCAAGTTCTTCTAACTTAAATCTCTATAAGGAGATACTATATTATATAACTTACAAATCTTGCAGCTGCTAAGGGACCTAATGGCTGCTGCTTTGCTGCTTTGTTCTCCAACCTATCTGATCTCACAACAGAGCATCATTCAATTAACCTGCGAACAAAGCATCACAAATTCTTCCAATCAGATAACCAGTATGCTTATAAATCAATTGAAGTAAAAAACTAATAAAGAAATAATATGGTTGTGCAAGTATAAGCAGGCAAAATCTGTGGAAATGATGAATATGGGGAACTGGATAAGTTTCCATTGTCTCTAATCCTCCTTCCAATGACCTAAGTTAAAACAATGATAGATAAAAAGCTTGCGCATATAATTGGTGTTCTGTAAAAAAATTGAATCTGCACCAGAATTTGGGGATCATTTTGTAATCCAGCTGAAGTCAGCCAAATTACACTGTATTCTGTGATATCTTTTTAGGTCTGCACTAGCATCTTGTAAGCATAATACACAAAACTATCCCCTAAAACTATTCTTGTTTTATTTAGTACAAAACTTCATTCCAAATCTGTTCTTGTTTTATTTAGTCTTGACTATGCTAAAAACGAAAGTAAGAACTGGTGAACTACTAAAAAATTTAAGATATATGACATACCATCAGTCATCTTGGCTTCGATGTTGGAAACATCTTTATCATTATTCACACGATCATAACCATAGCGAAGTTTCCATGAATGAGTCTGCACAACCGTAGAGATTTCACAATCCACTGAAAAAAGCCAAGTAATTTGCTATCAGAACAATATTGGGCAAAAAGTTAGAATATAACACAGAGGTTGATTTATATTCAGAACCCACATAATAAACTCAACTTGCGATAGATAGAGTGACCATTAAATCCAAAAACAATATATACCTAGATTACAAATGAAACCTTTACACCAACATTAATGGAACACAATAAAGAAACCCAAACCAAAATTTAGTGAAAATGAGACACAATTAAGCATGATTTATGTTTCCAATCTGTCCTTAACCACGACTGACCTAATTGGGATGTGTTCAAATAGTCACAGCTTCAGACTACTAGTATAATTTAGATCATTGACTTTGTAGCAGTGTGGATTTTGACATCTTAGTTCTGTGTACCATCCAAAAATGTTATCTTAGTTCATTGAGGCAAAAGGCATTGTTCAACTTGCACATACTCTACAAGTATGAAATAACTAACTTCATTCTTTATCAAATAAAATTCCAAAACTAGCATTACCTTCCCGAATAAGCATGGTTGGAAAACAAATTCATCTTGCCCAGGGATGCTAATGCTAACACTTAGCTGCAAATAAAAACATAAGAAACATTCATTAATTCCCCGGAACTATCTTTACCAATTAACAATCAATGCTCATTACAAAGTCAATAGCTTATCTTTAAGAGATTTAAGAGATGGTACCAGGTCTGAAAAAACTGTGAACTGCGCAAATGGAATATTGGTTAAAGAAGGCAAGTTAAAGACAGTAGTCGACTCCAAGTATCCACTTACATAGGCAAAACAAGCTTGGGCTAAGATGATGGGAGGTCATGCTACTGGGAAGATCGTTGTAGAACCATAAAAAGCAAGACATTCAGATTAACTATTGAATTCAAGCTGAAAAAACATAGAAAAACTTGGGTAAGTGGAACAACTTCTAAGACGCATTGCTCTCTATTCGTATAAGTTAAGAGTGTTGTTATGAAGACCCACCAGACCCAATAACTTAATGAATAAAATACAAATGATAATGTAGCGAAGATCACAACAAAGACTTACCGGAGTAAGGTCACCAACAACATAGTCCGTAGCAACAGCACGAACAACATAGTACCTCAAAAGTAATTACATAATAAATATTAATATCCATAAGCTTGAAATCAATATGATAAGCATAAGCAAAGGAAGTGTACTTATCAGGGATTGATATTCCCCCGGGTGGCTACTACCGCTTCAACTGACCTGTACTGCAGTCACCTGCGCAACAAAATACAATAGAACCCAAACCACACACATCCATAAAGAAAAACTAATTATATTGATACTGCCGGTTCACATAGATATATTACGATTCAAAGTTTTTTAAGTACAACTGCCTGAGACTTCCTTATGCAGAACTACATAAGAATCTACCTGAGAGTCTTCCTTATGCACAATTGCATAAGAATTTATATGCTAGCATGTTAATCATATGTACAAAAGTGCTTCAAAAAAAGAAAAAAAAAAAGATAAAGCACAACTGCCTGAGAGTCTTCCTTATGCACAACTGCATAAGAATATACATGTTAGCATACTAAGCACATGTACAAAAATTTGAACATATATAAGCAAAATAAGATAAAGTCATGTGTTTTTAATAAAGTGATTAGCGAGCATTATATACGATGGTTGAGATATCTAAAAAAAAGTAAGTCGACCGCCGACCAGACTAGCCATTTCTGATGCACTTCTTTGGATGAAACACGTACACTCCAATTCTTGAAAGGTTAAAAAAAACTTGTTAATTTTCAAGACTGGTTCATTTAGGAAGAGAATTTTGTCTAACATCACCTTTCCAAGATTAGATGGTACAATACATCCATGACACATACGTCCCATGGCACCAGTGCACAACCTACCAACAACAATGACTTCATCATCAATGTTCAACAATGCACATGGAGGCATTTCAATACCTGCTACTGATGATCAAGCTGGTAAAGGTGTTTGAGCAGGTGAAGGTGTTTGAGAAGGTGTAGGTGATAAGCACGTAAGTGCTACATTTTATACCCATATTTGTATTAGCTAGGACTCGATATTTTGGCTAACAACACTATTTTAGTGCTTTTGTAGAAAGTACAAATGAACCCGATCAATGGAGAAATAACTAGCTAAACTGGGAGTTACAGTGGCGTTCATGACAAAAATCACTTACGACATCAGCGAGAGCCAGCTAAATTGTCGAGCTAAGACGTCATGAACACCACTATTGTACATTTCACGGCCATGGAGCAATACTATTGTCTTCACTTGTTCAAATAAGCCAGGCCCACTATTGGCTTAGGGAAAGTGGACATGTCCATTCTCTAACCACATTTGTGGTGGTGTTTTAATTCTCATTTCTCACCAATCATTTCTTACAGAAAGAGAAGACTTATGTGTTCTTATCGAAAGGGGATCTGAATAACATTTCAAGCAGCTGCCATTGGAGTTACATTGAAAGTACCCAACGAAAAGGGATTCTCGGCAGAATGCAAAGCAACAAAGTAGGGTCTGCATGTTTGGAATTAGGGTTAATTGTAGGCTGTGCAATGCAAGTCCTTGGTGCTGGTTATGGTGATTGTGAAGAAGGACGAGAACAAGATAAAATTGCAGTCAGTAACGGTGATGGCTGAATTGGCGGTCAGAATCTATGAAGTTTGTTGGATGTATGATCGAATGGAATTGATGGGTATTTGAGTAATGGCGAGCTCTTGGTTCTCGGTTCAGAAATAATAGTAGCACAATTTATTCATTGTTATAGCACTGAAGTTGAAGTTGTCCATGTTTTGTTGGTTATCTTGGGGTATTATGATTGCTGCTCGAAGTGGGTTGAATTGGTTGCAACTGGTAACCGGTGGTGGAGGCTAGAAGTTCAGGAGTTTGGCGGAATTGTTGGAGCATCTAATGATGTCAATGGAGACAACGGTGGTGATTGAGATATAATGCCTCACACCAGTTCGACAGTAATGGAATTGAATTGATATGGGCCATGATCTTGTGGCAAGATATTGCAATCGGTAACGGTGATGAGTTGGAGGTTGCTGCGGACCTCAAATGTGATTGCATGCAGTAGTGTTCTCCTACGTACGTACAAGGGGATGAAGTATGATCGGCGGACTTCATGGCGATGTAGCCGGAAGGTGGGGAAATAGAACAGTGGCATCAGGGGTTGTTGGTTTGAACGATCTTCCTCAATTGTTCTTGATAGATCGACAGCAACAAGGCAGCAATGTTCAATTCAAACTGCTAATGTTCACCTGAGATGTAAACCAAGGCATCGATGGTAGTGACGACGATATTTAGAAGGCTGGGTATTATAATGGACGAGCTGTTGATGCTGGAGGATGATAATCAGTGTCTCAGTGAGTTTGGAGAATGATTTGAAGCAGCTGCAGGGGTTAGTGGTTGAACTATACAGTCATTTAGATGGTCAGAAAATGAATGGGTGTTTAACAAGCTGAGAAATGGAGCTGTGTATCGGTACAAGGCAGGAGAGTGGTTGAATGAAGTAGATGGCTGAAATGCTAGAAATCAGTGGTGATAATTGTATCCAATATAGATTGCATGAATAGTCGAAGAATGTTTGGGTTTTTGCCAAAGCTCTGGAGCTGGCTAGAGAGACAGAACTTGGGATTAGTTGTTGCATGGATTTCGTCTGAAATGAAGTATTTCTCAACTATAATGGCTGGTTAGCTTGACTGTTCTTGTGAGACTAGAAAGACGTTGGCTGGATACTCGGAATGGTGGCAGAATATAGATTTGCAGTAGCGAAGATGGAGTTTGGATTCAAGAATTGGCAGTCGACTAAACTGTGCAGTCGAGAAGAGTGGACGATGGGTTATTATCGAGTTGGAGAGCTTGGATGTGACTGAAATGTTTGGCATCCACTGCAGCAACAACAACAGTTGAAATTAGGAGATGATTTGCATGATGGATGAAAGAGTTGCAGTCGGTAGTGGCTGGACAGATGAACAGACATCAGGGAGAAAGTGTTGTGTTCGATTGAGATGATAGTTTTATGTTTGTCGGAGTTGAGAAGGGAAATTGGTTAACTGGCTATAACCGATGGTGTTGGCTAGCCGGACTTTGGTAATTTTTGGAAGTTGGGTACTGGTGATAGAAGTGGGTTGGACTTTTGTGAACTGGGATTTGGTCGATTTGGTTAGGATTTGCATTACTATATTTTCCGATAGAAACAGAAAAAAGAGGGGGGAGGCCGACGGCCAGAGAGCTGGAAGAAAAAATCTTGAGATGGAAAAGGGAGCGGCGGAGGTGTTTGAGAGGTTAAGAACAAGGGACAACGACGAACATGATATTGGTTTGATCGTTCCTCATTTGTTAATATTTTTGATGGGTTTTGAGAAACTCATAATTATGTGTTGCTAAACTTTTTGTAACTAGGGTTTATGGTAGAAACCACTTTGAGCATAAGAACGATTTGATTTGAAATATATATGTTTTGGAGCCTATTATGAATTGATTTATTGATTCTATAATTTTGTTTATTAACAAATGGTGATATTAGTTGTTGCTTCACCGGGTTCAAAACCTTATGCGCGTAATTGGTAGTTTTGCAATTATATTTGTCTCATTGTTTGATAGTCCATGCTTGGATTCAATTATTTGATGGGTTATGCTTAGGATAGCCAAATAATATTTGTGAAATAAAATTAGTTTCGTATAATTTTCTTCTAATACATTTTGATGGTACATGCTTGGATTTGATCTTTTGATGTGCTATGCTTCTCGTATACTAGTAATATTTTCGACTCTATGCATATAATAGGTGATGTCAATAGAACAGTGAATAAATAAATATTTTAGAATTATCTCTTTTCAGTAATTGAATAGAAATAGTGGTGGATACATTAAACCCTGGTTACCAACTTTCCCATTTGTTTCGTTCTGTTACTTTGGTTTACTTTTCTGTTATTATTCTTTCAAAAATCCAAAAACATCACTGCTGGTTAGTTGATTAGAGATATTGATTACATTATTTCCACCGCTCTTCGTGGGAACGATCCGTACTTGCCTCTGTCTACTTGTTAGACACCGTGCGATTGCGGTTTATTATATAGGAAATCCCAAAAGTCTAACAATTCTTTGGCGCCGCTGCCGGGTAGCGGCTGAGGAATATTGTAATTAGTATTTTTGTTTTTGTAAATAGTTAGATTTTTATTTTATTTATTTTTATTCTTTTTCCTTTTTACTTGTTTGTGTTTTAGAGTTTTATTTCAGGTACCTTTTTGAGAACGATGAATGCTTTGCGCGAGATATCGTCTATGACGCTTGGTGAATACATGTATGGGTCACGGTATAAGGAAGTTCTTGCTTATAATCGTCGTAGTTATGGAACTTGGGATTCACGTAATTTCGCTATGGGTGGTTATTCAGATGAGTATCAACCCCAATACCATGAGGGTGAAAATGAACTTGACACTAAAAGTGATTTTAGGAATTATGATACCGATATAATATCTGAATCTATTGTATCTTACCCAACTCATGAGCATTTGAATGATTATATGTCTATTCAAAAGGACGAGAGTTGTGTTAGAGACGCCATTTATTCAGATAATGATGATTTAGAAGAACATATTTATATAGAAGATACTATTGTTGAGTCTGATGACTTAGAGACAGTAGACGTGCATAATGAGATATTTTCTAATCATTTGAATAACAAGATTCCTATAAGTCACTTAGTTGCATAAAATAATGAGGCGATTATTCATGATATTGTTGTTCCTTTGAACTCATGTTTTGTTGACCCATCTTGTGATTTTATGATTGCTGATGTCGATGTGGAGGCAATTGGTACTGGTCAGGTAACTACTAATTTTGAACCAATCTCAGTCTGTTTAGACCACTTTGCAGATTACGATGATCATATGCTTATTGACATTGTCAATGCATTGCGTTCTCCAATGTGTAATCAAGGTAACTCAACTATGGAAGCTATTTCCGCGTACTTAGAACCAGATTTAAGAGTTACTGATTTTCATAAACTTGAACAATTAGATATAAGTTTAAACAATTGTGATGAGTTTGATAATCAGGTACCTTTTTGCATTGTCAATACATTGCTTCCTTTGATTTCTAGTGAAAATAATGTATCGATCGAATGTATTTCAGCTGATTTGGAACCTGATTTAGAGTGTGCTTCCCGAATAGAAAATAATATGCATTTTATTGTTGTTTTCCATGTGAGTTATTTTTTTATCTCTACTAAGGATTGTTTTCTTTTGGGAATGGATTTACACATCTTTTTGGAAGGTTATAGTGTTTGTAGGTTCATTTTTGCGGATGATATGATTTGTTGGATTGATCCCCAACTTTTCAGACTATACATATATGCTTTGTTGTTTACTTTGGTGCAACCTCACCTTGTTTGAGGTTCTTCTTTATGTGCGCAAACATGGATACAAATATTATGCTTTATGGGAGTCAACTCATACAATTTCGCTTCATGGGAGTCAACCCATCATATTTATTTTCTTTCCTCTATCTTTTATTTGTTTGGTTGAATTTCCCATCTTAATTTCTACGTTGGATGACTCAATTACATTGAGGACAATGTAATGTATAAGTGTGGGGGTGACCAGCTGTCATTAGGAATCTTGATTAACAAAAAAAATATTAAAAAATTGAATATTATGACTAGCTGTGTAGTGGGTCTAAAAAAAATGATCAGCTGTGTAGCGGGTCTTAAAAAAATAAATTATCATTTTGATTTTTAGGGTTATGACCAGCTGTGTAGCGGGTCTTTTCTTTTTCCTTGCATGTTATGACCAGCTGTGTAGTGGGTCTAACTCTCTCTTATTATATGACCAGCTGTGTAGCGGGTCTTCTTCTGTTTTGCTCGAGGACTAGCAAAATATAAGTGTGGGGGTGTTGATAAGCATGTAAGTGCAACATTTTATACCCATATTTATATTAGCTAGGACTCGATATTTTGGCTAACAACACTATTTTAGTGCTTTTATAGAAAGTACAAATGAACCCGATCAATGGAGAAATAACTAGCTAAACTGGGAGTTACAGTGGCGTTCATGACAAAAATCACTTACGACATCTGCGAGAGCCAGCTAAATTGTCGAGCGAAGACGTCATGAACACCACTATTATACATTTCACGGGCATGGAGCAACTCTATTGTCATCGCTTGTTCAAATAAGCCAGGCCCACTATTGGCTTAGGGAAAGTGGACATGTCCATTCTCTAACCACATATGTGGTGGTGTTTTAATTCTCATTTCTCACCAATCATTTCTTACAGAAAGAGAAGACTTCTGTGTTCTTATCGAAAGGGGATCTGAGCAACATTTCAAGCAGCTGCCATTGGAGTTACATTGAAAGTACTCAACGAAGAGGGATTCTCGACAGAATGCAAAGCAACAAAGTAGGGTTTGCATGTTTGGAATTGGGGTTAATTGTTGGATGTGCAATGCAAGTCCTTGGTGCTGGTTATGGTGATTGTGAAGAAGGCCGAGAACAAGATAAAATTGCAGTCAGTAACGGTGATGGCTGGATGGCGGTCATAATCTATGAAGTTTGTTGGATGTATGATCGACTGGAATTGATGGGTATTTGAGTAATGGCGTGCTCTTGGTTCTCGGTTCAGAAATAATAGCAGCATAGTTTATTCATTGTTATAGCACTGAAGTTGAAGTCGACCATGTTTTGTTGGTTATCTTGGAGTATTATGATTGCTGCTCGAAGTGGGTTGAATTGGTTGCAACTGGTGACCGGTGGTGGAGGCTAGAAGTTCAGGATTTTGGCGGAATTGTTGGAGCAGCTAATGATGTGAATGGAGACAATAGTGGTGATTAAGAAATAATGCCTCACACCAGTTCGACAGCAATGGAATTGAATTGATATGGGCCATGGTCTTGTGCCAAGATATTACAATCGGTAACGGTGATGAGTTGGAGGTTGCTGCGGACCTCAAATGTGATTGTATGCAGTAGTGTTCTCCTACGTACCTACAAGGGGATGAAGTATGATCGGCGGACTTTATGGTGCTGTAGCCGGAAGGTGGAGAAATGGAACAGTGGCGTCAGGGGTTGTTGGTTTGAACGATCTTCCTCAATTGTTCTTGAGAGATCGACAGCAACAAGGCAACAATGTTCAATTCAAGCTGCTACTGTTCACCTAAGATGTAAACCAAGGCATCGATGGTAGTGACGACGATATTTAGAAGGCTGGGTATTATAATGGACGAGCTGTTGATGCTGGATGATGATAATCAGTGTCTCAGTGAGTTTGGAGAATGATTTGAAGCAGCTGCAGGGGTTAGTGGTTGAACTATACAGTCGTTTAGATGGTCAGAAAATGAATGGGTGTTTAACAGGCTGAGTAATGGAGCTGTGTATCGGTACAAGGCAGGAGAGTGGTTGAATGAAGTAGATGGCTGAAATGCTAGAAATCAGTGGTGATAATTGTATTCAATATGGATTGCATGAATAGTCGAAGAATGTTTGGGTTTTTGCCAAAGCTCTGGAGCTGGCTAGAGAGACAGAACTTGGGATTAGGTGTTGCATGGATTTCGTCTGAAATGAAGTATTTCTCAACTAGAATGGTTGGTTAGCTTGACTGTTCTTGTGAGACTAGAAGGACGTTGGCTGGATACTCGGAATGGTGGCAGAATATGGATTTGCAGTAGCGAAGATGGAGTTTGGATTCAAGAATTGGCAGTCGACTAAACTGTGCAGTCGAGAAGAGTGGACGATAGGTTATTATCGAGTTGGAGAGCTTGGACATGACTGAAATGTTTGGCATCCACTGCAGCAACAACAACAGTTGAAATTAGGAGCTGATTTGCATGATGGATGAAAGAGTTGCAGTCGGTAGTGGCTGGACGGACGAACAGACATCAGGGAGAAAGTGTTGTGTTCGATTGAGATGATAGTTTTATGTTTGTCGGAGTTGAGAAGGGAAATTGGTTAACTTGTTGTAACTGATGGGGTTGGCTAGCCGGACTTTGGTAATTTTTGGAAGCTGGGTACTGGTGATAGAAGTGGGTTGGACTTTGGTGAACTGGGCTTTGGTCGATTTGGTTAGGATTTGCATCACTATATTTTCCGAGAGAAATAGAAAGAAGAGGGGGGAGGCCGACGGCCAGAGAGCTGGAAGAAAAAATCTTGTGAAGGAAAAGGGAGCGGCGGAGGTGTTTGAGAGGTTAAGAACAAGGGACAACGACGAACACGATATTGGTTTGATCGTTCCTCATTTGTTAATATTTTTGATGGGTTTTGAGAAACCCATAATTATGTGTTGCTAAACTTTTTGTAACTAGGGTTTATGGTAGAAACCACTTTGAGCATAAGAACGATTTGATTTGAAATATATATGTTTTGGAGGCTATTATGTATTGATTTATTGATTGATTCTATAATTTTGTTTATTAACAAATGGTGATATTAGTTGTTGCTTCACCGGGTTCAAAACCTTATGCGCGTAATTGGTAGTTTTACAATTATATTTGTCTCATTGTTTGATAGTCCATGCTTGGATTCAATTCTTTGATGGGTTATGCTTAGGATAGCCAAATAATATTTGTGAAATAAAATTAGTTTCATATAATGTTCTCGCTAATACATTTTGATGGTACATGCTTGGATTTGATCTTTTGATGTGCTATGCTTCTCGTATACTAGTGATATTTTCGACTCTATGCATATAATAGGTGATGTCAATAGAACAATGAATAAATAAATATTTTAGAATTATCTCCTTTCAGTAATTGAATAGAAATAGTGATGGATACATTAAACCCTGGTTACCAACTTTCCCATTTGATTCGTTCTATTACTTTGGTTTACTTTTCCGTTATTATTCTTTCAAAAATCCAAAAACATCATTGTTGGTTAGTTGATTAGAAATATTGATTACAGTATTTCCACCGCTCTTTGTGGGAACGACCCATACTTGCCTCTGTCTACTTGTTAGACACCGTGCGATGGCGGTTTATTATATAGGCAATCCCGAAAGACTATCAGTAGGTGTTTGAGCAAGTGAATCATTCTGAACAGGAGAAGCTGCGGCGTGACGTTACGAACAACTGTTGTTGTTTGATGCAACAACTGACCCTGGCATTGCATTTTGAATTTCCTTTACAATGTTACATACTGATCCTAAACTTGTGATCATAACCTCGACCTTGTTACCTAGCTCCTCCAATTATTGCTTAACAGCTCCATCCTTGGATTTCAGTTCTTATACTTTGGCATAGGCAGGAGCAGAACAATCATATTATGTATGAAGTAACATGACCAACAGAACGAACCCGTCCTCTACATTCCTTACCAAAAGCTTTAGTTACTACATCTATGTCTGGTACAGGAATACCCGCATCTTTTTTCTGGTTGATATCTTCTTGCACCTTCTTAAGCTCATCCTTCCATGTTGAGCATAACAGTGCATGTGTCAGATATAAAATATATAAATGACCAGTAGATAGTATACATATGAGTACTAATTTAAATGAAACACAAGCTGAATCACAAAGTGTTTTTGCGCACTAGGTAGAATGGCCCCTCCCTCTTGAGTATGAGCTTTAATCCACACATCAGAGGTGATGATTTCCACACCAGGATTCTCGCTCTCCTACCAATATAATGAGTTTATTTGTATTTATCAATATAGACAAGGATAAGACTAACCATAATAGCCATATTTTGAGATTTATAAATCACAACAGAACTGAAATCAATATACATACCAGTTCAGCTTTGATTAAAGTATGAGATTTACGACCGGTGGTGTGAAAGTGGTCATATAGCTGTCGCTTCTTATTGTGCTCAGCTTTACTTTCATGTTGTTTAAGAGTGTTTTCATTCATACAGAATTCTATCCACTCCTCTTCAGGTACACCAGGAAGAATATGTGCAATCCTTTCCTCATGAGTTGGATAGGGATCATAATAATCATATCATAACTCATGCTTGCGTCTCCTCCATATAGGAGCCATCGACTTAACCATGATAATATTAGAAGACTCGGCTATAGGATATACTCTCTAATAAAAAAGAGTTATTTAGAATGTATGTAGAGCCATCTAATACATTTATGTCGTAATAAAAAGTGTGAACATAAATCACATTTGTACCTGCAGTTCCTTCCAAATATCATCTTTGTAAGTATCAGGCACATGCTTCCATGTTTTGAACGAGATGGGGACATGAGTACGAGCTAAGGCGCCTTTTAGGTGTCGTGTGATGTTGAATTTTTGGAATTGGGAAGACCATTCTCATCTACTTCAACTTGGGAAGACCATAAATGGCTCATCCATAATTCCATCAATGTTTTTCATCTTGGACAAGTTAACCTTTATCAATTTTTTAATTGCATCAACCTTGCACCCATTAGTCTTGTCTTCAACCTTCACCCAATCACAATAAAATACAGTTTCTTCAAATTCCATAAAATTCAGCTTGATAATCTTCCTAATGACTCCATAATAGGTCATTTATATTTCCTTGTAATTTGTGTCCGCGGACTTTGCTCTATAACTTGTAATAGATTTTATCGACACACCACTGTTTTGTGACATAACCAACCCCTCGTAATCTTCAGCACAGATAGTAAATCCATTCACTTGGTATCTATTATACGATTGCGCCTTGAAGAGAGGTCCGTGCACTAGTCTCCAAAGTGTTGAGTTTGCTTCATTAGCTTCTAATAACTGCAAGAGAACATGTGTGAAATCAAGATAATTAGTAAAATATGAATTGTAATTACACATAGATTACAGAAAGAGAGTCAAGGTACATAATTTAGGCTAATATGTTACCTCTTCGCGTAACCACAAAAGGAAACTCTTTGAGGGACAGTTTCTCTGACCATTAACATAGGATTCATACTTCCTACAATTAAAAAATAATTCAAAACAATTATATTGATAGATATATAACAGCTCAACAGTTAAGGAAAACTCTTTGCAACCATCGTACTTAAAACACTTAAAGGTGTAAAATTAAAAATCTGTACCTTTTCCAATCATCTAATCCATCATACTTAGAGATAAGCCATTTGCGAGCTTGTTCAAACTGCACTTGAGTTAGAATAATATCCCTAGCTTTACCTAAATGCATCTCATCAGCAAACTCATCTTCATCATCAAAAAAATGCCTGACGAGTATGCTTATGAGTACCATCACCATCCTTTGACAGGCCCTCCATTCCATACAAGCTTGCTTCTCGCAGCGTATACCCTCTTTCTATGCACCCATCAATATACCTTTTATTGCGCACCAACCCTTTGAAACCCTTCATTAACCTAAAAAGTAGCAATTCAACAACAAAGTCTGTTAGGACATGACAACACTCAAGCTATATACATTAAAAAACATAATCAATTACTCAAGTTCTAGACATTACTTGGGTTATAGACATTAAACAACAAAGTCAGTTGTGAAATTTTACCTCTCAAAGGGATACATCCACATGAATCTCACCAGACCGGAGATTAAAGCTTCATCTGCTAGATGAATCATCAGGTGAATACTGATAACAAAGAACGACGGAGGAAAATGTTTCTCCATAACACAGATTGCTTCTACAAGGCTGGCTTTTGCTTTTAGAAGATGTTCTAGGTTTACAACTTTCGCGCACAGAATGTTAAAAAAGATGCTGATTCGGAGAAGAGAAACTCATATCTCTTTAGGTAGCGATGTTGCAGTATGAACCAGCAGCGGAAGCAAATGCTGCATTACTACATGGTAATCATGAGATTTAAAATTCCTTAGCTCCGGAGGATTAACACTGACGCAGTTGCGAAGATTTGAAGAGAAACCAGAAAGCACCCTCAGATTCTTCAAAATTGTACAAAATTTAATTTTATCCTTCTTCGTCATCTCAAATGATCCTTTTTACATTGTTGTTCTACCAGTCTCAGCATCCTCTTTCAACCAGAAATTCTTTCTTATCCCCATATCTTCCATATCTTGACGTGCGGCAGGACTATCTTTTGACTTGTTGTTTCCCATCATAGTATTCAGAAGATGCTCCATTATATTCTTCTCTATGTGCATGACATCTATAATATTTCGAATCGCATTTGAACCCCAATTGGGAAAATCAAAGAGAATAGATCTTCGGGTGAACAGAGAATGGTCATTAACCTCATCTTCAACATTGGCGTCATCTTCAAGTTCCTTAAAATAGATAACATAAGAACAAAGGTCAAGTTACTGAATTTAAAACCACACCAATGACTGTGAGCTAAGCAAACATCAACTTAAAAATCGACTGAATATTCATCCTTCTATAGTAGAAGGAACCTACTCAACCAAACACCCATGGTAGAAAAGACTGAAGGTGGTACAATCTTAACATGCTCATCATTGTAATAGAAAAACTGGGTACCTATATAGCATCCCCCTAGAATCAATCCATTTAAACAAAGTTTAATCTAAGCAAACAACATAGCTCAATCTAATTAATCAACTTATATTTTTAATCACATCAATTAATGGAAATGAAACCATCATCACATATTCAATCATTGGATGATAACACAATCTTAATCTAAACCAAGATTTATTCCAAATAAAATGAAACAGTTTATATATCCAAAACAAGCACTTTCAAAAACTAACAAATCTCCAAGGTAAAGAAAAAACATAAATCAAATGAAGACATGACATAGGACTAACCTTGATGGTATCATCTTTCCTTTTACGTTTGAGACTTGCTTGTGATGGTTGTTTTCTCTTTCCCTTCTTGTAACTGATTTTACCTACAATATCTTGTATCTGTATCCCTGTTAGTGGCCATGGAGATGTACCATGCTCCACACGTCCATCGAAATTTGTCATATCATCGCGATACTTATGCTTCAATGGTATCCATCTTCGGTGTCCCCTGTAGCAGATCTTCTTAGTAAATGACAGATAATTAGCAACAGTGCCTTCTCCACAAGTAAGAAAAGCACAATATCCATGAGTTACACATCCCGCTAAAGTTCCTAACGCTGGAAAGTCGTGAATACTCCACAACAACCATTCTCTCATCAAAAATTCAGTTTTGCTGAAAGCGTCAAATGCTAGTACACCATACCATAACTTCTTCAACTCATCTACTAGTATTTCTAAATAAACATCAAAGTTTTTACCGGGTGCTTTTGGGCCTGATACCAGTAACGACAACAAAGAGAATTCCCGCTTCATACACAACGAATGAGGAAAATTATAAATACATATAATCACCGGCCAACAACTGTGTGGAAGACCGAAACACCCAATGGATTGAAACCGTCAGTTGATATCCCAAATGTAACATTCCTTGGTTCCTTGGAAAACTCTGGAGAAAAACTATCTGCACATTGCCAAGCTGAATAATCGACGGTATGACGCATGATGTTTATATCCGACTTTTCTCTAGAATGCCAAGTCATTTCCTCCGTGATCCATGGTTCGCTGTAAAACCTTTTCAGCCTTGTAATCAACGAAAAATGTCTAACCGTCATCTGAGCAACAGTAGTAAGCTTCCTCTCATCATTAAAAACCTTCTTATACCTAGATTCTTGAAAAATGGGACACTTCATCAGCGATGCACTATCCTTCCAATACAAAACACAGTCATTTACACAAGCATCATATGTTATATAATCCATTCCTAGTTCTTGGATCATCTTTTTCACTTATGCGTACTTAGATGGCAGTGTATTCTCTTCGGGAAGCAACTCCTTCATCAACTCTAAGAGTACAATTATACCATTATCAGAAAACCCATATTGTGTCTTTATGTGATTCAACTTGATGGAAGCATACAATGTTGTCATTCCCTTACGACACGACGGATACAACGGTTCTTTTGCACGCTCATAGACAGATTCATTTTTCTTCCTTTTCCTAGTTCCAGCATCATTATGATCCCCACTATCTATTCTAATATTGTCATCTACTATAGCAGCAACATCATCCTCAACAACATCTCCTAAAGTTTCACCCTCACCTATACTAGGATCAATATTTTCTACATTCTCATCTACATCACCATTACTAGTGTTATCCACATGTGACTGTGCTTCTAATTCTAACTTTTCCCTATGAAAAAGCCATGTCGTGTATGTAGAAAGAATACCATACTTAAGCAAATGCAATGAAATTTCACTAAGTGGCCCCAATCCTTTATAGTTCTTACATCTACTACAAGGGCATGAGAATAAGGTGTTTCCGCCACCATTTCTATTAACAAACTCTATAAATGATCTAACACCTTCTATGTGCTGAGAAGACTTACAAGGACATTTCATCCATCCCTTATCAACCGTAGATGACATACCCTAAAGATAGTATCTATGTTAAAATTCAGACAACATATGTACACTACATCAATACAAAATCAGCAACATTTTTTGATATGATATCTACAACAACTCTAACATGTACCTATGAATTTGATATGTACACAACATAAGATTAATCAAAAAAATACTATCATTTAAAACTATACTAAATCCATTCCATTAAATTGATATATCTACTTCAATTATAAATGAATACAACCAAACAATAAAGCTAATTGGCTATCCAAACCATAAAAACATATACTTTCTATGAAATTAAAGCTACATGTTAGAATTCAAGTGTATATCATGAATTTGATATATCCACTTCAATTCTTACATGTAGCTTCAAATGAGTCCCAGCGGTAGGGTTGCCGAAGGCCTTAGGTTAACGACAGAAACATCCTCTCAACAAAGAGAGAATGAGCTACAAAGAGCTTTTGCGATTCACCACTAGGACCATTTTTATCATGCTCACTAAGATTCTATCAAAATAAAATATCATACTTACAAAAATTATTAAGTTCGGTCCATACAAACTTATAAAAATCTCTAAGTTTAGAAATTATACAAAATTTCTAAGTTCAGTCCATACAAACTTATAAAAATTCTTAAGTTCATACCATATAACTTATAAAAACTTCTAACTCAAGAGATTATACAAAATTTCTTTAAGTACACCAATTCAATTCTAACATGTAGCTTCAACCGAGTCCTAGCGGTAGGGTTGCCGAAGGCCTTAGATTAACGGCAATAATATCTTCTCAACAAAGAGAGAATGAGCTACAATGAGCTTTTGCGATTCACCGCTAGGACCATTTTTATCATGCTCACTAATATTCTATCAAAATCAAAGATCAGACTTACAAAAATTATTAAGTTCAGTCCATACAAACGTATAAAATTCTCTAAGTTCAGAAATTATACAAAATTTCTAAGTTCAGTCCATACAAACTTATAAAAATTCTTACGTTCAGACCATACAACTTATAAAAACTTCTAAGTTAAGAGATTATAAAAAAAAAACTTTAAGTACACCAATTCAATTAACATGTAGCTTCAATTGAGTCCTAGCAGTAGGGTTGCCGAATGCCTTATGTTAACGACAGAAACATCCTCTCAACAAAAGAGAGAATGAGCTACAAGTAGCTTTTGCGATTCACCGCTAGGACCATTTTTATCATGCTCAATGAGATTCTATCAAACTTCAGCTAAATAATATAAAAGGAACCAAAATAATCAAAACAGTTGGATATACCTTCTTAGTTTTCCTAAACTAACTCTGACCAGTTCTTCTTCAAACTCTAATGAACTGAAATTTAGTTCTTCAATCTTGACAAACCCTAACATGAAAAAAAAACATTAGATTCAGATAAACAACAAACCATAAAATGGAAATAACATATAAAAGGAACCAAAATAATCAAAACAATTTCATAGTTGAATATACCTTCTTAGTTCTCCCTAAACCAACTCTGACTAGTTCTTCTTCAAGCTCCAATGAACTGAACTTCAGTTCTTCAATCTTGACAAACCCTAACATGGAAAAAAAAAAGGGTATTAGATTCAGATAAACAATAAACCATAAAATGGAAAGAAAAGAAAAAAGAAACAAACAAATTGAAATTGAAATTGAAAAAATCAGATTCACAAGTGAAATCGAAAAAATGAAATCAAACATTAAACCCTAAAAACCAAAAACTTAAATGGAACCCTAGGATTCGATAAACTTAAATCAAAATCTCTAAATCCTAGAAATAAAATCTCTGAACCCTAAAAATCACAACTGAAACCCTAGAAATCGAAATCTATAAACCCTAAAAACTATGTCAAAATTTATACCTGATGATATTCAGTTCTACACGATGATAGATTTTAGAGATTGAGAGGAAAAAAATAGCTCCTCTAAGAAGATCGAGATCGAGATGGAGATGGAGATGGAGACGAGAGGAGAGGGAGGAGAGACCGAGTCTTTGTGGTTTGGCGGAGAATAATGAAGATGAAGAGGGAACTCGATTGGGATTAAGGGTGGAAAAAAAAATGAAGTCTTGACCAAAGTTTGATTGGGGCGTGTTTATAAGTCCTAGTGTTCCCGACCACGCACGTGGTTCACACGCTTGAAACCAGCGCAGTTGCGATTCGCAACCTTGTGTGTGAGGTTGAAATATTCGCAACGACAGTCCTCCGTTGTGAAAAAATATCAGTTGCAATTAGCAACCAAAAATTTCGCAACCGCACTAGTGTCGTTGCAAACCTAGGTTGCGAATCCCTTAAAATAGTGTAGTGTATGTTTACTTGATAATAGGTTCGGACTTAACCAAACACAATAGGATTGTTATCAAGTAAATAGGAATTAATGTTTGTGTATTTTGCTTTTAATTATAATAAAACAATAATAATTGCGGAAATAGAAAAGTAAAAGACACAGCAAGATTTTGTTAACAAGGAAACCGCAAATGCAGAAAAACCCCGGGACCTAGTCCATAATTGAATACTCTCAGAATTAAGCCGTTATACAGAATCTAAACCAACTTCGTATAGTTGATACCAAGCAACTAAACCTATAGTTAACCTAGTTCCCTCAGTATCCCTGTGCCTCCAACTTGTAATAAGTCACGCACTTGGAATAATTCCTTTGGTTCGTATTCCAAATAGTAAAGGAACGCCAAATCTCTCGGTAATAACTATTTTCAAACAACGTGATATGAGTTTGAAAAAAGGCTCTTCCGTTTATCCCAATAAACTCCTTTGTCAGGTTCTTAGATCTAACTATTAAACAACTACCAAAGTAATTGTTTTAGACTATGCAATGAATACTTTGAATCACAAAGAATTGTATTGATGCCGATCTACTCAACTAATCAATCAAGGTTATCACAAAGATAAACCGATTATAGTTGGATCCCCATACGATCAAGTTTGGTGCACACCAAAGATTATGAACTCAAATAAGAATTCTTCTTTGTCTTCAAATCTTCTTAGATCTTCAATAAACACCTGCACACAAACAAATTGAATCTCTTGTGATCAATCACACACAGAAAGAAGTCTGTTAACAACGGATTATCACAAGACGTCTTTAGATCTACAAACAGTTCTAAAGATCCCCGTCGATACTTCGATCTAGTTTGAGCGAATCTTATATCAGAAGAGAAGATTCTCAAGCATAAATAAACTAGGTGCAATCAAATTTTAATAACCGTTAGTCAATCAAATCAATCGAAAACTAATAATAAACTGCAATTATCTAGTTTCCCACCAACGATACTCGTAGAGCTTCCCAATCCCAAAGAAGTCTTTAAAACGAGCGGTCGTAAGAGATTTCGCCTAATTAGGGTACTTTTCCTATCCGAATAGATGACTCCAACAGTAACAACACAACTAGGTAGTTTTGCTGGCTCTGAGGATTAGTTTGATCGAAATGCAAACTTCAATATTTATAGACCAAGGAAGTTTGGACATTAAGGAATTTCCAAAACCGAATATTCTCAAAGATATGCAATAAAGTCCAAATTGGTTTTCATAATTCCTGGAAATGCTTTGTCCAAATATTGACCAAAATCTCAGTAGAAAATCTCCAATTAGTAAATGCACATTACTAATTTTTATTTTCTAAAGATATGCATTTAATTGCTGGAAATTAAAAGCATATAAAAACTAAAAACCTTAATTAAAAGATTCTCAATTTATTTCGATCCGAGATTCACCTTTAGCTATTAAGGAATATCTTTGAACAATAAAAGATAAGAGTTACTGCACATGTTCAAAGTATATGTCGAAATCTTTACTTTGTAAATCCTTTTTCATATTTACAATCTTGGAACCGATTTCCCACACTTCCAAACAAGTTTATAATTGGTTCATCTGACTTCCAAGTACTATGTGATTGATTATCCTATCAAATCATCAATCATGGGTTTCACGGTTCTACCAAAAAAAGTTTCGGTTCTACCTCCATGTAGGTACTAAGATTAGTCATGCTAGTTACCAAAAGTTGGTTGACTAGGTACTAGGATCGGTTACCACATATTTATGGTATAAAATTGTATTCGGTTGCACAAGTTATAGGATCGGTTCCCCAATTACTAAAAACTTGTTGCACCTCTTACAAGGATCGATTCCCTCTTGTGATCGGTTGCACCTCTTACTAGGATCGGTTCCCCAATGTATAGAGTTGGTCATACCAATTACAATAAATCGATCATACCATCTCAGGTGATTACTTAAGATCGGTTTCACTAATAAAAGTCATACCAATACAAAAGTCAGGCATTGTGAATAGTTTTACCATGATACATAAAGAAGTTATGAGTGGTTATACTAAACACACATATTGAAAATCCAAAGATTTGCAATGGATAACACTACCAATAAGCCTAGCGATTTCCCTTTCGATTCACAAAACAAGTTTTATGAATCTACTTCCTTTAAACGAATGCAAAACATTGTTTTCAAGGACGAAATCTTCACTCATACCCATACATAATCACAACAACATTCATACGATTATGTCGATGTCTTATATACGAAGTTCAAAAGATGTACGTTATACTTCGTATTGTAATTCCTTAATACTATGTCTAACTAGAGTATAATCATTCACAGCTTCGCAGTTATGTTTTCAATATGCACGACTTGAAAGATACGTTAGAAATGAAACAGTTCAAGTCAAATATTACTAACCTCAAGTGGAAGGATGATGTCGTCGTTGTAGTTCTTTATATCTTCACATTCTTCAAAGTCTTCACGTAATACTTGTAAGTCTCATATCCTAGTAACTTTCTAACTAACATATACGAAGTTGACTCTAGTAAATAATCAAGCGACTCTTTAAATGAGTTTTGATTCACTAAAATATGACAACCAAACTTGACATACCAACGCTTGGTGGGTTCAACCGATCTATGCTCTAACAATCTCCCCCTTTGTCAATTTTAGTGACAAAACTCTTACATCATATGGATAAAAAAATTAAAAGAATTCATTACACATACGCTTGATTCCAAGTTTCAACAACACAATAACCTGTATACATTCAATCTAGAAATACCGCTGTTGACATTATAATAATAAAGCTAATACTCCCCCTTAAGGTAAGATAGGTAGATTTTCAATCTGCACGTCTTTCTTATTCCCTTTGTAGTTAATATAACCACAAGTATCAATACTATATCTTACTCCCCCTTAGTTTATACTTTACTCTTTCATTAGATATAACGTTTAAGCACCATTGTCCTTTCCTTAGTGATTCCAAATCACTTGTTTACTCCATATATTTCTCCCCCTTTTTGTCAAAAAATGACAAAGGTACGAGAAAATAAAATACAAACCAAAAGGATCTTACAAATCTTAAAAGACTTGCAAAACCTATAAGAGTTAAGCATGAGGGTTCCACACACCATTTTAGACAACCAATATCAAAACCGAAGCTACAAGGTAATTTTGTTTTGATATGTTACCCATGAAACAATTGCCCGAAGCAATTTTCCCTAATAGTTTAGAAAATCAAAAATTGACTAAGCACCTTAGTTCTTTTGCTAAACCAATTGTACAAATACAATCACTTGTTCGATAAGACCAAAATAAAGATCAGAATTAACTCTATTTTTCTCATCAAGTTCTAATTATTCAAATAATAACTTAGACCTTTCACTTTTAAACAGGACAAGTACTAGGTTAGTTAAGTAGCATTTCTTGTTAAGGCATTCGATTAGACTTGAATAACCAAAACCTCCACTTTGATAAGTCTAACTAAGATCAGAATTAACTTAATTTCTCTTATCCGGAATCAAATTGGACTAAACAATTGACCCCGAAAACCATTTTGTTAAGCCATAAACAATTCATACAAACCAAATAAATCGACTTGCATAATTATTTACCTCAACCGAAAGCAATTGAAACAAACATAGACATTACAGTACTGCAATTTCACCGTAATTTCATAAGCCTAAACAATTGATACCAAACCATAAAGAAAGATAACAATAGTTTTTCTTAATCGGAAATAATTGTATCACACATACACATCCATACACAAATAATGGAATATACATCAATTGTACCGAAATTTTGTTAAGCAAAAGCAATAAATATATGCAATAAAATTAGGCTTTTCAACCGAGCTATGCTCTAACAGAGAAAGACTAGCTTGAAAAAGAATAGTCAATCTGATTCTCTTCCGAGAATTCTAGAAGAGAGTAATGGGAAGAAGGTTCCGATTGTTCCTAAACACACTCAGAAGAGGATACCAAAGAAAGTCAATGATGTTTTGAGTGTGAAAAGGAATGATCTCCCAGAAAATTCCATGACTATGGAGAAGGCAGTATCCATGATGTTGGAACTTAAAAAGTTCGTTGGAAAGATGGATTTGGATGTGAAAGGTTCTAAAAGCGATCTCTTTCATGATAATCCAAAAGTCACTTGTGGCGAGCAAGACATTTCTCACCTCAACATAACTTGAGTGTGTTGTTAGTGTATCCTCACCAAGGAATGCCCTGCTATGTATACGGTGAGGGAAACACGAGAATTGGGGCACATAGATTATGTTCGGTAAGGCTGTAGAATTCTAAAAAGGTATGTCTATAAACTTGAGCAAGATTTGTGTTTTTATTTGCTTAGAGTTCTTATAATGATCCATGTACCTTGCTTATAGTTCATTTCTACCTAACTTGATATGTGTTTAAGGTTCTTAAATGTTTAGGTTAGAAAATAGTAGTTTGGGATGTTTGGACTTCATGGTACACATACCAGGTATGCATACCATCATTTAAAATCAAAATCCATGGATTTTAGTACGCATACCCGTTTGCATATTGCTCCAGGTCATGAAAATTCATTTGCAAACATGTATGCATACTTGACCATAGATGTCGATATTCGGTAAACTTGTTTTGACCGTAACTTCTTTGTCCAAACTCGGAATCATCACATTATTTTTTCATTCTCTTCCTTTTTGGATTCCCTTAAAAATAGAGATGAGAATTCTTGAATTTGGATGAGTTAAGATTGTTCTTTGTCTTGTCTTTTGTTTTTTTGAGTGTTTTACTATGTTTCGTCGCACTTGTTCCACTTCTCTTGGACTTGGGCACTTGGATTCTTGGAGTACTACTCATCTAAGCTTATTTGTATCTTTAAAAAGAATGTTGTTGGTGAATCACCAAGAAGGAAGTTCAAGAATGGGTAATAGTACGCATTGCTATGGGATTCTTGAATGTTCACAATCATCTTATGTGAACTATGGTGCATGGTCGTTAATGACTTTGTATGTTCTTCTTTGTTAAGAGAATGTTTTTATACGCCTTTGATAGCTATTCTTGGTGTAAATCCATGCGAAAAAGATTGATTATACCTTCTAAGGGCAAAGATTATTTTTGCAGTACTAATCTTTATGGTTTTATATATTGCAACTTGTTATGGGATATGTGTGTTTGCGTCCATGAACTATGATTGTCCCATATATGCTCAAACGTTAACCCTATTATATGTCTGGCCGGTTGTCAACTGACGCAAAAATAATTTAAGTTCTTTCACTTCACAATTATAAATAATACTATAGTCATAAGAACGGATTCGTTCCACAGTATTTGAAAACTTAAGTAACCTGGGGGGATTTTTGATTTGAATCTAAAATAATTAAACAAATAATAATAGCAAAAAATGAATAAAGATAATCAATAAATTGAGAATACTGGTTAAGGGTTCATCGTCAATCATAATACATGCACTTCGACTAAAAACTGGTGGTGTCACTCAATCTTTCATTATCAAGAGTCCTAAAGTACCCCATCGAGAGCATACTCCGGTAAATTCCTTATGTCATTATATACCATAACGATGAATAATTGAATATTACTTAGCGAACAACCTAATGCAACGTGCTATTATGTTTAATCCTCCAAGCGCCTTAAGTTCTATGAAGTAGCCTACGAGTAAACTATTTAACACAGGTCAAGCTTCTACTTGCAATGACACAAAGGTTTTTAATACAATCGGTAACCACAATATGCTACTTATGACAAGGTTTATCAACAATTACGTATCTCAAAACCCTAGCCTAGCTTTAGAAATGCATTCATGCTCATTTAGTAACACTCCTAAATAAACAATCATACAATCATATGCGATAATAAATCGTAGAACAAGACAATAATAATTTGATTGAGATAACAAAACCAATATATTAATTTAGTAGCATGTTTATGATATCCGACTACATCCTTAATCAATATGGAGTGTTTAGCTACTCATCATGGATTTTTTAAAACCCATGTAAAATATTAATAAGAAATCAAATAACCAAACCCTAGGAATCGTGAGAAATCGCAACTCCAACCCTAGCTCCTTTCTTCTCCTCCCAAAAATATCCAAAATTAATGATGGAAGATGTGATAGATATCTCCTCTATATCTTCCGGCAACTCGTGTAAAATAACAAAACCCACGTCCAACGGCCTTCATGGGCTTCTCGGAACAGTAAAACCCAGCCCAAAATCCTCTTGGTTTGTTAATGAACTGTCAGCTCATCAATGTTATTTCACGGAGATAAAGATTTTTATTATCCCCCGAGTTTTCCTTTTATCCAGTCAGTGACCAGGCCCTCCGAGAATGTTTTATTCTTCTGGATTTTGAAACTCTCTAAAATAAACCACGGACATAAACTCCTCCGTGAGTTTTGAGAACATCTGAGTTTAGCAAACTCAGTCCATATATCCTCCACTTCCAATAGTCTTCTTACATCATCACCATTCAACCACCGATCATACAGGAATATCTTTGTGCTCGAGCTCTGTAACTACATAAAATCCATAGTTACACCCACTTACTAGTTTGACAAACACAAAGTTAAGAAAGTACGAGTTTATCAACAGATCTTTGTTTATTGAACTTTTTTTAGTATCTAAGTTAGAAACCACTCAAGAAAACTCTCAAGAACCAGATCGCTCTCTCACAAATTTCCTCCCTCTCTTACCCTAAAGATCCAACCCCTTTCAAGGAAGGTTAAGTCTTCCTTTTATAGGGGAGGGTTTCATAGTGGGATACAACCCGATTTACCTCGGAAATACACTTTTTACTTCGCTCAGAACAACTTTATGCTTCCTTTATGCCTTAAAGATCGGCTCTGGTCGGGGACAGCTGTCTAATTTCTTGCACAACAATCCACACTTTGCTCAATATACTTCGGGAATCTTTCTATTTCTTGGACAACAAGTCGAACTTCGCGTAATCGACTTCGCAGGTATCCTCTTTTCTTGTGCAACAATTCATACCTCGCACTCCTTATTTACTTCGCTAGATGTCTTTCCGAGCAAGTTAGTGCTATCTCGTGGAAGATCTGACACTTGATTTGACTATTCGCTTACACCTCTTTGGGAGTGGTGAATAATATCTTTCTCAAAGATTCTCCTAATTATCTCGCTCAATCTACCTCGGACACGTGGCAGAGTATTTTTTTTATACCTACATTTTGCCTTTTCTCATTCCGTTTGCGGGAACCAAGAAAGGAAAGAGAATCCCGCATTAGATTCGTAACCGCCACATACCTGGATTTTCCGCTATCTTGTCTCCCACGATTCCCATCAACAGTTACCAGCCGGTTCCCCTTCTTGTGTGACCGTTTCTCCGGTCATGCCTTGGTCCATTTCTTCCTCACCTTTTTTCTTCTTTACATTCTCCAACTCCTTCTTCCCCAGTACCGTTTCTTGACAGATTTCACTCACTCCCCTTCCCTTCTATTCTCGATTCTTCTTCAATCTCCCCTTACTACCACCTATTCTTTCAACAATAGCGCCCAAGAAATTTCCTCCTGCCACTACATCAAAGTACCTTGAGGATTTCCAGGATGATTTCAGGAAATTAGGCTTAACTCTGTCGTTGGCGGTGGATTCCTCCGTCACACCTCCGATTTTCGCAATCAGACAGATGGAATTGAACTGCCGCTGGATTGAGGCGGGAACATGGTCGTCCACCAGGATGATTACCACCTTAGGTTAGCTAAGAGCGGGTTTAACCTTTCCTCTGTATGACGCTCAGAATCCGCTTTTCTATGAGATTCTCGTTTATATCAACAGGGGAGTTTTCCAGATGAGTGGCAATGCAATTCTGATTGGTAACGAGTTTGTGAGGCGTTCTTCTGCTGGTTTATCTCAAATCCCCACAATGGCATAGGATTTCGACTCAGCCGATTACAATATTTCCTCTTTCTCGGAAAATTATATCGACAAGACCCAAGGCCGAAGAAGGAAGTATCAAGAGTAGGGTATCGCTTTACATCGAAAGTCCCTGAAGGATCCTTCCAAAGTTCTTCTCCTAGATGTCGAGCCCGTCAGTTCTTTAAAGGAAGCTCCTAAAGGCCCCTCTCTTCGCTTGACTAATGATGAAGACTGGATGATGTTCCCAGTCATTATTGAGGGTCCCCTTTTCTGGGGCTTTGACGATTCAGGGAAAGCTCAGGATGGTCCTCTCCTAGGTAATGCTCATCTCGCTGCCTACGAACCTTGGAAGTTCTGCTGGTCCGAGAGACCCTCCGATGTAAGCTCGCTAGACTTTCTCTGCTTTATTTTTCATTCTTTTGTCTGAATTTTTTTTTTTTTTAGTATGCACGGCCTGCTCCTGGCTTGATTAAGGATAGATCGTCCTCTTCCAAGAAATCTACTACTGGATCTCTAGTTACTGATCAGGTATCCCGTTTCCTATTTCGTTTTTGGTGTCTTTATTTTACTTTCAGGGTCTAACTTTAATGCTTTGTAGGAAGAGGAGTTCGTAGAGCCTCCCATTGTTTCTCCTCGTATTTCTAGGAAGCGGGATCGCTGAAAAAGCTCTTCTGCTGCTGATGCTGCTAAGGTACTTCGCTGTCATGTTTTTTTTGAAGAGACACTCCTCTTATCGCTTCCTCAGTCTTCATACGATTCAAAATACTAATTTTCCATTTTCAGGTTCCTTCTCAATCCGTCCCTGCCACTGATCCTCCCAAACAGCGCAGAGTTTTGGACATGGGGGAACTCACCAACATACCTTTATCCAAGAAACCTGTAGAGCATCCTTCTCCTTCTACCAAGAACGATTCCGGAGTGCCTCAAGAATCCACTCCTCTTCCGAAGATCCCGATGCCAACTCCTCACATCACTGTGGATGACTCCCCGGTTAAATCATCTGCCGGTCCTTCTGATTCTAAAACTCGGAAAGTCTTCGAGGTGGAGGATTCGGCCTACACCCCCGATATGGACTTCTTGATAAATGCTTTCATTTTGACTCGGAATGCGCCCTCCACAAGATTTGCAGCTATGGAGTCTGTGATCTCGTTCAGCACTGACACTTTTCTGGCTCAAGATCAGTCCTTTATGCAGAATGATTCATTAAACCTCTCCACCAATCAGCACGCCGCTATTATGGCCATGGTTAGTGTTGTCGATCTCTCATGTAATTTATATATAAATCCCTATCTCACTTCGAATATTTCGCAGGAATTCAACTGTCACATAGCTCAGCTTGTGGAGATGAAGGTTTCTCGCGAAAATCTGAGGACTGCCCGGGAACGTATCCAGGATCTTAAGAATGATCTCGCTGATGAGAAAGAGCACTCTGTCAAGAAATATCAGAAGATTTCGGAACTCAGCAGTAAGTTTAACCTCTTATCGGTTTTTAATTCTATCTCGTTCCCATCTTTACTATTATGTTATTTTCGTCAAGCCCGTTCCGCGAAGTATTATATGAGTTTCGAAGAAGCCAAGTCGACCGTGGATGACTGCCAAGCCGAACAAGCGAACCTTTTGTCCCAGATCAACTGTTATCTATCTGAAAATGAGATCTTGAACGAAAAGCTAACGACGTCATATTCCCTGGCTGATTGTTTAGCTAATGAGTCTGCTAACAATGAAGAATTGAATTTCCATCTTCACGAAGAGAATGAACATTTGAAGGCTGAACTTGGACGAGTCAGTAACTCCCTCACTACTTCCCGTAACCTACACTCCTCATCCATGGATCAGATTAAACGTCTTAAGGAAGACAAAGATAGGATAATTAAAAGGAAGGATAAATCCGAAGTTGAACTTCGCAGGCTCAGGATGAGCTTTTCGAGTTAAAACTTAAACATGAAAAGTTGAAGGCTGAGAACACTGGGCTAAGAAATGAAAGTAATGAGTTAAATAACGAAATGTCCTCTGTCCTGGCTCGCTTAGAGAGACTTCAAGGAAAGAAAACACCTAATATTCCTCCCGCGAAGAAGAAGCTTGTTATTCCTCTGAGAAGTGGTAAACTTGTTATAGGGTATCCTGATGATGATAAACCCGTGTCTGGTCACGATGAAGACATGGACAAATCGTCTCTTGAATTTCACAGCTTTCTTGAATCAGAAATATCAAGACTTGATCACTTTAACCTCGACGTTCAGAAAACTTTAAATTCTGTTATTTCGCAGAAAGAAGGTAGCTCTAGGTGTTATTATTGTGATTCACACTTTACTCTGTTATTCATGTTTCTCATTTCGCTGTTATCTTCGCAGAATCCGAGGAGAGTTTGAAGAGTCAAATTCTGCACCTGTCTCGCCAGAGGGATGGTTTGGCCAAGGAAGTGTCCGAACTGAGGGAAAGCCTTTCATCCTTGAGCGAAGATTGTGACCAGATGGAGAAGGATTCCAAGAGAGTTGCGAAGTTTACTCGCAGAAACGCCCAAGAGGAAAAAGTGAAATTCGTCTCCGAGCTTTGCAATTCCCATAGCATCGACGTTCCTGACATAAATCTCGAGGTTTTCTCCGATGATGAGCCTACTGTCAATGTCGAAGCTGAGAACGAAGATACTGAGACCGATGAAGACATCGGGGGACCTCACCACGAGGTTCCTCAAAGCACAGGAGGTATCGGTGATACTGGGGCTGGTGCCGGTGTTGGAGCTGGAGGATTCGGTGACGGTCTTGATGAAAAAGAAGCCAACAATCCTTTATTACTCTCTTTGATGTTCGTTTGATACTTTAGTTCTTCATCTTTTTAACATTTTATCTGGGCTCTCCCAAGCTTGGGGGGCATGACAATTTCTGCTCTTATTTTGCCTTAGTATATCAGCTTTTCTGCTTGGTTTCATATTCTTACTTCGCCCTGCTTGCTGCGCTTATCATAGTCATCATATATGTAATCTGCATGTTTTTTAATGGTTGCCTCATCCTGATATCTCAGAATCAATCCGTTATACCAAGTATATACTTGACGAAGGAAATAATCAATGAATAATAAGTTTACTTAAAGTATATACTTGCCTCTTGTTCTTTGGGTGTTTCCGAAGTAATTGTTCCCTTAACTTATTGCGAAATAAATGCTCGAGAGAATAAAACCGCATTTAGAGTATATACTTGCCTCTTATTCTTTCGTGGATTTATGTAGCATACCTTGTGCTTTCAGCTCTCAACGGCCTTACTTTCATTGCCTTAGCCGTCCATCTGTGATCGACCTCGCATTTTTATTACCTCGCTGCAATTATTAATGTTCAATTCATAACATAATTAAGTAAATGTATACATCATCATGTGTAATATTTCAGTTGCGAGTACTTCTTATGCAATTTAAGAAGTACTCCTTAGGATTTGTGTGACTTATCATCACGAGATAGAGCCTTGTGATGGATTAACCTTTGGCTTGCAAATATTTGTGTGATCAAGCTTTGTGATGCACTTGCCTCTTGCTTTGATTTGTATCTTGCCTTTTGTTTTGCCTCAGGTCTCATGTCTTGCCTCACATCTCTCTCATCAGTTCGGGGTCTTATCTTGCCTCCTAGTTAAGGTCTTATTATGCCCCACCCCATTGGTTAGGGCTTTTTGACGAAGTCTCAGGCGCTCTTAACTCTTGCGAAGTAAAGATCCATCAACCTCGCCTTATCTCGCTCATTGAGGTCTTATTATGCAACAATATCACATGCCTACCTACTCCCGTGAGTACCAGCCCCATAATATTGCCGACTTTTGTGGTCACTTAGCTCCCTAAAGGAGGGTTCGTCCCTTTCCCTCTAAGTACCCCTGTGCTTTTGGGCTTAGGTATCAGTTATTTCGTGACCTCGTGCCCTTTCGTCGATATGGCTCTTGGGAACGAAGTCACACCCTAGTTGAGGTGGTTTTGGGACCGAGCGGAAGAACTACACTAGGCAATCTTCTTCTCAACTGGCTCGTTCTTACACCCCTTACCGAGTGGTTACCCAATTGGGGACCCCGACGGATGGGTCTTACTTCTTGCCCCTAGCTGATGGTTGTTAGCCATATCCCGAGATTATCTCGTGACGCGCGTTAGGTCTTACATTTTCCTATTGCACTTTGTGCGAACTAGGTTGCACGCCACGAGGTCTCAGCCTCCCTATGTAGAGGTTTTTTATAGGGCTTACGATCGCCTATTCTTTTGTACGTATCTTATGTGGGTCTTACGCAGCCTCCTAATGAGGTCTCATTTTTGTCCCTTGCATTCATATACATTCGAATTTGCATCTTGTTTTATGCTTTGTTTTTGTTGTTCTTTTGATTAAGAAAGATAAACGCTTCATTCCATTTTCTGTCCGTTAACAAAATGGTATATATATTTTTTTTAGAGAATAATTCTTTACGAGTACCGGCTTCTCAAGGATAATACTTCTTTATGTAAATTGGATTCCATGGATGGTCTAGTCTGCGACCCTGCCCTTCTGCTTTGCCATATATCACGTCTCCGTTGCTATCTGTATCTTTCCTTTCACAGTCCGCGAGCTCATTAGCTCCGTTCCCTACTTTTATTTTCACGATGAAAGGTCCTTCCCACGTAGGCTTCAGCTTTCCTCCGCGTCCCTTTTGATACGGTGGTATCTCTCTCAGAACTAACTCCCCTGGAACGAAGCCTCTTTCTTTCACCTTCTTGTTGTACTCACGAGATAGTCTTCGGTGATGTGCTGTAGAGCAATCTCCATGTTCTCTTCCAAGTCATCTAGCTTTGCTAAGATCAGGTCCGAGTTCAAGCCCTTTTTCCAGGCCTCCCGTTTTATGGTTGGAAACATGATCTCAGTAGGCAGAACCGCCTCTACTCCATATGCCAAACAAAAAGGGGACATTCCGGTTGCTTCTCGTCTGGTGGTTCTATATGACCACAGCACCTTCGGAACTTCTTCGCACCAGTTATGTAGATGCCCGTCTAGCTTCTTTTTTAGAGTGGATGCTATCGTTTTGTTCGTCGCCTCTGCTTGCCCATTACTATGTGGGTATAGCGGAGTTGACTTTGCGGACTGTATCTTAAAAGTGTTAAATAACATCTTCACGTTCTCTCCCTCGAATTGCATTCCATTATCCGAGACTATCTGCAGAGGGATTCCGAATCTACATATGATATGCTCCAGTATAAAATCGTATATGTCCCCATCTCGCGTATTCTTCACTGGCTTGGCTTCAACCCATTTCGTGAAATAATCTGTTGCCACTATCAGGTATTTTTGCTGCAAGCTTCTGGCAACAAACGGTCCCACGATGTCTATTTTCCATATGGCGAATGGCCACATATACACGCCATTCGCCATTTCCAGCATCACCGTAATGTATTGCCTTCATGATTTGCACTCCTTCTTCCTGTGACAAGCATCACAGCAGTGGTCCTAGGAATGATCTCCGATACATGATTCCTTCTCTTAGTTCATAGTTTGTAGACCTCCCTTTGATTTTGTGTGCCTCAAATCTGTCCCTAGGCAGATCTCCCCTTTCGAGGTACTTGTGAATATGTGTCCTCCAGTCATCTTCTCCCAATTCGTTAGGTATGCTAAGGGTATATTAATTATATGTCCCTACTTTTAACTCCCTACAAATATATCCTTATGCAACAATAATTATGTCCCTCCTTTTTTATAACCTTATCCATTTAATATTAGATTACCTTAATACCCTCACTCATATAGTAATATTTTTCTTTATTTCAAAATACAACAAATTTCTTCCTCTACCACTTCACCACCACCACCACCACTAGCACCACCACCACCAACATTCAACTACCATTCCACCACCACCACCGTTCAACAACCACCACCTACCAACCACCACCACCACCAATATTCCACCACCACTCCTTCACCACCACCATTACACCACCACTAGTCCTCCACCACAAATTTGTCGCCGCCGCCGCCACCACCGTCGCCGCCTCCACCACCGTCGCCGCCTCCACCACCACCATCACTGGTTCAATTTTTTTTGTATCAACAAAAATTAGTTGATCCATTTCAGTTGGATCAAACAATGGATGTTTATCCATTGCAGTTGGATCAACAGTAGAAATTTATCCATTGCAGTTGGATCAACAATGGATGTTTATCCATGCTGATGGAAAAATGCTACCACTTCATCAGCTGCAGTTTCAGATTCACCAACAAAACCATCAACAATAGAAGTTTATCTAGTTTATCCAAGAAAAAAGGATCAACAATAGAAGTTGATCCAATTTTAGTGGATCAACAATGGAAGTTGATCCATGTAAAATTGGATCAATAATGATAGTTTATCCATGTAAAATGGAGTGAACTTGGCGTGAGTCGAACACGCATCATCTGACATGGAGTCAGTCATGCTACCATTGCACCACAAGTTCAACATTAGAACAAATTTACATGATTTAAACAACAAAACATGAGTTCAAAGGATCAACAACTACTGTTGTTGATCCCATATAGATGGATCAACAACCATAGTTGATCCAAAATATATGGATCAACAACCATAGTTGATCCAATATCACTGCCTGCTTCAACCCATATAACCACCATATTTCATTACCTGTAGCTTCATAAACACCAACAACTCCAAGACCAGATTCAAAACCAATCTCAGTTGAATCAACAATGGATGTTTATCCATTTCAGTTGGATCAACAGTGGATGTTTATCCATTGCAGTTGGATCAACAACCATAGTTGATCCAAAATATATGGATCAACAACCATAGTTGATCCAATATCACTGCCTGCTTCACTGCCTACTAATGGCATTAGAAACTACACTTGAATACATCACTTTACTATTGAACAGGGAACTAGCAATATGAAATGTTACCAATTCAAAGAACAATAATAAAAGTGTCCACCACTTCAGTAGATCATTTTATAAAGAGAATACATCATTTACAGCGCCAAAATCCGTTGAGACGTGGGAATACTACCCATGAACCAAACAGCTGCAGTTTCAAGTGATCACGTTCTTCAGCACTGCACTAACAACATCAACCAAACCACACATGGAAAATCAAAAGCAGCTGCAGTTTCAAGTGATCACGCATTCATAAATTTCCAGCTACTGCTCTTCCTTGATCTCACAATTTACTTCTTCATCAATCGAAATCCGATTCAAGAGGCCTTTATAATGATTCTGACAACATGGAACCATAATTTTTAATTAGTTATTGAAATTCAACAGTTGATTGCCTTATTTCTTCACTACATACAAGAGCTGAAGCAATTTATCTCAAACAGAAGTATAAGTGCGGATTACATAAAATCAAAAACGAATCAAATTCAAATTAATTTGATGGGTTTTCAAGTTAAGATACACTGTTTTCAAAACTGAATTCTAATTTTGAATTACGATGAAAGCTTGAGAGATATACTAACTCTCAACGACGAGCAGTTCCAAAAAAAATTGTCCTATTCCATCAGATTGATAAAGAAGAATTAACCACCAGATTGATAAAGAAGCAGCTCAAGTTTGATAATATCGAAAATGATATAAATCTTCTGAACGAAACTAGAACATCACTCCAGAAACTTACCGATCAGATCTGGTAATTGTGTTGGTTGTTGTGAATGGTTGAACATCTGCCGGAGGGTGAATAATTCAGATCTGGTAATTTTACCATAACCATCTTTATCAATTAACTTAAATGCTTCAACTAATTCTTCAACTGACCATAATTCTTCAACTTCTGATTTCGATTGAGCGAGAAACAAACTGTTGATCGGAAGCACACCTGTTGGAGTACCGGAAGATGAACCTTACCCGGAAGTGGTATATTAAAACGATAATTAAGATTCGTCGATGATGACGATGAAGCTAGTGACGAACCTGAACCAAAGAAAAACGAGTTGTGCTGACTTAGACAGGTTCGTGTGGAGGAGATGGAGGTGGTGGTGGTGGCGGCGATGGAGAAGGTGTGAGAGATTTGTGTCGAGTTTTTTGATAAAAACAAAGAAAAACGATATTGGTTAATATGTGAGGAGGGTAAATGTGGAAACAAAAAAACTGTTGATGGGCCCCTGATGGGCTTATAAATAAAGAGAGACAAAATTATTATGTGATAAGGATATTTGTGTAGACCATCAAAAGTAAGGACAAAAGTTCAATTACCACTCCTCTATTATCATTATGAACTTTTCATCTTCCAACTCGTTGGTTACCGAGGGGTGCATTAACCTTTCAATTCGGATATATTTCTCCGAGGTATCTTCGACAATTGATGCGATGAAGGCCAAGGCATCTGCATGTCTATTATTATCTCTGCTTAATTGGCTCCATATTATATTTGGTATTTTCTTTGAATACTCTTTCACGAGTTGTAAATATCGGTTCATCACATCATCATTCGCTTGGTACCTTCCTTCTATCTGCCTGACCACCAACTGAGAGTCGCTGGTTATTCTTATTTCTTCCAACTTCATCTCGATGGCTAGCCTTAGAGCTTGTATGACTGCCTAATTTTGGTTATTCTTTTCAATTCGGATATAAAATTAAAAATAAGGATAAATAATCTTAAGCGAGAGATAACATCATTTTGTTCTCTTTTTTCTTGTTTTCACCATCAGAGATCTTACTTGGCCTTTTCCTTGAGTTAGAAATATCCTTAGTATCTAGAGAAGCTTCAAAATATATTTCTTCAGATGGTGTAACTACAGATTTTTCACGGATACTGGCAGGCCCACTGACTGAACTCTCCACAAGTTCGACTGCTAAACCAGTACATGCGACATGTTCATCTAAGTTTTCTAGTTCAACTGCTTGTTTATTGTGCAGGTTCTCGCCATCAATCTTGTAACTACAGAAAATCCATAGTTACACCCACTTACTAGTTTGACAAACACAAAGTTAAGCAAGTACGAGTTTATCAACATATCTTTGTTTACTGAACTTTTTTTTTAGTATCTAGGTTACAAACCACTCAAGAACACTCTCAAGAACCAGATCGCTCTCTCACAAATGTCCTCCCTCTCTTACCCTAAGAATCCAACCCCTTTCAAGGAAGGTTAAGTCCTCCTTTTATAGGGGAGGGTTACATAGTGGGATACAACCCGATTTACCTCGGAAATACACTTTTTACTTCACTCAGAACAACTTTATGCTTCCTTTACGCCTTAAAGATTGGCTCTGGTCGGGGACAGCTGTCTAATTTCTTGCACAACAATCCACACTTCGCTCAATATACTTCGGGAATCTTTCTATTTCTTGGACAACAAGTCGAACTTCGCGTAATCGACTTCGCAGGTATCCTCTTTTCTTGTGCAGCAATTCATACCTCGCACTCCTTATTTACTTCGCTAGATGTCTTTCCGAGCAAGTTAGTGCTATCTCGTGGCAGATCTGACACTTGATTTGACTATTCGCTTACACCTCTTTGGGAGTGCTGAATAATATCTTTCTCGAAGATTCTCCTTATTGTCTCGCTCAATCTACCTCGGACACGTGGCGGAGTGTTTTTCTGTACCTACAAGCTCAACTCCACAAACTCCATCACAGATGCAAGTGCCATTCCTACCACAACATCAGCACAAGTTCACAACATCCATTCCATCTCAATCATTGCCAGCAGCGAACCACAGCACCACTGCATATTCAAACTTATATCAACAGGGGAGTTTTCCAGCTGAGTGGCAATGCAATTCGGATTGGTAACAAGTTTTTGAGGCATTCTTCTGCTGGTTTATCTCAAATACCCACAATGGCAGCGGATTTCGACTCAGCCGATTACAATATTGCCTCTTTCTCGGAAAATTATATCGACAAGACCCAAGGCCGAAAAAGGAAGTATCAAGAGTGGGGTATCGCTTTACATTGGAAGTCCCTGAAGGATCCTTCCAAAGTTCTTCTCCTGGATGTCAAGCCCGTGAGTTCTTCAAAGGAAGCTCCTAAAGGCCCCTCTCTTCGCTTGACTAATGATGAAGACTGGATGATGTTCCCAGTCGTTGTTGAGGGTCCCCTTGTCTGGGGCTTTGACGAGTCAGGGAAAGCTCAGGATGGTCCTCTCCCAGGTCAAGCTCATCTCGCTGCCTATGAACCTTGGAAGTTCTGCTGGTCCAAGAGACCCTCCGATGTAAGCTCGCTAGACTTTCTTTGTTTTATTTTTCATTATTTTGTCTGATTTTTTTTTTTTTTTAGTATGCATGGCCTGCTCCTGGCTTGATTAAGGATATATTGTCCTCTTCCAAGAAATCTACTGCTGGATCTCCAGTTCCTGATCAGGTATCCCGTTTCCTATTTCGTTTTTGGTGTCTTTATTTTACTTTTAGGGTCTAAATTTAATTCTTTGTAGGAAGAGGAGTTCGTAGAGCCTCCCATTGTTTCTCGTCATATTTCTAGGAAGCGGGATCACCGAGAGAGCTCTTCTGTTTCTGATGCTACTAAGGTACTTCGCTGTCGTGTTTTTTCTGAAGCGACACTCCTCTTCTCGCTGCCTCAATCTTCATACGATTCAAAATACTAATTTTTCGTTTTCAAGTTCCTTCTCAATCCGTCCCTGCCACTGAGCCTCCCAAACGGCGCAGAGTTTTGGACATAGGGGTGAGTTCATGTCAGGAACGTCGATGCCATGGGAATTCCAAAGCTCGGAGGCGAATTTCACTTTTCCTCCTGGTCGTTTCTGTGAGTAAACTTCGCAACTCTCTTGGAATCCTTCTCCATCTGGTCACAATTCTCGTTCAAGGATGAAAGGCTTTCCCTCAGTTCGGACACTTCTTTGGACAAACCATCCCTCTGGCGAGACAGGTGCAGAATTTGACTCTTCAAACTCTCCTCGGATTCTGCGAAGATAACAGTGAAATGAGAAACATGAACAACAGAGTAAAGTGCGAAGCACAATAATAACACCTAGAGCTACCTTCTTTCTGCGAAATAACAGAATTTAAAGTTTTCTGAACGTCGAGGTTAAAGTGATCAAGTCTTGATATTTCTGATTCAAGAAAGCTGTGAAATTCAAGAGACGATTTTTCCATGTCTTCATCGTGACCAGACACGGGTTTATCATCATCAGGAGACCCTATAACAAGTTTACCACTTCTCGGAGGAACAACAAGCTTCTTCTTTGCGGGAGGAATATGAGCTGTTTTCTTGCCTTGAAGTCTCTCTAAGCGAGCCAGGACAGAGGAAATTTCGTTATTTAACTCATTACTTTCATCTCTTAGCCCAGTGTTCTCAACTTTCAACTTTTCATGTTTAAGTTTTCACTCGGAAATCTCATTCCTGAGCCTGCGAAGTTCAACTTCGGATTTATCCTTCCTTTAAATTATCCTATCTTTGTCTTCCTCAAGACGCTTAATATGATCCATGGATGAGGAGTGTAGGGTACGGGAAGTAGTGAGGGAATTACTGACTCGTCTAAGTTCAGCCTTCAAACGTTCATTCTCTTTGTGAAGATGGAAATTCAATTCTTCATTGTTAGCAGACTCATTAGCTAAACGATCAGCCAGGGAATATGAAGTCGTTAGATTTTCGTTCAAGATCTCATTTTCAAATAGATAACAGTTGATCTGGGACAAAAGGTTCGCTTGTTCGGCTTGGCAATCATCCACGGTCGACTTGGCTTCTTCGAAACTCATATAATACTTCGCGGAACGGGCTTGACGAAAATAACAGAATAGTAAAGACGGGAACGAGATAGAATTAAAAACCGAGAAGAGGTTAAACTTACTGCTGAGTTCCGAAATCCTATGATCTTTCTTAATAGAGCGCTCTTTCTAATCAGCGAGATCATTCTTAAGATCCTGGATACGTTCCCGAGAAGTCCTCAGATTTTTGCGAGAAACCTTCATCTCCACAAGCTGAGCCATGTGACGGTTGAATTCCTGCGAAATATTCGAAGTGAGATAGGGATTTATATATAAATTACACGAGAGATCGACAACACTAACCATGGCCATAATAGCGGCGTGCTGATTGGTGGAGAGGTTTAATGAAGCATTCTGCATAAATGACTGATCTTGAGCCAGAAAAGTGTCAGTGCTGAACGAGATCACAGACTCCATAGCTGAAGATCTTGTGGAGGGCGCATTCCAAGTCAAAATGAAAGCATTTCTCAAGAATTCCATATCGGGGGTGTAGTCCGGATCCTCCACCTCGAAGACTTTCCGAGTTTTAGCATCAGAAGGACCGACAGATGATTTAACATGGGAGTAATCCACAGTGATGTGAGGAGTTGGCATCGGGATCTTCGGAAGAGGAGTGGATTCTTGAGGCACTCCGGACTCGTTCTTGGTAGAAGGAGAATGAGGCTCTGCAGGTTTCTTGGATGAAGGTATGCGGGTGAGTTCCCCCATGTCCAAAACTCTACGCCGTTTGGGAGGCTCAATGGCAGGGACAGATTGAGAAGGAACCTAAAAACGGAAAATTAGTATTTTGAATCGTATGAAGACTGAGGCAGCGAGAAGAGGAGTGTCTATTCGGAAAAAACACGACATCAAAGTACCTTAGCAGCAAAAGATCTCTCTAAGCGATCCCGCTTCCTAGAAATACGAGGAGAAATACGAACTCCTCTTCCTACAAAGCATTAAAGTTAGACCCTGAAAGTAAAATAAAAACACCAAAAACGAAATAGGAAACGGGATACATGATCAGGAACTGGAGATCCAGCAGTAGATTTCTTGGAAGAGGACGTTCTATCCTTAATCAAGTCAGGAACAGGCCGTGCATACTAAAAAAAAAAAAATCAGACAAAAGAATGAAAAATAAAACAGAGAAAGTCTAGCGAGCTTACATCGGAGGGTGTCTCGGACCAGCAGAAATTCCAAGGTTCGTAGGCAGCGAGATGAGCATGACATGGGATAGGACCATCCCGAGCTTTCCCTGACTCGTCAAAGCCCCAGACAAGGGGACCCTCAACAACGACTAGGAATATCATCCAGTCTTCATCATTAGTCAAGCGAAGAGAGGTGCCTTTAGGAGCTTCCTTTGAAGAACTGACGGGCTCGACATCCAGGAGAATAACTTTGGAAGGATCCTTCAGGGACTTCCGATGTAAAGCGATACCCCATTCTTGATACTTCCTTTTTCGGCCTTGGGTCTTGTCGATATAATTTTCCGAGAAAGAGGCAATATTGTAATCGGCTGAGTCGAAATCCGCTGCCATTGTGGGGATTTGAGATAAACCAGCAGAAGAATGCCTCACAAACTCGTTACCAATCCGAATTGCATTTCCACTCAGCTGGAAAACTCCCCTGTTGATATAAGTGAGAATCTCATAGAAAAACAGATTCTGAGCGTCATACAGAGGAAAGGTTAAACCCGCTCTTAGCTGACCTAAGGTGGTAATCATCCTGGTGGACGACCATGTTTCCGCCTCAACCCAAATGCAGTTCAATTCAATCTGTCTGGTTGCGACAATCGGAGGTGTGACGGAGGAGTCCACCTCCGATGATAGAGTTAAGCCTAATTTCCTGAAATCAGCCTGGAAATCCTTAAGGTACTTTGATGTAGTAGCAGGAGGCAATTTTTTGGGCGCCATTGTTGAAAGAAGAGGTCGTAGTAAAGGGAGATTGAAGAAGAATCGAGAATAGCAGGGAAGGGGAGTGAGTGAAATCTGTCAAGAAACGGTACCGGGGAAGAAGGAGTTGGAGAATGTAAAGAAGAAAAAAGGTGAGGAAGAAGACTATTTATAATGGACCAAGGCATGACCGGGAGAAACGGTCACACGATAAGGGGAACCGGATGGTAACTGTTGATGGGAATCGTGAGAGACAAGATAGCGGAAAATCCGGGTACGTGGAGGTTACGAATCTAATACGGGATTCTCTTTCCTTTCTTGGTTCCCGCAAACAGAATGAGAAAAGGCAAAATGTAAGTACAGAAAAACACTCCGCCACGTGTCCGAGGTAGATTGAGCGAGACAATAAGGAGAATCTTTGAGAAAGATATTATTCACCACTCCCAAAGAGGTGTAAGCGAATAGTCAAATCAAGTGTCAGATCTGCCACGAGATATCACTAACTTGCTCGAAAAGACATCTAGAGAAGTAAATAAGGAGTGTGAGGTATGAATTGCTGCACAAGAAAAGAGGAGACCTGCGAAGTCGATTACGCGAAGTTCGACTTGTTGTCCAAGAAATAGAAAGATTCCCTAAGTATATTGAGCGGAGTGTGGATTGTTGTGCAAGAAATTGGACAGTTGTCCCCGACCAGAGCCGATCTTTAAGGCGTAAAGGAAGCATAAAGTTGTTCTGAGCGAAGTAAAAAGTGTATTTCCGAGGTAAATCGGGTTGTATCCCACTATGTAACCCTCCCCTATAAAAGGAGGACTTAACCTTCCTTGAAAGGGGTTGGATCTTTAGGGTAAGAGAGGGAGGACATTTGTGAGAGAGCGATATGGTTCTTGAGAGTGTTCTTGAGTGGTTTGTAACTTAGATACTAAAAAAAAAGTTCAATAAACAAATATTTGTTGATAAACTCGTATTTTATTAACTTTGTGTTTGTCAAACTAGTAAGTGGGTGTAACTATGGATTTTCTGTAGTTAGAGATTCCGCTTGGCAATGGAAATCGGATAGCTTGGTGGTAAGTGGATGCTATTCCCTTGATTCCAAGTATCCATGACCGCCCAATCAGAGCGTTGTAAGGGGATTCCACATCCACCACACATACCGTTACCTCGGTTTCTAGTTCCCCTACGAAGATATTCACGGTTAATTCCCCTCTCGGCTTTGATGCCACTCCGTTAAACCCATAGATATTATAAGTCGACGGCACTAGGTCCGAATCTCGGTAACCCATCATTTTAAATGTATGATAAAAGAGTATATCAACCGAACTGCCCGTGTCCACCAAGATCCTGTCTATTGCCCATATTTTCTTTTTCTTGTGAGACTTTCTTCCCACTTTGTATGTTCTCCGAAGTTCAAAGTGATCACCAAAGGATCTGTGCGAAGCTCCTCCCTTTGGGGCGTCTGCTGCCGAGAAGGAAATAACTCCGTTTTGCCATTCTTCCAATGGCTCTTTCTTTGCAATGCTGAATATTTCATTTCCTTCAAAATCTCTCTTATCCTTTGTAGCACATTATCATGAAATTTACGTATATTCTTCGCAGAGTGAATAATGGAATTACAGTTTAACCTCTGGGTTCCTTTATCGATTTCGATTCGGTATACCTTTGTTTGCTTTTTATCACCCTTCCGAGGTGGTGGCGGTGGTAAGTTTCCTGAATCTTCCAAGAAATGCTTGAGTTTCCCCTTTTCAATTAGACGAAGTATTATCCGTCGGATGTTTCTGCAATCTTCCGTGCGATGTCCGTGAAAACAATGATACTTGCAAAATTCATTATTTCTCACACTTAAAAAGGGTTCCACCCCAAAATTTTCTGGGGGAGGAATTTCTTCTGTTAGAAAAATCGATTCCCATATCTTCTCGATTGTGGTGTTAAGTTCATGTAATACTACGTCTTTGAACTGTGGCCTCTTCCCTCCGTATTGCTGTCCTGGATTGTATCTTCGCGAATTCCTCGGATTATCACCTCGGGACTCATAGTACCACGGTCTGGGGTCGACATACCTCGGATGTTTATCTATCCACTCTTGGTCTCCACTGGAAACTGCTACCAACTTCGCTGGGATTGTTGCTAACTGTTCTGCGTCCACATATTTCATGTTATCTTCTATTACGTTCGCTATTCTTGGTAGCAGACGCGAGTTCCCTTCCTTGGATTGAATAGAAGCTACCTCAATAGCCTCCCTTTGTTTTTCTTCCAATGCCACGTACTCCTCTTGATACTCTCGGAGTTCACTCATCGATATTGTGTTGCGAATTACGAAAAGTTGTGTATGCAAGAGGTCGGTTGGTATTAACGTGTTAACGAAGGACATGATGAAATTTATCTCATCTACCCTCCCTGCGAGTTCACTACATACTGTTCTCCATATCGTAATTAGACTTCGTAACGAAGTCCAGGATGAAATTTCGCCTGGTTTCCTTCTCAAGTTGAACAAGGTTTCTATCCCAGGTCTTAACATATTATTGCTTATGTAAGTTGTCAAGAATACTCTTTTTAAATGTTTGAACTACGAAATTGAACCTTCCGCTAACCCTTCAAACCATTTTGAGGCTTCCCCGGTTAAGCTAGATGGAAAATACTGGCACAATACCGTTTCGTACCTCGCCCACTGCATTAGTGAGAGGGTGTATTATTTTAGATGTTGTACAACATTTCCTGTTCCGTCGAAGATACTTCCGAAGGTTGGCAGTGAACACCTTCCTGGGATTATTCCCTCCAGTACTTCGCACGAGAATGGCGATTTGTTAGCTTCCACAATTGCCTCTGCCAGCTGCACTCTTCCTCCTCTTCGTGGATTGTTGAGTAACGCTTTCATCTCCTGTATTTAGTTCATGACTGTTTGATTGACCTCGTCTCTTCCTTCATCTCTCCTTCGCTTTCTCCTTCTTCTAACTCGCTCATCATCATCTTCTCTCCCTTCTTACTCGTGTCTCCTTCTCTCTTCTCTATTAATATCTTCTTCCTCTTCTGCGTATTTCCCCGCTTCCTCTTGCCATTGTTGTTCACGTCATCTTTGTTCTTCCCGAGATCATTCCTCCCTTTGTATCCTTTCATCTTCTATTCGCCTTTCCTCTTGCCGAAGCCTCTCCTCCTCCCGAGTTCTTTCTTCCTCAAACCGCCGCCTTTGGTCTTCCCACCTAGTTTCCTCCAAAGCTCTCCTCAGCAACCTTTCTTCGCTGATTTCCCTTCGACGCCTCCGCCTCCATTCTCCCCTTTCTCCTCCCTATTCATCCTGTGGTATCTCTCCCCCTTGGGTTACGTTTTCTCCTATACCGGCTTCATCTTGCACATCTCGAACAATCCTTTCTTCATTAAGTTAGTTATTTTGCTGCACCAAGATCGCGTTCTGCCTCATGAGTACGGTTCTTTGCTCCATTAGAGCTCTCTGTCTTTCTCTTTCTAAACGCAACACCTCTCTAATCTGCTCTAATGTCATATTTTCTTCACCGTCGTCCTCCTCTCCATTTCCTTGAATAGGTTCTTCTTCCTCCTCCGTTTCGGTGTTAGTGGTATGGATCGATCCCTCTCGATAACGTTCATCCTCTTCCTGTTGGATTTCACCTTGTCTCCCTCCTCTATTTGACGTTTCGCCCCTCTCCATCCTTCCTCCTCCTCTTCCTGCTAGATGCAAGATTCTCCTTGACGCGATGAGGTGTCGTGCTCGTTCCGGTACTCTTTCCATGGACAACCCGTTAAACTTTCTTTCTCCGATTTACCGGAATTTGACCAAATTTAACTTGCTCACCTTCCGGGCAGCAGATCTCAGATCTACCTTTTCTCGATATTACTATGTTTTCCTGATCACTACTCTCCAACCCTTGTGAAGTAATAACTTGCTTAATGATTTATATAACAAAAGATCTCTCAAACTATCTCAAGTGAGACTGAAATCTCAACTTGAGATCCCTTTTTCTCGGTGCCAAAATGTAACTACAGAAAATCCATAGTTACACCCACTTACTAGTTTGACAAACACAAAGTTAAGCAAGTACGAGTTTATCAACAGATCTTTGTTTATTGAGCTTTTTTTAGTATCTAAGTTACAAACCACTCAAGAACACTCTCAAGAACCAGATCGCTCTCTCACAAATGTCCTCCCTCTCTTACCCTAAAGATCCAACCCCTTTCAAGGAAGGTTAAGTCATCCTTTTATAGGGGAGGGTAACATAGTGGGATACAACCCGATTTACCTCGGAAATACACTTTTTTACTTCGCTCAGAACAACTTTATGCTTCCTTTACACCTTAAAGGTCGGCTCTGGTCGGGGACAGCTGTCCAATTTCTTGCACAACAATCCACACTTCGCTCAATATACTTCGGGAATCTTTCTATTTCTTGGACAACAAGTCGAACTTCGCGTAATCGACTTCGCAGGTCTCCTCTTTTCTTGTGCAGCAATTCATACCTCGCACTCCTTATTTACTTCGCTAGATGTCTTTCCGAGCAAGTTAGTGTTATCTCGTGGCAGATCTGACACTTGATTTGACTATTCGCTTACACCTCTTTGGGAGTGGTGAATAATATCTTTCTCGAAGATTCTCCTTATTGTCTCGCTCAATCTACCTCGGACACGTGGCGGAGTGTTTTTCTGTACCTACAAGCTCAACTCCACAAACTCCATCACAGACGCAAGTGCCATTCCTACCACAACATCAGCACAAGTTCACAACATCCACTCCATCTCAATCATTGCCAGCAACGAACCACAGCACCACTGCATATTCTCGCTGCTTCCTCTCGAGCTCCATTAATGGCAGCAAACCATTGATACATCAACGACCCCATTTTTCGTTTTCTTCTCGAGTTCAGCTGATTTCTTCCCGTCATCATTTTCTCGTTCAATCAATCCATGGCAGCAGAAAACAACTCCATTCTTTCGATCATCAGTTCCATGCATGCCATCACCGTGATAGCAAATTCCATCTCTATTCTCGATGTAAACACCAAACTCCAGCTCTTTCTACCATTATATGTTTTCCACGATCTCTTCTAGATCCCCTGAGCTTCTTTGGTGATAACATCAAGCTAAAAACCATCATCGTGAAAATTGGAGAATAAGAAAGCTCCCTGTTGTTTGCATGAAGAAGGTAATGAAGATGGTGGCGCCCCGTAACAAAATGCCGGTGCTTTTAGCAAATCTCATATAACTGTCAGTCCCAGAAGGCTAATAGTTCAGTTTTCCGCATCATCCTTCTTTAACCGTCGGTTCTGTGAAACTGACAAGCTTGAATTCTAATTTTTCTCATAACTTTCTCATGCGACGTCGGAATAGCTCCATTCTTTCACCGTTGCCTTCGTATGTTCTTCCTCTTCAAGGTGATGCAAAGAAATCTAGGGTTTGAACGAGTTCAACTTCCTTTTGGTTTAGATAGCCTCAAACACCTAAGAAACTCAAAAACAAACAAAATCAAAGCATAATGATATAAAAACTATCAAGAAAACAAAGCATTTGAGTACCTAACTAGTGCAAATATTGCACCTATCAATGTCCGTATGAAAGTATTGATAAAAGATAGAATGAACTTTTGACTACAAAAGTTAAGCTTATTATGTCATTATGCAAATATTGATCGAAGATAGGTGTTGATGGTGGATTTCTATTTAAAGGCTAAAATTGTAAAAAACCAATTTTTGTAAGCTGACGCCCTGCAAAGGATAAAGCCTTCAGGTGATGAATATTTCTCGCCATGATAATTCATTGGAGCATGTGCAACCATCCCTAAGAATTAAAACCTACCCAGAGCGGAGCATGTAGCAACCATCCCGATTTTATGTAGGTTTGCAGCATTACTATTAATGCTTTAATTAAAGCCTTGTGTTCGACATGCAAACACCCGTAGGCTACCTGACGGCAGGTTATATTATCCCCGTTGAACGCATGCAAGACTACCCATGTTAGTCTCACCTGCTGAAAACAAACTCAAAAATAGATCTCATCCTTCCAACTTCGCAGGCATAGATGGAGGGTGTAGATATAGATTCAGGGGGTCCTAATCATGATACCATGATCACCTTGGACTCACCTTCATGCATGACTGAACGGTCAAGACCAACTACAGTTGGTCCTTCCAAAACGTGCGCTCAAAGTGAGCATGACGCACGGCTAGGGTTTCTTTTAATCGTGAACGTCCAACTTCGCATGCATAGTTGGACGGCTTAGATTATACCCTAAAACAAGTAGTGAAGTGATGATACACCATTGGCGGACCCACTTTCTACCTACATGACCGACTCCCTCATAGGCAAGCCGTGGTGCAAGAAACGATTGCCCAAACAAGGCTAGGTTAACGCCTTATGCAGGTTGAGAAGATCAAAAACGATCACGACCATCCGACTTCGCAGGCATAGTTGGATGGCTTAGATTGCGCCCAGGGTCATAGAGCAAGCATGTACATGCTCACTGTCGGCCCAAGATGTTGCATACATGGTCTGTCTCCCCAAAGGAGGCGCACGCAACCCAAAACCGATTGCCCAAAGTGGCCGGTCCGAAATCCTAATTAGGGTTTGCGGCGCATATGTCGCAGAAACATCTCGAGCGTCCATCTTCGCAGGCTTGGATGGAAGGAAAAGATGGAGACTTAGAAGGAACCGAGCATGCTAGCATGACCACCGTGGGCCCGACTTCACGCCTAGATGATCGTCCAAAACCGGCAGTGGTCAAGTTCCTCGGTACGTGCGCCCAAAGGTGGCATGTCACGGCCCCTTCATAAGTTCTAATCTCGACCACTCGTCTTTGCCACCTGAGTCGAGTGGCTTAGATCAAATCTTTGCGAGTCAATAAGGCATGGGCGTGAACACCATTGTACCACCTCCATGCAGGGACAATCGGTTCCTCCATAGAAATTCCCTTAGCATGAAAACATTTGGGTTGAAAGAGGCATCATGCGCGCCTCCCATCCAACGATCGCAAGTAGGGTTACAAGCCATCTCGTCAGTCCAACTTTGCAAGCTTGGACGAATGGCTTAGGGTGCGAATCAACCAGCAAACAAGGTATCACCATGATCACCATCCGTCACTCTTCTTCACAGGGTGACCGACCAAGGCGTGGCCTGCCCATACATCCTCCAAACAGTCAGCTGAAGATGGCTGCATGCGATGACATACCAAGTTCACGATTCACCCTGCACTATTTTACGTGGGTCCCACGATCCACACACTCGAGACATCAATCATGTCACAAACTGGGGGATACAAACTGGGGTATTGGTCTGGCGGTTTACAACGTGCAACATGCCATCACAAGATCATGTCAGGGAAACATGGGCGGTTAGCGATGATAGGAGAAGTGGGCAAGAAACCGTGTGACACTAACACACAACTCCACTTCCTCCACTTTCCCACGAGAGACGTGATGAAGGCTTATCGACTTGTATAAATAGGTTCTCATCCCTATTTCCAACAACGACAACAGAAAACCAAGTGTTAATACCATCGTATTCAACACCCAGAGCCTGCCTACAACACTCGCTAGCCTGCTCAACCTTCTATTAACAAGTCATCAAATAGCCTTCACCTTCATACTCTCAACACATTTTTCGCTTCCCTCCCTAAGATCAACCTCACATCCTTCACCTGTGACCGAAAAAAATCTGTAACGGCCGTGTCTTCGGTTTAGGCCAGAATTGTACAGATTATCTCTCGAATCAAAGTGCTCATCGTGCAGCACATTTGTTGAAGGTTTAAATTCACTTCTCATCCACACACACCCAAAATTACCTAAACCTGCAGAAGTAGTTTTCTTCCACAAATAATTGGCGACCACAGTGGGAGGTTAATCTCTCGGTTGTGAAGTCGATTTCTTCAATACTAATTCAATTTCTCTGATTTCAAGAATGGTGGATCTTAGGTCTGGATCAGCAACCAACGATGGAGTTAGCACCGACAACACTTATGGTGGCGCTGATATCCCAATTACTGGTGTTACAGTGCAACCCGCCAGTGCAACCAATGTGTCTCGTGGAATCGCGTCTTCTACCATCAGTACCAGTGGAGCAGGAGCAGACATTCCAGCAGGCGTGACACCTCCCATTACAAGAGCCAGAGCGGCTGCAAATCCAGGCATTTCCTCAAGCATGACACTTCCGTCCATCACCAGAACGACTGTTACTCCCCCTTCAGGACGAGGATCTGGAGGACCCAGAGGACAACCTCCTATCACCATGGTGGACTTGATGGAGAGACAAGAAACCCTCGCTAAAGCTCAGGAAGACATGGCAACCACTCAGAAGGAGGTACTCACCTTCCTTAAAACATTAACCGATCGATTTCCGCAAGAGTCGAGACATCCCCAAGGGCCAACAAGAAATACGTTCGGCATACCTGGAGCAGGTACCTCAATTACGCAAGCCTACCTGAATGAAGAATCTTGTGCTGCTGACCACGCAAGAGAAAGGGACCAGGAGTATCTCAGGGAAAGGAGCCGACCATCTAACTTTATTACACGTGAAGATCTGGAGAGACTCCTCCAAAATCATGGAAAAGAAAATCTGATGGACGCGCATCGACACCAACCTCCATATCCACAAGACGTGCATCGGATTCCTCTTCCCAGGGGATACACCTCCCCTCAATTCATCCTTTACGATGGTACCGGTAATGCTCTTGAACACGTCTCTCGATTTTTAGAATCCTTAGGAGAACACGAATACAATCACGTTCTTCGCCTGAAGGAATTATCCAAATCACTTACGGGGAGAGCCTATACGTGGTACAATAACATCGCACCCGACAGCTTATCCAATTGGAGTGAGATGGTCAGCGCATTTTACAAGAAGTACTTCTTTGTATCTGAGCAAGTTACCTTCTCAGACCTGGGAAGAATCTCCCAACGGAACAACGAACATCCAAACGATTTTGTGAAAAGGTTCAGAACACAAGCGTTGGACTGCCATGAACCAAATGTCACGGAACGACAGTTGGTGGAATTATGCATCAACGGAATGATACCCATATATCGCGCCCTTCTAGAAAACTTGGGATTCCAGACGTTCTCAGAGCTCCGTGAAGCAGCCAAACGTTCAACCACTACCGCCCCAGCATTATTGGAAAGAACCAGGATCATTCGGAACGACGATTCACGAGATAATCGGGGAAGCAGATTCCTCATCAACAAGCAGTATAATACTGGCCCTTCTGTCAGTGTAGTAAGAGAAGGCGGAAAGAGAAAATCTCCAGCAGAGGCAGAACAACTACCCAAGCGTTCAGCTCAAACGTATAAAGCTTCGCCTCGAAAGGGAACAAGCAAAGATCCTGCGCAGAGCACCGAAGACACAGGCTTCCCGTTTCCGATAAATGAAGTAATGGAACTCTTGGAGGCATGGATTCAGGATGATGCTATCAAGCTACCTCCTATCAGACGTCCACCAACTGAGAAAGACATTGCAGACCCTAAGTACTGCCGTTATCATAGGTTTGTCCACCACCCAACTAAGGATTGCAACAAGTTGAAAGAAATATTCATGGAAAAGATAGCAGCAGGAGAGCTTCAATTGGGAAATGAAGGAGTTCACAGAGATCCCCTTCCTGTCCGAAGTTTCATGATCTCTGGAGACTCTGTGCGCAAGACTGCACAATCCATGATGGAACACCTGTGTGAAATCTTGTACCTTTCCAAGGTACAATGTCAAGATATATTCATGTCCCTCAACCGTATTGTGTCATGCAGACGCTTGTACCCAGAAAGAGAAGTCGTTCCAGCATCTCCAGCCTCCTTGGAAGACAGTGCCAACAAAGGAAACTGGGGACTTTTGACCGTCTCCCATCTGAAAGATGTCAAGTTCGATAGTACATTAATCGATGCAGCTTCTGAATTCAACATTGTTACTATCAAGACCCTGCAATCTGAGAAAATCTCAAAGAAGGAGGCTACCCGTGGTCCGACTGTGATCAAGAACCCAGCAGGATAATTTTTGGATGTCTAGGGATACATTGACCTCGATGTCAAGATTGGTAACACTCCAACACAAGCTAGATTCCATATAATTAAGGAACATCCGGATTACGACATGATTTTGGGGCGCCCGTGGGTACACAAGGCGCATTCCTTACCAATCTCAGTACCTGAAAGAATCTCCAACAAGCCAGCTCCGATGATTTCCAATAAACCTTGGAGAATCGAAGACTGCATGTTGCCTACATACCAACAACTCACAGGCATAATGCAACTCCCTGGTGAAAGCCCTTCGTCATGCGTCAAGAGATTCCGAGCCCAAGTAAGTCTCATTGAACGACCCTCTTTGCAAGTAGTGGATGATTGTCCTGCTAGACCACCGGGGACTGTTTCACCTGACAGGCGGGCCACCACCAAGAGATGTGAGTGGAGTGCTGCCCCCTTTAAGCGCTTCACCAAAAGTTTGGAAGTAGTCAAGAACGACACATGTCAGAAGCAAGCTGTCATACCAAGTCCAAATCCGTTTCAAATCGGAGATATGGTAGCAAAGGTAACCACGTTCCAAGTTGGAAACATGGCAGTAAAAATAACTGCCCATCCTGATATACCTGCAAAGGAAGAGGAAATATTCTTAGTGGCAGATGTTATCTTGGGCGGTTACTGCAAGATCATCAATGCAGACAAACTCGAAGGTGTGGTTGTTCACTCACGATGGCTCAAACCCTACCTCACTTGAAGACACGAAATCACCTCTCTAATCCCCCCGGGGGGATTCCTCCAACAATTTTCCTTTTCACAATATTTGTAATTCCTTCAAAATGATGGCACCGCTTGCCTTCATACTTATTAGGGTTTCAATATTTCTTCAAGTAATCAAGATTTCATTCCTTTTATAATTTCTCATAAAATCATGAGTCACCTCCAAACCACCATTACCCAGAAAGAAAAACCCTAAATCCTCATACCAAATCTTTATACCAGCCTGGTAATATGGGAGGAGTAAAACATGTAAAAAGGGGAGGAGGAAGGTATCCTACATGATCTACTTCAACAGAGCCAGACTCACGTCAGGGGGCACAAGCAGAAAAAATATGCATGTTTCGAAAGCAACATTGAATAAAACTTTGTTCAAGATAAGCAAGCAAAGAAGAAAACTTCAAACTCAGCCTCCACTGAGTATATAAAAAAAAATATACAAAGAAGAATAACAGGGAAACTCAATTGCCGGTTGCGTCTTCATCACTGTTGGGATCCACATCTTGTACCACTTTCTCCAGAGACGCCTCAACTTCTTTTTCGGGCACAGCAGCTACCGCATCAACATCTTCAGCATGCGTATCTTCTGCGCCTTCTACAGAATCCATTGTAACCTTGGAAATCGTGTCGATCACTTTTGGACGCTCAGTCTCATGGTCAAGGATTATCACACCACCACGTATTGGGTAATCACACTTCCCATCACCCGCAGGACGTTAATGTTCAACCCTCTGTTTCTTCAACCGAGCCGCAAACCTTTCAGCTCTCGAGCTTACTGGTGCTTGTGACGCCTCGCGTTTCCACTTCGCTCGCAACGCTTCTTCATGTCTTTGTTTCTCCTCCATATCGATTGCAACCGAAAGAGCACGGAGCCGCCCCCTGACAATGGTTAAATGCAAGACAGACATTCCCTGTACGGCATGGCCGACTTCACGAAGTGGCAAATCAATTTTAGCCATCACCTCTTCATGCGCGTTAGCTTCTGGTTTATCAACTTCAAAACTTTTTTCTGAAGAAGCTGCAGAGTGATCATCACCAACACCTTTCATGATATACTGCAAAAAAAGGGGAAGATAAGTTGTGGCGGCACATAAAAAATATTCTAATCACAACTATCGCCGATCAATTAAGAAATCAACTTATGGAGCAATACCTGAGATGTTGAAGAAGACGATCGCCTAATGAGAAGAATACATGAAAACTTCTTTATATGCTTCACGAACCAACAAGATCCCCAGGAGAAAAGAAGTCCACCTTTGCCGCTTTCTGAGGCTGTTGAGTCGGGATTGTGATCAACAATGTTTATCGAATGCTAGGCACACAGAAAGAGGAAAACAAAGGTGGATCGACCCACCAAGCTGTACTTCCCCAGCCGAGCTTTACCATTGGAAGGATCAACTCAACCGGTTCCAAGGCATTTAACACACATGACATACCTCCTCCCACGCAACGAGACGATCAACCGAAGCAGGCACAATACGCCCATGTTCGAATCAAACATGCACATGCCCCCACGTGCCTATCAAGCAGGCGCAACAGAGTGATGTTGGTTGAAGCATATACATGGTGGGGTCCACATTCATCTAGGGTTACATGCACAACTGCCCACATTCAAAGCAAGAATGCTCGCATCGGGTCCCACCAAAGCGGACTCTCTACAGAGGTAGGCATAGCAAGGACATGACGACTCGTTTCTCCTGGTAACATCAAACTTTATCTCAAAAGTTTTATCTTTATTAGTCACCATCTTATGCCTACCCTGCAATAGTGTAATCATTACATGCTAGGCAGGGGACTTAATGTTGATGGTGGATTTCTATTTAAATGCTAAAATTGTAAAAAACCAATTTTTGTAAGCTGACGCCCTGCAAAGGATAAAGCCTTCAGGTGATGAATATTTCTCGCCATGATAATTCATTGGAGCATGTGCAACCATCCCTGAGAATTAAAACCTACCCAGAGCGGAGCATGTAGCAACCATCCCGATTTTATGTAGGTTTGCAGCATTACTATTAATGCTTTAATTAAAGCCTTGTGTTCGACATGCAAACACCCGTAGGCTACCTGACGGCAGGTTATATTAGCCCCGTTGAACGCATGCAAGACTATCCATGTTAGTCTCACCTGCTGAAAACAAACTCAAAAATAGATCTCATCCGTCCAACTTCGTAGGCATAGATGGAGGGTGTAGATATAGATTCAGGGGGTCCTGAGCATGCTACCATGATCACCTTGGACTCACCTTCATGCATGACCGAACGGTCAAGACCAACTACAGTTGGTCTTTCCAAAACGTGGGCTCAAAGTGAGCATGACGCACGGCTAGGGTTTCTTTTAATCGTGAACGTCCAACTTCGCAGGCATAGTTGGACGGCTTAGATTATACCCTAAAACAAGTAGTGAAGTGATGATACACCATTGGCGGACCCAATTTCTACCTACATGACCAACTCCCTCATAGGCAAGCCGTGGTGCAAGAAACGATTGCCCAAACAAGGCTAGGTTAACGCCTTATGCAGGTTGAGAAGATCCAAAATGATCACGACCATCCGACTTCGCAGGCATAGTTGGATGGCTTAGATTACGCCCAGGGTCATAGAGAAAGCATGTACATGCTCACTGTCGGCCCAAGATGTTGCATACATGGTCGGTCTCCCCAAAGGAGGCGCACGCAACCCAAAACCGATCGCCCAAAGTGGCCGGTCCGAAATCCTAATTAGGGTTTGCGGCACATATGTCGCAGAAACATCTCGAGCGTCCATCTTCGCAGGCTTGGATGGAAGGCAAAGATGGAGACTTAGAAGGAACCGAGCATGCTAGCATGGCCACCGTGGGCCCAACTTCACGCCTAGCTGATCGGCCAAGACCGGCAGTGGTCGGGTTCCTCGGTACGCGCGCCCAAAGGTGGCATGTCACGGCCCCTTCATAAGTTCTAATATCGACCACTCGTCTTTGCCACCTGAGTCGAGTGGCTTAGATCAAATCTTTGCGAGTCAAGAAGGCATGGGCGTGAACACCATTGTACCACCTCCATGCAGGGCCAATCGGTTCCTCCATAGAAATTCCCTTAGCATGCAAACGTTTGGGTTGAAAGAGGCATCATGCGCGCCTCCCATCCAATGATCGCAAGTAGGGTTACAAGACATCTCGTCCGTCCAACTTTGCAAGCTTGGACGAATGAATTAGGATGCGAATCAACCAACAAACAAGGTATCACCATGATCACCATCGTCACTCTTCTTCACAGGGTGACCGACCAAGGCATGGCCTGCCCATACAGACTCCAAACGGTCAGCTGAAGATGGTTGCATGCGATGCCAAGTTCACGATTCACCCTGCACTATTTTACGTGGGTCCCACGATCCACACACTCGAGACATCAATCATGTCACAAACTGGGGGATACAAACTGGGGTATTGGTCTGGCGGCTTACAGCGTGCAGCGTGCAACACGCCATCACAAGATTGTGTCAGGGAAACATGGGCGGTTAGCGATGATAGGAGAAGTGGGCAAGCAACCGTGTGACACTAACACACAACTCCACTTCCTCCATCACTCCACTTCCTCCACTTTCCCACGAGAGACGTGATGAAGGCTTATCGAATTCTATAAATAGGTTCTCATCCCTATTTCCAACAACGACAACAAAAAACCAAGTGTTAATACCATCGTATTCAACACCCAGAGCCTGCCTGCAACACTTGCTAGCCTGCTCAACCTTCTGTTAACAAGTCATCAAATAGCCTTCACCTTCATACTCTCAACACCTTCTTCGCTTCCCTCCCTAAGATCAACCTCACATCCTTCACCTGTAACCGAAACAAATCTGGAACGGCCGTGTCTTCGGTTTAGGCCAGAATTGTACAGATTATCTCTCGAATCAAAGTGCTCATCGTGCAGCACATTTGTTGAAGGTTTAAATTCACTTCTTATCCACACACACCCAAAATTACCTAAACCTGCAGAAGTAGTTTTCTCCCACAAACAATAGGATGAACTTTTGTTTATAAAGATTATGTCTATTATACATCATTGTGCAAATAGTGATGAAGAATAGAATGAATCTTTATTTATTCCGCAGTATTGATCTTTCCTGATCCATATTTTTATGTAATATACTGTGCGGCTCCGTAAGTTTTCTTATGTGAGCATTTCCGACTAAATTAATCATGGGTTCTCTCGTGGTTAATTTAATTTAGTTTTTTTGATACAAATTCATATTCTTATGTGATTTGTTAATGTCCAAAGAAATCCTTCTTTTCTTGTGAAAGTAAGGTCGCTCTTGCTGTTCTTTCGATAATGACATTATATGGGGGAGAGTTCTTAATTGAACTTGTGCTTAATTGCCAAATCTTTATGGGGAATGCGGATGTGGAATATTATAGGGTTATCTTGTATCTTTATAACTTGATGAATGCATTTAGTTTCGAATATATGATTGCATCTAAACAAGTTGATATGTGCTTTTCTTTTGGTCATGAAGTATCTCTATAGAAATTTCATTAGGATCCCACTAATTTTCGTACCTTTGCCAATTTTATTGACAAAAATGGGGATAATTAATGTGTAGTTCACACTATAAATACATATGATTTTCGGATCATTATGTAAGGGGGAGTGGTTTTCATGTGAGATGAAGTATTGACTAAGGGGGAGTGATACATATCACCATAGTATTGTTGTCAAAGTTGTGATACAATTGAACTTTGATGTTGTGTAATAATACTATGACACTGTATAACGATGATTGAGAGCTATTGTTTTCTCATTGTTATGGATACGGATCTTCAACAACGATGATGCTGAACTGAACATCTTTAGAATCATTGGAGTACTTAGAAGTGACAAAGATTTCGAGTAATGTTGAAGAACCAAGGATATCAAGCATTTGGATGAGAAGCTATAAAATTTTATTTATTTTGTATTCCATATGTATTGATAGTTTTGTCACTAAAATTGACAAATGGGGAGATTGTTAGAGCACTGCTCGGTCGAACTCGCAAGCGTTACTATCTCAAGCTTGTTTGTCAAGTTTAGTTGCGAAAACTATAAGTCTTGATTTCTAGTCTACTTATAACTAAGTCTCAGACTAGGATAGTAAGTGTAGTTGAGCTCTAGACTCCATGGAATTCATCATGCGAAGATGAAGAACTACTCAAGGAACTTGTGGAACTTCATAGACAAAAAGGTATGTGGAGACTTGAACTTATCTATCACTCAAAATTCTATCTATTCTATCTCTTATCTTGAGGCAAAAGTCGTATTGCTATATAGACTTCAATTATACACATGTGCAATTTCGAGCCGAGTTTAGCTCACTTATCTATGACTCGAAATATATGTTGGTAAGCTTTCTCTTTGGCCAAGTTCATCTTTACTAGTGACGAAAGTCATGTTGAGTATTTCAATAACTTGAAAATCGCTTTGATGAAAAATAGTTTGTGAATAACAACTATATAACATCCTCTAAGAAAGTTTCAATGATTGAAATGAGAGTTTAGAACATCTAACCATCTTTGGATATAAACATAGTGTGTTTTCACATTGGTGTAAAAGTCCAAAACCGGGAACCCGAAGTATGCAAACCCGTACGTGCACTGGTGGTTGTTGAAAATCCGGGTAAGTATGCGTACCCGTACGCATACTGGCGAAAAGTTCACGTCCGTGAATTTATGCTTGAGTTTGAAAGTGAAAAACAAACTCAATCCGGTTACTTAAGTATGCGTACCCGTTTGCATGCTTAAGTAGGTTACTTTCTAAAATTGGTTTGTTCATGAACTAAAACTTTTATAAAATAAGGAATGCAATCTTTGCAAACCGTGACTATAATGTTCATGAATCGATTCGAGTGAATCAAAACAAATTTTTATTCGATTGTGTCTTGTATACTTCTATAAGATCTAAGTAATTGAACAACTCTCTAACTAGTTCATTTGAGTCAATTGAACTAGTTATGGTGAAGACAAATAAGGTTGATATGAAAGTGCTCATATGGCTAACCATCAGTTAATATTGTTGAACCAACTAAGTGTACACGTTTAGGCACGGTTAATCAAACCTAAATGAAGTTACATTTCATTTGTGTATAACAAGCTAAGTTCGATCTAACAGTTGAAATATATTAGCTTGAATCTAATCAGGTTTTCATCTATATTGAATTCTTTGTTACCAAGGTAACTTAGATTGCAAAACCTGATTTAGAGACTATATAAAGGAGAACTCTAGCAACTTGGAAACCTAATCCCCACACCTCCTGTGTGATACTAGTTGTATAAGCTAGAGTCGATTCTCCTTAACCTTAGGTTTCTCTCGAGACCCTATAGGTTAACGACTTAAAGACTTCATTGGGATTTTGAAGCCAGACCCAACTATTTTATCTGTAGTTGCGTGATCCGATCTTGCTATTTTCTATCGTGATTGAGTATAATCGTAAGATTGGCTTGATATTTATATCTATGATTGTCTCATCGTTTGTGATTCCACAATATCTTGTTTCGCTAGTCGATTAAGATTATTGTGAGGTGATTGATATTTCTAGGCTGTTCTTCGGGAATATAAGTCTGGTATATCAATTGGTTCATGTTCACCTTGATTTATCAAAAGACGGAACAAAAATTCGTAGGTATTTCTGTGGGAGACAGATTTATCTATTTTTATATACTTTTTTGTGTGAGACAGATTTGTTTATTAAAGTCTTCGACTTTGGGTCGTAGAAACTCTTAGTTGTGGGTGAGATCATCTAAGGGAATCAAGTGCGTAGTATCCTGCTGGGATTAGAGAGGTAAGGAGCGCAACTGTACCTTGAATCAGTATGAGATTGATTGGGGTTCAACTACAGTCCAGGCCGAAGTTAGTTTGTAGTAGGCTAGTGTCTGTAGCGACTTAATATAGTGTGGTGTTCAATCTGCCTAGGTCCCGGGGTTTTTCTGCATTTGCGGTTTCCTCGCTAACAAAACTTCTGATGTCTGTGTTATTTCTTTTCCGCATTATATTTTGTTATATAATTGAAATATCACAGGTTGTGCATTGAATCGATCAATTGGTAAATCCAACCTTTGGTTGTTGATTGAAATTGATTGATCCGTGAACATTGGTATTTGGTACTGTTCAAGTTATCTCTCTTATATTCAATCGGGCTCGCAAATTATTATTTTTTTGATTGCGGAATTAATTGAGAAATTGAGATATAACTCTTTGATATACTTTTAATAAGATTGAGTCTAACTGTCTAGTTGATTCTCTTGTAAAGTATATTGGAGATAGTCCATATAGATTGCTAAGAGAAATATTGGGTGAGGTTGTTAGACCCCCTCCTTTTCAAACCTAACTGAGCCTTTGGCAAACCGCCACGCACAGATTCAAACCAAAACCCATTCTTCCTATCATTCATTATCAGGGCTAAAACACAATTCGATTCTTATGAGAGTAGCTCATTTTCTCCAAAACCAGCAAACTCGAGCCATTTCTTTGCATTAACCAAGCTCCATTTACTTCTTGACCTCAGAATCATCTAATCCATCGGCAACAACACCCATCTTTAACTGCAACATCAGCTACAATAGCTATAGGATCACCACAGCTTCCATAACCCATTGTCACTATACCTGCAATTCAATTTACATACCCAACCAATCTCCCAGTTTCTAATTCTTTATTGCAGCAACCTTCAAAACTTTTATAACTGAGTCCAGCAGACTTCCAGCATCAAACATTTCTCTTTCCTGACACCTGCATAAATCCTTCTCCATCTAGTCACCAGCACAACAATCAGATCCCAACTTCTAAACCAAGTCCCCACAACATCATCTGCAATTCCACTAGCACCAGCTGTACACTTCACATCTCCACCCATTTAACTGCAATACCACTTCTCCATTCAACCTACCAGTTCAACATCAGTCATTCTAAGCCTTTATTCTTCCACCTAACTTACTCTAGCAACTTATGAATATCAGCACATCATTCTTCCATGTATTCTTGTGGTCTCCTGCTGCGACAAGCAACTACACCACCATCACATCAAACCATTGAAGACTCGAGCAATTACTTCAGTTCCTTGTACTCTCACTTATCTGCTTCACTTCAACCATGTAACTGCAACCTTTTGATCCCACCAGTGCCTTCTATCACCAGCACAACCATTGTGCATTACAGACCCAAGCCAACACCAGTTACAGCTCTATCTCCTTTCATTTCCCTGTATAGTAGCAGTGACATCTTCTATATATCCTGAATCCCTGTAAATCCTTCTCAGCATCAAACCTCTAACCCTTGATAGCAGCATCTCCACTCACTGCATATAGCTTCAGAATCCATTCACAGCTCTATAATCTCTGCATCATAACACAACATCACCAGCTCCACTTCCTCCAGCTTTTCAGATCCATAACAATCCATATTCTTTATTTGTAGCTCAAATACCAGCAGCAAAACACAAACTTCTTCAGTTATAGAAACCCCACTTCATTTCAATCATCATAATCTTCCATACTTCGATTTCAGGTACAGTAACCACAAAAACCAACATCTCCATCCAATTATCCATCCACCAACAACACCACCTGAATCTCAGCCATACCACTCGAATCACTATGTCATGTACCTGTTAATGAATGGGAATGCCCATATCTTGTTATAGTCTGTAGTTAGCTTAACTGTAATGGGTGGTTGAGATGTGACCATGTGGTGGGTTAGTAGTCGTTAGATATTTGAGAGAGAAACATAGATATATAAGCTAGGGATGCTGTAATGAAACGTTCATCGAATTATTTATCAATTTAGAACTTTTGTTCTTCAGGCTGTGTTCATTTGAACCAGAGAGGCTCGATTATTCAGAATTGGGAGAGGTTTATCCTCAATCTATCGACCCCACCTTGTCATTGTACTCAGGCATATGACAACAGACGAATGTCTCTTCACTGTTATGAATTATACTCGCTGGATATATGATCATGGCAAGGTGTTCGATGTTCTTAAAGGGTATTTTTCTTTTGCTGTCACTTATAGATTTGGTATTGATACAATGACATCTTATGAGCTGGCTCCTGTTGGGTCAATTCTATTGGATAATTACAAAGAGAAAATTGTTAATGAGCTTGTTTTGGAACATGGTTCCTAAGTAGAATTGTTGATGGATACCTGAATTGTATCTGTGCTCATGATTGTTTCACATGGTATGAATAATAAGATGATTGCTACATTGCCAGAGAGAAATAAATTTTTCTTTCTCTTGTTGGCTAGTGCGGGGTACAATAAGAAGGCTCGTCCATGGTCTATTCAAGTGCTTGAAATTAACGGAGCAGATTTTTTTTTCTCTTATAGCTCAAGTGTGCTTTGCAAGTGGTGAGTTCCAAGTTATTAATCGATGCTTATTCCTTACTTTCCTTCGATTCTGTGCGTAGAATGTTTGATCGTGGGAAAGGATTTAAGCTTATTAAGGGGTTCTTTTCTTTTGTTGATGATTCTGAATACTATTTTGATACGATTACTACTGGTGTGATTGTTCTTCTGGGGTACTATTTCGAGTTGTTATTTGAGTATTTAACTGTATCCTTGTTTAAGAATGGTGATCATGGGCTCGACTCAAATTCATGGTTGCTTGCTTCAATTCCCTTGGTGTTGGTTAAATCGGGTGATACCGGTACTAGCAGTAGGCTATTTATTCAAATATCAGAGAGAAATAGAATTTTTAGACTTTGGTTGGTTATAGTAGTGGAACATGACAAGGCACTAGAAATACAAGCTCTCATGTTTGAGATTGTCGTGTGGAATTTGGAGAAAGGGGGTGATTGTTTTTATCCTGATTGGCCTCTGATTATGTTGTCAAGTCAAGTGATTCATTCCCTGGACTTGGCTAGTAATTTTATGGTGATCCATTTCCATTCTCTTATGTTGTTTCTCTCATTATGTCACAACGAGTTCAACATTTTAAGAGGAGAGTTATATGTGCATTATCTTTTACCTGTACCTTATGTCTATATTTATCTGATAACATCGGGAACTCAAATCATAGTCGTGGTATTTCAGATTCTTAAAATGTTGACGTCAGTAGGATACTAGAGGTAGAAGTTTAGAAGTTTAGATTGTTTCCACCTGCGTTGTGTAGTGTGCGAAACGTTAACTGGATTAATAAAATTTGCATCTCAGTGTTGTACGTTCAGGGCTTAAGTGGGATACTGCATCCTAGAATTTAGTCGCCATTGAGGTCCTACAAGATTACGAGATTGAGAAGGCACAAGAATGATTTGATAGACTACATGGTAGTATTTGGTGTATTTTTAGTAGAAGTGCATATTTCTTACGTTTGTGGCTTCCAACTACAATCTATCATGGGGTATGTAAAGTGCAACTTCGAGCTTATTCTTATCATGCGCTTGGTGCCTTTGGATATTTGTGTTTCTCCCAATTCTGCTTGTTGTCGAATGTTATTTGATCGAGGTAAAATTGCTGGATGTGTAGATGGTGGATTTTCGACAAAGGCTAAAAGCGTAAACCCATAATTGTACGAACCTCTGATCCAGCAGTCAGACGTGAGTATTGAGACACGGATCTCTCATAGAATCCTCTGACTGAGAATACTTTCTCTCAGAGTACATGCAGATATGTAGTCTTACGGCTAGGCAACATCATATCTCATGAATACTGAACACTTCAGTTATTATTTCTATATAGTATCACAAGATGGACGGCTCCTAGACAGCTTGCTCTGCTAGTATAAAGCGATAACGTCTTCAGGATACAAACAACGAGTTTACCCTGACTATATAAAGGGTATGAAGCTCCAACAAGCTCATATCGGAATAGTTAATGCTCCTAGACAGCTTGCTCAGCTAGTATAGAGCCATAAGTTAATTATTCCTAAATTCTTGGATTCATCCAAAGAATTTCCGAAAATATTCAAATATTTTCGCAGATATTTCATTACTGCAAACCATGGTTCTTCCCAGCAGAAATCCATGGGTTAGTAATAAATATTCAGCGCACGGACATCTAAGCTACCTCTGAGTAAGCCCTGTCTCAAAAGGTGCAAGTGTATTCAACGATGATGCATTAACAATCACCGCACGAACGAGTATTCCAAAATACGACGAAATGATGAACCTATGCAAAATAGGGAAAAAAATAATAAATAATCAAAATATTGACCAAGGCGCTGGGAGCATGGGCCCACTGACTGGCCGACCGTGCCATGGCCAATCCGACGCCAGTTTTATATTTTATTAAATTTTTATTATTTTCCTTGATCTGATGAAAATCCTTTCATTTGAACAAATATCCTTCGTTTTGAGGAAACTCCTCAATTCCGTGGTGCTTCCTTCGCACGGAGGAAATAATATAAAATTAGGGAAAACATTGTGGGGTGTGACCATTGGCTAATCGGCCATGCCTTGGTCCCATCCGGCCCCACACCTCATGGTTCCTCATTATTTTATTATTATTTCCTTATTTTCATGCAAACTCCTTAATCTCATGATATTTCCTTGGTCCCATGAAAAATAATATAAAATCAGGAAAACCCGTGTGACCGGCCTAGCCGACCGACCAAGCTCTAGGTGGCCTCACACGTCCCCATTTTGTTATTATTATATTTTTCATGTTTTTCATAATCCCATGAAATTCCTTGATTTCATGATATTTCCTTCAAATTATGAAAAATCCTTCAAATCATGAAATAATACATAAAATTAGGTAAAACTCACGAGACCGGGCCCTAGCCGGCCAACCATGCTCCAAGCCGGTCCCACACATCCCACACGTCCTTTATTTTTTTTTATGTTTTCCTCATCTCATGGAAACAGGAAACTCCTTGATTTCAACAAAACTCTTTAATTTTAACAAAACTCCTTGGTTTTATCATATTTCCCTAAAATCATGAAAAATATTATCAAAAATAGGAAAACATTGTGGGACGGGCTCCTTGGACGGCCGGCCATGCCTTGACGATGACCGGTCCCACACTTCATGATTCCTTCATTTTTATTATTTTCCTTCATCTCATGAAGGTTTTGACGGTTTCATTAAAAATCCCTGATTTCTTCATATTTTCTCAAATGAGTGCTCAACTGCACGCCAGAAAATATCAAAATTCTCATAATTGAGATACGAACACTTTGACGACGTGAGCATGTTACCTTGACCGACCAAGGTTGGCTCCTTGGCTCACAATGATCCGGTCCCGTGTATCTTCACGGTTTGACCTAATTTGCGCAATTGCACGTATTAGGTACAAAACTCTTCCAAACAACTTGGAACTTCATGAAACGATCATCATTTGATCCTATGACCACCCAGGGCTAGCTTCATGACCCATTGCTCGGTCTCTCATATCTTCATAATTAATTAGGTTTTATTACCTAAGGCTCAAACGAGCATTTTTCGAAAAAATGATTAAACCAGCATTTAATCATTCTTTCATCAACGAATCACCAACTCTTCAAGAGGCCTTGGTATTTGCTCACATGAGCATCTAGGTGCTACATGGTCGACCCACGGTCCCATGAATCCGGTACCTCCTTCATTCCATGGTTAATTTTCAAATAAACCATCAATTGATCAAATTAGAGTTTCTGAGTCCAAGGATCATAATTCCAGATTCAAACACTAATAATTTTATGATGATCTCATGATCAGTGCTCTTATTAATTATACTCGGTTCAACTACCAGTATTTTAATTAATATTTTATTTTGGTCACGCTACCAATAATTCATCAGATGAACAACACTTTCTCAGATGATCAATACTTGCTCAAATCAAGGAATATTGGTTCAACTATCAATATTCAACAAATCAGATTAATACTTGCTCGCCTCAACTATCAACGTGAGAATCATGTCCACGTTCAATTCATGAGTTTCAGAACATTTTACAAAATAATGTTCAACTCAGTAAATACACGGACTCATCGTCCCACTAAATCATGAAGTCAACAACTGACTAAATTAACCACGAGACGTCAATCGTGTCACTTGGGGGAATATCAACTAGGGTTTTGGTCTGGTGATCTGCGACACGTGTGTTCAAACACACTGGAATGTGAGAAAGTCGCGCAATCATTTGAAGGAGTTAACAAATTAGTGGATGGAAAATCAACCAAGTCTCTGCAAGGTGAGCAACTGGTTTCAAACATGATTTCCATTTCCCCACTCTTTTATTCCATAAACTTTCACACTTCATGGGATCATGGTGTCTATAATTCCAGCAATATAAATAAGTCTCTGAATCATGATTGAAACAATAACGAGAAATACAACAAGAATCTCACGTCTCATTGACATCACGGGATCATCAACTCATCAATTGAGCAATTACTCTCAACTGAGCAATTTCAATCATTCAGAACTTATCATATTCAGAATTCACAACACACCTACAATCTTTGATTACCATTGATTCCACACATTTCTCAGCTTCCCTCCTACAGATCAACCCATCCTCTCTTTGTGACCGAATTTACTCTGGAACGACCATTGTCTTGGTTTAGGCCGGAGTACTACAGATTGATCTCTCGAATTCAAAGAACTCTCTTCTTGCAGTGCATCTGTGTGAGGTTGAACATTTTGCTCGGTTCAAGGAGTCTCCTCCGTACGGTCGTCTCCTCAATTCCTTAGAAACCAGCAAATCGTTTTCCCCCATCTACAGATTGGAAACCACAGTGGGAGATTAATCTCTCGGTTGAAACCTCAAATTTTCACAGGATGGTTGGTCTTAGGGCTAATTCAACTACTCCAAACCCAATCCAGAATCTTTCAAACGATGATATTCCTCCTTCTAACGCTACGTCTGACAACATGGAAGATAGAGAATCCCCAACTCTAACTGAGTTGGCACGAGTCTTATAGATCCACACCAGGAACATGGATCTGATGAAAGATACAATGAATCACATACTTGATTTTCTCATCAAACTGACATCCGAGTTTGGCAGAATCTCCGCTCCAGAAGTCCCAGCAACGGGGACTGACTCGCCACACGGTGACTCTCAAAGCAACAATTTCACTACTTATGAGAAGTCGGTAGACCAGGAGATTACACAGTTAGTTGAAAACTTGTGTGAACTCTTACAATTTTCCAGGAAGCAGCGAACAGACACGTTCGTTGCACTCAACCGGATATCATCTGAGGTACCATTAACTTCCTTATCTCCAACAGAAGAGACGTTCACGATGTCTGAGCATTCGATCCACAACATCAAATTTGGAGAAGAGGACCGTAACCGAGCCCTGTACGTAACCGGTTTTATCAAGGACTCTGAATTCAAGAGAGCTCTCGTTGATACAGGCGCTTCTACAAATATTGTCACTATGAAGACTCTCAAAGCATCCAAGTTCCCACAAAATAAGATTGTTCGTCATCCCATCTTGATGATAGGTTTTGAGGGAAGCCAGATCTATACATAGATCTGAAGGTGGGGCCTATTCAATCAAAATCCAAATTCCATGTGATCGAACAAGATCCTGACTATCATATGATACTCGGACGACCGTGGATCCATGACAACAAGGTGGTTCCTTCAACATACCATCAATGCATAAAATCTCTAATCAATAAAAAAATTGTTCGTATTGCGGCTTCATCATCTCCTTACGCCCCGGTCTATAATGTTGAATTCCTTGAGTCTCATAAGAACATCCCCGAACCCCCAAACAAGATTTACAGTGCTCCACTCCCAAGCTGGGAGTCCATCGAAAAGGTTGCAGACAATCCATCATCTTCAGGCATCAAGTCGGCTAAGTCATCTGCTACACCAATTAAGCGTCGCAAGGATCATGTTTCAACTCAGGGATTTAATTTCATCACCAGTCACGATGTTGAGGGGAGAATTATTTACCGACGAAAAGATTAGCAATTAGCAGGGGAGAACGATGTAGAGTCTCCCCACTCCAAAGAATCATGTCAGATTGAATTATCACTCGAAGAAGAAATTCAGGATGCTCCTCGAAAATTATAGGACGACACTGACTCCACTACTTATGATCTCAAAACGATCAACATCGTAATAGAGGATGATCCAAGGCCGATTCTAATTAGCTCAGCACTGTTACCAGAGGAACGAACGGAATTAATAGCACTACTGAAAAAGTATCAAGATGTCTTCGCCTGGACGTACGAAGAAATGCCTGGTCTAGATGATAAATTGGTTACTCATCATCTACACGTCACACCTGGATCCAAAGATGTCAAAAAACCGCCTAGGAAGTTCAGATACGAAGTCGAAGAGCAAATCAAGGTCGAGATTCAGAAACTATTAGCAGCAGGGTTTATCAAACCTATTCAACACCCAACATGGTTGGCGAACGTTGTTACTGTCAAAAACAAAAGTGGTCAAATCAGATATTGTGTTGATTTCAAGAATCTGAACAAATTATGTCTGAAAGATGACTTCCCTTTACCCAACATCAATATGCTTGTAGAAGAAACCAGTGGTCATGGTATACTCTCATTCATGGATGGTTATAGTGGATACAACCAGAACAAAATGTATGAACATGATGCCAACAAAACCACCTTTCGTACTTCTATTGGAAATTTCCACTACATTGTAATGCCCTTCGGATTAAAGAATGCCGATGCTACCTATCAGCGAGCCATGACTTCCATATTCCACGACATGATGCACAAGCAAGTGGAAGACTATGTTGATGACGTAGTGGTGAAGTCGAAGACTCGAGCATCTCACTTTCAAGTTCTAAGACAAGTCTTCGAAAGATGTCGAGAATACAAAATAAAGATGAACCCTCTGAAGTGCTCTTTCGGTGTCTCTTCCGGAAAGTTTTTAGGATTCCTGGTCACAGCAGAAGGAATCAAGGTCGATCTAGACAAGACGAAAGCTATCACCACCATGCCTCCTCCATGCACTATGAAAGAACTCCAAAGTTTCATTGGTAAGGTAAATTATATTCGACGCTTTATTCATGGGTTAGCTCAACTCATTGCTTCGTTCACCCCACTACTGAAGAAAGGAGAAATCTTTACACGGAAAACCGTTCAACAAGAAGCATTCCGAAAAATACAGCAAATACTATTATCGCCTGCTGTCATGAAATCTCCAGTGCAAGGACGACCACTGATACTGTACACGGCCTCTAGTGATGTTGCTATCGGAGCACTCCTTGCTCAAGAAGATGATGAAGGCATCGAACGACCGATCTACTACTTCAGTTGTACAATACGAGATGCTTAAATCCGATACCCAAATGCTGAGAGAGAATGCCTAGCGTTAGTACATGAAATTCAGAAATTCAGACACTGCTTACTCTCCAACAGAGTCGTGCTCGTTTCAAAGGTTGACCCTATAAAGTTTCTGCTGTCAAAGCCATCCTTGATAGGAAGACTAGCAAAGTGGCTACTTCAGATGTTAGAATTTGACATAGCATGTACACCACCTAAAGGAATCAAAGGCCAAGCAGTGTATGACTTACTCGCTGCTTTCCCAGGAGACGATGTAACAGTGTTACATGAAGACGTACCTGGTGAACTTTCAGACATCTTAATCATCAAAGAAAAGACATGGCTTTTATACTTTGACGGTTTCTCCACTCCTAGCAATGACACTGGAGGATCAGGCATAGTGCTAGTCTCTCCATCTAGAGAGGTTTTCTCACATTCGTTCAAGCTGGATTTTCACTGCACCAACAATTCAGCAGAGTATGAAGCCTTCTTACTAGGATTGTATCTAGATAAGCAAGCAGGGGCAACGCACCTCGAAATAAGGGGAGATTCAAAACTACTGGTCAATCAAATGAATGGAACATATTCTCTCAAAGAAGTCACGCTTTCTCCATTCATAACTGAAGCTCAACAATTGTTAACCTACTTCGCTGATGCCACGATCGTCCATACTGGACGAACCAATAATAGGCATGCAGACTGTATGGTAACTCTCGCCTCTAAGATGCAATTTGAAGGATCAGAGAAGACCATTACTGTACAAAGGTGTACAATTTCGTCCACATGGATTGCTCAAACCGAAGACGTTCAAACAGACGATTGGAGAGCACCTATAATTCATGAACTGAACAGTTCTCTTTCAGAATGGAAAATCAGTCTCAAAGAACTAAAGTATTATTTCTTACTTCATGGATCATTATACTATCGGAACTCAGATGGGTCATTATCACGTTACCTTGGAAATGACGAAGCGTACGAACAACTCAAGCGTGTACATGAAAAAACGTGCGGACAAACACTAGTGATAACGCTTTACATAAAGCTTCAAAGAATGGGATACTATTGGCCTTCCATGGAGGCTCAATCAAGAATGCTGCAGAAGTCATGTCCCAATTTTCAGACGCCTCCTCATCCCTTAGAAGCTCTGACAGCCCATCACACTGGGGACTGGAGGGAACCCTACCTCAAATATCTCCGGGACAATGAATTTCCATCAAAAAAGAAATAAACAATCAAACTCATTCAGAGAGCTAAGAGATTTGTCTTTCTTGATGGAATCTTATACCGCAAAAGCTTTGGTGGGAACTTACTGAAGTGCTTAGTTGAGCATGAAATCCCAATGATTTTAAAGGAGATGCATGACGGAGAGCATCAAGGGAAAAGGAAATTATTTCTCCAGATTCATGAGAATTATTATTGGCCGACCATGGAAGACGATCCAGCAGCACACGTTCAAAGGTGTCATCAATGCCAAGTCCATGGTAACCTCATTCACACTCCCTGTCTTCTATTAAATTCTGTGAATAGTCCATGGCCTTTCTATAGCTTGGGACTGGATATCATCGGGAAAATCAATCCATCATCTTCGAAGCAGCATGAATACATCATCACTGCAACTGAGTATTTTACCAAATGGGTTTAAGTTATTCCTCTCTGAAGCACCACTGGAGTCACGATTGCAGCCTTCATCAAAGAATATATAATATGAAGATTTGGTGTTCCCAAACACATTGTCACTAATAATGGAACTCCTTTTTCCAACAAGCACGTGACAAAATTACTCGAGGAATACGACATAAAACAAATTTTCTCCACACCGTACTATCCTCAAGGAAATGGGCAAGCAGAGAGCACAAACAAAAATTTGGTCCGGATTCTCAGCCGAATAGTTCATGATAATCCTCGAACCTGTCATGAACAGTTGCCTATGGCTTTATGGGCTTATCGAACCGCGCCAAGAAGCTCAATCGGAACTTCACCATATTCTCTCGTCTATGGAGCTGACGCCATACTACCGGCAGAAATCAAAATTCCTTCAGCACGGATTGCAACATCCAGTGGTGTACAATGGGACGAAGTCGAAGTGTCCAACTCGAGAATTGCTGAACTGGACATGCTCAAGTCGAAGCGGGCTAAGGTGGAGAAATATGTAGAAACCTATAAACAAAGAATATCCAGAGCCTACAACAAAATGGTATGACCTCGAACATTTCAAGTAGGGGATCTGGTATTAAAGACAGCAAAGCACATTCAACAAGACATGCCTACTCAAAAGTTCTCTCCGAAGTGGGAAGGACCATATGTGGTTATCAAGGCAGTATCCAGTGGATATTACAAAATCTTAAAGATTGATAGAGGAGGGAAGGAAACATAATCAATGGTAAATGGCTCAAAGCATATTACGCCTAATCCATAGAAAATGATTACCTTTTCATCATTTCATCATTGCAAACATTTTCAAAAATGTAATTTTGGTTCCTCAAAAGAGAATTCAAATTCTCCTTTGTTCATTAAACATTTCATAAATGAGCAAAATTCATTCGTACCATGATCAATTATTCCACCAGAAACTGAAACCGATTCAAAAATAACAATCATAAATGCTCACTCAGATCAAACCATCCAGCAGTGGATAATCCCTATAAGAAACTTTGTCAAGTTTCTTCTGAAAGATCCTAGTCTTTGCCTTCAAATCCTAAACTGCCTTCTCAACCCTGGCAGATTCCAGAACCAATATCTTCTCCTCCTCCAATAAAGCAGTGGTTACGGAAATTGCATAAGTAGCCTCCGTCGCCTTATGAATCTTGATTATCTCAAGTCAACGACGTAGCCAGCTCACATTGAATCGCAATGTCTCTCAGTTTGAGATCATTTCATCACATTCATGCAGCTCATTGTTTTTGATATCTCGCAAGCGCATCTGGTTCATTTCCTCAATAATTGGCAACAACCCAACTACCATGGTTAAGTGAGTTAGAAGAAAGCCTTTCCATACCTCTGTAGTGGCAATGTGGCCATACTTCTTCCAGATCTTAGTATACAGAAGCGCATGATGTTTGGGAATGACGAACCCGCCAACCACTTCATTATCCGGGAAAGTATTAATCAAAGGGGCTTAAATGGGATTCCAGCTGTGGGATATTCACAAGCATGAACACTGCCTCCTGTCCCCACAGATTTTGTAGACTCTTTAATGACCAGGTCATTGCTATCTACAACCTCGACAGTCACAGACTTTCCGCTCCTTCTTCGTCTGGCATCGACGACGACGCGAACATTTGCCTAATAAAATGAAGGAGTATTTAATTTCGATGGAGCACAGTGGAATCTTAAGAGTTAAGAGATTACTTACAGATGATCCAGCCTCAGCACGAGATGACCTATATCGGACATGAGATCTAATAGTTCGCTTGGTTCGAGAAGAAGCATTCATCTGATGATCCTGCAATAAATCATTTGCTTATGATCAATTATCTTGATCAGACAAAGATGAAAAGGAGATGCAACTTACTGAAGTGGACTCTACTATTTTACACTTCAACTGAGTATCATCTTGAGAATAAATATTGTTGCTTGACATGGAGGCAACAAGGTATGATCAAGAAGTCTCTGCACGATGAAACTAACTCAGGAATGGAAGAAATATTTGTGCAGACGATGGAATCAAAGTCTTGAAGATATATGTTAGATACAGTGGAGGTTTATCTTCTGTGAATGGTCAATTCAGTTGCGGGTTTTACTGAAACCCTAAGATACCAGCAAGGGCAACACTGAAGACGCGGAGAAAAAATCAACCGGGGACTGACGAAAGCTGCATACTGTCAAGGTTACACGGATTCATGTGTAACACGTGTTCTCTCAACCCACGCAACACGTATCTCAGTACTATCTGCAAATGGAAATCATTGAGGTGAATCGAAGGCCATGGTGAATTACGGGGCGCGAACATTGGTTCGTTTTATTCAATTCAGGAAGAACCGACATTAATAAAAGGTTTTCTCGTTCAAAGGAAATTCCAGATCAGAAGAAAACCTATTTAAATCATCAAAGAAATATCTACTACGAAGCCTAAAGAACATTCAAATGTTTCAAAAAGGAAAAGAAGAATGAAATAAAGCTACTCGTCAGACTCATCCAAATCATCATATTCATCATCACTGTCCTTCTTGTCATCCGAGTTGTCATCACTATCTTCCTCATCATCAGAATCAGTGTCGATGGGTTTCAGATAAGCTTCGGGATCATCATCTGAGTCCGAGTCCTCTGCTTCAATTTCGACTTCAATTTGCTTCATGGTCCTTTGGAACTTTCTTTCATGTCGATTAGGCCTAATCTTGCGCTCTGGTACCTCCCATACATCTTCTTCAAAATCATCAGCATCAGAGTCAGAAGGCCTCCTGTCCAAGAACTGACGCTTCTCCTCAAACCTTTATATCTTGCATCGGATCCGATCCTTTTCACGCTGACGAGCCTTTTTTTCATCATTCTCAGCTTTTCTTTTCCTAAGTTCAGCAAAAGTGACCATTCGTTCATTCAAGGGTATGCTAGGCTTCGATCCTTCATCCTGAGTATCCCTAGCATTCGATTTTGCTATAGGAGCTTTGGAATCCTCATCAGAATAGCTAGAGGAAGAAGAGGAACACCAGTAATTATAATCTCTGTTGTCGGACATTTTCTGAAATCAGAAGCACAAAAGATTACCAACTTGCAAATAGGTCCATCGGAAAAAATGGTAACTCTTAACTCTTACCTTTTACGCTTCCACTAACAGTAGTGATAGTAATGCTAGAGTTAACACCTCAAAATCTTTCGTTTCTTCGAAACCTACAAAAGACGTTCAAAAAACTCAGATTTTTCATAAAATCATGAATATTTCTACTGTGTGAACATTCACCATGGAATATGAAAACTAAAACATTATTTCATCATAAATAATTGTTTATGTCTAAGTAATACTACACAAAACTCAAGTTTTGATTTTAAAGAAAATAATATATATTTGTATATATATATATATAAAAACGTGATTTACTCACGTAAATAAAAAAAATTGACGTGAGCAAGGCTCACGAAAAATAAAATTTGTGGATACGCCACGGTTTCAAAAAAAATAATCATGAATAGACCATGGTTTTACAAAAAAAATCTTTTCCTTCGTATCGTCATACGACTTCGAAACAAAGGTTTATTCCAATTTTGTGAAAAACTCACGCATTATAAGATAAAGTTTTGATTTACATGAAAGCATATAAACAAAATTTTATCACTGGACACAAGTTCACATATAAAGAAGAAAACTCTTTCTTCGTATCATCGTCATTCTTTAAAACGAGGGTTTATTTCGGTTTCGTGAAAATTCACCTTTTCATGACAAAACTTTGGTTCACATGAAAGCTCATAAACATAGTTTTATCACTGGACCTAAATATTCATATGTAAAGAAAAATCTCTCCTAAATCAGGGATTATTATTAGTTTTCAAAACTAATGATCAAACGAACATACGTTTTCAAAAACGAAGGTTTTCAACAAAACCCACACTCATGCATGCACATACATATAACTTTATCATGATAAAGATATGAACAACTCATAGAATTCATGAACATAAGCAAACATCATGATCAATTTTTTTTTACCTGGTCGGCGCCGGCGAAAGTTGGCCGGACGGTGGCAGCGACGCCCGGACAACGGCAACATCTCCGGCAAATTTTTTCTCCTATTTGCTCCTATGCTCAGGCGTGAAGAATATGAAGGGATCAAGGTGGTTTCCGGTTGTGGGAAAGAAATAAAAAAAAAAGGGGATTAATTCCCTTTTATATCAAATTTTATTTCCAAAACCTAATTTTCTAAGGATTTCCTTATTGGGCCCGGCCCGCGAATCCTAAACGACCAAGGTCCCGTCATCCAAATCAGCGGTTCAACATCAATTTATGTTCACCAAACGACGCTCTATCATGCCAATGAGATCTTCATTCAAGTCATGGTATGCTCATACTATCGAAATCCGGTAACGTCTTAACTTACAACTAAGTTCAATTGCTTATATTGTTTATGACCGTAAAATCACCATTCAATGCTAACCGAGGAACACGGCTTTCCTCAATAAGCATGGGAATTAATGTAGATGGTGGATTTTCGAAAAAGGCTAAAATCGTAAACCCATAATTGTACGAACCTCTGATCCAGCAGTCAGACGTGAGTATTGAGACACGGATCTCTCATCGAATCCTCTGACTGAGAATACTTTCTCTCAGAGTACATGCAGATATGTAGTCTCACGGCTAGACAACAGCATATCTCATGAATACTGAACATTTCAGTTATTATTTCTATATAGTATCATAAGATGGACGGCTCCTAGACAGCTTGCTCTGCTAGTATAGAGCGATAACGTCTTCAGGATACAAACAACGAGTTTACCCTGACTATATAAAGGGTATGAAGCTCCAGCAAGCTCATATCGGAATAGTTAATGCTCCTAGACATCTTGCTCTGCTAGTATAGAGCCATAAGTTAATTATTCCTAAATTCCTGGATTCATCCAAAGAATTTCCGAAAATATTCAAATATTTTCGCAGATATTTCATTACTACAAACCATGGTTCTTCCCAGCAGAAATCCATGGGTTAGTAATAAATATTTAATGCACGGGCATCTGGGCTACCTCTGAGTAAGCCTTGTCTCAAAAGGTGCAAGTGTATTCAACGATGATGCATTAACAATCACCGCACGAACGAGTATTTCAAAATACGACGAAACGATGAACCTATGAAAAAAGGGAAAAAATAATAAATAATCAATATATTGACCAAGGCGCTGGGAGCATGGGCCCACTGACTGGCCAACCGTGCCATGGCCAATCCCACACCAGTTTTATATTTTATTACATTTTTATTATTTTCCTTGATCTGATGAAAATTCTTTCATTTGAACAAATATCCTTCATTTTGAGGAAACTCCTCAATTCCGTGGTGCTTCCTTCGCACGGAGGAAATAATATAAAATTAGGGAAAACATTATGAGGCGTGACCATTGGCCAACCGGCCATGCCTTGGTCCCAGCCGGCCCCACACCTCATGGTTCCTCATTATTTTATTATTATTTCCTTAATTTCATGAAAACTCCTTAATCTCATGATATTTCCTTGGTCCCATGAAAAATAATATAAAATCAGGGAAACCCGTGTGACCAGGACCTAGCCGGCCGACCAAGCCCTAGGTGGCCTCACACGTCCCATTTTATTATTATTACATTTTTCATGTTTTCACAATCCCATGAAATTCCTTGATTTCATGATATTTCCTTCAAATTATGAAAAATCCTTCAAATCATGAAATAATACATAAAATTAGGGAAAACGCACGGGACCGGGCCCTAGCCGGCCAACCATGCTCCAAGCAGGTCCCACATGTCCCTTTTTTTTATGTTTTCCTCATCTCATGGAAACTGGAAACTCCTTGATTTCAACAAAACTCTTTAATTTTAACAAAACTCCTTGGTTTTATCATATTTCCCTAAAATCATGAAAAAATATTATCAAAAATAGGAAAACATTGTGGGACGGGCTCCTTGGCCGGCCGGCCGGCCATGCCTTGGCCATGACCGGTCCCACACTTCATGATTCCTTCATTTTTTATTATTTTCCTTCATCTCATGAAGGTTTTGACGGTTTCATTAAAAATCCCTGATTTCTTCATATTTTCTCAAATGAGTGCTCAACTGCACGCCAGAAAATATCAAAATTCTCAGAATTGAGATACAAAAACTTTGACGATGTGAGCATGTTACCTTAACCGACCAAGGTTGGCTCCTTGGCTCACAATGAGCCGGTCCCGTGTATCTTCAAGGTTTGACCTAATTTGCGCAATTGCACGTATTAGATCCAAAACTCTTCCAAACAACTTGGAACATCATAAAACGATCATCATTTGATCACGTGACCACCCAGGGCCGGTTTCATGACCCCTTAGTCGGTCCCTCATCTCTTCATAATTAATTAGGTTTTATTACCTAAGGCTCAGACGAGCATTTTTCGAATAAATGATTAAACCAGCATTTAATCGTTCTTTCATCAACGAATCACCAACTCTTCAAGTGGACTTGGTATTTGATCACACGAGCATATGGGAGTTTCATGGTCAACCCACGGTCCCATGGATCCCGTTCTCCTTCATTCTATGGTTAATTTTCAAATAAACCATCAATTGGTCATTAATTGATCAAATTAGGGTTTCTGAGTCCAAGGATCATAATTCTAGATTCAAACACTAATAATTTTATGACGATCTCAAGATCAGTACTCTTATTAATTATACTGGGTTCAACTACCAGTATTTTAATTAATATTTTATTTTTTCACGCTACCAATAATTTATCAGATAAGCAACACTTGCTCAAATCAAAGAATGTTGGTTCAACTATCAATATTCAACAAATCAGAGCAATACTTGCTCGCCTCAGCTATCAACGTGAGAATCATTCCCACGTTCAATTCATGTGTTTCAGAATATTTTACAAAATCATGTTCAACTCAGTAAATACATGGACTCATCCTCCCATGAAATCATGAAGTCAACAACAGACTAAACTAACCACGAGACGTCAATCGTGTCACTTGGGGGGATATAAACTAGGGTTTTGGTTTGGAGGTGTACGGCACATGTGTTCAAACACACGATAGAATGTGAGCAAGTCGTGCAATCAGTTGAAGGAGTTAACAAAGTAGTGGATGGAAAATCAACCAAGTCTCCGCACGCTGAGCAACTGGTTTCAAACACGATTTCCACTTCCCCACTCTTTGATTCCATAAACTGTCACACTTCATGGGATCATGGTGTCTACAATTCCAGCAATATAAATAAGTCTCTGAATCATGATTGAAACAACAACGAGAAATACAGTAGAACCTCTATAAATTAATACTCACTAAAATAATAATCTCGCTAAAATAATAAAATTTCTTAGTCCCTTCTTGTGCCTATAGTGCTAAAATAATAATTTCGATAATATAATAATTTAATACGTTTCAAAAATCTCCCTTAAGTATTTATTGGTCCCAAATATTATATAAATTAATATTTACTAATAAGAAAATTTAAAAGGTTTTTATACGTATCAAACTTTAGGAAACTATGAATCAATAGTTACGTTGCTTGTTTTTCTTTGAAGTTCAAATCTAATTGTATTTCATCCCTAATAGTTCATAATGCACTCATAACACCCGGATTTGCATTATTATATTGCAACAAATTCTATTCCAATGAATGAATATTTAATTGTTTGTAGTCACTTCAAATTCCAAGTCGTTCAAATTAAATGAGTCAAATTCAATTTGTTGACGTTATCAATAGGAAATATTCTCTAAATTAATATATTATTAATTTATAGATAATTTAACATCTCTTTAAATTAATAAAATTTAGTGGTCCCAAGGCTATTAAATTATATAGGTTTAACTGTACAACAAGAATCTCACGTCTCATTGACATCACGGGATCATCAACTCATCAATTGAGCAATTACTCTCAACTGAGCAATTTCAATCTTTCAGAACTTATCATATTCAGAATTCACAACATACCTACAATCTTTGATTACCATTGATTCCACACATTTCTCAGCTTCCCTCCTACAGATCAACCCATCCTCTCTTTGTGACCGAAATTACTCTGGAACCGCCATTGTCTTGGTTTAGGCCGGAGTACTACAGATTTATCTCTAGAATTCAAAGCACCCCCTTCTTGAAGTGCATATGTGTGAGGTTGAACATTTTTCTCGGTTCAAGGAGTCTCCTCTGTACGGTTGTCTCCTCAATTCCTTAAAAACCAGCAAATCGTTTTCCCCCATCTACATGATGGAATTTCTTTTCGTAGTTTCAAGCAACCCCACATACTTAATGGACGTATCTATCCGTACTATTCTTAGCACAACCAATTACCTAAATGAGATAGTGGAACTTCAAATTGCATTATAGTTGGGGGTCTCCTCGAAATGGACACTTGAATCACATTCTGATACTAATCTCGACTGTGTACTGATGAGAATTCCTGGTCAGGCTTGGATTTTTAATGGGAGGGTCCCAAGTTCATTCCACAATAAAGTTTTCAAGCATCGAAAGGTTCACTCTAGGTTTACTGCCATGTGTTTTGTTCCTTGTCAATTTATTGAAGCTACACAGGTGACGGGACAACTATATTTTCCCCTGGTATACAAAGTCAAGACTATTGCAAGTGGTGCTTATATTGGTGCCTCCTCAACAAAGAGTTATGAAGACAAGGGGCAAGTTTACCTTGGGGGAAGAAATACTCAGGATTAAACTCTATAGGTTCATTTTGAGTGTGTAATTACAACTTTGAGAATCACATGTAGTCTACAAAGACGGCAGGCGAAGGATGGGCTTGGTATGAAAGTGTTTATGGACCTCACATTGGATTTCAGTGGCATTATGAGTTCTGGTCTTCTGATGCGTGCCTTTCCAACTGTCGAGCTGTTTCTTTTCACTTCCATCCTTGAGGACAAGGATGTTTTCAAGGGGAGTGGAATGTCATGTACCTGTTAATGAATGGAAGTTTCCATATCTTAATATAGTCTATAGTTAGCTTAATTGTAACGGGTGGTTGAGATGTGACCACGTGGAGGGTTAGTATTCGTTAGATATTTGAGAGAGAAACCTAGATATATAAGTTAGGGATGTTGTAATGAAACGTTCATCGAATTATTAATCAATTTAGGACTTTTGTTCTTCAGGATGTGTTCATTTGAACCAGATAGGCTCGATTATTCAGAATTGGTATAGGTTTATCCTCAATCTATCAACCCCACCTTGTTATTGTACTCAGGTACATGACACACTACAAACTCAATTTCATCCCTTCTTGTGCACCAAATTTGATTCTCAAACAAACCCAACTTCTCAATTCACTGTTTAACATCAAACCCTAGATTAAATTTTATCAGTAATTCACCCAATCTTGAGTATTCATCATTCCTACACATCCACGAACCCATTGTTAGAATCCACCATCAATTCATCCTTCTTGAACTCGAATCCGTGAACCTGATCTTGCAGTGAGAAGAGCTCTTGGAAACATCATAATGGGCTAGCCGACTTGAGCCTGAGACAATTTTTGTTATTTTGAATCTGAAGTCGACCTAGACTAGTAAGTTATAAGGAACCAGGACTTACGCACCCACTATTTTAGATAACATGTACCAGAAACGGCATCCCCTTTAGGACTTGTGTGCTTACCATCTTCGCCTCCATCAACGCCGGATGCCTCCAAGTAAGGAATTTAGCTCTTAATTCTCTTCTGTTTCACCACATGACTCCAAAACACCTATGAAACTCAAAACAACCATAAGATACACAATTTACAAGAAAAATAGCAAAGAAAGCATAATCGATTGATATTAAATCAAGGTGTTTAAGACACCTATCAGAAAAAAGTATATCCAATCTATGAGAATATATTCTCTCTTGATTATTATTATTTCCATAAATAAGGTGAAAGCACGAGGGGTACCAAGTCTACCACTAACTTTCGTTCGTCAACTTGTATCGACAAAACCTAATACAATTGCAAGTATAGTAACTTAATGATCCTTGACAATACATATGTAGATTTTATATCTATATCTCTTATCAATTAGTATATATATAGATAAGGAGTCCGTGAACCTGGTTGTTAATGAAAAAGCGGGGTTCTAACAACCACACCCAATATTTCGTTAGGAAATCTATATGGAGTAACTCCAATATAATTCCGAGAGAAACAACTAGACATTCAGACACAAACAAGGAAATATATCCAAGAGTTATATCTCTATTTCTCAATGTAATCACCAAATCAAACATATGGAATCCGTGAGCCTGATTATTATGAGAAACAACTTGAACGGTACCAAAGACCAATGTTCAAGTGTTAATCAATTTTAATCAACAACCAAAGGTTGGATTTACCAATTAATTGAACTACGCACAACCTGTGATTGTATTTCAATTATATTAACAAATATAATGCGGAAAAGAAATAACACAGACACCATAAGTTTTATTAACGAGGAAACCGCACATGTAGAAAAACCTCCTACACGAGGAAGACCATCTTGGTTATGGGAAGGCCTTATCTAATTATGCGCCAGGCGCCATTAGTGATTCTAGGTGTGAGTGCTCTGCATGGTAGTTGTGAGTCGTCCAGCTTATATATGGACTATTATACATCTTTGAAACTTAGCGAATGAAAAATGTAAACCTTACCTTCTTCCTTAAATCCTTCTGCAATTTCTGTCTCTAACAATGTCTTCTTATTATCCCCCTAATTCGTCTAATTATTCTCCCAATCCTCTATATTCCTCTATCTATCCCGACTCATCTGTATCCTTAGAGATCCAAACTATTCCTGATAATCCAATTTGAAGTGGGTTCACTACAAGTAGTATCAGAGCAGTCGATTCTGCGGCTGCAAACATGAAAATCCTAACAGAAAGTGAAGAATTATCTATCAGAGTTGAATTATTAGAACTAGTTTTAACTGAGATATCTAGAGTGTTGGGTGATTGGAACAGTAAACCATCTCCGAAGTTTTTAGCTGGATGGAAGGAATTTTTTATAACAGAAACAAGAAATCTTTTACTACTGGAACATGGGATATATGTGGGATAATCGGTTGACGAGGATTGGAAATCTAGTTTAATAGAAAGATTCGAATTAGTTGGATCGGTGCTGAAGCAAGCGACGCTGATTGAAAAATTAATTGATGAAAAACTTGAAGAAACTCCAATTGATTCAAGTTCAGAAAGAAATCTCTACCAAAAATCTTCAACTCCTGGTGCAACAGATGATGGTAATTTTCAAACTAGTTTTAAGTCTCTTTTCTCTATAACCGATGGATCTAGTGCTACTAATGAAGTTCAGGAATACAAGGAGAAATTGAATTTTATAGATTATCAAGAGGGTAAACCCTTCATTTTTGAACATAGTTCTCTTAATAATGTTTTGAATTCTAAAGTTAAAAAGGTTACAAATGCTGAGGTAAAGGATTTCAAACTCATTAAGAGGTTTTATTATTTGGCCGGTGTTTATGAATTTGGTTTTGATTCAATTACTTCATTTCTTTTGCACTTTATGTTTGCTCAAATTTAATGGATGAATTTGATAGAAATTATGTATATGAGCTGAATTCTAAGAATGGGTACTTGTCAGATTCATGATTTCGATGTCAAATTGCTTGTATATTGGCTAATGGTAGTGTTTCTAGTACCACCTGGCAGTTGTTTGTTATAATACTTTTAATGGATATTGTGTGTTGTAAGCACAAATTTCTTTTTAACCACACACTGCCGACTGTGTTAATTTCTTACCATTCATTCAAATCTGCGGATAAAGTATTTGATCGTGGAAAATAATTTCAGCCTATTCAAAGGGTTATCACTCACCAAATAGCTGGTGAACAATCTTCTTATGTTGGCGTCAACCTTACTAGTAGCATATTTGATCGTGGGAGAAAAATTAAATCAATGAGAAGGTATTCTTTATTTGATGGTGATTACAAATTCTGTTTTGATTGGGTGTTTAGTTCTAGTTTATTCATTCTTAATATGAGTTCAGTTTCGATGACTTACTATAATGGAAAATTTACTCAAGAGCTTATTAATAAGCATGGTGTTGAATCTGATTCACTGTTTCACGATTCAGTCTGATGGGTGTTGGCTAAAACTGGTAAAATGCTTATATTGGACACAACTAGGATTTTGAATATAAATGTTTATTTCTATCTTTTTTTCGATGATACTTGCTTATTATTTGATCGAGGAAAATGTGCGGTTATCTCCTCTTTTTCTTGCTGGAAATTGCCTATTCGATTGCTTCTTAGCTTTGGGTATGAATCAAATAACCGGGTTACACATTCACAAGGTCTTGTGTGTGTTGTTAATCATACTGACATTCCAGTGGATAGTAAGTTGTTTGTTAACATGTCTGTGAGAGATGGATTTTGGTTACTCTTGTTAGATAGAGTAGTTGTTATTGATCAGGATGGTCAGTTATTAGTTCAAATGTCTGGGATTCAATCATAGAGTTTTATAGCTGATACTTTTGTTGAGTTTTATGTTTATCCTCTAAAGACGGTTCTCATACTTGTTCATAGCTATTTTGAACATTTGAGAAGATATTGTTTCTTACAGGAACTATTAAGTAACTGGTCAGAGAGTGTTATCAAGAGTTTCAATGATGGTGTTTGTTTAGATGGACTTATTATGGAAGCTTATACCTCAACTAATACGTTGTCTACCCACTTCAAGTCTCGAATTCAAGTGGGGTGATGCTTGTTCAAACTGCTGACAGTGGTTATCGGGATAAGTTAATTGTGAAATTTTCACAAACAAATAATTCTAGCATGGGTAAGACAAGTTACAAAGTCAGGGTTGATGAATATGTATTCATTATCATTATATTTGCTCGCAGGATTTTTGATCGAGGAAAAGAGTTCAAACTTATAAACTGGAATTTTTGGTTTGCTAACTGTGTTTCCAATTTTGAGTATGATTTTTATGAGTTTTTAAGAGGATGGGATAATCAAGTGCTTGTTCAACAGCCAACTCTTATATGGGTGTATCGGTCTGAACTGTTGTTTATGAATTCGTATGTGTTGGTGTTTGTTGTAACTGGTGATTGTGGTGATAACGGTTATCTTTCTGTGGAAAAAGTGCAGAGAAACAATGTATACCATAGTACTTTCACTCCTCCGTTAGGTAGAACTCTCGGGAGTGTATTATGGAGTTGGTATGGTGTTGAAGCTTATACTCTCTTGCAGCTCTAACTTGGCTTATCTTCTGCTACAAGGGTCTGCTATGATGAATTGTTGAAGGTTATTGGTGGTTTAGTGAACGTAGAGATGTATCACAAACCTTATCACTGGAATTTAAATACCTATTCACGTTTATTTTGGCTATTCTCACATTTTCAGCTGGAATTATATGCATTTCACCTCATTTATGTGCTTGGATATCAATTGGTACTATGAAATCACTTCGTTACTCACGGTTGTTGTTCATCTGCAATTCGCAGCAATTCTCATGAGGAAACACAGTTGGAACTCGGGTACTGTTATTGGATTTTTATGTATATGTTTGTACCTTTTCTCTCTATATCTCATCAGTACTCCTTTGCCACTAGCTGGTTTAAACACTTTTGCCAAAATTCCGGGGTTATATAGTTCAATGCATTTTGGAAGAGATAGAATTTATGTCCATCAACTATGGGGTTTATGGTACAGACGTTATAGATGGACGAAATTATTTCGGGTGATGATACTGCCAGTTTCTCTTGCAACTGTAGAAACTGTATTTCTTGGTTAGATTGGTCGTTTTGATATGACTTCTCCAAGTCCATTTCGCACTAATGTTTCTGCTGTCACAATATTCATAGTACTCACAGATGTGGTGAGGAACTTTACTATAGTTCTTGTGCAGCCAAACGATACAACCTCTATTTTTGACATTAAAGAATTGGTGAATAGGTTGTTTCATCTCAGCGTGTATAAAGTCCAGAATGAATTCACAACTGGTGATTTTATTAATCATAGACTTATCTTTTCTGGCGGTAATGGGACCCTAACCATGAGTCCTGCTAGAGGTATTACCTCCATTAGTGTTTATCCAGTTGAGAATTGTGTGGATTCTGCACGTGTTTACTGTTGTGAGGCTAGCATAGACAAGATTAGTTCATTGAGGAAATTTCTATATGGAGCTACTACCTGGTATCGTCATCTTATGTCACAATTCATGGAACAGTGGATTGATGGGCATGGAATTCAGGTGTTGAAGAGCCTCTCTGGAGTGATCATATTGTGGCTACTAATCTTCTAATGCTAGTTAGATGGAACTACTACTACCATGGATTCACCAAAATGGTAAGATATTTTCTTCCATCCATTGTGGCTTTGAAGATGTAACCATGTATGCTACCATAATGTACCCACAATGATGAGAAGAGGGATGGGTAACTCAATTCTCATTCTTGAGGACAAGGATGATTTGGAGGAGTGGGTATTTTTCATGAACCTACACGAGGAAGACAATCTTGGTTATGGGCAGGCCTTATCTAATTATGCGCCAGGCGCCGTTAGTAATTCTAGGTATAGTTGTTCATGTGAGTGGCTCGTGCTCTTCACGGTAGTTGTGCGTCGTCCAGCTTATATATGGACTATTGTACATCTTTGAAAATTAGCGAATGAAAAATGTAAACCTTACCTTCTTCCTTAAATCCTTCTGCAATTTCCGTCTCTAACAATGTCTTCTTATTACCCCCCCCCCTAATTCGTATAATTCTTCTCCTAATCCTCAATATTCCTCTATCTATCCCAAATCATCTCTATCCTTAGAGATCCAAACTGTTCCTGATAATCCAATTTGTAGTGGGTTCACTACACCCCTGGACCTAGTCCAGATTTGAACACCACACTGTCTTAAGCCACTACAAACACTTTCCAACTACAAGTTAACTTCAGACTAGAATGTAGTTGAGTCCTAACCAAATCTCACACCGATTAAGGTACAATCGCGTTCCTTATGCTTATGAATCCCAGAAAGACTCTACGCACTTGATTCCCTTAGCTGATCTCACCCACAACTAAGAGTTGCTACGACCTAAAGTCGAAGACTTTATGAACAAATCTGTTTACCACATAAAAGTTTATTCTGATAGATAAATCTATCTCCCACAGAAATACCTACGAATTTTTTGTTCCGTCTTTCAATAAATCAAGGTGAATAGGAACCAATTGATAAACAAGTCTTATATTCCCGAATAACATCCTAGAAATATCAATCACCTCATAATAACTTAACTATATGGTCGTAGAACAAGTTATTGTGGAATCACAAAGAATGTGACAAAGAGCTTTGTGATTACTTTTTATATCTTACCTATCGGAGATAAATCTCGAGCAAATCTTAGAGAAGATAATACTCAACATGTTAAAACAAGTAAGATCAAAACACGCAACTACAGAGAAAATAGTTGGGTATGGCTTCAGAATCCCAATGAAGTCTTTAAGTCGTCAACCTATAATGGTTTTAGGAAAAACCTAGGTTAAATGAGAATCAACTCTAGTTGCAACTAGTATCACACAGGAGGTGTGGTGGGGATTAGGTTTTCCAGTTGCTTGAGTTTTCCTTTATATAGTCTTTAAATCAGGGTTTGATAGCTTTAAAACAAAGCAATCAATATTCACCGTTAGATAAAATCCTGATTTAAGATTCAAGCTAAGTTTGCTTAAAACCAAAGAAATATGTTTCCACTGTTAGATGGTCTTAGATTGTTACACACAAATGAAATATACCTTCATTTAGATATGGGTAACCGTACCTAAACGTGTAAAATTATTAGCTCAATAACAGTTAACCGAAGTTACCCATATGAACACTTTTGTATTAACCAAATTCATCTAACACTTATAGATCAATTGATAATCAAATGAATCTAATTGTGTTACTTATCGAGTTGTTCAATTGTTTATATTCTCATAGAAGTATACAAGACACAATTGAAACAAAATCGGATTGATTCAAAAGAATCAGTTCATGAACACTTTAGCCACTGTTTGCAAAGATTGCATTCTTTAATATATAAATGTATTTGTTCATGAGTATGAAATCATACTTAACCGATTTTAGAACTTAACCTCATAAGTTTGTAAACGGGTACGCAAACCTAAGTTCCGGACTTTGATTTTTTCCGACAGTTCGCAAACGGGTACCCATACTGTCATTCCAGACCGAATTCAGGTGAAACAATTTGAAAATGGGTATGCAAACTTGGTTCCCGGACTTTGACAGTTAAAACCGTTTGCATATGGGTATGCATACTTGGTTCCCATACCTAAATCATACTTACAACAGTTTGCATACGGGTATGCATACTTTTCTATGTCAAGACAATAGTTAATCATTCTAAACTCCCAGTTCAATCATTGAAACATCCTTAAAAGACGACAATAGATGTCTCACACAAACTATTAACTTATAAGTAATTTTCAAGTGATCGAATGATCAATACAAAACATTTCGAGTCTACATCAAATGACTGTCTCACAAATCGTGTAAGATGTTACAAGGCGATTTTCACATGATCATCTTTTGACTTATTATTTAGTTTCCAACAAATAAATTGTTTCCAACTAACCTCGTCAAGAATAATGATGAATGTAGTTAAAGAAAAAATCTTTCCAACATATATTTCGAGAAAGATATAAGCGAGTTAAACTCAACTCGAAATATCAAATGTGTATAATGTAAAAGTCTATATAGCCATACAGCTTAGTCTCAATAGGAGATAGAATATAATAGACTTCTGAGTGATAGATGAGTTTAAGTCTCCACATACCTTTTGTTGATGAAGTTCCTCCAAGCTTTCCTCAGTAGATCTTCGTCTTAAATCGATGAATGCCATAAATTCTAAAGCTCAACTACACATTCTATCCAAATCCGAGACATAGCTATAAGTAGACTAAAAATCAAGACTAATAGTTTTGACACCTAAACTTGAAAAACAAGCTTGAGATAGAAATGTTTGCGAGTTCAACCGAGCAGTGTGATAAGTGCATAATTCATATGATTTTAGTGTCCATTCCATACTTGTTATTATTCTTGCATATTTTCGTATTATTACTCTCGTTTTCTCTTATTTTCCTATATTAGGTGAATCATCCAAAAAGGAGCTACAAAGTTCTGAACATATCTAGGAAGAGAAGTATTCCAAGTATCCAAGTTCCCAAGTCCAAGAGAAGTGGAAGACGTGCGACGAAAAGGAGCAAAACGCTCAAAATCAAGAGACGGTCCAAAGACCATGCTTAACTCATTCAAATTAAGGATTTATCATCACCATCTTGAAGAGAATTGAAAGAGGAAAAGAATTCAAAAATAATGAGGTCATTCCGAGTTCGGACGAAGAAGTTGTGGCCAAAACAAGTTTTTTATCCAATACCGAAGACAAGCAAGTATGCATACCTTGGAACGAATTTTCAGTATGCGTACGGGTATGCATATTTATTTCCCCTGGATTTTAACTGAAATTTAAGTATGCATACGGGTATGCATACATTGGAAGGCCAAAAACTCACGGTTGGGTCCTTATTTCGTTTTTTCGGGTTGGGTTCTTGAACCGAACTAAATTCTTGAAGGCCAAGCAATGTAAACCTATAAAAATAGGTGTTAGGTCATAAATGAAATATCATAAAAGGATCACGAAATTGTAAGTCTTGGAGAGGATAAACATCACACGGATCGAAAGCTAGGGTTTCAGAGCGGTTCTTCAATCGAAACGATATCTCTAAACTTTTATTATATGTATAACATGGATGGTTCTACATCCATGAGTAGCTAAACACCTATTGATTGAGGATGAATTCTAAGTTGTAAACAAGATTTGAGTTATTATATTAATCTACTTTGAAGTTCTTCACATTATTATCGTTTGTTTATACTATAATGAATATTTTTGATTGATTGATAGATTGTTTGGATGGCCAACTAAATTGATTTGTTGATTCAATCTATTACTAGTGTTGAGTTAGGATATAAGTAATCGTTGAATAACTTGTACACAAGTAGAGAACACAAAACCGTGTAGAGGGATTCTGTGGAGTGATTGTATGTATGAACAACACTAAAAAGTAAACCTTGATCTAAGAGTCTAACTAGTAGGATCAACCTATAAATTCATAAAAGATAAAGCATTTGATAAAATTACACCTTGAGTGATCTATTACTAGGTGGTTTAGATGAATAGAATCTGGTAGGCGAGAACTTCTGTATCCAGTGATATAAGGAATTTAGGGGATAACACTGATCTATCTATTATTCTACGGTTGGTGATAATATATGATTAACGACGAGTAGGAAACTATAATAACTCATTGGCGGTTTATTAACGAAGAAGGATTCCTCGATCATATCTCTCTCTATTGATTACAACTCAACTTTATTTGCTTTGATTATTTATTTTGTCTAAAATCTAAAACAAAACCCCCCTTTTGTGACACTTTGACAACTAAAACTCATTTCTCTTCGTGGGAACGATTCTTACTTCCATTATATTACTAGTTAATTGTGCGGAAATAATATTATTAATTTGATTGCACTTACGACAGCCATCATAGTGCTCTAAAAATCTCAGGCTTTGTCAATTTTAGTGACAAAACTATCAATACATATGGATTACAAAATAAATAAACTTTGTATCTTTTCACCCAACATGCTTGATTTCCTTGGTTCTTCAACATTCCTTGAATTCTTTGTCACTCCAAGTACTCCAGTGATTCCGAACGTGTTCAGCTCAACATCATAGTTGTTGAAGATCCGTAACCATAACAATAAGAAACAGATATTCTCAATTATTGTTATACAATGTCATAGTATTATTACACAGCATCAAAGTTCAATTGTATCATAACTTTGACAATAATACTATGGTGATATGTATCACCCCCCTTAGTCAATACTTCATCTTACAATGAAAACCACTCCCCCTTACATAATAATCCGTAAACCATATGTATGTAGTGTGAACTACAAAATAATTCTCCTCCTTTTTTTCAATATAAATTGGCAAAGGTACGAAAACTAGCGGGATCATAATGAAATTCTCAAAGAGATTATTCATGACTAAAAGATAACATATCAAATTTATATTGATGATTTCACATAGTCGAAACTTAGTGTATTTATCAAGGAGTTTATAAAGATACAAGATAACTCCTACAATATTCCACAGTCGCACTTCCCACACAGATTTGACAATTAAGCACAAGTTCAATTAAGAATTCTCCCTCATAAAATGTCATTCTCGAAAGAACAACAAGAACAACCTATTTTACGAGAAAAGAAGGATTTCTTTGGATAATAACAAATCACATGAAACATGAATTTGTATCCAGAAAACTCGAATAAAGATTTGGAACCTTACATTCTTCCTAGATGTTTTACCACCTCTTAAGAATAATCTTCATAAAATCACTTAAGATCAACTTTCATATATCTATCTTAAGGAATCACAAAGTCTGAGATGAAGAGAAAATTTTGAATTCTATCTATCTTGCCTGAAAAAGATTACGAGAACCTCAATAACAGAAAAGCAAGATCAGGGTACATGAATTATCAAGTAAAAAAAGTCATAGCTGGCTTCATGAATCCCCAAAGCGAAGTCTTAAAGTCGTAGACCTAATTATGTTTCTCATAGGAAGCCTAGGTCAATGGAGGATGACTTTAGATATCAACTATGACATAAAGTGCCAAGGATTGAATTTCTTAGTTGAAAGAGCAGCTCTATTTATAGTTTTCAAGGCTGAAAGTTGATTAGAATTCAATCTATGAAAAATAAAGAATCAAGCAAACACTTTGTCTGTTTAGATGAAACACTAGTTAGGGTTCAATTAAACATGTGAGAGTTAGTCTTGAAAATACAAAAGAAGAATATGCACAATGTTACGGTTACGGAACCATGTATAATGACTGTTCGGTTTGGAAAATATGTCATATAAACAATAAGCAAATTGATGTTTAATTAAACACCTGAGAATTTAATCACGATGCACAAGCATAAGTGTTTAAGTGATCAATGAAGTCTTAGAAGTGTTTAAAAGAATCATAGCAATGATAAACATATTTAAAAAATAAGTCATTGGGCATATGCTAAATTCTACGGGCACCATTGGTGAAACAATTAGTGAATCGTAAGGCTTGTTTATGAGTCAGGGTGCTACGGTTCGTAAACTATGTTCGCCAACACTACAAGATTCCCGAACTCAGATGCCTACGGTTCGTGAACGGGTTCGCCAACTGCTAACCTTTGAATACCAACATAAACATTCAATTCACCATGGATCGTGAACTGTCCTAATATGAACTTACGGTTTACGAACTAGTTCGCCAACCTTCCATGTATTTATGAAACTCAGATATCTATGGCATGCGAAGTGATTCGCTAACCTACTCTAAGAAGAAATAACAGAAGTTCTGAATTTCTCTCTTATGATTCTCAAGTGATAAAATCACTTTCATGGGAAATTTTCAATTGATCCACAAATTAATTCTTAGACAATAAATTGTTTCAAACTAATATTATTAAGGACCGTTGAACATCTTTGCTAAAATCATATTTTGAGATTTTTAATAAGACAAGCTTGACTCGAAATTTATTCTTTGTAAATCTACTAGAAGTCACGCGACATAGTCTCAAAAGATAAAATGGTAAGATAGTGAGTGATATAGATTGGTTCAGTCTTCACATACCTGATTAATGAAGTTCTTCAAATGTCTTTGTCGATCTTTAATCTTCGAGGGTGATGTATGATACTCAACTACCAAATTCTAACCTAGTCTGAGACTTGACTTAGTAAACTAGAAATCAAGATATAATTTTCATCAACTAACATTGACAACAAGCTTGAGATAGCAAAACTTTTGGGTTCAACCGAGCATTGCTCTAACATGAGGTGTAAGCTCTTTGAATTGTTACTTTCTTTACTTGTAGGAGCTCATTTCCCTTTGTTATTTGAATGTTGGAATTAGCATAACTTGGTACTTTATTGTCATTTTTGAGCCTAAATCCCTTGCAAATGTAATATATTATTTTATTATTATTATTCATGCATATCAAATATTAAATTTAAATATGTACTAAATTATTATTCATTTATTTGTCACTTGTAGATTTTTTGGCCACTCTCTCTTATTCCAAGTTCATACACATAATAGAGGAGAGGGATTAATGAAGAATACTTGTTTTGGATTTGTGTCAATCTTCCCTCATTCGGCAGAACTAAGTGTTTTTTTTTTGTCCATTTCAAACTCTGTTCCGTTGGATTCTCGTGATGTTAGTTTAAAAGTTTACTTGTTTCAACTATAAATTAAGGATTTCAATTAGACAACTTACACATTTTTTTTAATAGCTACTACAAAGCTAAACTAATGCATACGATAAATGGAGTTTGTTTAATACATACAGGAAATCATGACATGAAACGTGACATAAATTATGACATGAAACGTGTTGTGACAAGAAAACTTGAGAACCGACTATTTCAAAATTGAACCGAGTCGGTCCAGTTCAAAACCAAATCGATTATTAATGAGACGGTAAGTATCATGGTTACGGTTTGGGATAAAAATGAACCGTACCATGTTCGATTCTATTTCTACCGGTGCTTCACGAGTCCCCAAGTAAATTCTTTCAAAGTCCTATCTTAGTTCTCGAAGAACCTTCGGTAATTGAGGATAAATTGTAATAACATACACATTGTTTTGAGGATTTAGATTCTGCATTACTATACATCTCCAATTTACAATAATCAATCAAGGCTAGGTTGCTTTAGATGTAAATAATGAATTATAACCTTCATTTTCTCTGTGTGCCACCAAAGATGACATTTTCAGTTTAAATTTTTGTCCCCCTAAAGTTGACTTTTATAAATAAACAAGACCATATTTCTAAATTTACCCTTTTAATATATTATGATAGTCATGTTTATAATCATTACATAGGTGTTTAAAAATGCTTTCCGACGATATAATATTTACAAATATCAGTGGCATGCTTTGAGAGATATATCATTTCTAGATTTTACCGTATACTATCTATAAGGATATAATTGGAAAAAGACACTTCAAAATGTTCCTTTATGCCCTTTTCCTTAAGAATTGTGCAAACTTGAAATAAGCCATCTTGGGTGGGATGAAGGGAGTAATCATTAGTACTGCTAAGTTTAAATTCTTTCTTTGGATACAAAATATTTGTTTCCTTAGAAATTAGTTTGCATTGAGGTTATTTCCATATTTTGATGTGTTGAATAATTAAGCATTAAGTGATTACAACAAGTAAACGACTTCCAAAAATAACTTCAAGCTGCTAATGGTAGTCACGTGCATTATAATTTGCAACTGCTTGAATCAAAAATCAAACTTATATCTCAAGTTTGATTAATTCTTGGAAAGAACAGATAACTTATATCGCAAAAAAATTAAGTTAAGAATAGAACTTCATGAGCGTTTGAAAAGTATGTCTTGGAACACAAAGAAGGAAAGTAAAATAATTTCTAAAAAGAGGTGTGGGATAATTTTTACCTCTAGGTTCACGAATCTAAGAATTTAGGCTTGCAAACTCAATTAGCTAAAGTGTCATGGGGAAACATTTCTAATTAGGTTTGTGAACTTAAATAAGTATTTGGGTCTGGGAATTGTTAGAGCATCGCTCGGTTGAACCCACTAGCGTTGGTATGTCAAGTTAGTTGTCAATTTTAGTTGCCAAAATGCATTCTTGATTTAGTATACTAAAGATAGTTTTGGACTAGATTAAGTCTAAGAAGTAGAATCAAAGCTATCCTTGAAGGATGAAGTTTGAAGACTACAAGAAGACATCAACAAGGACTTCATCAACAAAGGTATGTGGTATTTTATTGCATTTGAATTCTTGTTCAATTATACCTTTCTAATCTATCGAAAAAATGCTCATCCTATGTAACGATTCCTATGATGGTAAGTGTACATTTATGTATATATACTCGAGTTTATTTGGGCCATGACTTTTGTGACAATAACCTTTATCCCTGGAAAGTTCTCATGTTATAGTGAATGAGCTTAAAAATTCAACGAGCCAAGAATCACTCAATTCCGAGTTATAACAATGAAGTTATGAGTGATTTATTAAAGTAACAATTATAAGTGTCGCTGTAAATGTTACAAATCGTTAGTAAGAAACAATCCACGAACTGTTTGTAACGGTTCACAGATTTGAGCCAATTACGTGACTAGAAGCCATTTTTGGTCAAGTTTTTGATGTTTCCTTATCTAGGAAAGATAGCTATTACTCCAAACATATTTGATTACCATATTAAAGTGTTTTTGATTCCTTCTGAAGATTAATTGTGATTTATTCACATAAATACAATATTTGCTAAATTAATTAATTATTTAATTATTTTGGCAAGAGTCGTAAATTAGGAAAGACTCCCAAAATTAGGAGAGTCTGGAAAAAGGAAAATAGATTTGCTAAGATTTCAAGCTACCTTGTTCACTATAAATAAAGGGTTCGTGAGTGCTACACGTTTTTATCCCCTTTGGAAAATTGGTGTAAGCTTCATAAGGTTGTTTTCCATGTCTTTTGTTCTTCGTGAACAAGAGTGAGATAAAAGTCTTTGGGTTGGGGATCACAAAGACGAGTTGGATTTAATCTTCGTGATTGATTAAACAACTTGTAATCTAGGTTTTTCACCTCTTGTCTATTCTAGGGTTTTCTCTTCTGATATAAAACCATTCAAGAGTTGTTGATCATAAACCCTAGGGTTCGATAGATTTCAGTTTCCGATCGTATACCAACACTTGTTAGTCAAAATCAGAAGCTAGAAAGAAAACTTCGATTAAGGTATCTCGTAAATATCCTTAAAAAGTTTTAAACAAGATATCTCTAGATTTATTCTAGTTGTTTTTGTTGTAGAATTATTAGGGTTTTCTTAACTTGGAAATTGATCTTTGGAATCTCCCTAGTTCCACTTACGAAAATTAGGTTCACGGACTCCTTGTGTGTACGCATACTGATTGTAAGTTAAAACCCTAATCTACAAGTTTGTTTCGGTATCTCTACTTTTATATGGTAGTTGTATGAAACAAACACAAGATTTCCAAAACCTTGATGTACAACTAAAGGGAAATCAAATCGGTGTTTTGTGAAAACAAAAGATCGAAAAATATCAACCATGTTGTTGTATCTTTTAAAGAGAATTTTGTTCTGCCAGAAGATTTTATAAGAACTTTGTGTTCTGCTAGAAGTTATACGAGAAAAATTCCTAAAGAGAATCGGTGTTCTTCTAGGAACTTTATAAGTGCTTGAATATAGCTAAAGCAGGTATTACATCTAGTCCGAATAGGTAGTAGTAGATTGGTGTAATAGCTTATAATCAGTGTGTGTTTATTCTGGACTAGGTCCCGGGTTTTTTCAGCATTTGTGGTTTCCTCGTTAACAAAATTTCAGGTGTTTGTGTTATTTCTTTTCCGCATTATATAGTTTATCTTTATAATTGAAATATAACAGGTTGTGTGTTAATCAATAATTATTGATAAATCTGACCTTGTTTGTTGGATAAGATTTTGATTGATCTTGGATATTGGTCTTTGGTACCGTCCAAGTATTTCTCACATCAATCAGGATCATAGATTTCTATCTGTTTGAATTGCTGATTGATTTGAGAAAACGAGATAAACTCTTTAGTATTATTCTTTGATTGAGTTTTCACTCTCGGAATATTATTGAGGTTTAGTCCATACAGATTGCCAAATGAAATATTGGATGTGGTTGTTAGACCCCCGCGTTTTCAATTGGTATCAGAGCAGGCAAACACGCTAAGACCTTATAAGTCTGTGTTTGAAGCAATCTGATTATTATGGACATAAGTGCTATCTCTATAAATGTACCGCCAAACATCGATGGCACAAACTATTTATGGTGGAAAATTGTTATGCGTGCTTTTCTACAAGCGCGAGATTTTCAATCATGGGTTCGTATTGTTAATGGCTATGATCCTCCAACAGTTATAGTAGAAGGTGTAACTATTGGAAATGATATTGGTAGTTATAGTGATGTCGAGATTAATGTTGTAAGGCAAAATTCTGACGGATTAAATGCTATCATCTAAGCCATTACCCCAGATATTTATCACCACGTAACTTCGTGTAATAAGTCTAAAGATGATTGGGATATCTTAGAAACTGTATTTGAAGGGAATACCGCAGAGAAAGAAGCAAGGATTCAAAACCTAACATCTGACTGGGAAAACCTTCGCATGTATGATGATGAAACCTTTGATGAGTTTAACCAAAGATTTTCTCAAATAGTTAACGCCTCATATTCATTAGAAATAACTAGTCTAGAGAAATTTATTGTGTGCAAAATTCTCAGGTCTCTACCATCAATATACAAGTCTAAGAAACATGCCATTGAAGAACCAAACCATCTTTCTACACTCTCCAGGAATACTCTTGTTGGAAAGTTAAAGATCTTTGATAATGAACACCGGTCTGGAAAAGATGTGATTTCTCTTAAAGCTGCAAAGAATTTTGAATCCTCTAAGGATAAATCTGGTTCACCAGATGCTAAGAATGTTACTCCATGTCCATTTAGAAAAATCCTGAGAGACAAGAAAATAGTTTTTTTCTAAAGGTGCAACATCTCCTAATGATGATGTACAATGCTTTAAATGTCGTGGTTTCAGGAACTTTTCTTCATCATGTCCTAGCTGGACCCGTAGACAATCGGCATATGCAACAGCTTGATGATGGATCTGAATATTATGATCACCAAGAGTACTGCTAGAGAATTGCTCGGTCGAACTCGTATGCGTTTCTATCTCAAGCATGTTTGTCACTATTAGTGATCAAAACTATAAAGTCTTGATTTTTAGTCTACTATAGCTGAGGTCTCGGACTAGGATAAAAAGTGTAGTTGAGCTTAAGAACTCCATGGAAATCATCATACAAGATGAAGGACTACTCAAGGAACCAGTGGATCTTGATCCACTAAAAGGTATGTGGAGACTTGAACTTATCTATCACTCAAAATTCTATCTACTCCATCTCCAATCTTGAGAAAAAAGTCGTATTACTATATAGACTAAGATTATACAATGTGGTATTTCGAGGTGAGTATATCTCGCTTATCTATTTCTCGAAATATGTGTTGGTAAAGCTTTCTTTTTAGCCAAGTTCATCTCTACCTAGTGACGAACGTCATGTTAAGTTTCAATTACCTTGAAAATTGCTCTAACGAAAAATAGTTTGTTAATAACAACTATATAACGTCCTCAGAGAATGTTTCAATGATTGAAATAAGATTTTAAACAATATAACCATTGGAGGATATAAGCATTGTTGTGGAAACACATATATGTATAAGTCCTTATTCCTTGAACCAAAGTTTGCGAACTTTGTTGATCAAGAGAACCGGAGAAGTACGTGAGCTTCAGTCCACGAAATCATTCCGCGAACCCAGTCCGTGAACTGGAGGAAGTTCTCGACCCAAGAATTTCTGCTGGAGTTTGTGAACTCCATCCGGGAACTTAAGTCCGCGAACTTGAGTAGGTTATGTCTAAAAACGATGTTTGTGAACTCATCTCTATTAACTAAGGAATGCAATTGCAAACCGTGGCTATATAGTTCATGAACCGATTCGAGTGAATCAAATATTTTTTGCTTCAGTAGTGTCTTATCTAGTACATAAAGATCTAAGCAATTGAACAACTCTCTAACTAGTTCATTTGAGTCATTTGGACTAGTTATGGTGAAGAAGAATATGGTTGATATGAAAGTTATCATATGGCTAACCATTTGGTTGACTACTGTTGAACCAAATAATCTACAAGTTTGGGTACGGTTACACAATCCTAGAAACGTGCATTACATGTGTGTATAACAAGCTTTGTTTTCGATCTAACGGTTGATAAATACTATCTTGAATCTAATCATCTTTTCATCTAATGGTGAATGTTGAATGCTTTGTTAGCAAGTTAACATTGATTGCAAACCCTGATTTGAAAGAGTATATAAGGGAAAACTCTAGCAACTAGGAAACCTAATCCCCACACATTCTGTGTGATACTAGTTGTGCTAAGCTAGAGTCGATTCTCCTTTAACCTTTGGTTTCTTCTTCTAAACCAGGTTAACGATTTAAAGACTTCATTGGGATTGTGAAGCCAGACCGATAATACTTTTCTTGTAGTTGTGTGATCTGATCTTGCTGTTTCTATCATACGAGTACAATTGTAATAATTGGCTTGAGATTTCTTTCTCTGATAGGCAAGATAAAAAGTAGTCACAAACATATTTGTCTCATCGTTTGTGATTCCACAATATATTTTTTTCGCTGCATCGATTAAGATTATTGTGAGGTGATTGATAATACTGAGATGTTCTTCGGGAATATAAGTCCGGTTTATCAATTGGTTTTTGTTCACCTTGATTTATCAAAAGACGGAATAAAACTCGTAAGTATATTCGTGGGAGACGGATTTATCTATTACCGCAGACTTTTCTGTGTGATACAGATTTGTTTATTAAAGTCTTCGACTTTGGGTCGTAGCAACTCTTAGTTGTGGGTGAGATCAGCTAAGGGAATCAAGTACGTAGTATCCTGTTGGGATCAGAGACATATGAGAATAACTGTACCTTGGATCAGTATGAGATTGATTGGGGTTCAACTACAGTCCAGACCGAAACTAACTTGGAGTAGGCTAGTGTCTGTAGCGGCTTAATACAGTGTATGTTTAATCTGAACTAGGTCCCGGGGTTTTTCTGCATTTGCAGTTTCCTCGTTAACAAAATTTTGGTGTCTGTGTTGTTTCATTTTCCGCATTATATTATTTATCTTTATAATTTAAATAATACAAGTTGTGCGTTGAAGTTCAATCAATTAGAATATCCAACCTTTGATTGTTGATTTACATTGACACTTGGATATTGGTCTTTGGAACCATCCAAGTTATTCCTTGTATTTGATTAAAGACTCGCTGATTTCTATTATCTTGAGTAAATCAAAACAAGAGAGAGATAATAACTCCTTGAGATATTTCTATCTAGATTAAGTCTGGCTGTCTAGTTGATTCTCTAGAAAGTAACTCGGAGTTAGTCCATACAAATTGCTAAGCAAAAGATTGGGTGTGGTTGTTAGACCCCCGCATTTTAAATTGGTACCAGAGCAGGCAAACACTTTCACGACCTCAAAATTCTGTGTTTGTAACGATATGACTATATGGACGAGTCTATCTCAAATAACGTATCAGTTCAGAAATTACCAGATATTTTTCAAAGATTAAATTCACCCGAGAGAACTGTCACATCTTGGTCAATATCTAAACATCCTAGTGATATAGAAATTGTTGATATCTGGGAAACATACCTAGAAGAACAGTTGGATGAACTTTCTGACGAAGGTGACTCATATATTGATAGAGATGTTGATGAAGAAATCTCAGAGTATGTTAAGATATTGGATTCGTTGAAAAACAAGAATATGACAACTTCTCATGTCACACGTCTTCTGACTCCTCTCTGTCGAGAAAACAAGAAATTGAGAAGATGTTACGTATGTATTTATGTTTCGAATCATTCTAACAAATTGATCCTCAAGGATTCTGAGGGAAACCTCCGTATAAAGTCACTTGAATATGATAATCTTTATCAAAAGTATTTTTCATTGGAAGAGAAACTTGTAGAATCTGAAGCAAGGATTACCTCCCAGCAAACAAGTTTTGATGACAGAGAAAGTGCTTGTCTCGTTCGAGAAAAACGTCTTGAGGCTGATTTAGCTGCTGCTCTTGATAAAATCAAGATGTTGGAAGATGACTTGAAAAAGTTCAATACTAGTTCAAGCAAATTAACCACTATGTTAGGAGCAAGTAAAAATCATTGTGATACACGAGGATTGGGCTATAAGGGAATATATGCTCCAAGTATTAGAAAAGAGGTAAAAAATTTGAAGGCTAGTGATTCTTCTCAACAAAAGGTTTCCACTGATGGCAAAATTGAAATACCTTCACCGGCAGTTAAAGTTCGAAAGACCAAAGTATATCAACCTCCAAAGTTAGCACACACGGATCGAGGTAAGAATATTTTTTATGTTTGCCACTATTGCGGAAATAAAGGTCACCTGGAAAGGATATGTCGTTTCCGTATAAGGAATGAGAAACTTCATGATGTTCTTGTTTGGGCATCACAATAAGTTGTAAAACCAAGATCATATGTTAAGACTGATCCCCTTAACGTTACAGGTTGTAACTTTCCAACCTTTAGGCAAAGGAATCAGTGTTGTGATAAACCTATATTTTCCTCCAAACGTCATATGAATATTTTCATAATTGTAATGGCTATAAAAAGGATAACTTCGTAAAGAAGAAGACAAGATCTGATGTTCCCAATTGGAGAAAGACTAACTTGCAAAAGAATAGTTAATCCAATTCTCTTCCAAGAATTCTAGAAGAGAGTAATGGGAAGAAGGTTCCGGTTATTCCTAAACGCACTCATAAGTGGATACCAAAGAAAGTCAATGATGTTTTGAGTGTGAAAAGGAATGATCTTCCAGAAAATTCCATGATTATGGAGAAGGCAATTTCCATGATGTTGAAACTTAACAAGTTTTTTGGAAAAATGGAATTGGATGAGAAAGGTTCTAAATGCGATCAATTTCATGATAATCCAAAGGTCACTTGTGGTGAGCAAGACATTGTTGATCCCAACACAACTAAGTTGTGTTGTAATTGCATCCTCACCAAGGAATCCCCTGCTGTGTATATGGTGGGGAAACACGAGAATTGAGCCACACAGATTATGTTCGGTAAGACGATTGGATTCTTCTAAAAAGGTATGTCTATAAGCTTGAGCAATATTTGTTTTTTTATTTGCTTAGAGTACTTATAATGATCCATGTACCTTGATTATCGTTCACATATACATATCTTAATCTGTGTTTAATGTTCTTAAACGTTTAGGTTTGAAAACATTAGTTCGGGTGTTTATAGGAAAAAACTACTTCTGCTGGTTTTGGTAATTTGGGGTGTGTGGATGAGAAATGAATCTAAATACTAAACAAATGCACTGCACGGGAGTGCTTTTGATTCGAGAGATCAATCTATACAATTCTGGCCTAAACCAAGAAATGGTCGTTCCAGACTTGTTTCGGTCACAAAGTGAAGGAGATGGGGTTGATCTTAGGAAGGGAAGCGAAGAAGGTGTTGAGATTGTGAAGGTGTGGGCTGTTTTATGACTTGTAACAGAAAGGTGAGCAGGCTTACGAATAATGCAAGTAGGCTCTGGGTGTTTGAATACGTTTCGTATTAACACTTGGTTTCTGTGTTGTCTTCTCTGTCGTGGAAATAGGGAGGAGAACCTATTTATACAAGTCATTTGAGCCTTATTCACGTCTCTCGTGGGAAGTGGAGTAATGGAGTAGTGGAGTTGTGTGTTAGTGTCACATGATCAATCTTGCCCACTTCTCCTATCATCACTAACCGTCCATGTCTTCCTGACACGTTCTTGTGATGGCGCGTTGCACGCTGCATGCTGTAAACCGCCAAACCAATACCCCAGTATGTATCCCCCAGTTTGTGACATAATTGATGTCTCGAGTGTGTGGATCGTGGGACCCACATAAGATATCATGTGATACTGGGTTAAATAACTAAGATGTTTAGGAAGTCAATACGTGTGAAGTATCATGTGTATTCTATGCAGGTGTTGCATCGAATGTATTCGGCATGTATAAAGCATCGCTATTGAGTATTATGCCCTGCCTACTTCACGTGAGGATTTGGAGGCTGCGCTAGCAAATCCTCCCTTGGCCGACCACATGGTGTGGTAGAGTGGAAGATGGTGACCATCATGACGCCTCATTGACCAATTAACTCCTGACTAGGGTTGTATAACCAAGCAGGTAAAGTTGAACGGACGAGATGATCTTTGAGACACTCATCTGCGACCTTAGGGTTTATGAAGAGGTGCGCAAGCATCACTCTTCAGCTTGGTCGAATTCAAGCTTGGGATATGGTTTTGGCAGGGCCAACCGTGCATGCGTGTAGACAACATGATGGTGCACGCGCCCATACCCCATTTTCTCGTGAAAGTGTGATCTGGGCCACTCAACTCGTCCGGCGAAGTTGAGTGGTCGAGATCGATTTGCGATAGAAATCCAATGCCGCAAAGGAATTGGAAACCGCGTGACATGCCTACTTTAGGCACGCGTTTCAAGGCGTTCTGCCATGGTTGGCCTTGGTCGATCAGTCATACATGTAGATGAGTCCATGGTGATCATGTTGACATGCTCGGGACATTTTAAGTCTATATCTACACCCTCCATCTAAGCTTGCGAAGATGGACGTTCGTGATCAATTTGCGGCACATGTAACATGTCGTAAAAACCCTAATTAGGGTTTTGTATAGTTCACGCCTATGCAACTTCACCCGATCAGTTTTGCATGTTATGCTTCTCCCTAGCGGAGGCCGATCGTGTGGGGCCCATATTGGGCAGGCGGTGAACATGTTGGTACATGTTCCATGGCCATAGGTTTGATCTAAGTCATCCAAACATGCCGGTAAAGTTGGATGGTTGTGATCAAACTGCGACACATAACCCTTTAAAGCATCACGCCAACCTTGTTTTGAGGAAATGTTTGTTGCTCTAAGGATTTGCTCGTGAGAAGGTCGGTCAAGTAAGTATGAAGGGGGCCCGCCGGTGTACATGACAAGCTTGTCCGACCGGCCATAGGATGATCCACGCCGTCCGATCGCGCCGGCGAAGTTGGACGGCCGTGGCTGATTTTAAGACCGTTGCTAGCAGTCTTTGCTCGTTCACGTTTCCTTCAAGATGCTTCACGACCATCTTTCCTTAGGCTGGCATTTGGTGGATTTTGGGAGATGTGATATATGTTCGACTGATCAGGGCATAAACGGGACTGCTGGTGGTCATTGTGGTGATAGCCTGCTCCTTCTAGGGTTCGTCTAGGCTGGTTAAATCATGCGGCCAACTTGCGTGGTCATGATTGTTTCTGAGACTGCTATGGACATTCCGGATGCTCTATCGGGCTAGTATAGCACACCGAGAGATATATGCTCAATCGGGCTAGTGTAACACACTTAGAGATGTATGCTCAATCGGGCTAGTATGACACACCGGGAGTTGCAGACTGTACGGGAATTTCGTGCATGCCTCACTGTTGGTACTTGGATATTTATGCTACTCTGCTATGAGTAACAATCAGTCATCATGTCATACCAACAATGAGAGTTCTGCTAAGAACAACACAGGAAATGCAAGGCATTTATGCATTAACTAGTAATGCTAAGATTCATAGAATATTTGGGGATTGTTGCTACATGCTCCATTCTAGGTGAATCAATAAAGCGAAGAAGTATTCATCACTTATCAAACAACCTTATCCTCTGCAGGACTGCTGTACAAGATATTGGTTTTTACAACTTTAGCCCTGAACTAAAATCCACCATGAACATTAAGTCCCCTGCCTAGCACATGATGGTTACACTATTGTGGGGTAGGCAATAAATGGTGACATATACAGATAAAACTTATGAGACAAAGTCAGATGTTACTAGGAGAGATAAGTCGTCATGTCCTTGGAGCATGTCAAGTTCAAGAGGCATTTAGGCGAGCGTTCCCCTAGCATGATGTCGGTCTTTCCTAATCGAGGTATTATTGCGCCTGCTTTGTTCGTGGGGTTATTGCGCCTGCTTGATCAAACGTGGGCTTGATATCCCTTATTCGGTTAAACGTGGGTCCACTGCGTGCCTACTTTGGTTGAATGTGGGATTCATCATGCTCCTGCTTTGGTTAAACGTGAATCCACCGCGTGCTACGTGCCTGCTTTTCTTGGGGCCGCATGTGTCTGCTTCGTCCAATATGGGGATGGTTGTGCCTGATCAAGTAGGACCCGCCACGTGCCTTCATTTCTTGGGGCCGGTTGTGTCTGCTTCGACCAATATGGGTTTGGTTGTGCCTGATCAAGTGGGACTCGCCGCGTGCCTGCTTTGACCAGATACCAAAACATGTTGCCTCACCCAACACCAGACTTTCCCCTTGACCAACACCGGCCTTGCTGATTTGACGAACCCCGACCTTGCTGACGGACATCACTGCCTCGATGTCATGATGTCTTGTTTTGTTTGAACATCGGCCTTGTCCCGTACACTAGCTTTGTTACTTCTGCCAATACCGGCCTTGATGGTGTGACCAACATCTGCCTTGCTAACCAACATCGGTGTTGCTCGAACGTAGGATCCAGGCGTGCTTGCTTTTCCCAAACGTGAACCTTGTATGTTCGAACGTGGTGTGGCTCCATCTGTGTTCATGTCCTCATAGGAGCATGCTTCACTTCTCCTATCGACTTCAAGGTTTTTCATGCTCCATTGGGCCCTTATGAAGGATGGATGAGACGTATGTTGAGAAATGAGTACATCAAAGATAACTTGACCAAAGCGTATATTATTAATGTAGCTTGTGTGTTGAAATGACTCGAGAGGATGTTAAAGTGGCTTCTGCTTGCGGGAGCGTTGAAGAGGCTCCTGCTAGAGAGAGTGTTAAATAGCCTTCTTCTGGAGAGAGCTGAAACTCCTTCTTCTGGAGAGAGAGCACTGAAGCAGCTTCTGCGTAAGGGAGAGAACGTCGGGTCCCGGAGAGAGCGTTGAAGCGGCTTCTTCTTCAGTTAATTTTCCATTGAAAATTATATGCTCCTTGATTGACCATCTCTCTTGTGTTGAAGAAGTTATTGACTGGCAGCGAAGGAATTTCATGTTGAGCCTCAGTCCCCAAGCGTGATTTATATGGTTCTATCTTGTATGGTTGGTGAGTTTGCCATAATAAAGATATCGCCATCTCTCCTCCATGACTCTATTACTTCTCCGTGAGAAAATAAAATATACAGAAGTTCGGATTACCTCTGTCCGTAGTGGTTATTGCTATGGTGATACTCGGGCACTGGTATCAACAAATGAACATCGGTTCTTAGCTGCAGTTTTGATCAGAAGAGGATGGCAGGAAGAGGTATGGTGGAAACTTGCATGAACTTGGAACTCTTCATACAGTGGTAAAGATAAGATGTAATCGATGGATTTCTTGACGTTTCTTCATGGAATAGAGAAGAGTGAGACAGTCCCCTTCCCGCGAGTATCCGGAGCTCTCGACTTGATAGATGTTGTCACACTAGGTTCACGAGGCCGTATTTTCGTCTGCTCTCTTGAGTATATCCTCATCTTTGGCCATCTTGGAATCATAATAATAGCGTGCTTGCGTCTCTCTAAATTCACCATCTTTGAGATGGGCACTGGTAAGCAGTCCCCAATCATACTGCTTTGGTTACACAACTACTTCTTCTACGGGAGACAGATTCTGAAAGATCCTCTCATTGCCGTAGCTATCATCGATCTAGATATGAAATATCTTGGATGTTGTTTCACTATTGTGGCAGTCGTGCATATGGTACTGGAGTTTAGAGTTGGTGATTTTGGACGTGCAGCATGTTGTATCTCGGTGGTCTTCTTGCTTCATCAAAACTGCTTAAAGAAGGCTGAAGCTTGCATTGTATGTTGGTGAGATGTATGTTTCCACGAACATCATGAGGCTCTTTTTGACGGGCATGCTTGTTCTTTCTAGCAGGGAAGGTTCTGTTTCAACCTGAGTGTTTATCATCTTCACGGAGTTCAGAGGGTATCTAAAAGCGTAGGCTCTTCGACAAAGAACGATTAACATGTACCACCCTATTGATACACAATTACACCACTTGTTTTTCAGTCACATTTGGATTGTGACCCTTTAGTGCTTGAATTCGGGACCTCTTAACTTAATCATTTGGATGTTCTCTGTTACGCTGAAGCATTCCTCTTAATTCAGATAGAGTGATTCACCCAAGATGCGTATTCTTTCTCGACATGATGATGCAGACATCGCTATATTTTGAGGCTGCTCCCTTGAGGTGTCGGCTCCAGTAAATCTGAAGATGTCCCGATCTTCGTCCTGGATGACATAATAGGCGAACCCTTTATGATGATTTGGAGATGACAGTATTCGTTGAATCTTCCGAAACGCTTCCTGTTGTAGTGCGGTCCAGACAAAATTTTCTAATTTCTTGCCCATTAAGCTTTGGAGTTTCTTCACAGTTCGAGGAGGCGGCATCGTGAGGATAGTTTGGGTCTTGGATGGGTCCACTTTTATTCCCTCAGCAGTTACCTTTTGAACACTTGTCGTAAGACTCATGTGGGCCGACCGAGCTTTGATTTGACTACCATATCATCCATGTAGTCTTCAACTTGCTTATGCATCATGTTATGGAAGATTTCCGTCATAGCACGTTGATACGTTGCACCGACATCAACCAAATGGCATTAAAGTATAATAAAATTTCTGAGAGGAGTTCGAAAAGATTTCTTTCTCGCGTCATGTTCATATATCCTTATCTGATTGTAGCCGCTATATCCATCCATGAAGGAGAACACGCCATGTCTGCTGGTGGCATCTACTAACATGTCGATATTAGGTAGAGGAAAATCATCTTTGGAGCAGCATATGCTCAAGTCTCTGAAATCCACAAAACACCCGATGTTAACGACTTCAAGCTCATCAGATGTGGAGTTGGTGCCATCTTGCAGCTATCATGGAGCATCTAGCACTTCTTATTCTTGCGGTCTGTCATTATTGTAGCATTCCCTTGAGCAGAGAGACTGGGTAACAGTCTCTCCTCGGTATACGGTTTTCTCTAGCTAATCACGGCTTGCCACAAAATTTTGTTTCCTCTCAGTGTGAGCGTGGACCGCGGCTTCACATGATGAAGAAGAATTGGGACGCCTCGTCAGCAAAGATGCACCATGGTACTTAGTATGCAATGATGCAAGCCGGTCTTCCTCCTTGATTGACGCCCATGTGGGGAGGGGGATGCAATGAACTCTATCTGATTCCTCTTGCGGATCTTCTCATGGATCAAATGATTTCACTCCATATATTGGTGTATAAGGAGACAATGACGCAGGAATACAAATGACTTCTTTATTTAGCATAGTCCTCAGGCATTGGTGATACGTCGAGGGGGCGAACCTATTGTCATAAAGTCGTGGTCTCCCCAGTATCATATGGTAGTCCGGCTCTTTTTTTCCAATGATTTTGAATTTCACCTTTGATTGGATGGGCCTTACAGATAAGTTCAGATTGACATACCCGTACGTGTTGGTTTGGTTTCCTTCAAAATCCATCATCATGGTAGGCTGAAGCACGATATTGCTTGAGCGAACCTTGGTTGTCTTGAGTGTCTTGAGGGTAATCATATTCGAAGACGCCCTAGTGTCGATTAGGGCCCTCTTGAACTCTGAATCCTTGTATAGGGCCCGATTGTGACCTTTTTCGCCATCATATCTTCTTTTGTAAATATAAAATTATTTACAAACATCTCTGGAATTTTTGAGGCTCCTAGACTCAAAGGAGTTAAATGCACGTCCAGGGCTATCTGGTTGATTGCAAACAACGTCTCCGCCAGCTGATTCTTCGAGAGGTGTAAAAGTTCGCATAAACTTTCCACCAGTGAAGCGGCTTCCTGGTTCACCGGCCTCTGGTTCATAGTGAAAATGTTGACTTGAGGAGGATCGTTGTGAGGATCAGTCCCCAGTGCAGAAATCTCCGTGACATGGGAACCGCTCATATCTGATGTCATCTTGATTAGGAGATCGAGTATGCCTTTTATTGTTTCTTTGATCAGGTCCGTGTTCTTTGTGTGAATCTCCCGTACCCGTGCTAACTCGATCAATGTTGATATTCTTCCAGTTACACCATCAGATACCCCGTTGGGGAGAAGAGCATCTTCGTTGGAGGCGCTTCGACCGGAATTTGAGATTGTTGGGGGAGTCCTAAGACCAACCATTTTGAAATCATCCAAATAGGATTGGGTATTGAAGAAATTGATATTGCAACCGAGAGATTAATCTCCCACCATGGTCGCCAATTGTTTATGGCAAAAACTACTTCTGCTGGTTTTGGTAATTTGGGGTGTGTGGATGAGAAATGAATATAAACCCTAAACAAATGCACTACACGGGAGTGCTTTTGATTCGAGAGATCAATCTATACAATTCTGGCCTAAACCAAGAAATGGTCGTTCCAGACTTGTTTCGGTCACAAAGTGAAGGAGATGGGGTTGATCTTAGGGATGGAAGCGAAGAAGGTGTTGAGATTGTGAAGGTGTAGGTTGTTTTATGACTTGTAACAGAAAGGTAAGCAGGCTTACGAATAATGCAAGCAGGCTCTGGGTGTTTGAATACGTTTTGTATTAACACTTGGTTTCTGTGTTGTCTTCTCTGTCATGGAAATAGGGAGGAAAACCTATTTATACAAGTCATTTGAGCCTTATTCACGTCTCTCATGGGAAGTGGAGGAAGTAGAGTAATTGAGTAGTGGAGTTGTTTGTTAGTGTCACACGATCAATCTTGCCCACTTTTCCTATCATCACTAATTGTCCATGTCTTCCTGACACGTTCTTGTGATGGCGTGTTGCACGCTGCATGCTGTAAACCGCCAGACCAATACCCAAGTATGTATCCCCAGTTTGTGACATGATTGATGTCTCGAGTGTGTGGATCGTGGGACCCACAGAAGATAGCATGTGATGCTGGGTTAAATAACTAAGTTATTTAGGAAGTCGATATTTGTGAAGTATCATGTATAGTCAATGCAGGTGATGCATCGAATGTATTCGGCATGTATAAAGCATCGTTGTTGAGCATTATGCCCTGCCTACTTCACGTGAGGATTTGGAGGTTGCGCTAGAAAATCCTCCCTTGGCCGACCACATGGTGTGGTAGAGTGGCGGATGGTGATCATCATGACGCCTCATTAACCAATTAACTCCTGACTAGGGTTGTATAACCAAGCAGGTAAAGTTGAACGGACGAGATGATCTTTGAGACACTCATCTGCGACCGTTAGGGTTTATGAAGAGGTGTGCAAGCATCACTCTTCAGCTTGGTCGAATTCATGCTTGGGATATGGTTTTGGCAGGGCCAACCGTGCATGCGTGTAGACAACATGATGGTGCAGGCGCCCATACCTCATTGTCTCGTGAAAGTGTGATCTGGGCCACTCAACTCGTCCGGCGAAGTTGAGTGATCGAGATCGATTTGCGATAGAAATCCAATGCCGCAAAGGAATTGGAAACCGTGCGACATGCCTACTTTAGGCGCGCATTTCAAGATGTTCGTCCATGGTTGGCCTTGGTCGATCAGCCATGCGTGTAGATAAGCCCATGGTGATGATGTTAACATGCTTGAGACCTTTTAAGTCTACATCTACACCCTCCATCTAAGCTTGCGAAGATGGACGTTCGTGATCGATTTGCGGCACATGTAATATGTCGCAAAAACCCTAATTAGGGTTTCGTATAGTTTACGCCTATGCAACTTCACCCGATCGGTTTTGCATGTTATGCTTCTCCCTTGGGGAGGCCGATCGTGTAGGGCCCATATTGGGCAGGGGTTGAACATGTTGGTACATGTTCCATGGCCATAGGTTTGATCTAAGCCATCCAAACATGCCGGTGAAGTTGGATGGTTGTGATCAAACTACGACACATAACCCTTTAAAGCATCACGCCAGCCTTGTTTTGAGTAAACGTTTGTTGCTCTAAGGATTTTCTCGTGAGAAGGTCAGTCATGTAAGTATGAAGGGGGCCCGCCGGTGTGCCGGAAAAGCTTGTCTGACCGGCCATAGGATGATCCACACCGTATAATCGCGCCGGCGAAGTTGGACGGTCGTGGCTGATTTTAAGATCGCTGCTAGCAGTCTTTGCTCGTTCACGTTTCCTTCAAGCTGCTTCACGACCATCCTTCCTTAGGCTAGCGTTTGGTGGATTTTGGGAGATGTGATATATGTTCGACCGATCAGGGCATAAACGGGCCCGCTGGTGGTCATTATGGTGATAGCCTGCTCCTTCTAGGGTTCGTCTAGGCTGGTTAAATCATGCGGCCAACTAGCATGGTCGTGATTGTTTCTGAGACTGCTATGGACAGTCCGGATGCTCAATCGGGCTAGTATAGCACACCGAGAGATATATGCTCAATCGGGATAGTATAACACACCGAGATGTATGCTCAATCGGGCTAGTATAACACACCGAGAGTTGCAGCATGTACGTGCATTTCGTGCATGACTCACTGTTGGTACTTGGATATTCATGCTACTCTGCTACAAGTAACAATCAGTCATCATGCCATACCAACAATGAGAGTTCTGCTAAGAACAACACAGGAAATGCAAGGCATTTATGCATTAACTAGTAATGCTGAGATTCACAGAATATTTGGGGATTGTTGCTACATGATACTTTCCAGGTGAAACAATAAAGCGAAGAAGTATTCATCACTTATCAAACAGCCTTATCCTCTGCAGGACTGCTGTACAAGATATTGGTTTTTACAACTTTAGCCCTGAACTAAAATCCACCATCAACATCGGGATGTTTGGACTTCATGGTACACATACTAAGTATGCATAACATCATTTAAAACCAAAATCCAGGGGCTTAAGTTCGCAAACCCCGTCTGCATATTGCTCCAGGATACGAAAATTCGTTTGCAAACCCGTATGCATACTTGACGTCGATACTCGGTAAACTTGTTTTGGCCGTAACTTCTTCGTCCGAAATCAGATTGACCTCATTCTTTTTTCACTCTCTTTATATTTGAATTATCTTCAAAATGGAGATGAGAAATACTGAATTTGGATGAGTTAAGATTCTTATTTGTCTTGTCTCTTGTTTTTGAGTGTTTTGCTCCATTTTGTCGCACTTGCTCCACTTCTCTTGGACTTGGGCACTTTAATTCATGGAGTACTGGTCTTCCAAGCTCATTTGTAGATTTTAAAAGAATGTCGTTGGTGAATCACAAAGAAGGAAGTTCAAAAATAAGCAGTAGTACGCATTACTATGGGATTCTTGAATGTTCACAATCATTTTATGTGAACTATGGTGCATGGTCGTCAATGAATTTGTATGTTCTTCTTTGCTAAGAAAATATTTTTATACGCCTTTGTTAGCTTTTCTTGGTATAAATCCGGGCGAAAAAGATTTATTCAACCCTCTAAGGACAAATCATCTTATATGTGCATTACGAGTTTGTCTTGATGCCTAGGAAACTTCTTATGAGAATTTATTCTTATTTTTGAGAAGGATTACTAGAGTTTGGAATAGCCATTATTGTGAGTACACAAAGCTATGTCCAACGTTTTCATCTTGCAATGTTTTTAGATTTATTTATTTAAACTCTAAAATTGTTTGAAAGATGATTTTTGCAGTATTAATCTTTATGATTTTATATATTGCAATATTTTTATGGGATATGTGTGTTTGCGTCTGTGAACTTGATTATCCCATACGTTGTCAAAAGTAAAGTCGTTCATGAATTGATATGCAAGTATTGATAAAAGAATGAATGGACTTTTGACAAACACAAAAGTTAAGCCTATTATGTCAATTTTTGGTGGAAGATAGGTTAAAATCTTTTGTGATTCAAGGATTATGTCTATTGTATGTCATTGTGCAAATGGTGATGGAACATAAAATGAATCCTTATGTATTACGCAGTAATTAATCTTCCCTGATCTATTTTTTTTGTATTACTGTGAGGCTCCGTAATGTTTCTTATGTCGAGCACTAAACAACCAAAGTTGATTATTTTTATGATTAGCTTAGTTGTTGTTCCGTATGGTACTTTATGTCGAGCATATTGAACTAAATAAATCATCTTGTGTGGTTATTTAGTTATGACTTCATAAGTTTTCTTATGTTTGAGCGTTTTTGACTGGTTGATTATTCTCATAATTAACTTAGTCATTGCTCCATAGATTTTCTTATGTGATTATAAACAATTGAATTGATTAGTTTTGTGATTAGTTTAGTTGTGTATTCCGATTAGATTAATTATGGGTTATCTTGTGATTAATCTAATTGAGTTTTTAAGTTTCCATAAGTTTACTTATGTTGAGCATATTTGGTTAAATTAATCATAGGTTCGCTTAAGGTTAATTTGATTGAATATTTCTTTTTGGATTCGAATTCATACTTGTATGTGATTTGTTAAGTCCAAAGAAATCCTTATTTTCTTTTGAAATTAAGGTCGCTCTTGTTGTTCTTTCGGGAATGACATATTATGGGGGAGAGTTCTTAATTGAACTTGTGCTTAATTGCCAAATCTTTGTGGGGAGTACGGCTGTGGAATATTATAGGGGTTATCTTGTATCTTTATAGACTCCTTGATGAATGCATTTAGCTTCGGCTTTATGATTACATCTAAACAAGATGATATATTCTTACCTTTGATCTTGAAATGTCTCTTACAAAAATTTCATTAGGATCCCGTTCTTGTACCTTTGCCAATTTTATTGACAAAAAGGGGGGGGGGGAATTAATATGTAGATCACACTACAAATACATATGATTTTCAGATCATTATGTAAGGTGGAGTGGTTTCCAAGTGAGATGGAGTATTGACTAAGGAGGAGTGATATATCACCATAGTATTATTGTTAAAGTTGTGATGCAATTGGACTTTGACGCTGTGTAATGATACTATGACACTGTATAACAATGATTGAGAACTCTTGTTTTCTCGTTGTTATAGCTATGGATTTTCAACAACGATGATGCTAAACTTACAACCTTTGGGATCATTGGAGTACTTGGAAGTGACGAAGATTTCGAGTAATGTTGAAGATTAGACATGTGCAATATGAGCTACAAAGTTCATTTACATATTTTTTTTTGTATTCCATATGTATTAATAGTTTTGTCACTAAAATTGACAAAGGGACGAAGGACTACTTAAGGAACCAGTGGATCTTTATCAACAAAAAGTTATGTGGAGACTTGAACTTATCTATCACTCAAAAGTCTATCTACTCTATCTCCTATCTTGAGACAAAAGTCATATTACTATATAGATTAAGATTATACACATGTGGTATTTCGAGCTGAGTATATCTCGCTTATCTATTTCACGAAATATGTGTTGGTAAAGCTTTCGCTTTAGCCAAGTTCATCTTTACCTAGTGACGAAATTCATGTTAAGTTTCAATCACCTTGAAAATTGCTCGGACGAAAAAGAGTTTGTGAATAACAACTATATAACGTCCTCTGAGAATGTTTCAATGATTGAAATAAGAGTTTAGACAATATAACCATTGGAGGATATAATCATTGTTGTGGTAACACATATATGTATAAGTCCTTATTCCTTGAACCAAAGTTTGCGAACTTTTTTGATCAAGAGAACCGGAGAAGTGCGTGAGCTTCAGTCCGCGAACTCAGTCGGAAAACCCAGTCCACGAACTGGCGGAAGTTCTCAACCCGAGAATTTTTGCTGGAGTTTGTGATCTCCATACGAGAACTTATGCCCGCGAACTTGAGTAGGTTATGTCTAAAAACGATGTTTGTGAATGCATCTCTATAAACTAAGGAATGCAATTGCAAACCGTGACTATATAGTTCATGAATCGATTCGAGTGAATCAAATCATTTTTGGTTCAATTGTGTCTTGTGTAGTACATAAAGATCTAAGCAATTGAACAACTCTCTAACTAGTTCATTTGAGTCATTTGAACTAGTTATGGTGAAGAAGAATATGGTTGATATGAAAGTTATCATATGGCTAACCATTTGGTTGACTATTGTTGAACGAACTAATCTACAAGTTTGGGTACGGTTACACAAGCCTAGAAACGTGCATTACATGTGTGTATAACAAGCTATATTTTCGATCTAACGATTAATAAATAGCTTGAATATAATCAGGTTTTCATCTAACGGTGAATATTGAATGCTTTTTTACTAAGCTAACATTGATTGCAAACCCTGATTTGAAAAACTATATAAGGGAGAACTCTAGCAACTGGGAAACCTAATCCCCATACATTCTGTGTGATACTATTTGCGTTAAGCTAGATTCGATTCTCCTTTGACCTTTGGCTTCTTCTTCTAAACCAGGTTAACGACTTAAAGACTTCATTGGGGTTGTGAAGCCAGAACGATAATACTTTTCTTGTAGTTGTGTGATCTGATCTTGCTGTTTCTATCATACGAGTACAATTGTAATAATTGGCTTGAGATTTCTTTCTCCGATAGGTAAGATAAAAAGTAGTCACAAACATCTTCGTCTCATCGTTTGTGATTCCACAATATCTTTTTTCATTGCGTCGATTAATATTATTGTGAGGTGATTGATAATACTGAGATGTTCTTCGGGAATATAAGTCTGGTTTATCAATTAGTTCCTGTTCACCTTGATTTATCAAAATACGGAACAAAACTTGTAGGTATATTCGTGGGAGACGGATTTATCTATTACCGTAGACTTTTCTGTGTGATACAGATTTGTTTATTAAAGTCTTCGACTTTGGGTCGTAACAACTCTTAGTTGTGGGTAAGATCAGCTAAGGGAATCTAATACGTAGTATCCTACTGGGATCAGAGACATAGGAGCATAATTAGACCTTGGATCAGTGTGAGATTGATTGGGGTTCAACTACAGTCCATACCGAAGTTAACTTGGAGTAGGCTAGTGTATGTAGCGGATTAATACAATGTATGTTTAATCTGGACTAGGTCCCGGGGTTTTTCTGTATTTGCAGTTTCCTCGTTAACAAAATTCTGGTATTTGTGTTATTTTATTTTCCGCATTATATTGTTTATCTTTATAATTAAAATTATGCAGGTTGTGCGTTGAAGTTCAATCAATTAGAATATCCCACTTTTGGTTGTTGATTTACATTGATTAAAGACTCGCTGATTTATATTAGCTTGAGTGAATCAAAACAAGAGAGAGATAATAACTCCTTGAAATATTTCTATCTAGATTGAGTCTGAATGTCTAGTTGCTTCTCTAGAAAGTAACTCGGAGTTAGTCCATACAGATTGCTAAGTGAAAGATTGGGTGTGGTTGTTAGAACCCCGCTTTTTTAAGTACGCGGGCGAGGTTGCATTAGCTTCTGGAAAAATTCTTTCGGAAACTGATTCCGATTCTGACGAAGAAGTATTCCCTGTAGATCCAGTTGCTAATAATCTTATTAAGGAATGTCATTAGAAACTCTCGGAAGCTGAAAGCATCTTTTTCAGTGAGAAAGTTAATAATGATAGACTTCGTAGTTAGAATAAAGACTTGCAAGACCAACTTGTTTTATTAGTGCAAGAGATTATCTCCACAAAATACGAAATCTTAAAGAAGAAATTTCCGAAAGTCGAAATCGGGAAATTACTCTTCATGCAAAGCTAGATAACTTATAGAACATTGAGATGAACTTGTTATCTGATTCGGAACGAGAAGATCTCAAAGTTCAATGTGAATCATCCAAGAACGATCTAGTTATTGCACTTGTAAAGGTCAAAAGGTTGGAAGAAGAAAACTCAATCTTAAAAGAGAGTTTGTCTAGAAATAGCAGCTCAGATAAATTAACCTCAATATTGGGAGCATGTAGAATTCATCGTGATACACGAGGATTGTTTTATGAAGGAATAGACGCTCCTGGAATTTGCAAAGAGGTAAAATTTGTCAGAGCTAAAGTTTCTTTTCAACCAAAACCTTCAACGGTTGATAAAAGTGAAGTATCCCTACCAACTACCGATGACTAAAAGAGGAAATCATTTCAAGTTCCAAAGTAAGCACATATACATTCAGGTAACACTAAACATAACATTTTCCATTCTACTAAACATTGCTTTTATTGTGGAAAACCAGGTCACTTACAAAGGAATTGCATATTTCTTAAACGAGATAAAACCAGATCTGATTCTATTAAGATGACAAGATCTGATGTTCCAAATTAGAGAAAAACTGAGTCTCATAATATCAGTTCTTCCAGTATTCCCCCCAAGAAGTTTTATAATTATATTGAGGAGAAAAATAAATATGTTGCTCCAAAAGATGCTCAGAAATGGGTACCAAAGAAGATCAATAAATCAACGAGTGCTATTAAGTAGGATCTCCTAGAAAAGAGTTCAACAAGGGATAATATCTTAAAAAGGTATGGAACAGTTATTGAAAGTTTCAAGGAAGTTGTTAAATTCCTAGAGTTCATGCATGATTTTATTTCGAATACCTGTGGTGAGAAATATTTTGTTCACATCAACACAACTTGATTGTGTTGGAAGTGCATCCTCACCAAAAATCCCTAGTAAATGTGGTGAGGATTACAAAAGAATTGGGGCGCACATATTATGTTTGGTAATTTTTGAATATGTGGAACAATTTATTATTTCGAGCTGAGTTTAACTCGCTTACATATTTCTCGAAATATGTGTTGGTAAGCTTTCGCTTTAACCAAGTCCATCTTTACTCGTGACGAAAGTCATATTATTTCAATAACTTGAAAATTGCTTTGATGAAAATAGTTTGTGGATAACAACTATTTTAACATCCTCTAAGAAAGTTTCAATGATTGAAATGAGAGTTTAGAACAAGTAACCATGTTTGGATATAAACATATTATGTTCTCACATTTGTGTAAAAGTCCAAACCGAGAACCTAAAGTATGCGTACCTGTACGCGTACTGGCGGTTGTTGGAAATCCGAGTAAGTATTGTACCCGTACGCATACTGGCAGAAGTTTCACGTCCGTGAATTTCTTCTGGAGTTTGGAAGTAAAAAACAAACTTAATCCGGGTACTTAAGTATGCGTACCCGCTTGCATACTTAAGGAGGTTACTTTCTAAAATCAGTTTGTTCATGAACTAAAACATTTATATAATAAGGAATGCAATCTTTGCAAACTGTGGCTATAATGTTCATGAATTGATTCGTGTGAATCAAAATCGATTTTTCTACGATTGTGTCTTATATACTTCTATGAGATCTAAGCAATTGAACAACTCTCTAACTAGTTCATTTGAGTCATTTGAACTAGTAATGGTTAAGATGAATATGGCTAAATACCACGTGTATGATTCTTACTTACCTAAATTGATTTGTGATTGAAATTCTTATGAATAACGGGTTAGAAGCAATAATCAAAGCCATTGGATGTTGGTTTTTATTGTCAAATAAACCTTTTCATACACTTATGGTAACCATTCTTGGTATAAATCCTTGTGGAAAAGGTCATTATTCCTTCTAAGCATATAAATACTTGTTTATACAAGTTTGTATCTTAGAAAAGATGATCACAATACTTGATCTTCATGATTACATATTGTGTATTGTTACCGTGAGATAGTTCTAATTTTTTAGTAACACGATCTCATGAGAGACTTTCAATGATTGGTTCTTAAATCATATCTCCTTGTGGGATTTTAAAATCTAATATATATATAAATCCTTCTCCCTGGAGTAAGGTAACTCTTGTTGTTCTTTAGGGAATGACATTTTATGGGGGAGAGTTCTTGAATGAACTTGTGCTTAAATCTTTGAGGGTAGAAGCGGTTGTGGAACATTTAGGGGTTAACTTGTATCTTAATAAACTCCTTGATGAAGTCACTAAGTTTCGATTCTATGATATCATCTAAAGTAAAGTTGATATGTTCTCTTCTAGTCATGAATAATCTCTTTGTGAATTTCATTATGATCCCACATTTTCGTACCTTTACCAATTTATATTGACAAAAAGGGGGAGAATTATTTTGTAGTTCACACTACATATACATATGGTTTACGGATCATTATGTAAGGGGGGAGTGGTTTTGATTATGAGATGAAGTATTGACTAAGGGGGAGTGATACATATCACCGTAGTATTATTGTCAAAGTTATGATACAATTGAAATTTTATGCCGTGTAATAATACTATGATGGATATTCAACAAGTATAGGATGAACACACGCATAGTTGAAGTTATAATGAAATCAAGCATGTCAGATTTTGGAGCTGTAATGCTTTTAACAAGAATAATCCATATGTAAAATGGCTTTATCACTAAAATTGACAAAGGGGGAGATTGTTAGAGCATTGCTCATTTGAACCCACTAGCGTTGGTATGTCAAGTTAGTTATCAATTTTAGTTTCTAAAATGCATTCTTGATTTAGTATACTAAAGATAGTTTCTGACTAGATTAAGTCTAAGAAGTAGAATCGAAGCTATCCTTGAAGGATGAAGTTTGAAGACTACAAGAAGACATAAACAATGACTTCATCAACAAAGGTATGTGGTATATGATTTCATTTGGATTCTTGTTCAGTTCTACCTTTCTAATCTATCGAAACAAATGCTTACTTTATGGAACAATTCTTATGACGTTAAGTGTATATTTATGTATATACACTCGAGCTTATTTGGGCCATGACTTTTGTGACAATAACCTTTATCCCTGGAAAAGTTCTTATGTTATAGTGAATGAGCTTACGAATTCAACGAGCCAAGAATCACTCAATTCCGAGTTATAACAATGAAGTTATGAGTGATTTATTAAAGTAACAATTTTAAGTGTTGTTGTAATTGTTACAGTTCGTTAGTAGGAAACAATCCACGAACTGTTTGTCACGGTTCATGGACTTGAGCCCAGTTACGTGACTAGAAGCCATCTTTGGTCAAGTTTTTGATGTTTCCTTATCTAGGCAAGATAGCTATTACTCCAAACATATTTGATTACCATATTAAAGTGTTTGTGATTCCTTCCTAAGAAAAATTGTGATTTATTCACACAAATACAATATTTGTTAAATTAATTAACTATTTAATTATTTTGGCAAGAGTTGTAACTTAGAAAAGACTCCCAAAATTAGGAGAGTCTTTAAAAAGGAAAATAGATTTGCTTAGCTTTAAAGCTACCTTGTTCACTATAAATAAAGGGTTCGTGAGTGCTACACATTTTTATCCCCTTTGGAAAATTGGTGTATGCTTCATAAGGTTGTTTTCCATGTCATTTGTTCTTCGTGAACAAGAGTGAGATAAAATTCTTTGTATTGGGGATCACAAAGCCGAGTTGGATTTAATCTTCGTGACTGATTATACAACTTGTAATCTAGGTTTTTCACCTCTTGTCTATTCTAGGGTTTTCTCTTCTGATATAAAACCATTCAAGAGTTGTTGATCATAAACCATAGGTTTTGATAGATTTTAGTTTCCGATCGTATACCAACACTTTTTAGTCGAAACCGGAAGCTAGAAATAAAACTTTGATTAAGGTATCTCGTAAAAATACTTAAGAAGTTTTAAACAAGAAATCTCTAGATTTATTCTAGTTGTTCTTGTTGTAGAATTATTAGGGTTTTCTTAACTTGGAAATTGATCTTTGGAATCGCCCAAGTTCACTTACGAAAATCAGGTTCACGGACTCCTTGTGTGTACGCATACTGATTGTAAGTTAAAACCCTAATCTACAAGTTTGTTTCGGTATCTCTACTTTTATCTGGTAGTTGTTTGAAACAAACACAAGATTTCCAAAACCTTGATTTACATCTAAAGGGAAATCAAATCGGTGTTTTGTGAAGAAAAAAAGATCGAAAAATATCAACCATGTTGTTGTATCTTCTGAAGAGAACTTTTTTCTGCCAGAAGATTTTCGGGAATAACTTCTAAAGAAAATTTGTTTTCTGCTATAAGTTATACGAGAAGAATTCCTAAAAAGAATCGGTGTTCTTCTAGGAGTTTTATAAGTGCTTTAATACATCTGAAGCAGGTATTACATCTAATTTGAATGGGTAGTATAATCAGTGTGTGTTTATTCCATTTGCGGTTTCCTCATTAACAAAATTTCTGGTGTCTGTGTTATTTCTTTTCCGCATTATATTGTTTATCTTTATAATTGAAATATCACAGGTTGTGCATTAATCAATCATTATTGATAAATCCGACCTTGTTTGTTGGATATGATTTTGATTAATCTTGGATATTGGTCTTTGCACCGTCCAAGTATTTCTCACATCAATCAGGCTCATAGATTTCTATCTATTTGATTTGCTGATTGATTTAAGAAAAAAAGATAAACTCTTAAGAATTATTCTTTGATTGAATTTCCACTCTCGGAATATTATTAAGGTTTGTCCATATAGATTGTCAAACGAAATATTGGGTGCGGTTGTTAGACCCTTGCGTTTTCAGGAACCTTTCTCTTTCCACTAGGTTCGCGAACTAAAGACAAGTCTAGAGTTCAAGAAATTTTCTCTCTCTTCTAGGATCGGAAACTCAAAACTTAGGTTTTGGAACTCAATGAGTATTTTAAAATTTCATGAAAAATTCTTGAATAAGTTTGCGAACTTAGCAAGTAGGTCTGCGAACCTAAACTTTCAGAAATCATGAGAAAATTCTTACTTGATTCTAGCTTCGAAATATGATAAGCAAGATGTTGACATTGAAACATCACTAGACTTTATCCGATAAAATATTCTGTGATAAAAACCTTTTTTGATATTCATTCATTACTATAGTCTTTGACTCTGCTACGATAAATAGATAAATAGAACATAAAATAATCTGAAAGGAAAATCAGTCTTCGTATTCACCTTTAATAAAATTCTTCAAATGATGTTTTCGTATGATTTTTAATCTTCATTGGTACTTTAGAGGAATCCCAAAACTCTACTACCTAATTTAATCTAGTCCGAAGCAAATTTCAGTGGGTTATAAATCAAGGGATAGTTTTGGTAACTAAATTTGACGATAGACTTAACATACAAATGCCCGTATATTCTCTCTAACAAGCTATGGTCCCCAAATATACTAAATATTCTAAAACTCATCTAATTATATAACATGATAGTCGATTTGTGTATCCCTCCTTAAACCCATGATATGGAGGTCGATTACTTGGTTCCCATTATGTGAAACGGCAGAAGTGAGTTTTTAGGGTTTTGAGTTGAGTTGCAGAAGGTTGAATATGCACAATATTTTCCTAAAACAAATTATGACATTTCAAATACTACTTCATCCATATTATATGAAGTAATCAGGGTCCGTCTCAGGGAGGAAAACCGAAAGAAAGAAATCAGAGTAATACTTGGTTGCAGAAAAACTATCTGTGAAATTTTGTTTGTAGCTAAGTTGTTGTTTTGTTATTGTGATCAGAATGACTGATTTTTATTCTATTTACAGATGAAGAACTCTAATTTCAAGTTGGTAAGATAAGGATGAGGAGTGCGATAAGCCTCTCGTCTGTGATCACGTCAATAACCAAGTATGAGTCGAGTCCATCCATTGATCCTTGTAAGCTCCTCGACTGACTGTTGTCTTTAGCGGTGAGAAATACACTTGAATATTACTCATACATACCATATACCGCCAGACCAAAATCCTAATTGATATCTCTCAACATGTGTAGCTGAGTCAGCTGTCGTGTTCGAAGTGTTGGCATAGTATCAATATTTTTCTTAGTCGATGTTGATGGAGGTGCAAGAAAAGTCCCTGAATTTTGTTGGGAAGCACAAAATAACATGACATAACACATGGATTATGTGTGAACCACGAGATAAGATGATGTTAAGTATCGACCTAGCATGGTCGTCCGTAAAGAGACGAGCGGCCAATATCACTTTTGTAGGCCCCTTTAGACAATCACACGAGCTTTAGGAAAGGACCGTGCCTTTTTTGCATGAATTTGTGTAGCTTAGATTCAGGGGGGGCTAGCCTTGGATGTGCCTGACATAGGATGAGGTATGTGAGCGCCTCTGGGAACCTCGTAATTGGGTGGCATGACTGCTTGCGGTCATATTTTACTCATTTTAAACTGCCTCATCTGATACCCTATCCAAGTCATGGGCCTAACTCGCCCTGAAAACTGACTTACAAGGTTAGGGTTGTCCAGGATTTGTTAACTGCAAGATTTTGAGTATCCCATACAATGTGGGACTATTCTCAACATATCTCATTGACTAGTAAATTAAATTATCCAAATGATATAATTATAGAAACGAAAGATAATCTTCTAAAACTTTTAGTTTAGAGTAAGATGATTCAGATGATAAAATGGCTGGAAATGAGCTAGAAGGTTTATACGTTATGTCCTATGTGTGAAAAACAATCGAAAATATAGGTTATCTAGACCAAAGAATGATAAATATTAAAGTGAAGACGTGTTAACAAGCTAATATTTTTGGGCTCCAAGTAATTTGTGTTATTCACTAGATGGACGTAATCCATACTTAGAAAAATGTATAATTCTCTCGTATTTTTCTGTTAGTATGTATAATTTTAGCCGAATTTTTATTATAATTTAGGTTGTAGATATTATCTTTTATGCAATTTGTTAGACTTTACTCCGAAATATAAATTTACAGATTAATATCAATATGTAACTAACCTCGTTGTTAATCGAAAACGCTGATTTTTTTTGGATAACCTCTCGACCTTTTAATCAGATAAATCAACTCTCTCGTTATATATTTGTTTGCCTAAGCTATAGACCTATCCTCGCTAAGTAATTACTAGTAATAAAAGAGAACCAAAAATGAAATGTTAGGCATGTCAATGTAGTACACTAGTAAAGCCATTTGGGTGATGATACCAACGACTGAAGTTTAAAACTCGCCGCACTGGGTGCCAAATCTTCTTTTCTTTCTTTACCTACTAGTTGCATCAGGGTGCAGTTTTTTTTTTTTCGTTTATCCGGGTTACCTAGGCTCGTAGGTGATAGATTTTTTTCTTATAAAAGAGGCTTCATCTTTGATAATAAGTAACCATTAGGTTTTGAGCCTTTAAAAAATAAAATGAAAAGATAAGTAATATCTGATTATTGTGAATGATATATCAATAGGACATGAAACGAATAACTTAAATTTTTCTTTAGATCGATCAAGAGAATAGATTCAAAAGCACATAAGCCATGTGCATGCGCATACAAGAAGAAGAGATAAAAAAGCTCTAAAAAAGCAACAAAGCTAAGGTAAAGCTAAAAAAAGAGAAATTCAAAGTACACAAAGAGTATTGACAACATCAAACACAACTCATGTACTTGAAAATCGAACCGCAATTTTCGGAATAAAAAGGAAACTACTACTGACTATCATTTAGCTAGCTAACATCCCCTGTATCTAAACCATCGTGATTTTTCATGAGGTTCGTAAACATTTATTCACGGTGACTCTTTAAAGGGGGAAAGTCTAAACCCCATAAAGAACCATAATCCAAAAGTTTATCTTTTGAGATCATTTCAGGAGCTTTAGATTCAGGGATCTTATTCTTCTTTTTTGTACATAGAGAGTCATTTGGAAACATACCTGTTGCTTTGGATTTTGAAGTTAACTTCTTACTAGAACCGAACAATGGCTCGGAAGATGACGGCTTTGTAATGCTTATCTCCGGATCTTCCAAGACCAATTGAGACATCGCTACCTCCTTTTATTCTTCGTCTTCTTCTTCTATTTCACAAAATCTATTATGGATTTCAAAGCCTAGGGATTGGAAGATGAGCTTTCACCTTCCACTGCAAGTGGAACATTTGTAACTACATCCATCTTCATACCCTCTTGAATTTCTTCAATTGAAAGTGTTTCCTTGTTTCTAGACCTCTTTTTTTTCTTCTTGATAGTCTCACCAAGAGCAACAATATCCTCGGTGACTTTAGCATCTTCTCTCTGCTTTGCTCTACATTCAGAGACCAAATGACCCACAATTTTACAATGAGAGCAAAATTTAGGGACTTTTGGCATCTCTGCGCATTGCCAAAAGCCATTTTCAATATCATCATCACCTTCACTTACCCATACTCGATCTGGAATCTTCATGGCGAAATCAACTTCTACTAGTACACTAGCAAAAAAACCAAAATCCATTGCAAGAGTAGTGTTATCTACCTGAATAGGTTTACCAAAGGCCTTAGCCATGTTAAGCAAGTTCTCCTCTGTCCAATACTCCAAGCTTAGACCTGGAAATTTAATCCAAACCTTATCCAACGATGTTCTCAGGTTATCCGGATTGAATCTCGGCTCCCAATCTCTAACTTGCAAAGCTTGATTAGTTACCTTCCATGAATCTTCTGACCATATCCTAATCTTGTATTTCTCATTTTCTAGCTTGATAACAAAATAACCCCTCCCGATGGGAATGAGCTTGACTTCACCAGTAGGATTCCATTGAGATACCAATTGATCCCTAACATTTTCCATTTTAATTTTGTTTAGATCAAGTCTTCCAATAAGACTGTGTTTCCAATTGTTTAAACCCTTCGAGTACATACTCTCAGTAAGCTTAATTGCAGGTAAATCTCCCTTTAGATAAGGAGAGGGTAGAGAGTTCAATACCGCAGAAGAAACCACCCTTTTGGAGGTTGGCATTTCCATAACCAGAGTGGATGAAACTCCCTTACCAGGGCCATTCCTAGATAAAAACGACATAATAACAAACAAACAGGAGACAGAGAACTGAAAAAAAACTCTTAAAAGCAATCTCTTGTAGGAACTGAAATTCAACATAAAGAGAATAAGATTGGAGAAAACAGATGAAAAGCATGAAAAGATTCAACGAAGATTACTAGAGAAATGAAAGGGAAACAAAGAAAATCCACAGAGATTTAAGAACAAAAATTTCCAAAAGATTAAACACTCAAATCCTAAAATCAGTAAAGGAAATAGCAAGAAAAAAGAGGGGCAAGATCATAATTGAAAGCAGACAACAAAATAGAGAAGAAATTGAGGAATCACTACACTAATACTTAAAACTCACCGGAGAAATCAATCGTTTGAGAATCCCATGGAGAAAGTAGAAAATGGAGAAAAGACAGCAAAATTGAAGAAGCTAACTGAAAATCACATCAACCCCTGCTTAAAAGCTTAATCAAAGGTGCAATCTCCATCGGATCGAGCAAAGCGATTGAAAAAGATTAAACCCTAAAAATTCAAAAAACACTCGACCAGATTCAAAAAATCGTCAGGAGAGAGAAAACTCGACTGTATACGCTTTGACAATGGAATAACTTAAAGAGGAGGATCCCCTCACACCCTTAATTTTACACTATCACACATTTTGGACGTCCTTTTTGCGGATAAAAACCAAACGATAACGTATTTGAAGCTAATATTTTGGGGATATATTCTTCGTATAAAGATCTACCTACCCACCAAAAATGAGCACATTCCGAAACGTATAACTTTACCATCTAATACTTTGAAACTCAACCGTCGAAAGTCGACAAATTCTCAACCGTTTAAATTAAGATTGATAGATGATGAGGTTTGGTATTTCGGAATGTGCACATTTTTGGTGGGTACGTAGATCTTTATACGAAGAATATATTCCCAAAATATTAGCTTCAAATACGTTATCGTTTGGTTTTTATCCGCAAAAAGGATTCCAAAATGTGTGATAGTCTAAAAAAAAAGGAGTGTAAAGGGATCCTTCCCCTTACTTAAATTGTTAATTACAAGTTTACAACTAGTTAGTAGACCTTGCCTAGTAAGCAAGCACATCATCAAACTTCTTCTGTTACCAAAAACATAAGAAGAAAAAAATACTACTTCCAATTAGAGACACTTCTGGGCGAGAGAGAAGATATTAATATCTCCACTTTCAAAAAGGACTCTGGTTAATGGCTCGCTTGATCGTGATTCATGCAGACCCATCAACAAATATACCTGCTACTTTCTCTCCTAAAAATCGGAAAATGAGTACAGCTGCGCGTTTTTTTATTCTTCTTCATCTTGTGCACCTGCATCCTGTACCTAGTATTGATCCTCTGGAATGCTTTCCAGATAAGGCTTCCAATTGCAATTTGTTGTCTCTGATTTTCTACTTACTTTAGAAACGACTTTAATTTTCCTGGTCTTCATTACGTTTAACAATTGCTCAATAGAGTGACTGGCAGTAGTAGTGTACTCCTTGGATAAATCCCCATGAAGACCACTATCTCTTTGATTGTTGTAGCTCAATATTTGACTCAACTCTTCTTGCGTCATTATAATTCTGACTCTCACCACATTCCTAACACCACTGCTTCTGTTTTTTAAATTGTCATCATCATTAATACCACCAAAATTTAGCTTAACAACATTCTTTTCTTGATTATGGTATTGATGAATCTTGATTCTTTCCTCAAGTTTGATAGAATTTTCTTCTCCTTCTTCAACTTGGCAATTGTTGTTGAATAAACAGTTTCCCATTTTGATTTTCTACTTCAGTATTTAAGGTAAAATGCAACTGAAATATGAATTAGACAGTTTAAAAGATTTGGAGAACTCTAACAAGAAACCCAGATATATATATACAGAGATTGGTAGGAGAGAAAATCAGGAAATATTGAATTTTGATAGCAATTAAGACAGGTATGGTCACATCATTAACTCCTGATTTTATGGCATGTTAGTTGGTAGTTAGAAGGAAATAATAATGAATTAGAGCCAGCCAAAATGAGCCCACACAAACAGCAAATGTTGGAACACGTCTTTGATTCACACTACTCTCCTGTCCGAAATACATCACTCCCATTAATCATGGTTACCTAATTCTCTCCATCAGAATTAGCGGGAATGAGTGATGCAACCGCAACCAAATATTCACAGCTTCACCAGAATCAGCCAAGAAAGATGTGAATTTAATAGTAACAAATTAATGAATTTTAATGCAGTTTTATGACACAAGTAGTGGTCACCACTCCAGTGAGGTTACTGGGATTGATTGAGAAACGTCAACAAAAACGAGTCCCTAGCATCCACAACAACCAATAATTAAGGTTCGATGAAAAAATTCTTTGTTTGCGATGGAATCTTTGAATTTTATATGGATGTAAGTAAGGTCTTCGGCTAATATTAACTAGCCATGTGAGATGTTTAACATGTACTGACCTAACACGAAGAAATTGATAAAAGTGATGAATAGCGGAAGCTGGTAAGCAATCACCCAAATTTAAGATTTTTGGTATAGGGAAATCCAAAAAAAATGGTAGGAAAGCTGACTTTGGTCAATAGAGTTGACCTAAAGTCAGAAAGGGTGGAAACAAGGAAGTCTACCACCACCACTGAAAAGGAGCACCATCAAGCAGATCAAGAAATAAAAATCACCACAGGCATTCTGAGTTCTCTAGTACGGGACGATGGTTTACATAATTGTATTTTAATAGAGGTGATTTAATTTTTTCTTATAACGCGCGACCCAACAGCTGTCAACATCTATAAAATATTTTGAAAACCGGCCCGGATATTAAATCGACAAATTTATTGGGTCAAGGGTCATTGGTTTAACCAGTGGTTAACTGGGTCAGTTCATATAAAAATAAAATATAGTGACATGTTGGTTAATCTCGTGTGGGACTTAAAATGAAGTTTCATCTGGTGTGGGCTTAAAAAGAAAACAGCTGGTTATTGATTTGCTTATTCACCCCACGTGTTAGCAAGGGTTTTATGGGTATTTGATCCTAGCATTATTTATAAAGAAATCCTAGATATCAAGCATCTGGCACTTTGTATCAGTAAACATCCGCCTCCATGTTCTCTCTCAATCTTTCTGTTTACTTCCTCCTCTTTGATCTTTTATTTCTCGAACATAAATTCTACCAAATACCAAATGATAGCGGTTTAAATCTATCTCTACATCAATATATTTCGTTTTCTCCTATTCCAGCAACACTAATTTAATTGACGATGGAAACACCATTTCAGGCATCAAACAAGAACCCCAATGTTACAGCCTCACTGCAACACTTTTTCTTTCTCCTTTATTAAATTGAGATACATCATTCTTATCTCAATTTGTTTCTGTGGACGGATAAAAAACCCGGATGAACCGGCTAAAAACCCAGCTGGGTCAGTGGGTTCAATGGTTAAACCGTCAGGGTCACCTGGTTTACTCGGTTTTTCAACACATTAGTGGGTCATATATGAACTGAACCGTTTTTCTTACTGGTTCACCAGTCGAACCGGATGGTCCGGTTCTTAAAACACTGCATCCATACACAAAAACTCCGATGAATTAAATGATGTAAAAAAACACCATTTTACATAAGCTGTATATATTACCCTTCTAGTTTAAATCATCCCAACAAAAACAAGAATTAACCCCATGTTTAATTTTTATTACATTGCTACCACCAATAACAACTCACCACCACCAACTAGCAACATCACCGACCACCACCACCACCGTCACCATCACTGACCACCAACCACTACCACCGACCACCGCCGCCGACCACCACCACTTCTGACCACCATCGTCGTCGACCACCACCGTCGTCGCCTCTGATAGTCATCGCGCCACCACCACCACCGCTGCCGACCAGCACCGCCACCGACCACTACCGCCGCCATCAACACCAACCAGACGCCACCAAAACAGAACATAATTATATCGCTAGTGGTTTCGTTGACAAAATCTTGAAAATAAGATGAAACCAAAACTGGTTTCATAGAAAATGAAAAAAAATCAAATGAAACCAAAATTGGTTTCAACAAAAAAATTCGGTAACAAAATTTAGTTTCGTCGATAAATCTCTGAAAATAAAATAAATTCAGATGAAACCAAGTAGAAAATTATTTATCACCAACAATGTTGGTTTCACCGATAAAAGTTTAAAATTATATGAAACCAAAATTGGTTTCACCAAAATTAGATGAAACTGAAGGTAGTTTCATCATAAATTTTCCTTTTTCAATACTTTTTGGACTCAAATTTTTCTAAGAACTACTATGATGGTGTATAAGTATATATTTCTATCACATGCCAATAACATTCTCACCAAACAAGTCTTCTGAACAAGGGATTAAGCCTAACACCCAAAAAAACAAAACATTTTAAATTTGAAAACCATGAATATCGCCTCCAACAATAAAACTCATATGCCCATCGACCATATATATTGACAATGATGTTTCAGCATAATTAACACTTGGAAATAATAGGGTATTTCATTGAAACCTTTCAACATGAATTACTCAGTAATTCTAAAGCCATCTTAACAGTGACCATACTACAACAAAAACTAACAAAAATTAGCAAAAATTAGATGAAACCAAAATTGGTTTCATCAAAAATGAAAAAAATAAAGATAAAACCAAAATTGGTTTTGTGCAAATACCTCTTCATCATCTCCACTGAAAAGATGTGTACTTGTTGTGTACCTGCAGGAGAAATTACTGGATGTGTTATACAAGTCCATATGACAATTAAGTAGTTTAACGCAAACAAGAATGTCCAAAACCTCAAACTATACATCAACATATTACTTCAACTTATATAATGACCATACCGATCCAACAAAGAGGCAAGGATACATATAGTTTTCCTTCTCAAATGAAGGTCTGGAGCTGCAACTAAATCCCTCGCAGTAGTTCTCTTGTTCTCATTGAGCTCCACAAGTGCATGAACAACTACAATATATACTTCCTCACCATGTTCATCCTTTAAAAAATTCGTCCCCCTCATTGATCAATTCCTGCAGCAAACAAGCATACTCATAAACGATCCCTAAGTTAATATTATAGTGTTCGCAATATAACCAACAAGATTGGTTTCATCGACATAAACTCGAAAATAATAAATAAAAATAGATAAAACCAAAACTGGTTTCATCAAAAATAATAATAATCATATGACCAAAAAGATTGATTTCATCGATGAAAAGTAACAAAAATTAGATGAAACCAAAATTAGTTTCAACAAAATGAAACACTAACATAATCATATTGGGGAAACAACAACAATGACATAAGCATACATTTTATGCATCACAATTAAACATTTACTTCCTTTATAGTTTTTCACCCTGTAAATAGAAACCCAACCTTTCTTGTTTCCTTTACTTCCTTTATAGTCTGCACAATAACATCCTTATTGTTGTCTTTATTTCCTTTACACTTTACACATAAATGATCCCTAAGTTAAGATTATCGGTATCTGTTCGCAGTATAACCAACAAGATTGTTTTAATAGACATAAACTTGAAAACAAGAAGTGAATATTTGATGAAACCAAAACTGGGTTCGGTGAAAAAAAAATCATATTACCAAAAAATGTTGGAACATGTACAGGAAATGGGAACATGTAAATTGTTTCCTCTAACACCTTTATCAAAGACAAAAATAAATAATAAATATCAATCTCTAACACCTAATCATAATGACCTCTGAAAAAGCGGGGGTCTAACAACCACACCCAATATTTCGATTAGAAATCTGTATGGACAAACTCCGAGTTACTTTACAAGAGAATGAACTAGACAGTCAGACTCAATCTAGATAAAATATCTCAAGGAGTTATTATCTCAATCTCTCAATTTGATTTACTCAAGCAAATATGATATGCGAGTATTAATCAAAGAGAGATAACTTGGATGGTACCAAAGACCAATATCCAAGTGTCAATCAATTTAAATCAACAACCAATAAGGTCGGATATTCTAATTGATTGAACAACGCACAACCTGTATTATTTCAATTATATAAAAATATAATGCAGAAAAGAAATAACACAGACACCAGAATTTTGGTAACGAGGAAACCGCAAATGTTGAAAAACCCCGGGACCTAGTCCAGATTAAACATACACTGTATTAAGCCGCTACAGACACTAGCCTACTCCAAATTAACTTCGGTATGGACTGTAGTTGAACCCCAATCAATCTCACACCGATCCAAGGTACAGTTATGCTCATATGCCTCTGATCCCAGCAGGATACTGCGCACTTGATTCCCTTAGCTGATCTCACCCACAACCAAGAGTTTCTACGACCCAAAGTCGAAGACTTTAGCAAACAAATCTGTCTCACACAGAAAAGTACAAGATAGATAAATTCGTCTCCCACGAATAAACCTATGAGTTTTGTTCCATCTTTTGATAAATCAAGGTGAACAGGAACCAATCAATAAAACCAGACTTATATTCCCTAAGAACAGCTCAGTTTTATCAATCACCTCACAATAGTCTTAATCGACGCAGTGAAAAAAACTATTGTGGAATCACAAACGATAAGACGAAGATGTTTGTGATTACTTTTATATCTTGCCTATCGGAGATAGAAATCTCAAGACAATTATTACAGTTGTACTCGTACGATAGAAACATCAAGATCAGATCACACAACTATGATAAAAATAGTATCGGTCAGGCTTCACAATCCCAATGAAGTCTTTAAGTCGTTGACCTAGTTTTAGAAGAAAAAAACCAAAGGTTATAGGAGAATCGACTATAGCTTAGCAAACTAGTATGACACAGAATGTGCGGGGATTAGGTTTCCCAGTTGCTAGAGTTCTCCCTTATATAGTCTTTCAAATCAGGGTTTGCAATCAATGTTAGCTTGGTAACAAAGAATTCAATATTCACCGTTAGATGAAAACCTGATTAGATACAAGATAATATTTATCAACCGTTAGATCGAAAACATAGCTTGTTATACACACATGTACTTGACAATTTTGGGTTTGTGTAACCGTACCCAAAATTGTACATTAGTCGGTTCAACACTAGTTAACCAAATGGTTAGCCCATATCAACCATATTCTTCTTCACCATAACTAGTTAGAGAGTTGTTCAATTGCTATGAGATCTCATGTACTACACAAGACACAATTGAAGAAAAAACGATGTGATTCACTCGAATCGATTCATGAACTATAAATCCACGGTTTGCAATAGCATTCCTTAGTTTATTAAGATAAGTTCACAAACATCGTTTTTAGACATAACCTACTCAAGTTCGACGACTGGGTTCGCGGACTCAAGTTAAGCTGTTGGAGTTTACAAACTCCAGTAGAAATTCTCGGGTCGAGAACTTCCTTCAGTTCGCGGACTGAAACCGAGCTACAACTCCAGCAGAAATTCTCGGGTTCGAGAACTACACCAGTTCACAGACTCAGTTGATAGCTCACGTTCCGGTTTTACTTTATCAACAAAGTTCGCAAACTTCGGTTCAAGCAACAAGGACTTATACATATATGTGTTACCACAACAATGTTTATATCCTCTAATGGTTATATTGTCTAAACTCTCATTTCAATCATTAAAACATTCTCAGAGGGCGTTATATAGTTGTTATTCACAAACTATTTTTCTTCAGAGCGATTTCCAAAATGATTGAAACATAACATGACTTTCGTCACTAGGTAAAGATGCACTTGGCTAAAGCGAAAGCTTTACCAACACATATTTTGAGAAATATATAGCGAGATATACTCATCTCGAAATGACATATGTGTATAATCTTAGTCTATATAGTAATACGACTTTTGTATCAAGATAGGAGATAGAGTAGATATACTTTTGAGTGATAGATAAGTTCAAGTCTTTAAATACCTTTTAGTCGATGAAGATCCACTGGTTCCTTGAGTAGTCCTTCGTCTTGTATGATGATCGCCATGGAGTTCTTGAGCTCAACTAAACTTTTTATCCTAGTCCGAGACCTTAGATATAATAGACTAGAAATCAAGACTTTATAGTTTTGATCACTAACATTGACAAACATGCTTGAGATAGCAACACATGCGAGTTCAACCGAGCAATGCTCTAACAATCCCCCCTTTGTCAATTTCAGTGTCAAAATTATTAATACATATGGAATACAAAAAATATATAAATAAACTTTGTAGCTCCTATTCCACATGTCTAATCTTCAACAATACTCGAAATATTTGTCACTTCCAAGTAGTCCAATGATCCCAAAGGTTGTAAGTTTAGTATCATCGTTGTTGAAAATCCGTAGCTATAACAATGAGAAAACAAGAGTTCTCAATCATTGTTATACAATGTCATAGTATTATTACACATCGTCAAAGTCCAATTGCATCATAACTTTAACAACAATACTATGGTGATACTTCACTCCCCCTAAGTCAATACTCCATCTCACATGAAACCACTTCCCCTTACATAATGATCTGAAAACCATATGTATTTGTAGTATTAACTACCTATTAATTCTCCCCCTTTTTGTCAATAAAATTGGCAAAGGTACAAGAACGGGATCCTAATGAAATTTTCGTAAGAGACATTTCATGACCAAAGGTAAATGTATATCATCTTGTTTATATGCAATCTAAATGCATTCATCAAGGAGTTTATAAAGATACAAGATAACCCCTATAATATTCCACAGCCGCACTCCCCACAAAGATTTGGCAATTAAGCACAAGTTCAAAAGATCTCTCCCCCATAAAATGTCATTCCCAAGGGAACAAAAAAAGCGACCTTAATTTCAAGAGAAAAGAAGGATTTCTTTAGACTCAACAAATTACATACAAGTATGAATTTGGAATCCAAAAAGAAATATTCAATCATATTAACCAAAGCGAACCAAGATTAATTTGACTAAATATGCTCAACACAAGTAAACTTATGGAGACTTAATAGCTCGATTAGATTATTCACAAGAGAACTCATAATTAATCTAACCAGGATACACAATTAAACTAATCACAAAAGTAATCAATTCAATCATTTATACTCACATAAGAAGATCTATGGAGCGATGACTAAGTTAATCATAAAAATAACCAACCCAGTCAATCATGTTCAACACGAGAAAAACTTACGGATTCATAACTAAATAATCACCAAAGATGATTGATTTAGTTCAATTTGTTCAACATAAAGTACCTTACGGAACAACAACTAATCTAATCACAAAATCAATCAACTTTTGTTGTTTTAGTGCTCAACATAAGACACTTCATGGAACAACACAATATTTACACAAAATTGTGGATCGGAGAATCAACCTATACCGTGGAAAGCAAGGATTCATTCTATGTTTCCATCACTATATGCACAATGACACACAATAGACATAATCCTTGAATCAAAAAATATTTTAACCTATCTTACATCAATATAGGCTTAACTTTTGTGTTTTGCCAAAAGTCTATTCATTCTTTTACCAATATTTGCATATCAATTCACGAACGACTTTACTTTTGACAAAATATGGAACAATTAAGTTCACGGACGTAAACACACATATCCCATCAAAATATTGCAATATATAAAATCAAAAGATTAATACTGCAACCAACATCTTCCAAACAAGTTTAGAATTTAACACAATAAATCTAAAACAAAAAAAAATGAAAACTTTGGACATAGCTATGTGTAATCACAATAATGGCTATTCCAAACACTAGTTATTCTTCTAAACAAAATAAAAAATAGAATTCTTATCAGAAGACTTACTAGTTATCGTAGATCTTTCTCAGAGCATCTACTGAGAATTCCTTCTCATTATTGAAAAAATCCATTGATTATGGGATCGTTCAATTCCTCCAAATCTTCAGAAATATCAGTTAACTCACTGAGTTGTCTTCTCAAATCACGCAGGGTGTTCTTGGATAGAGATAACATTTGTTCATAGTGAGTTATCCTTTCCAAAGAGGAAATGATTTGATATTTTAAACCATTTCTCTTATTGATGAACTCTTTTACTATGTCCCTAAAATTTGCATCAAAAGGACAAATAGAAAAGAGGCAGTTAGAGGAAGAACCTTCTCCATTAATTGTAGTCTTCACTTTCTTCACATTTGAGGAAGAAATCCCTTTACACAGATACACATTAGATGCTTCAACTGCATCCCTGCTTGTGATGCTTCTGGTTACATGAGCCATAAAGTTGTATCTTTTCAAGGAAGAAGGAAGTCTATCAATGACTTAAATAGACTTATGACCATCAAAAACCCTAGAAGAAAAAGTCTTCTGAAGTTTAATGATCGATTATCTATATTGTTAGGAGAATATTTTCTTAACACAAATAGATACAAACTTGAGCCACACAAATACGCAAAGCCTCACTTTCTCAAGTTAAAGATGAGGATGCGAACGGCCCTGATGTTAGATAGGAACGTTATGAGCCAAATGATCTCATTGTTTATCACATAGTGATTTTTCAAGGTTTTTTGCGTAAGAAAGTTTCCTACCTCTTATGATTCTGGAAGCATTGTTTTTAGGAGGACAGCGCAGATTATCCAGATTCATCTTTTGCATGTTCTTCTGTAGTTTGACAATTCTTTCAATGTTCCTCTTGAATCTCCAACATGTACTTTGAACATGCCTTGTATTTCCACAAAAAAAAACCCCAATGATTCTTTGTTTTGTTGAGGTATCTTATGCTCAACATGGCTGCCAACTTTTATATTTCCCTGATCAATAGAAGCAACATGATTGACAATGTCTGCACACTTGCTTTGTATCCTAAACCACTAGTATTTACAAAGGGCTTTTGACCAAATAACATTGCTGAAATTTTATCATAACTTCCAGATAATCTTTGTAGATCATCCTTAAGAGTATTAATCTCTTTCTCCTTTAGATTAATGGTTCTGGTGAGTTTATCATTAAGACAATCTATCTTAAGATTTTTCACCTGGATTAATGATTCTAGTTTCTTCAATGAAGCTTTTAATTGAAGATTTTCTTGAAGAATCTCTTTGTCCAAGAAATTGAAAACCCATGTGTTGATCTCATATTCTGAATCAGAACTTGAGTATGTAGATGTTTCTGCTGTAAAAGTTGAGAGTTCATCACATCTATCAAACGTATTCATTTCGATGACACTTAAAGGTTTTTCTTTCATATAATCATTAGCAGACAGAGGACGTTTATCACGTCTAATGCTTCTCTTTAAAAATTCTTTGATCTTTTATGTAATCAATGGTATTTTGAACCAGGCTTCATCCATACAACATTCATCACCCCATGAGATAGAGTGTTCACTTGTGTCTGACACACCATTGAATGCAACGTTCTGAACAGAATTTTGATCAGGAATTCTTATCTTTCCGAAAGGTGAATTTTCAGAAAGAGTATTGAAGTTATTTCCTCCGTTGATGGTACATTTATTAGAAACATGTTTGTTGGTTTCAAAAATAGTTTCTAAGATATCCCAGGAATCTTTAGACTTAGTGCAAGAAGACACATAGTGCTGAATATATGAGGTAATGGCATGTATGATAGCATCTAACCCTTCAGAATTTCGCTTAGCAGCAACAATTTCTTATGGATTATAACTATCAATGTCCTTGAGGGTAGACACATTGCCTTCTGTATTACCTAGAGGATCATAGCCATTAATAACATGTACCCATATTTGAAAATCACGAGCTTGAAGATACGTGCTCATAGAAATTTTCCACCATGGGTAGTTTGAACCATCGAAGACTGGTGGTACGTTAATTGAGATAACACTGATGTCCATAGAGTCAGATCACTACAAACACAGACTTGTAAGGTCTTGAACGTGTTTGCCTGCTCTGATACCAATTAAAAAAGCGGGGGTCTAACAACCACACCCAATATTTTGATTAGCAATCTGTATGGACAAACTCCGAGTTACTTTACTAGAGAATCAACTAGACAGTCAGACTCAATCTAGATAAAATATCTCCAGGAGTTATTATCTCAATCCCTTAATTTGATTTACTCAAGAAAATATGATATGCGAGTCTTAATCAAAGAGAGATAACTTGGATGGTACCAAAGACCAATATCCAAGTGTCAATCAATTTAAATCAACAACCAATAAGGTCGGATCTTCTACTTGATTAAACAACGCACAACCTATATTATTTCAATTATATAAAAATATAATGCGGAAAAGAAATAACACAAACACCAGAATTTTGTTAACGAGGAAACCGCAAATGCAGAAAAACCCCGGGACCTAGTCTAGATTAAACATACATTGTATTAAGCCGCAACAGACACTCTCCTACACCAAGGTAACTTCGGTATGGAATGTAGTTGAACCCCAACCAATCTCACACTGATACAAGGTACAATTATGTTCCTATGCCTTTGATCCTTGCAGGATACTGCGCACATGATTCCCTTAGATGATCTCACCCGCAACCAATAGTTTCTACGGCCCAAAGTCGAAGACTTAAATAAACCAATCTATCTCACACACAAAAGACTACAAGATAGATAAATTCGTCTCCCACGAATAAACCTATGAGTTTTATCCCGTCTTTTGATAAATCAAGGTGAACAGTAACCAATCAATAAAACCAGACTTATATTCCCAAAGAACATCTCAGTTTTATCAATCACCTCACAATAGTCTTAATCGACGCATCGAAAAAAGATATTGTGGAATCACAAACGATGAGAAGAAGATGTTTGTGATTACTTTTATATCTTGCCTATCGGAGATAGAAATCTCAAGATAATTACTACAATTATACTCGTATGATAGAAATAACAACATCAGATCACACAACTAGGATAAAACTAGTATCGGTCTGGCTTCATAATCCCAATGAAGTCTTTAAGTCTGGTTTTAGAAGAAGAAAACCAAAGGTTAAAGGAGAATCAAATCTAGCATAGCAAACTAGTATCACACAGAATGTACGGGGATTAGGTTTCCCAATTGCTAGAGTTCTCCCATATATAGTCTTTCAAATCAGGGTTTGCAATCAATATTATCTTGGTAACAAAGCATTCAATATTCACCATTAGATGAAAACCTGATTAGATACAAGCTAATATTTATCAACCGTTAGATAAAAAACATAGCTTGTTATACACACATGTACTTGACGATTTTGGGTTTGTGTAACCGTAACCAAACTTGTACATTAGTTGGTTCAACACTAGTTAACCAAATGGTTAGCCAAATGATAACTTTCATATCAACCATATTCTTCTTCACCATAACTAGTCCCAAATGACTCAAATAAACTAGTTAGAGAGTTGTTCAATTGCTATGAGATCTTATGTACTACACATGACACAATTGAAGTAAAAATAATGTGATTCACTCGAATCGATTCATGAACTATAAAGCCACGGTTTGCAATAGCATTCCTTAGTTTACTAAGGTAAGTTCACAAATATCGTTTTTAGACATAACCTACTCAAGTACGCAGACTCAAGTTAACCAGTTGGAGTTTACAATCTCCAGCAGTTCGCGGACTGATTTCGTGGACTGAAACTGAGCTACAACTCCAGTAGAAATTCTTGGGTTCGAGAACTACGCCAGTTCGCGGACTAAGTTGACGACTCACGTTCCAGTTTCACTTGATCAACAAAGTTCGCAAACTTCAGTTCAAGCAATAAGAACTTATACATATATGTGTTTCCACAACAATATTTATATCCTCCAATGGTTATATTGTCTAAAATCTCATTTCAATCATTGAAACATTCTCAGAGGGCGTTATATAGTTGTTATTCACAAACTATTTTTCGTCAGAGCGATTTCCAAAATGATTGAAACATAACATGACTTTCGTCACTAGGTAAAGATGAACTTGGCTAAAGGGAAAGCTTTACCAACACATATTTCGAGAAATAGATAGGCGAGGTATACTCATCTCAAAATGACATATGTGTATAATCTTAGTCTATATAGTAATACGACTTTTGTCTCAAGATAGGATATAGAGTAGATAGAATTTTGAGTGATAGATAAGTTTAATTCTCCATATACCTTTTAGTCGATGAAGATCCACTGGTTCCTTGAGTAGTCCTTCGTCTTGTATGATGATCGACATGGAGTTCTTAAGCTCAACTACACTTTCTATCCTAGTCCGAGACCTTATATATAGTAGACTAGAAATCAAGACTTTATAGTTTTGATCACTAACATTGACAAACATGCTTGTGATAACAACGCATGCGAGTTCGACTGAGCAATGCTCTAACAACCTAGAATGATAATAGTACAGAAAAGGTACACATGTTTACTTCAACAGCATTACTGCCTCAAATTAACAATTAATAGACAAATGCCAATGAATTAGAGAATGGTTTCGATAGTAGCTCCACATACATTCATTTCCAAATTGAATTAAACACTGACATCAAATAAGGCTTATATACAAAATGTAAGTAAGAATGGCAAAAAAATAAACTATTCACTTATTCCTCGTGTGAAACTAATAGGCACTATGCGACATAGCCGTGAGTGCTTAAAGTTAAAATTTAAATTCATAACTTTTTTCAGAACGATATATTGGTTCAAATATCATCCATATAACTGTAAAATTATGCTACATGTCAATGGTTTGACTTTCCAAGAGGGTTTAACGTATTGCGTTGATGATAATTACGCGTTATGGTGCATTACGTGGATGTATAAGAAGACCTATGTCATAAAAATTCCAATGTTTAAGATATTTACCTCTCCAATTATGTGAGCTTTGATTGAAGGTGAATAACTCTATCTTTGGCGTCATCTAGTGACATTGAACGCCTCAATTTGTGTTCACTCGCTCGTAGTCATTGCATCAGTACCTTATCCTGCAATATAAATCCACACACCAAAGGCAAAAAAATAACTTGTAAGCTAACCAAAACATATCAAATTCCCCATTGTTGTTTTATAACCCCAATGTTTTATTATACTAAGCTAACCCCATAAAGCTACTATCCCCAATTTTGTCCATAATTTAGTAAGCTAACCTAAACGCATCAAATTCTCAAGAATCAAAACCAATAAAATGTCAAACAAAACTATATCTGGTATCCAATTCAATTAAAAAACTAGTGAAATGATAAGATTTTTTAATACTTAAAAACTTCAAGTTACCATTCTAAAATCTACCATTTCTCCCAACACAAGCAGATGAACTTGAATCCTCGTCTTCGTCGATGGTTCATTTCCACCATGAGATCAATCAGGAGAAAGGAGTTGTTTGGTAAAAAATCAGGACATGATAGGGAATTTGGTGTTGTTGTCAGAGTAGAAAAATGAGGGGCTTCTAGTGATGACGTTGGGGGAGGAAGAGGAAGAGACGGAGGTGTTGTTGATGTCAGATCTGAACATCATAGTGGGTTTGGTGGCAACATATATAATGTTGGTGGTGATCTGAAATTGTAGTAGAAAAAAAAAATGTTGGTGAGGGAGGACAAGAAGAGGCAGAGGTGTTCGTGGCAGATCTGGAAATGACAGCGGCTTACTGGTGGTGCTGTGGTATGAGGAGTTGTCGGTGGTGGTAGGGAAGAAGAAAAAAGAAATGAAACGAGAGGATAAGAAAGATCTATAAGGATATATACATTGAAGGGGTAGGATTGAGATTATAAAAATTAATAAAAACTAAATTTAAAGATTTTAAATAAAAATGGGGTTTTTGTTTCAATTTTCCATGATATGGTTTTCATGTGTACCAAATAATATGACAAGTGTTTTTGTAACTCAAATAGTATCATCTTGGTTTTTTAGAGCTTATTATGTTTTTCTTATTCTCATTTCAGATTGTTTTGGTCAAACCGATAAATCTAACACCTTTAAAATCCTAAGTCATATGAGGTCCCACGTCGCGCTTTGAAGAAAACTCCCCCGTATGTTAAAAGTGAACGCCACCCACCTCACCAAATTGCTCCAAATTTCTTTCTCCTCACCAAATTGCCAAGAAATTTTCTATTTTTGCTTCGAATTTCTTTCAAATTGGAAAAAAAAATTTGTTTCCACGAGAAAAAAAAAAACAAACCTAAACTGCCGAAAAAAATAAAAAAATTTCCGTTTACGATTCTCTTTTCCACAACCTTCATCCTCTTTGAGAAGTTTAACAGAATCTACAACCTTCATCCTTAAAAAAAAAAAAAACTCTTAACACATTATTTCATTGATTAACGATATATATCAAGTTCAAAATCTTTATGTGGCAAACCTAGGGTTTTATTAATCCTAAAAGTGTTTGAAGTAGAAGTTGTTCGTGCAATCCTATGGTTTTATTAATCCCAAATGATATCTTCATTATCATTATTAAGCAAAGAATGAAACCATTTTTTTTGTAGGTTAGGGCTAGGGTTCTCTGATGGTTGCAAAGACGAAGAAGCAACAAGTTCTATTTTTGTTGTCATATTAACCTTATTTTTTAGTCATTAGAATCATCTCTATTTTGATTACTTCCTAACAGAAACCACTTTTTGTGTTTTAATTTTGCAAGTTAGAGCTTACTTCCTCTTAAAAAGGTAACATCAATGGTTATCTATTTTTTATTTCAGTTGGTAAGATATTTAACAACCAGTATTTTTTGAATTGTGTATGGTTTTGTCATTTGTGAATTAGGAACGGAAATTCCAAATCAGATGAACTTCTGAATGGTTTTATATAGATGGAGAAATCAGGTATACCACCTTTTTTTTAAAACCCCGATCGGCTGCTTGGTAATCATATAATCATACATAACTGATTCATTAGATTCAGGAACAACATAATTCATATTTGCAACTATTACTATCTAACTGCTTCATATTCAAGGTTTGAATTTTTATCTGTATGGAATGATTTTATATGAGAGTAATACATGGGTCCAGTCACATAGGAGAATTAGAATTTCAAAATCAAGAAGAAAAAGAAGAATCAGACCAAGAAGATATTGGATCAGATCTATCAAACCCAGAAAAAGAAGTTAAAGAGGATGACGATGACTAATGCATGAAAAAGAGTAGAAATCAAAATAAATGGAAGAGTACCACAGAAGCGGAACTAGATTTTTTCCTGAAAAGATATTTTCTTTTTCAACTGAGATGGCATAGTTCTTTGGATCAAAGAATAATTAATAGTGTATCCAGATATATTGTCTCCTGCTTAAACTGAACAATCCAAAGAAATTGCAATATCCTCTATTCAAAGAGGAGAAATGCATTTGGATATATTGCTGATTCAAAAAGATCTAAATCTTATAGAATTGATAAACAAAGGAGTATTGATTATTGAACCTGTTCGCCTGTCTATACAAGGAGATGGAATTTTTATTATGTATCAAAACATAGTTATTTCACTGGTCCATAAGAGTAATCACAAAACTAATAGAAAAAACCAACAAAAAGAAAACATTTATAAGAATTATTTTGATGAATCCATTAAAAGACATAGACATGAACGGGTGCTTGAAAAGAGAGATGAAAGAAAGTTATTCTTTTGTTGTTCCTGTAAAAAAAAATCGCTCCTAGATGTCGTAGAGAATTGAGAATTCAATTTTAACTTGGAAAAAAGAAATGTTTTGGATAGAAAGAAAACTTTTTACAATAAAAACAACATAAAGAACTGCAGTATTTTTTTTGGAGGAGAGCAAGCATCTTGATAAAGATCCAAAGAATTGAGATATATATTCTCATTGATCTGACATGGTATATGGCAGAAAGTGTAGCCATTCAAATAAGTCATTGAACTGATCACTGCAATTTTATTCATTGCATTTGAATACATCAATTCCCATACTAACTGTGTTGCATAATGTCTGTCTCTATTATAAGCATATCGGTCTCTCTTTGTGCTATCTCTTAGCACAATGCAGTATTCATTCCCCTTTCAGTTGATTTTTTTATTTTTTGTTTCGCGGTTAAAAACTGAAGTGTTATGGGTTGTCAGATACGATAAGGTACTAATTTTGATATAAACATCCTCTATTTATAAATTTTGGTTACATGGTACTATTTATATTTTGCGTCAGCCTTTTGTGGTGGAAATGAATGAAGGTCGTAATATGTTGGCCTTATTGAATGGATAATTTTGTAATTTTAATTAACATGGTGGTATCTAAATAAATTTATGTCATGCACCAAAGCACAGGACATTTTCGAGCTCAATTAATGTTGTGAATATTTTTGGAATCCTATTATTTGGGCTTTAAAAAGGTGGGAATTTGGGGATGTATGGTGTCATGAAATAGTAATCCTTATGGCCCCTTATCATCCTATTTTATATGATACCTAATTTTCTCTCGATTTAATTAGTGTTAATCATGATTAACTAAACTAATCATGATGAGTAAATGATTAACCAAACTAATCATCCGACTAATTTTTTTCAAAATCAATTTTTCCTTTCTTTTGATTTAGTAGAAGGAGATGGATGATTTTGAAGTACTTTTCTTGAAAACTTTGGAAGAAACTGATGAAAAACATCATGAAAATAGTCAGAAAAGCCTTGTATACCTCTCATAATCTCAATTTTGTTGATTCAAATCCTCCGGAATCAAGATCAAAATCTGGGTTTTTCAATAATTACAGCTGGGATATAATACTATACCTAACTGTGAATCATATTTACGGTTAGGAATAGAAGGATTCCAAACCGTAAACAACAGTTTACGGCTAGGAAATAAAGAACTTCTAGACGTAAGCTCTTCCAGGATCACCTGTGTCTATATTACGGCTAGGTTTTCCTAGCGTTTTTCCTAGCCGAAACTCATGTTACGGCTTAGAATATCTAGCCGTACTCAACATGTGATTTTTTTATTATTATCAGAACAAGTCACGGCTAGTTTTTCCTAGCCGTAATTGGTAATTTCGGCTGGAAAACCCGGACGATTGTACTACAACGGCTGGAAAAACCTAGCCGAAAGCAGACCTCTGTTTTTTTTTCCTGTGATTATCAGAACTACTTACGACGGCTAGGAAATCCTAACCGTGAACAACTAATTACGACTGGGAAATAAAATCTTCCCAACCGTATACCTATTCGACGGCTAGAAATTCTATTTTTCTACCCGTAATGTGATATTTACTGTTGGGAAAATAAGAACTCCCAGCCGTAAATAGCTACGGAAACTAAAAAAAAATTACCCGAATTTAATCGAATTAGATTTCTTAGTCATTCACAAGCAAAAATAAATAATGGGTTTCCTTTATTTTTTATTTTTAGGATCATCATTTTCATCATGATGAAATTATGATCATCATCTTCGTCGTAATTTATGAATAAGAAGAGAAGAAGGAGAAGATAATAGTTTTGTGATCACCATCATCATGGTGATATCATGATCGTCATCATGTTTTGTAAACAAGAAGAATGAGAAGATAATGGTTTTAGTTTTATTTTTATGATCGTCATGATGAAATCATGATCATCATTTTCATTACATTTGATGAATGAGAAGAGAAGGAGAAGGAGAAGAAGAAGATAATTAATTTATTTTAATTTTAATGAATAGCGTGATTTTGATTTATTTATGTATAAGGGTAAATTGGACTTTCAATATAAATAAGGTCCCCTATACATGGTTTGGTTTTAACTATCAATTTAATCCCCTAAAATCTCTCTCTCCTACCGCCCCAATAATAAGATTCTATTTTTGACCAGTAAGAAAACGAAATAAATTTATTGAAATAAAAACAGGCAAACATGGTTAATTACAAATCTGATCTAAAAGAAACCCCAAATAAGGTGGTTATAAATCACAAAGAAACTAGACTTTTTTTACTTCCTAATCAATAATATAAGAAAAAAATGAAATAAAAACAGCCAAACATGGTTAATTACCGGAGATGCAGTACAAAAGAAACCCCAAATAAGGTGCATTACGAAAAATATAAATCACAAAAGAAACTAGACATTCACCATTATATGTGAAGATGCTCCCCTTTGAGCGAAGAGGTATCAAGAACATATCTCCCTTATAAATCATAGTTTGGCTAACTTAGCCTATCAAAAATTAGAGGCGATAGGGGATCACCTTGACGCAAACCTCTTGAGAGTGGTGGCTAGGATTTATTCTAGGCAAAGATAAATCTATAGTCCTTGATAGCATCGGTCGTAAGAACAATAAAGCTCGAGTTAACACCATTAGGTTGTGAAATCGCCTTAAAGAGATAGACCACACCCTCATCTCGCACGTGTAAGTGATGGCAAAGATTTCATATCCCAATTGATAAATCTATGGTTGTAATTTGTCCCATAAAACTAACATTTAATGACCCATTAATGGAAATCTAATATAATAAATATAGTAAATGATTAATATAATAAATACCTAAATAATTAGTGTTCCACACTAATTGATATTTAATGATTTATTAATTGCTCATAATAATGTTTGTTCACTAATTGCTCATAATAAATAATTTATTCCACTATAAAATTTCTCTTAGTTAAATTAATAAATTTGTATTTCTTCTATTAATTAATAATTTTGATAAAAAAAAAAAAAAATATCAATAGATATTAGTTGCGATAGTAGGTTGTGGAAGCGGTGGCGAAGGTCCAATGAATCACTAATCTAATAATATCAGTAGATATTAGTTATGGCACGGGTTAAGCCCTATAAACACATAAATAACCACTAATCTAAGGAACAAGTACAAGAGACCTGGATCTTCCGGTAACTCATATAATGAAACACTTTATGTTTTGTTTATGCAATCCCATTAAGCAAAATCAATATTAATACTTTGTTACTTCACTTTCTTATTATTATCATCAAGAATATAAATCACAGTTTGGATAACTTTGCTCATGTAAGTGGCGGTTCAAATTTTTCCTCACAAGAGATAAATCTAGGGAGGTAATCGTTTGTCATAGGTGATGGTTGTGATTGAGATTAGAAATGCATCTAATGGACAAAAGTTATCATGTCATTAATGTTCCATAATTCTTCATAATAAAAAGGTTCCATAATTCTTCAAAAGTTTAAAAACCGATCAAAAAAAAAAAAGGTTCCATAATTCTTCATAATAAATAGTCTATTAATTAAATATCAAACTAAAAAACATAATATATAAATTATTCTACCAATGATGATAATAAAAGTATATTTTTATTAGCTAATACTTAGAATTAGTTTATTTCTACGAGCTTTACAAAAGTGCTTTTCCGATGTACGTTATTGTGCGGAGCTATGTAAAAAAAAACGATTGGTTGCCGATGAAAGTTACTGTGCCGAGCTTTATAAAAAAAACAATTGGACGGTTGCAGATTATAAACTAAAGCTAAAACTATTTTAAAAAACAGACATATCTCTGAAAATATCATGTTCAACTATAGTTAGTGAGAAAATGACAAAAGCAGACATATTTCTGAAAATTGTCTATTCTATTTTATAGTGTGTAAAGTAAATTTTCTACTATTAGAGTACGTACACATGTAATATTAAATTTACTAATTAGTATTATTACTAAAATGTATTATTTTTCTAAACCACTTTTTAAAAATCCATAATCTCTTAATATTTATCGTTGAAAATAAAAGTATATTTTAGTGATACGATATAACATAAAATGTAGTTTGAAAATAAAAAATAATTAGCTTTAAAGAATATAAAATATAAAAAATAAAAATTGGTGATTATATATAGATTCAAGGATAATTGTTGTCAGTTATTAACAAAATGGGATAGAATTGGAAAATAAAATATGAAGCTAGGGTGAACTATAGCTTTTGCTTTTGAAGCTTTTAAAAGCTCCTTCTCCCCACTTTACAAATTGATAAATTTTGGAAGTGTACACTTTATGAAATCTTTAATAAACACTAAGATGAAAAAATATTGCTATCAAAATGTTTTCAAAATACTTTTTTTGAATGAAAAAAAGCAGCACCAAACTTAGTTAAATTGGCTAACAATTATATAAGTGGACCATAATTACGGTGGCAAGTATTGGTGCCCAATGAGTAATTTCGCATTGCCTCACATATTTCTTGATAAATGGTTTAACGTTATTTTTATTCAATGATGATGGATAGCAGAGTTTATTTTTAGTAGAGATTATTGTTATTAGGTTAATTACTTAATGATTTGACTTACTAACTAATCATGATTTTATTATTTTTATGCAACAAATAACCTCACATTTGGAGGCATAATGTCATAGAATGTAATGGCCTGCCTTCTACCGATAATGTCCTTACTTAGCCACTACGTTCATCTGATAGTATTGAGTTTTCAATGGTAGCCGCTGCGTTCATCTAGCAGCAACTTCTTAAGAGGTCACCCATCCCAAGATTACTCAATACCGAGCATGCTTAACTATAAATATTTTTTGCCAACTACGAAGCCAATTATGCTGAAAAGGTCTCGGTGTTAGCAAATGACAAACCATTACCTCTATTCCAACTTAATTTGGAGTCGTCCTCGGGTACGGAATATGTTCAATTCTAGACTCTGGCATTTTTTCTCACTCATGAGACTCTGGAATATGTTCAATCCGTCAAGCATACTCTTTCGCCCTCGACATGTAACCCGGGGTTGACTCTAATACCATTTTTAAGTACCTGATCTTTGCCAATACTATTCCCACTTAGTCATTGTGGTTATCCGATAGCGTGGGATTTTCAACTAAAACTGATGTGGACATCCATTAGCAGTTTTCTGGGAGGTATCCCATACCTAGATTACTCTCGCACGAGAACCCACAAATTCAGTGATTTTTACCAACTCTGGATCCAACTATGTTGAAAAGGCCACAATGTTACGAAAGGACAAGCCATTACCTATATTCCATTCGGTGAACTCTTCCTGCCAAATTGAATTGCGTACATAATATTTATTGGAATTTTGAAAAACTAGAACTACATCGTATGTGGGTAAAATGATTACCATCGGAAATGACTTAACATTTTAAAGTATAATATATTAAGTGAATGAATTAGATTTTAAGTATGTCATCATCATTGAAATAGTAAGAACATACAATAAGCTTGGACTTCTCCATACATAGCACCGAGGCTTTTTAGTTAAAAACCCCACACCTCTTATCCCAAGGTGGTCAAGTGGGGTTTGGTGTTATGTGGTTGGGCCCTGAGTAGTGTCTGATGGTCCATGAAGATCCTAATAATTGGTATCAAAACCCGTGGTTGGGGCTACTGTTCGAACGTTGAAGTGGTTGTGGATGTCACCCGGTTTAGGGCGCAAGTGAAATCCGACTCAAGGTGAAGAAGGCAAGGCCCAAAGTTCAACTGGAGATCAAGGTGGAGTTAGTGTTTCACTCATTAACTCATGTGGACCAGGGTTCTAGATCAGAAAGGCAATGCTCAAGGTTGAACTGGCGCTCAAGGTGGAGTAAGTGTCTCACACATTAACTCTCAAGTAGTAGGGTTCTATGTGGGCAAGAAAATGCTCAAGCTGGAGTTGGTGCTTGCCTTCTCATTAACTCAAGATGAAGTAGGATTGTAGGGCGCATAATGAAAATAATCCTGATCGATGGGAAGCATATACAAATGGTAATCATATGGTGAAGTCTGATTGGACTGGTGAAGTGGTTTAATATCGTCAAGGTGGAGATTGTTGGAGTATGTGGCACGATAAACCACTTAATTATAGCTAGGGATAGTCCCACATGGAAGAAAGAGGAGTACATGTTGAGTTTAATAAACTTGGGCATCTCCTTACGTAGCGTTGTGGCCTTTTAGATTAAAACCACACACCTCTTATCCCAAGGTGGCCAAGTAGGGACATGATCGGTGCTATGTTGTTGGGCCCATAGTAGGTTCCTATTTTCCATGAACATCCTAACACCATTCACTAAATATAAGAAAGATGCAAAAAGGTAATACCATTTCAAAAGATCGATAAGATATCTTTTTAAACTAAAAAACATGTCGAATAATATATTTTTTTTGGGGACAAAATATGTAAAGATTAGTTTCTATATAATTTCATTGTTGGCTTGAGGATACAACTCTAAAAAGGAGAGACATAGTATGGAAGGATGTCAAGGCGGAAAATGCTAGAAAGGATGTGATGTGAAGAATAAAAATATCTATCGGGTTTCCCTTTACTTTTGCAACGATAAGAAGGGTAAACTTGATATCAATACACATTATATTTGATATTCATATGTCGGAAAATTCATAACTAAATAAAAATTATGCCCGTGCCGTTACGGCACGGGTTAAGACCTAGTCACCTAACATATCGCCAAATCAAAGATGTGCAACCCTTTAGGACATGAATCCGTCCAAAATTAGTCACTTGGCGGGGTGAAATCGTGCAACATCAAATAAAAAATGGATCAGGACGGAGCGAGGTGAAGCCAAGCCACACCTAATCAAAATGTATCGAGACGGGGCGGGGCGAAATCCCATGACACCTAATAAAAAATTTAGCCAGGGCATATAAAATATTGTTAAAAGAAAGAAAAAAATTAGCCAGGTCATGTGCCTAAAAAAAAATCTTAATATATTCGTCTTAGTGGATTTCTTTATTTTTTTTTTGCAGGTTAAGATACCAGAGATTGGTGGCACAAATAAGTTTCAGCATTTCTATTGCCCCATATCTTTCAACTTCTCATGTAATTCATACGACTAGGTGGACCAGTATCTTAAGAATAACCATCATCATTATTGTATCTGTGAGAAAGTCGCTATAATTGATACTTTTCATAAAATTTTCGTAGGTTCACAGTTATAAAAAGAAAAAAAATCCAATAGTCACAATACAAAGCAAAGACATAGTTACCAGGTGTGTAGCACGAGTTCTTTCCTAGAACTGAGAACCTATAGATACATAAAGAGAGGCAAACAATTTGGGTGATCTTTAGTCTAATGTTTTTCAGTTTTGAATAAAACCATTCAAACATCAAGTGTAGTATCCAAAAGATTTACCGCGTCAAAATCACGCGACACAAAAATAAAAAATGCATTAGGACGGGGCAAGGCGAAGCCACGCATCAAAAAATCAGAAATGCATCCAGATAGAGCAAGGCGAAGCCGAGAATCAAATAAAAAATCTTAAGCGACAAGGCGAAGTGAAACCGAGCCTCACCAAATCAAAAATCCTAAGCAATAGGACGAGGCGAAACCGAGCCACACCAAATTAAACATGCATCGCTACATGGCGGGGCGAAGCCGAGCAACACCAAATAAAAAATGTATCAGGCCGGGGCGAAGCCGAGCCACACCTAATCAAAAATGATCGCGACGGGGCGGGGTGAAGCCGTGCAACACCAAATTAAAAATGCATCGGGACGGAGCGAGGCGAGGCGAAGCCGAAACCCGAGCCATACCTAATAAAAAAAATGTACCGCGGCGAGGTGGGCAAAACCCCACAACACCTAATAGAAAAATGCAAGATGGCCAGAGGCGAAGCCACAACATACCAAATTAAAAATATGGCTAAAAGAAGAATAAAAAATGCATGAATGTAGCACAAGCACAAAATCTAGCGTTTACATGATTTCCACTAAAGCCTTCGTATAAAGTTATAAAAAAAAATCAACCTATTATTCTTTGGCAAAGTTTGGATGTTCTAAATTGACACACTTAATTAGTCTGAATTTACAGTTTCCATGCCTTTTCTAGTAATGGGTTGTCACAAATATGTTCTATGAGTTTAGGTGATGCTTATCTGAAGGTCCACGAGTTTACGGTGCAGGTACTATATTGCTCCCTAAAATTAATCTCTCTGTAGACTAAATCATTTTCTTCTCTATAACTCTTCGAAAGTAAACTAACTTGATGCTCTCTGCGTATATGTAATGTAATCATCTTTGTTGTTGTCGCAATGGATCATAGTGTGCGCTTGGGGCAAACAGTTGATTTTGAAACAATTACAATTTCCAATCTGCTTCAAGATTTTCAGTCATTTTTCACCCGGTTCCAAATCTTCTGCCTGCTCTGTTCTTGTTTTATTTTTTTCAATTGTGGGTCTCGTGTACTTAAGGTTATTAGGTTATTGTATCGAGACATCAGATAAAAGATGAATATTATGTGGGACTTAAGGTAGAGATCAGATAATATTCATCAGATAAAAGATGAATATTATGTGGGTCTCGTGTACTTAAGGTTATTAGTTTTAATTTATGTGGTACTGGCGACATGAAAACGAAGAAGAGTCAAGATTTTATATTTTCCCCCATCTTGACCAAATGTCAATTATGTGGGACCAAATATAGCTTTCTCCAATCCATATTTGCTTTCCCTATAACAAAATTAAAATTTAATTTCTTCGGCCCATTTGTTCAAAAGGTTTACCTAAAAGATAGAGATCCTTCTCTTACAATTCAAAATTTCTACCAAATCACTTGGAATAATAAGATATTAAATGACATCTAGTTGAATTCTTGGAATTAGATAATTCTAATTTTATGGAAGGATATTATGGATATAACAAACAGATCCTAATGAAGAAAGAAGGAAATAAACATAATTTTTCGCTCCGCAATGTCATCCGGCATAAAGAACGTCAAAGCGGGATATTAGCGCATGGTGGAAAAACTCTTCGCATAATAAATAAGATCAATATTAGAGGTCTACGTGGACGGTATGATCACTTTTCCAACACATCTAAGTTGTGTTGGGATGAGATACAGACTCGCCACAGGTGATCAAAATATTCTAAGGATGGCCAATGAACACAGAATTTTGTGTTCTCAACTTGTTTTGTTTATTTCCTTTCAACTTATGAGATTCAACAATCTTCTTTCATGATCTGGTAAATTTATGTAGTTTTAACTTCATTTTCTTCATCTTCTTATGGATTTGCTTTATGAGTTTTTTATGTCGTTGGGAATCCCAGTAGGTTTTGATAGTGTGCCATTTCTTCCACAAAAGAAACATAATTTGGAGAGTGAATCTTCTTGGGTTGATAGAGTAAGACATGAGAAAGAAAAGTCGATTTTGGAAAAACCAACCCTAGATTCTTAAATTTTTCGATCTTTCTAATCTCTCAACCAAATCTCATTATTATTTTTTATTTTGATTTGTCTTCGAGTCCTATTTAATTAGGTTTAAGGCAATTTTGTTGAGTTTCGATTATTGGAGGCTTTTTTTTCAGATGGTTGCAGAGAATGACATGGGGTTGGAAAATTTCCCTCCTTTAAAACCTCAAACTTCTAATTCATCAGGATAAATGGACATAAGATCATGATGGTGAGTGTAATAAATGTAGAGGCTAACAATAGCAATGTTTGTTCTTCTATAATTGCATCAAGAGGGGAAAATGGTGAAAATGCTATTCCAATCAATTGGAGGTCTATTTTTTCAAATCCTAGACCGGTATCCCCTTCATCTTACAAATTTACACCTCTACTAGAAGTATATAGAAAGGTACTAGTTGATGCTCAAACTGATTTCTTCTCAGATGTTTGAGAAAATATGAAAACATGGTTGTAGGATTTTTTGTAGAGAAGAGGCTTTCATTTGGTAGTTCAAGCTACAGTGAGAAATCTTTGGAAATTCAAGAAGTAAGCAAGTATTAATATTTCAGGAGATTACGCTTTGGATTCAATGATGAGGAGGAACATAAAAAAATTCTACACACTGGGTCTTTCTACATCTCTGATAAATTGTTTTATTTGAGACCTTGGACTCAATTGCTAGAGAAATCAATATTAGAGATCAAATCAGTTCCATTTTCAGTAAGGATTTACGGACTGATCCACTTCATATGTGGAATGAGAATGAACTAGGCTTAATTGTCATCTACCCAGGGAAACCATTGTTTGCAGATGAATATACTATTAATCAAAAATAGGATAACTTATGCAAGAGTCTGTATTGAAATTTATTTGGAATTCTCATACCCTATTTATTTTTTTTGCTCAATAATAATGATTTTTATTAAAACCAAAAGATGTTCAAAAATACAACTAAAGCCCAAAATAGGCTAACAACATAATGGGCCTTTATAAAGCAGGCTTACATTATTTTATTAAAATCTGAAATATGGAAAAAATTGAACTTCTATCTTTGAAAGGAATGGAGGTCTCCTTGTATAAACTATGTAATCTCCCTTATTCAATCTTGCACATTTTTTTGCTAAAGAATCTGTAGAGAAATTAAATTCTATGAAATTGTGGACAAACTACCACTGTAGCTTGGCATAGATATTATTCCACCTAGTTGTAGCTATCCAAGGAAAATTCCCATATTCAAAAGCTGCAATTGCAGCTCTGGAATCTGATCTAAAACAGACATTTAGGAATCCTTTTGAAATGGACCACTCACCTGCACGTAACACTGCCATCACTTCTGCAAGAAAGTTGGTAGCAATGCCTAGACCTCCAATGGCAGCTACTACTACCTCTCCATTCCAAGTCATTCTAATGAAGCCAAAACCAGCCATTCCAGGGTTACCTCTTGCAGCTCCATCACAACATAATAACAGTTGGTTTTCCTGTGGAAGAGAGAAGTAAATTTTTTTCACTTGGGTTGATTTGATTTTTCTGCATTTAAGGTTAAAGGCCTTTAGTATCTGAAGGTCATATGTAGAATTCCACATATATTATTTCATTCTAACATGACTATCATATGTCATCTTCAATATGCTTCTTTTAATCTCTTCTTGCTTGATTACAATATTTTCATACACCACCCTATTCCTTAATAATCATATTTGTTTCATGGTGATTAGTGCAACATTTCTCCAAATTTCCTTTACTGCAGGGCTCTTGGACTTAGCAAAGTAAATAATGTCTTCTAAAGAAGTAGGATTTAGGAAGTTGAATATACCTCCCAGCCATTTCCATATTATTTCACTGAAATCACATAACCATAGTATATTCTCTAGTGATTCTTCAGCAAACTTGCAAAAAGGGCATCTGGAAGCTAGTTGAAAGTTTCCTTTATTGATATTGTCATCAGATGGAACCACTCTTCTTACCAGTTTCCATACATTACTTGAGATACTGGGATGAACACTGGAATGCCATATGTGTGTAGACCATTACAGAACTGGAAATTTATCTCTAATCAACTCACAAGATGAAGCAATAAAGAATTTACTTGTGGCATATCCATACCATATTTTCCTGTCTCCCTTATTGTCCACTACTGGAAGCTCATTAGCACCAAAAAAGTTGAGAAATCAGGTTGAATTACCCTGCTATCATCCCATTATTGATGGACAATAAGATTGCTTTGCATCTTTCATGGGAATATCACTGGAAGCCCCCTTAATGTGTTATTTGTATGGTCTTTGGGCATGCTATTAAGTCATGTTTAAAGAAAATGAAGACAAGGTAGACTCCTAAGAAGGTTTATAAGCCAGCTCAGTTTGAAGCTACTGTTGATACTGGGATAATAACTAGTTCTAGGAAAGAAAGACAAGTTCAGGGGTCAATTGAAATAAATGTATATAGTAGTAACAAGAATACAAATAAAGAGCCAGTTGACTCTACTGAAAATGAAGAAAGAGAATCAAATAATTTGAATCTCAATGGTGCTTCAAATGGTTTAGAGGTTGGTGATGAAGTGAGTCAAGAGGAACAAATATTGAAAGAAAAAAGATGTTAATATTTACATAGGTGAAGATGAATTTTCGACTACTGCAAAAAAATTAAGACCAGAGATAAGAATGGTTGATGGGAACAAAAGTATGTACACCCTAGCTTTTTTTCCAACCGGTAAAGATAAGAATAAGAACGAGGGAGAGTGACTAGCAGTGAAATGGAAGAACATCTCCTCCTATCGGAGGGGTAATCAACAAATGGATTCATCTAAGAATAATCCATTCATGGTATATAACGATTTTACAACTGAGAGTACCCAATCAATAGGAACATATGGTGTTACTAGTTGTTGATGGTGGATTTTAGTTCAGGGCTAAAGTTGTAAAACCAATAGTTGTATAATCATCCTGCAGAGGATGAGACTATTTTATAAGTGATGAATACTTCTTCGCTTTATTAATTCACTTAGAATGAAGCATGTAGCAACAATCCCCCGAATATTCTGTGAATTTTAGCATTATTGATTAATGCACCGAACGCCTTGTATTTCCTGTGTTGTTCCTAGCAGAACTCTCATTGTTGATGCGGCATGATGACTTATTGTTACTCGCAGCAAAGTAGCATGAATATCCAAGTACCAACAGTGAGGCATGCACGAAATTCCCGTACAGACTGTAACTTTCGGTGTGTTATACTATCCCGGTTGAGAATGTAACTCTCGGTGTGTTATACTTGCCCGATTGAGTGTGTAACTATCGGTGTGTTATACTAGACGATTGAGCGTCTAGACTGTCCATAACATTCTGGAAATGATCCCGATCATCCAACTTCACCAGCATGATTGGATGGTCCAGATCGAGTCCAATACCCTCAGGCAGGTATTGGAACATTCACTGCCGACCCAATGCGGGCCCCACATGATCGACCTCCCCAAAAGGGGTGGCATAGCTTGCCAAACCATCTAAACCAAGCAGAATGGACAAGAAACCCTAAATTAGGGTTTGCGGCACATTACATGTGCGGCAAAACTATCTCAAACATCCATCCTCGCAGGCATAGATGGAGGGTGTAGATGTAGATTCAAAGGGCACAGAGCATGTCAACATGACCACTGTGGACCGCCTACACACATGACCAATAGGTCAGGACCAACCATGATTGGTTGTCCCAATTCGTGCGCACCAAACCAAACATTATGCACGGCCGGCAAAACCCTAATTGGGGCTTGCAGCATCATGTACGTGTCGCAAAGTCATCGCATGCGTCCATCTTCGCATGCTTGAATGGAAGGCAAAGATGAAACATTAGGGAAGGCCGAACATGCTAGCATGACCACCGCGGGCCCGGCTTCATGACCGACCGATCGGCCAAATCCAGCCTTGGTCAAGTGCCTCGGCCCGTGCGCCCAAACTGGCATGGTTACGCTTCCTAAATCATAAATTGATCTCGACCACTCAACTTTGCCAGAAAAATTGAGTGGCTTAGATCACGTTTCCATAGGACAGTCAAGTATAGGCGTGAATACCAGCCTACCACCTACACGTTGTACCAAACGGCCGAGATTGACCAAGCTTGGTTATCTCGAAAAACGTGCCTTGAAGGTGGCATACCGCGCCCCTTTAAGAATCCTTTACGGCCTAGGATTTCTGTCTCAAATCGATCTCAGCCACTCAATTTCACCGGTAAATTTGAGTGTCCTAGATCAAACCTTCGTGGGAAAGTGAAGCATGGGCATGGACATCAGCATGTCGTCTACACGCATGCCTAATCGGTCTTCCATGAAACGCCTCCCATGCTTGGATTCGACCAAGCTGAAGGAGTACACTCGCGCACCTCCTAAACCCTAACCTGATGTTCACAGATGTGGGTCGTTGATCATCTCGTCCGTCCAACTTCGCAAGCTCGGACGGACAGCCTAGGATAAGAGTTAAGCGACCAGTGAAGTATAACCATGATCACTGTCTGCCACTCTACCACACCATGTGGTCGGTCAATGGAGGATTTTCTAGCGCAGCCTCCAAACCCTCATGTGAAGTAGGCAGGGCATGATGCTCAACAGTGATGCTTCATATATGCCGAATACATTCGATGCATGACATGCATAGAATACACACGATACTTTACAAGTATCGACTTCCTAAATAACTTAGTTATTTAACTAGAATTACATGCTACCTTCTGTGGGTCCCACGATCCACACACTTAAGACATCAATCATGTCACAAACTGGGGGATACATACTGGGGTATTGGTCTGGCGGTTTATAGCGTGTAGTGTGCAATGCGGCATCATAAGAACGTGTCAGGAAGACATAGACGGTTAGTGATGATAGGAGAAGTGGGCAAGATTGATCGTGTGACACTAACACACCACTCCACTACTCCATCAATCCACTTCCTCCACTTCCTACGAGAGACGTGAATAAATAGGTTCTCCTCCCTATTTCCAAATAAGAACACAACACAGAAACCAAGTGTTAATACAACATGTATTCAAACACCCAGAGCCTGCTTGCATTATTCGTAAGCCTGCTCACCTTTCTGTTACAAGTCATAAGCAAGCCCACACCTTCACAATCTCAACACCTTCTTCGCTTCCCTCCCTAAGATCAACCCCATCTCCTTCACTTTGTGACCGAAACAAGTTTGGAATGGCCATTTCTTCGTTTAGGCCAGAATTGTATAGATTGATTTCTCGAATCAAAAGCACTCATCGCGCAGTGCATTTGTTTAGGGTTTAGATTCACTTCTCATCCACACACCCCAAATTACCAAAACCAGCAAAAGTAGTTTTCACCCATAAACAATTGGCGACCACTGTGGGAGATTAATCTCTCGGTTGCAGTATCAATTCTCAATTTTATTTCAATCCGTTCGAATTGCAAGATGGTAGAACTTAGGTCAGGATCAGCGATCAATTCCGATGGAACCAGCGCCTACAACACTCTTGGTATTATTGTTTCTGTCAGTGGAGCTATCGTGCAGAATGTGACCAATGCATCTCGTGGAGCCGCTTCCTCTACCATTAACACCAGCGGAGCAGTGGATATTCCATTAGGCGTGACACCCCCTATCACCAGAGCCAGAGCAGCCACAAATCCCGACATTTCTCCAAGTGTAACGCCTCCGATCGTCACTAGGGATACCGCTACTCCTCCATCAGGATGAGTGGATGGAGGAGCAGGAGGAGGACAACCCTCTATCACCATGGTGGACTTGATGGAAAGACAGGAAGTTATTGCTAGATCCCAAATAGATATGTCTGCGACCCAAAAAGAGGTACTTACTTTTCTCAAAACCCTAACCGAACGATTGCCGCAGGGGTCACGACAGACCCTAGAGCCAACGAGGAACGTGTTCGATGTACCCGAGGCAGGCACTTCAATGGCGCATTCCCGCATGGACGAGGATGCTCGTGACACTCCTGAACGCCCAAGAGAAAGAGTCCAACAATCCAACTTTATTACGCGTGAGGACCTGGAGCGACTCCTCCGAAGCCGGGGCAAAGGAAATATGGCGAACATGCACCAACACCATCCTCCATACCATCAAGATGTACAACGAATTCCTGTCCCAAGGGGATATGTCTCTCCTCAATTCTCCATTTATGATGGTACTGGTAACGCTCGTGAACATGTATCTCGATTTTTGGAATCTCTAGGAGAACACGAATACAATCATGCTCTCCGCCTGAAAGAGTTCTCGAAGACACTTACCGGAAGAGCATACACTTGGTATAACAGTCTCGCACCTAACCGTGCTTTTTTTAGAGAATCTGGGCTTCCAAACATTTTCGGAGCTTCATGAAGCCGCTAAGCGCTCCGCTACGACAGCCCCAACATTATTAGAAAGAACAAAAATCGTTCGGAACGAAGGTGCGCGTGAAAACCAAGGAAGTAGGCGCCTCATCAACAAGCAATATAATATATGTCCTTCTGTGAGCGTGGTGAGCGAAGGAGGAAAGAGGAAGGCGTCGGCAACAAAACAACCGCCCAAGCGTGCAGCATCAGCATATACGACTCCGTCTCGAAAGAAAGCGGAAAAAGCTCATGTACAAGAATCCGGAGACACGATTCCAAACTTCCCCTTTACCATGAATAAAGTGATAGAACTCCTGGAAGCATGGATTCAAGATGACGCGATAAAGCTACCACCTATCAGACGCCCACCGACCGAGGACGAAATGACAAATCCCAAATACTGCCACTACCATAGGTTTTTACATCACCCGACCAAAGATTGCAACAAGTTGAAACAAATTTTCAGAGAAAAGGTGGAAGCAGGAGAACTCCAGTTAGGAAACGAGGGCGTTCATAGGGACCCTCTTCCCATTAGAAGCTGCATGATCTCAGGGGATTCTGTCCGCAAAACTATACAGACCATGATGGAACATTTGTGTGAAATCTTGTATCTCTCAAAGGGACAACGTAAAGACATGTTCACATCCCTCAACCATGTTGTGTCAGGTAGGCGTTTGTATCCAGATAAGGAAGCAGTCTCGATCGAAGCCACAGTATTTTCTTGAAGACACGACCAGCAAAGGGGACTGGGGACTTTTAACCATCACTCATTTGAAGGATGTCGAGTTCGACAGCACATTGATTGATGCAGCCTCCGGGTTCAACATCATCACCGTTAAAACTCTGAGGACCGCAAGGATTTCAAAACAAGAAGCTACTCGCATCCTAACCGTCATTAGGAGCTCAGAAGGAGAATTCAGAGACGCCTATGGGTACATTGACCTCGAAGTTAAAATCGGTAATACTCTAATGCATGCTAAATTTTACATAGTGCAGAGTGTCCGAATTACGACATGATCCTGGGGGGTCCATGGATACACGACAACAAAGTAGTACTAGGAGTGAGTCATTTGCCGGTTTCAGTACCTGAAAGAATCTCCAGTAAACCATCAATCCCTGAAGATTGATTGTTGTCGTATCGACACCTTGAAAGCGTGACGCAACTTGCTGGAGAAATCCTGAATTCATGCCTCAAAAGGTTCCGAACCCATGTAAGTCTCATCGAACAACCTTCTTTACAAGAAGTAAAGCCTCTTCCTGTTGATTCCCAGGCACTTGTTTCAATCAAAAACCTAACCGCCAATAAGAGGTGCGAGTGGGGTGCTGGTCCTTTCAAACGTTTTGCTAAGAGCTTGGAAGCAGTCAGAGACAGTGTGTCCCAGAAACAAGATAATGTGTCAAGTCCAAATCCGTTTCAAATTGGAGACATGGTAGCAAAGAGGACCACATTCCAAGTTGGAAATATGGCAGTGAAAATGACCAATCAATCTGATTTGTCGGTGACAAAGGAAGATGAACCGTATTTGGTAGCAGATGTCATCCTAGGCGGCTACTGCAAGATCATCAATGCTGATAATCTTGAGGGAATGATGATCCACTCACGATGGCTTAAACCCTACCGTACCTAGAGACGATGTGCTACTCTTCCTCTCCAGCGTTCTCCGCAATGGTTCCTCCTGTGTTCCTCCAACAATTTCCTTTTCCTTGCTATTTTGTAATTCCTTCAAAAAAATGATTGCAATACTTGCATTCCTAGTTATTAGGGTTCCAATTCTCAATTAAAGTATTTTCTTTAAAAACAAATTACCCCTGGGCATGACACAAAGACCCAGGTTCGACCAGAGTCATTATTACCTACTAGATTAAACCAGAGAACCCTAAAACACTTCACACCTTTCGGGAAAGTTGGAGGAATAGAATACATGCAAAGGAAAAATGGAAAGCATCTTGAACAGTTTGTCCCAGCTTACATCAGGAGGGCGCAGACGAGCTTAGGCCGGGAGAGTGCGGACAGGTCCATGGCATTTTATTATGGCATTACTTCTCTCCTCACAAGAATCATATACAATCATATGAAGGCACAACCACTATGATGAAGTCTTAATAAAGGATTTACCTCAAAAATAAGAAACTTGTTCAAACAAGTAAACAGAAATAAGCAAAACCTTGGAATCAGCCGCCATTGAGTACAAGGAGAAAAGTGTTCACAAAATCACGAGAAAATACTCAGAGAAGAAGAAAAGAGAAATAACAGGAAAATTCAGTCATCAAAGGTCGACTGTGTCCTCTCCACCATTAAAGTCTGCCTCAACGCCATCACGTGCCGCTACTGATTCTTCTTTCGGGTCTGCCTTAGCTTCCACTTAAGGTATTTCTGCAACCACGTTCTCCACGATGTCCCCAGTAAGGAAAACTTCCATATCTTCCTCAAGAGCCGCTGCAACATTGGTCATCGTGCTGACGACTTTTGGGAGCTCGGGTTCGTCCATATCAGAATCAAGAATGATCACACCATCGCGGATCAGATAATCACCCATATCTTCCCGTGGAGGTCGTTTGTGTTCAACTCTTCGCCTTTTCATCTGTGCAGCAAATCTTTCAACTCTTGCGCTTACCAGTGGTTATGACGCTTCCTCGAGCCTCCATTTTTCTTCCCTGTCGATTAAAGTCAGAAAATCACGAACGCGCTCTCGAGCGAAATGAAGATACAGAATTGGCATGCCCCGTATGGCGCAATTAACTTCGAGAAGCGGAATATCAATTTTATCCATCACCTCCTAGAACGGGCCATCAGTCTCGGGTTTGTTCACTTCGAAGCTTCTTTCAGGAGAGATACCAGAGCATTCCTTCCTAGCCGCCTCCATTCTGCAAAAAGGATCTACGATTATGTTAACAAAGGTCATCACCAGGAAGATCAAGTTATACAATGAAGGTGGAGCAATACCTGAACAAAGAAAGAAACAATTCTGCAATGAGGGGAGACCCAGATTGTTCTTTATATTTCACGAGTTAACAAGATCCCGGAGAAAGGAGGAGTCTTCACTTACCGTCTGTAAAGGCTACAAACGCGGGATAACAATCAGTGGATATTTATCAGATATTTGAAGGCAATCATCGTGAAATGAGAAAAAACGCATCCAGTCTAAGAAACATGCCAAATTCTATCTTGGGGACTTAATCCTGATCGACTACAACACGTAGCGGGCCCATATTCGAACAAAGCGGGCAAGTCTGGCATTGGATTCAAGCAAGGCCGATATTAAGTCACGACACCAAATCGTGACAGTCATGAAGGCATTGGGCCACGTCAACAAGCGGGACCAGTCAAGATGTATTGGTCAAAGCCACTAGATGAGTATAAAGTCAATGTTTGAGCAGGATGGAACCCACGTTTAATCAAACATGCATAACGACCCGTATTCATTCACACGTATCATAGCACGATCTTTCTATACTCATGGGAATCATGTTTACGAAGTTCAAGTCAAGGATGGTCTTCTCAAAGAGTGAAAGGGTTTTACCTAAGAAATTAGGGTTTGCAAAAAAAAGAAAAGGGGACGTTACTTGACGGACGGTGGCGAACGATAACGGACGGTGGCGGTGCTGCAATGCTGTGAGCGACGGGAGCTGCCAAAAAAAAATCGTGAAAAAAATAAAAGGGGTCTTCCCCCTTTATAAACAAGAATTGGAATAATCCCAATAGGATAAGGATTCCTCTTTTGATTGGACTCTTCTTTTAATTCAAACACCCAAAGAAGGAAACCGGTCCCACTCAGGATTCCATGCTTGCAACAACATGTTCACATGCATGATTAACAACGAATGAGCAAGGCTTTCCGGGTAAGCTCCCTTCATCTCGTTTTCTCCCGTAAATTTGTCACCATCTCATGCCTACCCCACAATAGTGTAACCATTATATGCTAGGCAGGGGACTTAATGTTGATGGTGGATTTTAGTTCAGGGCTAAAGTTGTAAAGCCAATATTGTATAATCATCCTGCAGAGGATGAGACTATTTTATAAGTGATGAATACTTCTTCGATTTATTAATTCACCTAGAATGGATTATGTAGCAACAATCCCCTGAATATTCTGTGAATTTTAGCATTATTGATTAATGCACAGAACGCCTTGTATTTCCTGTGATGTTCCTAGCAAAACTCTCATTGTTGGTGCGGCATGATGACTGATTGTTACTCGTAGCAGAGTAGCATGAATATCCAAGTACCAACAGTGAGGCATGCACGAAATTCCCGTATAGGCTATAACTCTCGGTGTGTTATACTAGCCCGATTGATCATGTAACTCTCGGTGTGTTATACTAGCCCGATTGAGTGTGTAACTCTCGGTGTGTTATACTAGCCCGATTGAGCGTCTAGACTGTCCATAACAGTCTAGAAATGATCCCGATCATCCAACTTCACCAGCATGATTGGATGGTCCAGATCGAGTCCAATACCCCCAAGCAGGTATTGGATTATTCACTGCCGACCCAAAAAGGGTGGCATAGCTTGCCAAACCGTCCAAACCAAGGAGAATGGACAAGAAACCCTAAATTAGGGTTTGCGGCACATTACATGTGCGGCAAAACTATCTCAACCATCCATCCTCGCAGGCATAGATGGAGGGTGTAGATGTAGATTCAAAGGGCACAGAGCATGTCAACATGACCATTGTGGGCCCTCCTACACACATGACCAATCGGTCAGGACCAACCATGATTGGTTGTCCCAATTTGTGCGCACCAAACCAAGCATGATGCACGGCCGGCAAAACCCTAATTGGGGCTTGCGGAATCATGTATGTGTCGCAAAGTCACCTCGTGCGTCCATCTTCGCATGCTTGAATGGAAGGCAAAGATGAAACATTAGGGAAGGCCGAACATGCTAGCATGACCACCGCGGGCCCAGCTTCATGACCGACCGATCGTCCAAAGATAGCCTTGCTCAGGCGCCTCAGTCCGTGCGCCCAAAATGGCATGGTCATGCTTCCTAAATCACAAATTGATCTCGACCACTCAACTTCGCCAGACAAATTGAGGGGCTTAGATCACGTTTCCATAGGACAGTCAGGTATAAGCGTGAATACCAGCCTACCACCTACACGCTGTACCAAACGGCCGAGACTGACCAAGCTTGGTTGTCTCGAAACACGTGCCTTGAAGGTGGCATACCGCGCCCCTTTAAGAATCCTTTACGGAATAGGATTTCTGTCTCAAATCGATCTCAGCCACTCAACTTCACCGGTAAATTTGAGTGGCCTAGATCAAACCTTCGTGGGAAAGTGAAGCATGGGCATGGACATCAGCATGCCGTCAACACGCATGCCTGATCGGTCCTCCATGAAACGCCTCCAATGCTTGGATTCGACCAAGCTGAAGGAGTACACTCGCGCACCTCCTAAACCCTAATTTTACGGTCGCAGAGGTGGGTCGCTGATCATCTCGTCCGTCCAACTTCGCCAGCTCGGACGGACGGCCTAGGCTAAGAGTTAGGCGACCAATGAAGTATCACCGTCATCACTGTATGCCACTCTAACAAACTATGTGGTCGGTTGGTGGGATTTTAAAGATGTTTATGTTTTATGCCCACAGTGATACTGCAAGTGCACAGTGTCATGTTGTAGTGTGTGTGCAAATACAGGTCGATCCACAGAGACTTGTGGTTCAAAGCCTGAGCTAAGGCTAAACTTATCTGATTTTCTAGCAAGGGTGTAACCAAAAGATTGTTTGCCAATATGGCCAGAGATTGTGCAAGTAACCGATAAATGTAAAAGTAAAGAAAGTAATATAGAAGGTTTTGCTAGGGTGATTGATTCCACCTGATCAACCTATACTAAAGTTTTACAAAGTCAGTTATGCTCTTACTTTTTCCTGAGAAACTACCATGACAAGTTTATCAGTTAATGCTCCTAATTCACTCCTAGTATGGGCTGTCTGATTAAGGTACAACCCATCACAAGATCCTTTGTTTCATTAACTAAACACCCATTCTACGTCAGTTGGAGAACAGTTCTCTAATTGATGATTTGCCACCTAGTTTTCCTAATTCATTCCTAGTATGGACTGTCTGCTTAAGGTACAATCCATCACAAACTTCTTAGTGAACTAGCTAATCATCATTCATACAAATTATCAGTACAGTAAAAGAATAAACAAGAAATTGCATAACTTTAGATAGAATTACAGGCTTCATCTTCTACCCTAGCATTCAAAGTTTAGAACATGATGAAATTAAGAACAACAGAAAGTGAAACTACAAGTGAAGTGCACCGGCTACTCCCGGGCATCCCTTTCAATTACAATTGCTCCCCCCTTTTATACAAAATTATTCCCAATTTCTCAACCCTAATATCCAACGAATTTCAAATAGAAAATTCGTATTTTTGTTGCTTTTGAGAACTCACCACGTTGTGTTCCTCAATTGTCATCCAACGCCTATGCTTTCACTTATCATCCCACATTGTTGCTGCTTCGAGAAATCACGCCTAGATTTTCCCATGTCTGTCATTGAATGAGCTAACAACTAGAGTTTTAGCTGAATTGAATAAGGGGGAAAAGTAGATAGCGGTATGGGTGAAGAGGAAGAAGTGATTGAGTGGGTGAGGTGGTGGAGGTATCGACAGTGATGGGGGCTTTCGGGGTGATGATGGTGAGAGTATGGGTTCTGGAAAGATGATGATGGTGATGTCGGGCGTGTAGAAGAAAAGGGTAGACGGTTAGACTGTAAGGCGGGCGCTTCTACTATTGATGCATCAAGTGAAGACGCCATAGGATGCATCTGTTTGATTCGATCCAACGGCTCAAAACGGATGCGGGTTTGGATTCGGGTATGTGTTTGGATATGGGTATCTCAAGCCCATATAGTTGTAAACAGGTTGTAACCGACGCGCATGCGGGTTGCAACTTCTTTTCCGCAGTCGCTAGTCTCCAATTTTCTGCTCTTTTGGCTCCGCAATTCATTTAAGCTTTATTTAGTACCTAAAAACACAAAATTAATTAGTATATGAATTTATTCTTGAAAACAAAGAAAACACAGAATATGGGATAATATATGATTTTAAAGCGCAAAAGATGAGTTAAATGCCAAATAAAAAGGTGTAAAATATGCACTATTTGGCACTCATCAAATACCTCCAAACCTGAATTTTACTTGTCCTCAAGTGAAACAGAAATTAAGAAATCCTAATTATACCACTGTCGCTGGTCTCTCGAATGCATTTAGCGTATGCACTAAGCCTTTAAACCCCTAGGTGTCCCTATTGGACGAGTTGTAGTCTCGTGAGGGCCTATCAGAGATGTACCCACAAAACCTTCTCCAAATTCAGAGCGTAAAAGAGTCTCAAGCATCCAAGGAGCTATGAGGACATAGAGTTTCTGCATGCTAGTAACACGAAGTTAGAACTACCAAAGAACGCATTCTCATCCTTAAGAGTTGAGCGATAAATAACCATACCATATGAAAGAATTCGGGTTCGAGAATAATCACAAGCCTCGAATTATGCCTCACCAATAGGGTTTTATGATAATTGCACTCAAAAAGACCGCCTTTTTAGTCTCTCATGTGTGCAGACATGAATAACGAGAGAAATCCTGCACACGTTGATGGTGGGAAGGAGAACCTTCCGAAATAATTTCTGGAGACTCCACAGAATTGTGAACAAAAAGAATCTTTTTCTGATGATCTCTAAGAAAGGAAATCAACCATTAGCAAGGATGGGAGTACTCACTTACCTTCACATCCGATCGGCAATCAACACCACTCTCACAGCATCCATAGAAATGTCTTCAATCTTCGGTCTTCAACTGTTGATGGTGAATTTCTTGAACTTCTTAGAAACTTGACAATTTGTAACTTTTCTCCTCAATTTCCTTATTGCTTGAAATTTTCTTCTTTACCATGGTGGTATCAAAACTAAACTAAGAAAATAAACTATTTTTTTTTATTTTTTTTTTGAATTACACAGTAAAAACATGAAATGAAAATAACAACAAAAACAATGAAACTACTAACTCCATGGATGAAGAACTTTATCACTCAATTCTTCACAACTTGTATTGTCTTGATTTCATAAATTTCACTAATTCTCATCTTCTTTTCTTTTCTTTTCTTTTCTTTTGTAAAATACCTCTTCAAATGTGTATAGAATTTTTCTCTTTGTACTGTATTGTTGCATGTAAACCTTGGACTAATTATGATGTTGCTCTGCTCGTTGATGATGTGTTTTTATGGATCTGTTGATGTTGTTGAGAGAGATAGAGTGATGCTAATTGCTCATCGAACTACAAGAAGGAGTTTTCTTCTATAGACGTCATCCTCATGATTGACAAAATTAGCACTCAAGAGATCAAAAATAGTGCTGAAAGTGGTGCGAAGCTAGGTAGCTCACCATTCCTACCCGGAATTGACGTACGGTGACACACACTCCAAAAGATTTTTTAGAAAGTCACAAATTGAAGGTCGGTGCCTCGCTTGATGTAAAAATGGGTATTCTCCACTATGGTTGATCACAATTCTACTACCAAATATCTTTTCAGCACGTAATTCGCCCTCCGGCATGGCTAAATCCAACTTTAACACTTTAATAACCTAAGAAACCTGATTGTGTTCTCCGGTACTTCCAAGTTCAGCTATTTCGGTTAGACTCTCTATGTAAATATAGCTAGAAGCATACTAGTGACTCTAAGATCTCTAAAAGTTGGAGGTTTTATGCAAATATTTACAAAGATTTTTTTTTTTTGATTTTTTAATAAAAGACTAAAAACATTATATGCAAAACACACCCCCAAACCTAAATTTAACATTGTCCTCAATGTTTCAAAAGATGATAAGAACACATATCAAGAGAACAAGGCAGAGCAGATTTAAAGGGAAGAGATTTACCAGATGCAAAAAGGGTGGTGCTGACCATAATTGAATGAATGCTTTGAAAGCAAACAATATGAGCGCAAGAAAAAAAGTTTGGTTAGCACAATATATACAAAATACAACTTAACCGGTTCATGAAACAAGATTTAACAATATCTACTGGATTATATACAAAATTTCACAATACACTAGCAATCTAAAGAGTTGAGGATCAACCCAAAAGACGAAGTGCAGAAATTTTAACAATCTCACATACTTATGATATGATAGAAATGCAAGTGAGAAAGTAAAACAAAATGAGATACCCCCAAACCTAGATTTTTCAATAGAAATACTTTTGGGAACGAAATCTAACAATTTTAGGGGTTCATCACGTAGAAGGTCTAGCTCAAAATGGGCTTTGTTCGGGATGGGAAGAAAAACATGAGGGGATTCTAGATATGACTTCTCAATAACTGGATATTTAGTGGACAAAAAGTACAAAAGAATTTGAGATGCACATAACTCTAACCCTAGGTTTGGAACTGTCAACCACATTGATTCAACACACTTTAAAGGAACAATTCCTAGGTCAGGTGCACGACCATCAGTTGGTGACTTAAGCAGGAGAGTAGGCACGTCTAAGTTGCTCATATGGATGAGATCAAGAGTACCATTATCATTAGTTACATTAACATCTCCTAAGTCATATACAAGTGTTACAGCATTCTCACATTCATAGAACAATTCATCAAGACTTAAATCAGTATCATGATCATCCAAAGTTTTATTATCATGCATAGACATATCAAAAGAGACATCACAATGTGACCTAGGTAGGGAATCAGACACGTCAATAATATTCGCATGCATAAGATCATTAGTGTCAACAGAAGATTCAACATTACCTATGTCATGCACCTCTTCACAAAATAACTGCACAAGCTCAAGATCAGTATCAAAATCACATGTATATGAAACACTAGAAGAGACATCATTCATTAAGGTTGAGGCAAAGTAGCCTAATGTCTCCGAACCCAAAGGTTCAACAATATTTTCAGTAAAAACATGTTCTTCTAACATAACATCATCATCATCATCATCATTGCAGAAACGCATTTACCTATTAAAAATTGTAGTATTTCTAGTCCCTTCATTTAAAACAGGTTCATTTGCAATATCAGCTGCACGAGTAAGACTAGGCATACTATTTTCACATTTTATTTCATTAGGACAAACAAACCTTTCATCCTGAAATTCCTCCCTTCCTACATTTTGTAAACGAATCAGATTCATTTTTAATAATGCATTAAGTTGTTCAATGGAAGGAGAGTCTTCAACCGTAGGAAATTCATAATAAATACTATATGGTTTATCATGCAATAAATTCACTTCAAACCTAGCATTATTTTGTTCGATGAGCATGAGATTTTCCTCCACAGATTGAGAAGTACAAAATTGTTCAACTTCCCATTGTGGTGGATGATACATGTGTGCATGGTCCTTAGGGTATATAAAAGACTGATCGCAACCTTGAAAAGTTTGATTATGGTCCCAATGACTCTCAACTTTGTAATCTGTTGGCATTTCATATTTTGGATTTTCATGATATTCTCTAGATTGCCTAAAATCATGCAAAATATAGCAATTCTCAGCAGGATGGCCTAAGCCTCCACATAAGGTACAAGCATAGATTTCAGATTGCATTTCTAAAGCTGTGATTTTAGCTTCTAACTGATCCAAAAATGATGATTGTGAGAGTTGTGCATTGTCAAGATGTTCATTTTCACACTGTGGTAGATGATACATGTGTTCATAGTTATTAGGGTTCATGTATTGATGCCCAGGACTGTGAAAATGTCCATAAAAATCCCTATAACTATTGACACCATGGTATGTGGGTGGTTCATAATGTGAAGCATGCCCGTAAGAAAGCTCTCTGATGGATTTGTTTCCATCCCCAGTTGCAGACCAAAATCCTGACATGATCTCTAACTAGCACTACGCTTGTTGCAGAGATTGGGAGGTACACAGTGATATAACAACTCAGAACGGCCAACTCAGAACAACTCAACTGGTTCAGATCACTCAGCTCTCGTTTCAGATTTTCAATTCAACTGTAACTCAGCCCTTCACAGCTGACTCAACAGAGGTCAACTGCTGTTGTTGATACCAACTGCTGTGGTTGATACCAACTGCTGTGGTTGATATCAACCAAAATTTCACAAATTCAATCTAAATTGCTTATCTTTCAGTTGATGTCAACTGGAATTGTTGACATCAACCAAACTCAACCAAAAATCTCACCAATTTCATTCAAATCTCTCCCAAATGACACAACAAACTCTCAAACTTTCAGCAGACTCAACTGAGTTATCAAAGCTCACCAAAAACAATGCTTCAAAGATAGCAAAATATTTGAGCAAATGATGCAACTAACTGCTGTGCAAAATGCCTTGCTCACACAGAGGTGAAGCAGTTGTTTCCATCCCCAGTTGCAAAGCAGTTGAATAATGTTTTTAGAGTTCCGTGACAAAGCAACAGTCACAGAACATGCAAGAGATAAGATATGGCAGACAGATCACTAATTCATGGCAGATAGAGCAAACAATTTCAGTAACAAGCAGGTTACAGTTGAATACAAGAATTGCAGGGCAAATACTCAGCACACTTTAAGCAAAAACTTCAGGTCATGCAGACAATGAATAGCAGGGCACTGGTTTTAAGCAAAGTTTTCACTCAGAGAATGCAAACTTGGCAGATTCCAGTTTGACAACACATATTCACTCAGATCATGTGATATCTCAAAGCAGATGATCTATCCTAGTTACAGGGGAGATTAAACACTCATTGCATGTGAAGTTATTAATGATGTGATAAGCTTAGCATTTTCAATATTACTCAGAGTGAAGGCTACACATTCATTCAACTGAAAATAAGGAAGAGCTACCAACCTGGTCAGCCAAGATGGCTTTGCAAAGCTGCAGCTTTCTTGTCCTGTTGTTGCTGTTGCTGATGTTGCTGCTGCTGCTTTAGCCAAGGTTTAGACTTAGTACATGTTGCTCAACTGAGAGTTGTGATTTCTTGGAAGTTGCAAGGAAAGCAAGAAGAAAGAGTATGAACTGGTTTTATTCAACAAAGAAAATTCAAATACTTTGGATTGAAAAGGGAGTTAGGATTGATGGGACTGAAAATTTGGATTATCTGGGATTTGGTGATGCTCAAAAGCCAACCACAAAAGCAAGGGTAGAGTCTCAGCAGTTACAAACAATATACACAGTTAAACTGAGCAAACTGCAAAAAGGCTAGCAAAGGCAGGTAACAAAGCAAGTTAAACAATTTATGAAAATGCAAATATGATATGCAAGATGCAATACAGGACATATGAAAATGAAACTAACAAATTACAGTTACAACTGCTGCTAAAGTGCAAAGGCGAACTAGCAGAGTAAAAAGGTGATAAAACTCAGCAAAATGCATAGCAAAAACAAGTGAACTCAACAAACTTGCTGAGCAAAAAGATGGAAAAATAAAGATGTTAGCAAATGAAAAAATAGGATGATTACAAGCAAAAATATGCAAAAGTAAGATGATGTATGCAAGATGAGACTAAAAACTCAGAAAAATTCAAACCAAAAGCTCAGTTGCACAATCAAGTCCCCGGCAACGGCGCCAAAAACTTGGTGGGCTTTTAAATATGTTTATGTTTTATTCCCACAGTTATACTGCAAGTGCACAGTGTCATGTTGTAGTGTGTGTGAAAATACAGGTCGATCCACAGATACTTGTGGTGCAAAGCCTGATCTAAGGCTAAACTTATCTGATTTTCTAGCAAGGGTGTAACCAAAAGATTGTTTGCCAATATAGCCAGAGATTTTGCAAGTAACCGATAAATGTAAAAGTAAATAAAGCAATATAGAAGGTTTTGCTAGGGTGATTGATTCCACATGATCAACCTATACTAAAGTTTTACAAAGTCAGTTATGCTATTACTTTTTCCTGAGAAACTACCATGACAAGTTTATCAGTTAATGCTCCTAATTCACTCCTAGTATGGGATGTCTGATTAAGGTACAACCCATCACAAGATCCTTTGTTTCATTAACTAAACACCCATTCTACGTCAGTTGGAGAACAGTTCTCTAATTGATGATTTGCCACCTAGTTTTCCTAATTCATTCCTAGTATGGACTGTCTGCTTAAGGTACAATCCATCACAAACTTCTTAGTGAACTAGCTAATCATCATTCATACAAATTATCAGTACAGTAAAAGAATAAACAAGAAATTTCATAACTTTAGATAGAATTACAGGCTTCATCTTCTACCCTAGTATTCAAAGTTTAGAACATGATGAAATTAAGAACAACAGAAAGTGAAACTACAAGTGAAGTGCACCGTCTATTCCCAGGCATCCCTTTCAATTACAATTGCTCCCCCCTTTTATACAAAATTATTCCCAATTTCTCAACCCTAATATCCAACGAATTTCAAATAGAAAATTCGTATTTTTGTTGATTTTGAGAACTCACCACGTTGTGTTCTTCAATTGTCATCCCACGCCTCTGCTTTCAATTATCATCCCACGCTGCTGCTTCTTCGAGAAATCACGCCTAGCTTTTCCCACGCCTGTTGTTGAATGAGCTAACAACTTAGATTAATTGAATAAGGGGGAAAAGTAGATAGCGGTATGGGTGAAGAGGAAGAAGTGATTGAGTGGGTGAGGTGGTGGAGGTATCGACAGTGATGGGGGCTGTCGGGGTGATGATGGTGAGAGTATGGGTTCTGGAAAGATGATGATGGTGATGTCGGGCGTGTAGAAGAAAAGGGTAGACGGTTAGACTGTGAGGCGGGCGCTTCTACTATTGATGCATCAAGTGAAGACGCCATAGGATGCATCTGTTTGATTCGATCCAACAGCTCAAAACGGATGCGGGTTTGGATTCGGGTATGTGTTCGGATATGGGTATCTCAAGCCCATATATTTGTAAACAGGTTGTAACCGACGCGCACACGGGTTGCAACTTCTTTTCCGCAGTCGCTAGTCTCCAATTTTCTGCTCTTTTGGCTCCGCAATTCATTTAAGCTTTATTTAGTACCTAAAAACACAAAATTAATTAGTATATGAATTTATTCTTGAAAACAAAGAAAACACAAAATCTGGGATAATATATGATTTTAAAGCGCAAAAGATGAGTTAAATGCCAAATAAAAAGGTGTAAAATATGCACTATTTGGCACAAATCATCGGTCAAGGGAGGATTTGCTAGCGCAGCCTCTAAACCCTCACGTGAAGTAGGAAGGGCATGATGCTCAACATCGATGCTTCATATATTCCGAATACATTCGATGCATGACATGCATGGAATACACACGATACTTTACAAGTATCGACTTCCTAAATAACTTAGTTATTTAACTAGCATTACATGCTACCTTCTGTGGGTCCCATGATCCACACACTCAAGACATCAATCATGTCACAAACTGGGGGATACATACTAGGGTATTGGTCTGGCGGTTTACAGCGTGCAGTGTGCAACGCGCCATCACAAGAACGTGTCAGGAAGACATGGACGGTTAGTAATAATGGGAGAAGTGGGCAAGATTGATCGTGTGACACTAACACTCCACTACTCCATCACTCCACTTCCTCCACTTTCTACGAGAGACGTGAATAAGGCTCAAATGACTTGTATAAATAGGTTCTCCTCCGTATTTCCAAACAAGAACACAACACATTAACCAAGTGTTAATATAACACGTATTAAAACACCCAGAGCATGCTTTCATTATTCGTAAGCCTTCTCACCTTTCTGTTACAAGTCATAAGCAAGCCTACACCTTCACAATCTCAACACCTTCTTCGCTTCCCTCCCTAAGATCAACCCCATATCCTTCACTTTGTGACCGAAACAAGTCTGGAACGGCCATTTCTTGGTTTAGGAAAGAATTGTATAGATTGATCTCTCGAATCAAAAGAACTCATCGCGCAGTGCATTTGTTTAGGGTTTAGATTCACTTCTCATCTACACACCCCAAATTACCAAAACCAGCAGAAGTAATTTTCACCCATAAACATTAGTACATCTTTAGTGCCAACAAATAGTGATAAGGGGAATCCCAAGTCTCTCTAAATATTTACTATCAATGGAGAAGCATCAAAGGTTTCTAGTCCCTTGAAAATGACTGCCAATACACTTGCAACAAAGAACATGGGAGAAAGAATTACTATAGATGAATATTATTATAATGAAGATTTTTCTGATGCTGAGTTTGAGAGACTAATTAGACACCTTTCCCGTGAAGAAAAATTGATTAAAATAACTCATCGAGAACTTGTAAAACTGAAATATGATGGTAAAATTAATGAGAATTCTTAGTAAATCTTGGGGAGAGGTCATAGTGTTAGATCCGTTCTCGGTCGAACAAGCAAGTTTTGCTATCTTAAGCTTGTTGTGAAAGCTATATATACAAAACTATATATTGATTTATAGTCTACTTAAGTCAAGTCTAGGACTAGGTACATAGATTGGTAGTTGAGTATCAGACATCACTGAATAACCCTCGAAGACTGAAGATCGACGAAGACATTTGGAGAACTTCATCAACTAAAGAGGTATATGAAGACTGAACCATTCTATTTACCCACATGTATTACCATTTTATCTTTATGATACTATGTCATATGACTTCTGGTAGATTTAATAATGCAAAAAAAAAAAAAAAAATCGATTACAGCTTGTCTTGTTAAACATCTTGAAAATGATTCAAGCAAGAAATGTCCATTGGTCCTTAGAAATCTTAGTTCAAAACAATTAATTGTTCAAGAACTATTTGAAAATTTCCCAATCAATGATATTTATATCTATGGAAAATGGGTATATTTCAACATCAAAATAGAGTGTATCACAACTACTGTTAGAGCACTGCTCGGTCAAACTCGCAAACGTTGCTATCTCAAGATTGTTTGTCAATGTTAGTGATCAAAACTATAAGCCTTGATTTCTAGTCTACTTATAGTGATGTCTCGGACTAGGATAGATTGTGTAGTTGAGCATTAGACTTCACGGAGTTCATCAATTGAAGACGGAGAACTACTAAGGAGAGCTTGTGGAACTTCATCAACAAAAGGTATGTGGAGACTAAAACTCATCTATCACTTGGAAAGTCTATTTCTACTCTATCTCCTATATTGAGACAAAAGTCATATTACTATATAGTATTTGATTATACATATTTGAGATTTCGAGCTGAGTTTAACTCGCTTACATATTTCTCGAAATATGTGTTGGTAAGCTTTCGCTTCAACCAAGTTCATTTTATATTCTTGACGAAAGTCAAAAGATGATCATGTGAAAATCTCTGAGTAACATCTTACATGGCTTGCGTGATACAATCATTTGGTGTAGACTTGGAATATTCCGTAATTATTATTTCAATAACTTGAAAATTGCTTTGATGCTAATAGTTCGTGAAAACAGCTATTGTCATCCCCTAAGAATGTTTCAATGATTGAAATAGAGTTTATAACACTTAAAAACCATTGGATTATAGTATGTGTTCTTGCATATATGCGATCCATGACCGGAACTATAGTATGCATACCCGTATGCGTACCTTTTAGTTGTAAAATTCCGAGTACCTAAGTACACATACCCGTTCGTGTACTGATAGACACATTTTTGGGTCTGGATTGTCCTCAATGTCTCTATTGCTAGTGCTTGATTTTGTACTTATTATGGTGTTTTTATGTTTGTGTAGGTGTTTTTGGAGAAATACACTTGTGTGGAAAATGTTGCTCAAAAAGTGCTATTTGGACCCCCTGAGAAAAGTACTAAAGACACCCTCACTTTGGATAAGGACACCCTAGGCACCCCAGCTGATAAAGGCGCCCCTGTTTTGGATCGGGGCACTTCATCCTCTCCATTTCAAATTCTGGAATTTGGCGGGAAGTTTTGTTCTTCACTGGCATAATTTAGGTCTTGCATTTTGGGCGTGCTACAAGGAGATTCAATAGCTGTAATTTCACGGGAAGGCTTGACTGAGATTAACGGGCATGGTATGGGCTTTTTTTCGAATTAAATTGGGCTAGTTTGATCGGGTTGAAAAAAACAGAGGCATGAGAGTTTCACGGGATTGTTCTACTCCTTCCCGTGTTTCTCAGTGGTTGGCTTGTGTTGGGACAAGTCTTTACTGAATCCGTGTTGTGTTTGGAGTGAGTGAGCACGAATTGACAGCTGCAGAAGCAAAAAAGGAAAGGAAATATCCGAAGATAATTTTATTTACTGCCGAGCTTTGGAAAGATTTTCCGGAGTAATGAGGGGATATTTTTGGTCCTGTCGAGTATATAAAGATTGTTTGGGTTTCATAGAGTGGTTACGGAGAGTTTGGGGAGATTACAGAGCTGAGAAAGTCGAGTTGGAGAAATCTGCTACTGCTGCCATCGAAGAGAGATCGAAGAACATTAGACTGTAAAAGACAGTCGTTGTTCTACAGTGACAACGACACTTTTGTTTTATCGCTATCTGTAACATCTCGGTTTGTAACAAATATAATTGTTACAAACCCGATTTTCTTTATATTTCTCCCATTTTCATCATTTGTACACCCTTTGAGCATTAAAAATGATTTTTGAGCGTGTTTCCAACATGATGATGAGCTAATTCTCCCACAACCAAGGCAATGAGGAAGCTATTTACGCATGAATAATTGGTAATTTATAATTCACTCAATCACTGCTTTTGCAGAGTTTTAAATTGTTTGCATAATTTTCTTAATTAGTTGTGATTCAATTTGATAGGTTATACTTTGTTTAGTCAATTGATAATCTATGCTTAGAGAATACAATTAATATTTGAGAATTTGCCTGATTATTTGTGAATTAAGAAATAAGGAACTTAAAAGATAATTAGAGTTTTGGGTTATTTACTATCATTCATTCATGTCTAATAGTGGAATCAGTGTCTTGGTTAATTCTAATATCTTGAAATTAAATTTTGAGTTAAGTTTTGTTTGTTTTTAAGTTTTATAAGTCTAAAATCTATTGCTTTCACAAGTCTCAACGAACCTATTTACTACAACATTATTGAGATCACATCAAGTTTTTGGCACCGCCGACGCGTACTTGTGTATAGATTTGTTTTTAAGTTTTATTTTTATTATTTTTGTTCTTTTTTACCCGTTTTGGTATTTCTTGTTTGCTTTCATATTTGGAGCTAAGCTAAAGAAAAAGAGAAACAGTGCTGAAAAGAAAAGCAAAGCCAAAGAAGGAAAGAAAATAGAGATCCAAAATGAGTGAAGGAGAATATTTTTGTATATAGTTATTTCATTTTTATTATATTTTAATTTTTAGATTTTATTTATTTTATTTTTAGAAATTGTAATTAGAAATATATTTTTGTAATCTTTTATTTTTGGACATTGGACATTTATATTTATTTTTAAAACCTTAAGGAAGGGTTAATTTAAATAAATCTGCTGCAGGGAAGGACGTCAGCTAAGGGAATCAATCTCGTAGAGCTTTGCGAGGTTCAAGATACATAAGGAGCACCACTGAAACTTAATTGCTTGGAGGGTGAATTCGGTCTCAACTACATTCCAATTTGAAAGAGGTCCCGGGGTTTTTCAGCAGTTGCGGTTTCCTCGTTAATAAAACTTGTGGGGTCTTATGTGTATTCCTATTCTGTATTATTTTATTTATCTTTATAATAGGAATAACATAAGTAGTATGTATTTAATTTTAGTAGATAAGTCCATTTAATTATTATCGATTATGATACTTGTTCTTGTAGAATTTGTATCTTGAAAGATACATAACAATTTTCATACTTTGCAGAATTCTGATTTAATTATTTGGATAAGACTAGATTGACTGAGATTCGAGTAAGATCTCCCCAATAATCCTTGCAATCGAAAAATGAATTTGTCTTCAATATGCTTTCTCCGACATGCTCAATGTATGCATCCGGCCATGGCTTCTTTAGTAAAATAGTTTTATACTCCCTGGACAGACTGCAATCTTGCACCACCGTCTTCCCCAATGATACTTAAGTATCATGGTAATATTCCCCAAAAATCTAGATCTATAATTAGCGCTTAATCCACCCACTAGCATAATAAGAAATTAAGTCCTTTTCTTTTTCACTAAATCCTAATTCACCCGTGGAATTCTCACAAAACTACTTCGCTCGTAGTTTCTATCCAACTGATCATCCTTTCTCAACCTTTGTTTTATCTACTAAGAATCCTTGCTCAATCTTTTTCTTTTCAAAGTAAGGTAATGTGGAACTCATGAATCCTCAGAATTTCTACCCTGGGTTCTAGCATTACAGAATTAACACGGTTTCCATCTTAATCTTCTTTAACCTTCAACTTTTCTTCTTCTCTACCATCACAACCTTGCGGCGTAATTGGTAGGCTTAGAAAGATACCTACAACTATGTATACTGCAAGTGCACAGTATCGACAAGCAACACAGGGCAAGCACAGGTCGAACCACAGAGACTTGGAGAGTGTAGAAGTTGATTCTAAATCCTTACTAAGAACTGATTCAGAGATTAACCAAAAGGGGTTTGATTTTGTCGATACGACGAGATATTGGCTAAGACTTAAACAGAAAGTAATTTGAATTAAAATATGCAATTAACTCAAGGTGTAAATACTGAGAATATGGATACTAGGGTATTCAAATCCACCACTAACCTATGATATGCATTCAAATTGTAATATTATTCTTGTCCTTACAGAAGATTCAAGTCTACCGTGTATCTAAGGTGTTTCTCCAATGGATAATTTAATCACAACGAAAGTATTTCTCCAAAGCATTAACTGTCTAATTAAAGCACAACTAATCTGAGGATCAATATTTGGTTAAGCATGAGTTGCAACATAATCAACATAGAGATATTCTAACTACAATGGATACATGGCATACATTGTGAGAGCAAGATGTTGACAAACTTGGATTAAATTATATCTTTAAACAATTCTAAACTTTCAGGAACAATATACAAGATATGAATATATAACAATAAGTTACGGCTTCATCTAAACCCTAGTAAATGAAACTAGAACATGAATAACATTATAACACAACTGAAATTAAGAAACTAGTATGAACAAGCTATTCTTGGATGGCTCTTCAACACAACAATACCCTCTATTTATACACAACCTTCCTTGGATTCGAAAATGAGAGAGAGACACCAATTCAAAAATTCAATCTTCTCCTTAATTGATGCTTGCCTTTTCTTTTTATTTTAATTAGAATATAATTCTAATTTTCCTTAATTGATTGAGTGATTGAAGGAGAGGTGGCTCTTTTGGGGACAAGGAAAACGGATTTGTTGGGTCTTTTGTGTGATTTGGGAGGATAAGATAGGCTGCTAGGGTGTGAGATGGGAGCAGCGAGAGTTGATGCAATGATTGGAGTTGTCGTTGGATGCACATTGGTTATATCAAATCCGATGGCTCAAGATGGAGACGGGCTTGGGTCTTGGGTCTTGGATCATGGGTAGTTTAATCCCATGTATTTGTAAGCAGGTTGCCACTGATGTGCAAGCGGGTTGCAGCTCTTCCAAAGACGCTAGCCTCCAACTTTCTGTTCTTTTGGCTTCTCAATTCATCCAAGCTTTATTTACTACCTAAAAACACAAAATTAATTAGTACAAATATTTATTCTTGAAAACAGTAAATATACAGAATTTGGGATAAAATATGAAAATAAAGCGCGAAAGATGAGTTAAGTGCCAATAAAAAGGTGTATGAATATGCAATATTTGGAACTCATCAAATACCCCCAAACCTGAATTTTACTTGTCCTCAAGTGAAACATAAATTAAGAAATCCTAACTATACCACTGATGCTGGTCTCTCGAATGCATTTAGCGTATGCACTAAGCCTTTAAACCCCTAGGTGTCCCTAGTTGGACAAGTTGTAGTCTCGTGAGGGCCTACCAGAGATGTACCCAAAAAACCTTCTCCAATTTCAGAGCATAATAGAGTCATAAGCATCCAAGGAGCTATGAGGACATAGAGTTTCTGCATGCTAGTAACTAAAAGTTAGAATTACCAAAGAACGCAATATCATCCTTAAAAGTTGAGCGAGAAATAACCATACCATATGAAAGATTTTGGGTTTGAGATTGATTACAAGTTTCGACTTCTGCCTTACCAACAGGGTTTTATGATAATTGCACTCAAAAAGACCGCTTTTATAGTCTTTCTCATGTGTGCAGGAAGGAATAAAGAGTGAAATCATGCACACGTTGAATGGTGGGAAGGAAACCTTCCGAAATAATTTCTGGAGACCCCACACCACTGTGGGAAAAAAGAATCTTTTCTAATGATTAATTATGGGAGGATCAGAGTACTCACTTACCTTCACTTACCTGATGGTCAAACAACACCACTCTCTCAGCATCCATAGAAACGTCTTCGTCTTCGGTCTTTAACTGTTGATGATGAACTTCGGAATTTCGTATAACCTTGACAATTTCTAACCATTTTTTTTTTAATATATATACTTGAGCCATGGGTCGGATAAAATCGCAACGGGTCGGGTAAAATCGCAATGGGTCGGGTTTCCTTTCTGATGCCCGAAAACGTTGCTCGATGGAGCCCTAATTTTTTTCTTTTTCCTTTAAATACTTCGCTTCTTCTTATTCGACTGCCATCTTCTTCTTCATATCTTCTCTGCATATTTACTATTTGCTTCTAGCCTTCATTAGATCATGATTCGAACTTTGATTTTTTTTATCCACTCAATCATGTTTTTCTACTTCCTTCTTATTTGGTTCATTTCTGTAGTGATTATTTATTGGTGGAGTCTGCAATATCCAGGTTGATCAGAAGAATAAATTGTTCTCTGAAGATGAAGATCTGGTGAGCTAGGGAAAGATGTAAGATCGTTACATAAGCAGCTTCAAAATACATTCAGTAATATATCCGGCTTTCAAAGTTGAAGTCATATTTTGATCTGGATTTAAATCATCCCCTTTCTTTATTAGTTCTTTATTTCTTCTTCTTTGATTCATCGTCTGATTTTATTTTATTTTTGTTGTTGTTGTTGTTGTTGATTGTAAACTTTGGACTATTTCATCTTTCTTTTAACGCTCTAACAACTAAGAAACCCGATTGTGTTCTCCGGCAATTCTAATTTTAGGTATTTGGTCAGACTTTATGTAATCATAGAAACTTATGATGTTGCTTTGATCATTGTTGTTTATGTGTTTCTATGGATCTGATTATTGTTGTCGAGAGAGAGAGAGAGAGAGTGGTGCTAACTACAAACATTCCTGTATGGTGACATAGATACTCTGAAAGATCTTTAGATGGTCACAAAACTGAAAGTTGATGTCTCACTTGATAAAAATAGGTAGTCTCCACTCAACTCTACTACCAAAAATCTTTTCATCTTTGTTGTCTTTCTCTGTGTAATCATCTCTAACACTAAGCTGCTGGCAGCTTTAAAATCTCACGAACAAACAAGACCTAATTCGCCCTAGGTCGGAACACTCTCAAAGTGCATCGAGGAGCCCTCTTGTATGGTTAGATCCAATTTTAACGCTCTAACAACCATAAGAAACCTTTACTTGATTGTGTTCTCCAATAATTCTAAGTTTAGGTATTTCAAGGTTTTTCTAGGACTCTCTATGTAATCATAGCTAAAAGCATGCTAGTGACTCTAAGATCTTTGAGAATTGGAGGTTTTATGCAAATATTTGCAAAAGTTTTTTTTTTTTTTTTTTTGATTTTTTTGATTTTTCAAATTTTTTTTTTTTTTTTTTTGTTTTTGTTAAAAGATAAAATGCAAAAGACTAACAACTCTATATGCAAATACTCCCCCAAACCTAAATCTAACATTGTCCTCAATGTTTCAAGAGATAACGGAAACAGCAACAAACCATGAGAACAAAACATATTCAAAGGAAAGAGATTACCAGATGCCACACCAGAGATAGTAGAGTATGTCCCAAAGCAACCAGCATGGAAGATATCTCGATAACAAAGATTATATACAACAAAATCTAATCCAGCAAACTGAAATCAAAAGAAAACAAGGAGAGCTAATGGAATTCTAAACCTGTGGTATGTACAAGGGGTGAATTTTTCAGTCCACATAGATCGGATCATCAAGATCAGTTGTTTCAATTTCAGGTGGGATTGGTTCAAGGAACGGCTTGAGTCTCTGCCCATTGACCTTGAAGACATTCTTGGTTGCTACATCTTCTAGTTCTACAGCCCCATGGGGGAAAATTGTGCGCACAAAGAATGGGACTGTCCATTTAGAACGTAATTTACCTGGAAAAAGGTGCAAACGTGAGTTGTACAATAAAACTTTCTAGCCTGGAGTGAATGACTTGCGCAAAATACGCTTGTCATGGAACACCTTCATTCTATATTTGTACAACTTTGAACTGTCATAAGCATCATTTCTCATCTCTTCCAACTCATTGAGTTGGAGTTTCCGTTGTGTACCCACCTTATCAAGAGAAAAGTTAAGCTTTTTAATAGCCCAATATGCACGATGTTCAAGTTCAACAGGTAAATGGCAAGGCTTCCCATACACAAGTAGATAAGGGGACATGCCAATATGGGTTTTATATGTTGTTCTATAAGCCCATAAAGCATCATTCAATCTTAAAGACCAATCTTTTCTAGACGGGTTAACCGTCTTTTCTAGAATGTGCTTAATCTCCCTATTTGAGACCTCTACCTGGCCACTGGTCTGTGGATGATATGGGGTTGAGACTTTATGAGTTATGCCATACTTGCGAACTAATGCCTCAAAAGGCCTATTGCAGAAATGTGAACCACCGTCACTTATTATAGCTCTAGGGGTGCCAAAACGAGAAACTATGTTTTCCTTTAAGAACGAAAGTACCACCTTGTGGTCATTAGTTTTGGTTGCAATTGCTTCTACCCACTTAGAAACATAATCAACAGCAACAAGAATGTACAACTTTCCCTCAGAGTTAGGAAATGGACCCATGAAATCAATACCCCATACATCAAATAGCTCAACAATCAAAATGGGTTGTAGGGGCATCATGTTTCGTTTTGATATACTTCCCAATTTCTGGCACCGGTCACAAGAAACACAGATGGCATGGTTATCCTTAAACAATGTTGGCCAGTAAAAACCACTCTGCAAGATCTTTGCAGCAGTTTTTTTTGCGCTAAAATGTCCTCCACATGCTTGATCATGACAAAAAGATATGACATCCCTTTGTTCGGAATTGGGGACACATTTCCTAATGATTTGGTCTTGGCAGTACTTAAATAGATATGGGTCATCCCAAAGGAAATGTTTAACTTCGGACAAGAATTTAGACCGATCTTGTTTGGACCAATGTAGCGGCATTCTACCTGTAGCAAGGTAGTTCACGATATCGGAAAACCATGGCATTTCAGAAACTAGCATTAGTTGTTCATCTGGGAAAGATTCTCTAATAATCTCTGATTCATCAGCAGATTCGACATTCAATCTAGATAAGTGATCGGCAACAACATTCTCCGACCCTTTTTTATCTCGAATTTCGAGGTGGAACTCTTGTAACAAGAGTATCCATCGAATTAGACGAGCCTTAGCATCTTTTTTAGATAAAAGATATCTTAATGCGGCATGGTCAGTATATATGATGATTTTAGATCCTATCAAATAAGATCTAAACTTATCTAATGCAAACACAACAGCTAGCAGCTCTTTTTCGGTTGTTGAATAATTCATTTGAGCCTCATTCAGTGTCTTACTAGCATAGTAGATCACATAGGGGTGTTTGTCAACTCGCTGACCTAAGACAGCTCCAACAGCAAAATCAGATGCGTCACACATGATTTCAAATGGCAATTTCCATTCAGGAGGTCGGACTATAGGGGCTGAAGTTAGAAGAGTTTTGAGCTCCTCCCAAGCATGCACACAAGCATCATCAAACACAAATGCAACTTATTTACTGAGTAGATTACACAGTGGCCTTGAGATCTTACTGAAATCTTTAATGAATCTATGGTAGAAACCAGCATGGCCTAGAAATGATCTAATATCCCTCACAGAGTGAGGTTGCGGCAAGTGTTGAATGAGGTCAACTTTAGCTTTGACCACTTCAATGCCTTTTTCAGAGATGACGTGTCCTAGAACTATGCCTAAGTTCACCATAAAATGACATTTCTCCCAATTCAACACCAAATCTTTTTCTTTACATCTAACCAGCACACGAGTGAGATGGTTCAAACATTCATCAAAAGATGATCCAAACACAGAGAAATCATCCATAAAGATCTCAAGGAAGTTATCTATCATATCATAAAAAATGCTCATCATACATCGCTGAAATGTGGCGGGTGCATTACACAACCCAAAGGGAATACGGCGATAGGAAAACGTTCCAAAAGGACATGTAAATGTAGTCTTTTCCTGATCTTCGGGTGAAATATGAATCTGGTTGTAACCAGAAAAACCATCCAAGAAACAATAGAATCTACGCCCAGATAATCGTTCAAGCATTTGATCTATGAATGGAAGAGGGAAGTGATCTTTCTTTGTAACTGCATTCAACTTCCTATAATCAATGCAAACTCGCCACCCTGTGGTTACTCGAGTAGGGAATTTAGCATAAGCAGGGACTTGCTTGATTGCATCAAGAAATGGGATGTTGATGTTAACTCGTTTGAACATTTCCAAAATCTCGTTGTATTGGATACTCTCTTTTTGCTGCACCAATCTTTGTGGGAATGGAGCAACAGGCCTAGAAGATGGTGTAGGAACATTGACATTAGTAGAATTTTTATCTTGCTCAGATTTGTTTTCTACAATAGGTGTTTTCTGTGGAGTTGTATGCACTGGTGAGTCCGATTTAGACTCACTCGACTGTGGTACACCTACATTGTTCTCAACAACCTTACCACTACGAAGAGTGGTGACAGCATTCACAGGGCTATGTGAAGTTTCATTGCAAGTTGAAGTATTTGCCTGAAATACATTATTTGGATTTTGTATGGGCTGGCTGGGAAGTTTTCCTTTCTCTCTCTCATTCAAAGTATCACAAATTTGGCCCATTTTAAGCTCTAAACTTGCGAAACGTTGGTCGGTTGTCTTTTGAAGTTGTCCAAATTTTGGGTCAGCAAACCGAAACTTTCTTCGAAGCTAGGCTTTTTATCTGCAGGGTACTGAGTGTACGGTTGCACTTGGGGGTTTCTAGGATATGAGTATCCTTGGTTATTATTTGTTGTTCCCCCTTGTACAGGCCCCTTAGACCATGAAAAGTTAGGGTGATTTCTCCACCCTGGGTTATAGGTCTGAGAATATGGGTTGTTCTCTTGTCTTTGGTACAAAACATTGGCTTTCTCGGTTTTGGATTCTTGAAATGCATGGAGGTCTGGACAAGTATTCACTAGATGGTCTGAACTATGGCATGAGGCACAAGTGGCCATTTCAATTTGACTACGGAGAGTAGGGATATTAGTTTTTTCATTCTTCTCTAGCTCTAGCTTTTCTATTCTCCTGGCCAAGGATGCCATCTTTGCACTCCCTTCGAAGTCAGAGTCAATTTTATGAACATTAGATGCATGGGTTATCCTTTTTGGTTCACGGGTGGATTCCCACTGCTGAGTCTTTTCAGTGACTTCAATTAAGAAAGTCCAAGACTCATCAACAGTTTTGTCAATAAATAGCCCATTGCACATGGACTCAACTGTAGTTCGGATCTTAACATCTAAGCCTTCATACAAAATCTGCACAAGTCTCCATTTTTCAAAACCATGGTGAGGACATTGGAGCAATAATTCATTGAATCTCTCCAAATATTTTGCCAAAGTTTCCTCCTCTAATTGCACAAAACTATTCAGACTTTGACGAATTGTCACAGTCTTATGGTTCGGGAAGAACTTTTTGAGGAACACTTTCGTAAGAGCATCCCATGTATGAAATGACTGTGGTTGTTGAGCATACATCCAAGACATGGACTTTTCTTGTAAAGAAAAAGGAAATAGTCTCAATTTGAGGGACTCTTCTGGCATTTGGTTGAAACGCAGAGTCCCACAAATTTCTTCAAAGTCTCTGACATGATGATAGGGATTTTCAGCATCAACCCCTCTAAATCTAGGCAACATCTGCATGGTGCTTGATTTTAGTTCAAACTGACCATTAGCAGCTGGTAAAACAATGCACCATAGCTGGCTTACCCTTGTTGGGTACATGTGGTCCTTGAGAGTACGGGGTGGGATAACTGCATCTCCCATTGTCTCGGATTGTTCGGGACTATCTGCCTCGGAACTATGTATTTCAACTAACTCTTCTTGACTGATTCTAAATAGTCGGTTTGTTTGGTCTCTAAAAGACACAATCATAGCCTAGCTAGCATATTAAGCATGTTACCCACTCATCAGGAAGGGAAGTTCTATGCAATCACAAATAAGGATGACTCCACCATAGTAAACCTACTGATTTCTAGCAAACAAAAAGCATGATGTCTCCACTTAGATTGTTTTCTAGTCCAGCTTCTAATCCTTCAAAAGGGAATTCATTACAATCTGAACAAACCCCTCTGGAATCAATCCGAGTTTAAGTAAATTGAATAGAGGTGAGGGAAGCTTCTAGAGCTTTGATACCCAAGGCCTCACCGCAATACAAGGCGGCGCAGTCACGCATTCAATTCACAGAAACCATCATGAACTTCGAAGTATGCTTTAAGAGTAACCAATATTTTTTGAATGACTTTCCTACTAAGCTCGTTACCCTATAGGTCTCGTTTTATTCCAAATTTTAAAGCTTAGGTTGCGTTAGGTTTCGTTTTCCTAAGGCGGGCAAGAAGAGAACGGTGATGAAATCCGAATCCCTTATCTTGTATGGCCAGTCCTTGCCCTTTACTAGGAAATTAAAGCAACCGTATTCAAATCCTCAACATATATGCAAATGAAGGAATACAATAACTCGCTAACAGGGGATTCGAGAGTGTTTCGACAAGCTTACCTCCCGTACCAGACGGGGGATGAACCGTTGTTGTCGACTCGGGCCACGACTCCTATGTCATGAACGAACCCGAGGGGCCGAGGTGATATTGTAATCAATGTCCTTCTCTGCAAACAGTTTGATATTTAATATTACCCTTCCGTAGGGTTTTAAAAATAATAAAAGAATGTCCAAGTCCAAAGTCCAAAAAAATAAAGTGCAAAAGAAAAAAAATTACAAGAGTAGAGGAATCCTAATACAAACTAAAAATAAATAAATAAAATAAACTCTCTTTTTTTTTTAAAATAAAATCTTCTTCCGCTTCCTTTCGCTTCCTTTCCTTCGCCTTAACAGCTACTTAGGCACCTGTTGAGCTCAAAATAGGTAGTTAGGGCTTCGAAGTTTTAAAGCAAAATCAAAGAATATCAATATTAATTGTAAAATTGACTCTGTGAATAGTTACGTTGCTACAGTAAAATTGAACTACACCGCTACCGAGTCCCCGGCAACGGCACCAAAAACTTGGTAGGCTTAGAAAGATACCTACAATTATGTATACTGCAAGTGCACAGTGTCGACAAGCAACACAGGACAAGCACAGGTCGAACCACAGAGACTTGGAGAGTGTAGAAGTTGATTCTAAATCCTTACTAAGAACTGATTCAGAGAGTAACCAAAATGGGTTTGATTTTGTCGATACGACGAGATATTAGCTAAGACTTAAACAGAAAGTAATTTGAATTAAAATATACAATTAACTCAAGGTGTAAATATTGAGAATATGGATACTAGGGTATTCAAATCCACCACTAACCTATGATATGCATTCAACTTGTAATATTATTCCTGTCCTTACAGCAGATTCAAGTCTACCGTGTATCTAAGGTGTTTCTCCAATGGATAATTTAATCACAACGAAAGTATTTCTCCAAAGCATTAACTGTCTAATTAAAGCACAACTAATCTGAGGATCAATATTTGGTTAAGCATGAGTTGCAGCATAATCAACATAGAGATATTCTAACTACAATGGATACATGGCATACATTGTGAGATCAAGATGTTGACAAACTTGGATTAAATTATATCTTTAAACAATTATAAACTTTCAGGAATAATATACAAGATATGAATATATAACAATAAGTTACGGCTTCATCTAAACCCTAGTAAATGAAACTAGAACATGAATAACATTATAACACAACTGAAATTAAGAAACTAGTATGAACAAGCTATTCTTGGATGGCTCTTCAACACAACAACACCCTCTATTTATACACAACCTTCCTTGGATTCGAAAATGAGAGAGAGATACCAATTCAAAACTTCAATCTTCTCCTTAATTGATGCTTGCTTTTTCTTTTTATTTTAATTAAAATATAATTCTAATTTTCCTTAATTGATTGAGTGATTGAAGGAGAGGTGGCTCTTTTGGGGACAAGTAAAACGGATTTGTTGGGTATTTTGTGTAATTTGGGAGGATAAGATAGGCTGCTAGGGTGTGAGACGGGAGCAGCGAGAGTTGATGCAATGATTGGAGATGTCGTTGGATGCACATTGGTTATATCAAATCCGATGGCTCAAGATGGAGACGGGCTTGGGTCTTGGGTTTTGGATCATGGGTAGTTTAATCCCATGTATTTGTAAGCAGGTTGCCACTGATGTGCAAGCGGGTTTCAACTCTTCCAAAGACGCTAGCCTCCAACTTTCTGTTCTTTTGGCTTCTCAATTCATCCAAGCTTTATTTTCTACCTAAAAACACAAAATTAATTAGTACAAATATTTATTCTTGAAAACAATAAATATACAGAATTTGGGATAAAATATGAAAATAAAGCGCGAAAGATGAGTTAAGTGCCAATAAAAAGGTGTATGAATATGCAATATTTGGCACTCATCAGTAATGTTCGTCACGACCCTTCATTTCACGAACCTAGTGTATCCCTTACTCTGCACACCTAATCTTAATGTTATTTGTTTTCACATAACTTTCCACATTTTTGCTTTTATTTCTTACTTACAACTTATGTTGTTTATTTTCTTTATTACTTACACTTTTATTGTTGCTTCTTTTTCTTCCTTCACCAACATTTTGATGTGTCTTCATCACAAACTTTCTCTCTTTGGAAAAATAAAACTCTCTACTGGTCACTGTTTTGCAGTTGGTTGTAGGAAACCGCTGAATTCAGGCGTCGTAAGCATCAAACTTGAAATTGAGAGATATTTTTTATGGTTTTGTTATGTCCCTATTTTATACATCCTTACATGCAAATCTTGGTTGTAAACTTTAATTCGGCAATAACCCAAGTTCCCAAATCATTCAGTTATTGAGTCTCAACCATTTATGATAATAGAGTCGAGGAGGAGTACCATATTCCATTTTTTTCTGGATGGTATTCATAGTTCTAAAGTAACTCAAATTTCAAAATTCGACCACTTGTTTCCTATTATGCCTAAAATATATAATATACGCCTAAAATTTTAAACCGAGTCATTTTTTGTACCAAAAAATAACTTTTAGCAGAAAATGCGATTGATTTGATGATTATGATTATGTAAAATAGGGTTAGAGAATGAATTAAAGATAAATAAATGAGAAAGGAATTTAACGTGGTTCGGCGAGTTATACCTACATCCACTATTGATGAATCCTGTTGGGGAGAGATGTTTTATTGATATAAGCATTGCAACTAGAAAGCATAAATTACGTTTCCCTCTTAGTATTTGACCCAAGTATTTATATAGTTTATGCTAGACCTTAATTATGAGATAAAATTTATGTGCAAATAACTTGGAAACCAAGACATATAGAAACTTCTGGAACCTTCTTTTGGGTTAGCGAAAGTGAACACGTGCCATGAAGTCTTGACTTGCGGGTTTGTTGGTTGTTTTATAGAGGGAATAAACATCATTCGAATATATTAAAAAAAACTACATATGATCACTCTCATCATAATAATTAACCATATAAGTATCTAGCTATCAGCTTCATCATTCAGACTTTGGTTTTTTGGCAAGAAGTCATTATCCTTCCCAAGCTTCAATATCCAAATTTTGTGGTGTTTGATGGTGCAGTTCAAGATAGCCCAAGGGAAAATTTTACCAAGTTTATGGTAAATTGTTATTCCGAGAATGATTCAATATTTAAGATACTCAAGAATAAGTAACTTTTTTGTATAATTCTCTTTCTAGATTAGGAAAATGGTTGAATGTTAATCTTATATGAAATTTTCCATGAATATAGTTTTATATGAAACTGGTGATGATAAAGGAAATAAGCTTATAATAACACGTTGTGAATGCATCTTTTGAAATGGGATATCTACATTCTCAAAATATTGTGCATAAGGATTTAAAGAGTAACAACTTGCTAATAAAATTGAAAGATCCTTTAAGACCTGTCTGCAAGGTGATTGCCATTAATTTATATCGTCTATTTAATGTTTGTGCCATCAATATATTCTTAATATTGAGAAAGAACGAGTATTTGAAAAGTAAATAAAATTTTATATGTATCTCAACAAGTTGATGATCTTTGTATATTTAGTTTTAAAATAAAATAAATACATATTAAGATAATCCTCATCTTATTGTTGGTAATCATTGTTCATGATAGTTAATTAATTGTTTCTTATTATATAGCTTTTGAGTAAATCCAATTTTTTTTTAAAAATGATCTAAATTAAATATTCATCACATTTATCACAAAAGTTATGAAATACATAATTAGTGGGAACTTATTCTTTTTGTAATGAATTGAATGCAATCTTGTTTTAGATGTATACTATATAACTACATATATGATCGATATTAAACTTAGACAGTTGTTTGAGGAGATGTTGCTATTTAGCAATGTTGAGATGTACCACCAAAGCTTCTGTTAGGTATATCATGCTCAACTTAACCCTCCTTATGTTGATAGTATTTATCATGATAACAACATATCCACCTGAAAGCACTCCAGCCATGGTTCCAGACAACTATTCAGTGGCTTTGGATGAGGCACTTCTTCTTTTCGATCCACAGATGTTTGAGTTTCAAACAAACAGTTTTTTATTTTTACTTTTTGTTGTTTCCTATCTTATTTATGGCATTTAAAAAACTGCAACAGACTGACTTTTGATATACAAGCATTACTGTGACAGGAGATTCTGGAATGAAGGATAGGGACCTCATTAAGAGAATGGTCTGGAAACTGGGTACTATGATGGAAGGGACCTCCAAGATAGAGTACTCTATATTACTCTTATATAAGTACAAAGCAAATCCTACCCCTTTAGTCTTTAGGTAACCTTAGATAAATGTTAAAAGATAACTATCAAAAAGCGAAAATGTAATAATTATTAAACAAGTTCAATTATAAAATGAAAATATTGAGATAAGATGGTAAATTAGATAAGATGATAAAATTACCACACTTATTCATTTGAAAAATTTGTCCACAAGAAGGTACATGATTTGTAATTCAACGTCCTCAATGAAAAAATTAAGGGATTATATATACACAGAAAGGGTGAACTGAAGAGAGTTTCATCTATCATATATGAAAATTTGATTAATGATTGATGAGATGTCAAACTCACAAAATATGTTTCTTACTTCTCCATACACTACCTTGTAAGCAACTTCGTTTCTAAGGGAATAAAGAGCAAAAGTTGTTGATCCAAATTTCTGAATATAAATAATACAAAGCCACAATAAAAAAAATGAAAGAATATTAACTAATCCAAAAATTACAATGAGATTCATCATGGAATCCTTTTCCATCATAGAACGTGAATCTAATTAACATAAGCAATGTTCTCTCCAATATACTAACGTTGGGAAAAACCAAAATTCCGCAATATACTAATAACTCTGAAATAGTTGTAAACTCATGTATTCTGGAATCTCCTAAGTCACCCTAGTATAATAAACTTTCTCCAAGATTCTACTCATTCGAAATCCTAGAATAATTTAACTTTATACGTATAACTCAGTCAAGTGTTTTAGGTTCTGTGATACTGGTTATTCTTAGTGGTAATAACTAAACCTTGATATATATGATTGAACTCATGGGGTGTTCTCTTGTTTCTTGGTCATTTAAGACACATCCCAATATTTTAATATCTTATGTAAAAAAAAAAATGCTTAATTGTTGCTGCTACATAACTTCAATGGCTTTCGAATTTGTTGTCTAAGATGCATATTTTATATTAATCATCCGGTTTTGCTTCACTATTGTTGCTCTGTTGTCTAACCCTGTCTTTCACACTAGTACTAATTAAACTTGTGGAAGTGGATTAATTACCATGCTATTAGATAGTTGGTGGAGAATAGTTTCTAACAGTATCAATATATTGTGAGTGAAAATAATTGGCTGATCTGTTTACTAGAGGCCTCAGTTACCCTAGTTTTTTAAGACTTAGGTTGATAGGATCTACTTCATCTGGTATAGCTAGTACTTCATCAACTTAGTTTCCTTTTTATATTATTTTTTTCGAGAGGTGTATATTCTTTTATGTGCTTTGCTTTTTTGTTTTGGTCTCAAGCTTCACTGGCTTCCGGCATCAACTTGTGGGGGTCTATTATGAATATTAAAGTCAATTTTCTTTCATTTTGATATATATTATATATTCACGTCTTATCTAGTACTCTAGCCAATATCTCTTTATAAATATGTAATGAGATGTTGTGTCTCTGTTAAGATAATCCATATTTTCAATAAAGATATCCTTTCAGCATTTATCAGCTTTGTCAATGGGTCATATGGTTGATCTTACACATGTCAATTATTGAGAGCATGTAACTTCATGAGTACTCCATTCGATCGTATTTGATAAGAAATTTTGGAGATTGAAATTACCCGAATGACAATATAGGATGCAAATGATCTTTATAAGTTCCCGTGAAAGATTGAAAACAAAGCCAGAAAAAACTTCTTATTTAGAATTTGATCGAGCTAGAGAGAGTGAGAAATTTTTTCTAGTGAATGGGTAGCGAATGAATCTCTATGCCAGAATTTATGTGTTGAGCAAAGAACTAAACCATTACTTGAAGCTAACATGGTTTCTATTTCTTCTTATACGGACGTGTTCGAATCTAAAACTATATAAAAAAAGCAGGGGTACCAAAATACACCACCAACTTTTTCTTAGGCAACCTATATGGACAAAACCAGAATACAATTCTAAGAGTTCAACTTAATGAATCCCAATTGAGGAATAAGATTCAGAGTTATATCTCTTTCTCCTACAATCAGAAAGTTTACAGAGACTAGTGCGTGAACCCTATTTACGTGTGAGAATACTTGGATGATTCCAAAGATCAATATCTAAGAATCAATCAAGTCATTTCCAACAAACAAGAAGGATGAATGTATCTACCTGATTTGATTTACGTAGAACCTCTGATATTTCAATTATAAAGATAAACAATATAATGCGGAAAAGGAATAACACAGACACCACAAAAATTGTTAACGAAAAAACCGCAAATGCAAAAAAATCATGGGACCTAGTCCAGACTTGAACACAAAACTGTATTAAACCACTACAGATACTAGCATACTACCAATTAACTTCAGACTGGAATATAGTTGAGACTTAATTAAACCCTCACACAAATTCATTTACATTCTCGCTCATTACGCCTCTTGAATCCCAACAGGAATCCGCGAAAATGATTCCCTTAGCTGTTGTCCTTTACAGCCTAAGAGTTTCTTCAACTCAATTGATGACTTTAAACCAATCTTTCACCTACATATAAGCCTATATGTGATTTACTTTCTGATCAATGGATCAAGGTGAGACTAGAAATTGATAGCAATAGACAAAGTCTAGCTAACCTCAAAATCCGGACTTATGCTTCTCGAATAGCATCCTAGATCATTATTTACCTCACAAGTATTAAAATTGTGGAATCACAAAGTCTGAGACAAAAAGAACTTTGCGATTTCTATATATCTTGTTCGAGTGATCAACTAAACAATCAAACAAGATCAGGATACTCGAACTATCAAGATAAAGATACTTAGACCTAGATTTACGAATCCATAGGTGAAGTATTTTTAGTCACTAAACCCTAGAAGGGTTTGAGGGAGAGGACGACTCTAGTATACCACTAGGACACACAATGAATAGTGTCAATTATTCAAAAATTCAAGTTGCTTGAGGTTCTCCCTTATATAGACTTTCAGAGTATATGTTGCTTAAGGTTTAAGTTAAGATAGGTTTGAAACCAAGAAAATAATACCCACCATTAGATAAATCTTTGAAATGAGACTAACATACCAAGATATACATTCTGGTTAGGATGAACCGTAATCGAACCGTGTATAAAGACATTGTTCATGGACGGTTAGTTAAGACTAGCCGATTAAACGATAAGCTTAATCATTTTCATATTACACTTAATACTTTAAGCTTGAGTCACAACCATAGGTTATAATGTGATCAATCATGTCGATATAGTTTTTTTAGAGATTTATTCAAAATCCAATTATCTCATATAAATAATTTATGTGCATCTAAAAATATTCGACAGGGCAAGTACGTGCACTAGGTACGTGTACTCTACCTTGTTCGTGATTATTTTTGTTGGTACATGTATCTGGTATGTGTACCCTTAAGATGAAAACAAGTTCAGGAACTCACAGAACTTTTCCGGTTTGCGTAACGGGTATGTATACCTCCCCGGTTTCAAAACCAATAGTTCTTTTAAGGTATGCACACTGGGTTTGCGTATCATTCCTATGCATACCAAAAAGTTGTTGTCGACATATAGCTACACATGTACGTGTACTTGGTATATGTATTGCGGCTCCGGACCTATAACAGTTCTCCCAGTATGTGAACCGGTATGCATAGTGTCATGTATCCATATTTACACTGGTTCTATATTTCTGCCTATATCAATTCGAAACATTCCCAAATAACATTAATGAAACATATCACTGTTCCAAGCTATTTTATAATGATAATCTTGAATAACGATTTAGATTAGGGCTAATTGATGTTTGGTACTTACATTTTGCCCAATACTAGTATTTGGTCTAACTTTTTTTCATCTTAGGGCTTGGTACTTGAAATTCACGTTGACCCATGTTGACTTGGTTAAGTGATGACGTGTATTACTTTTGTCAACTGAATAAAGTAATTACTAAATTATGTTTTCCTTTAGTAACAATGACTAACCAAGTCCTCAACTCATCTTTGATGTGTACGGTCCATATTAAATCTCCACATACTTATAATTTATGGCTTGGATTACACATCTTATTTCGTGTCTATCTCTTTGTTGATGGTGGTTTTTAGTTCAGGGCTAAAATTGCAAAACCATGTATTTAATGTGTCGTCGTTATGCAAAGAAATAGAGCCATTTAAAAGTGATGAGTGTCTATGCCTCTTTACTTACATATGTATTGAGCAATTCAGTATACTTATATATGAAATTCACTTAAGAATAATGTTGGTTGCAAAATCCCAGATATTCTGTAAATCTTATTAATCTCCCGCATGCATTATTCACTAATGTATGGCTTGTTGAGTATTTTTCCTATGATATGTTCCCCAGCTGAACTCTTAATATTGACATGACATGACAATTAGTGTTCGCTCGTAGCTGGGTAGCATGAATTTCCCAAAGTGTCAGGATTAAGATCTGCATGAAAGTACTCAATCGTAAAGCACGCAAACTGCACTGCTCTCTGAGAATAAATTAGTAATTTTGTGTCAACGCACAAAATTCATCAAATTTGATGAATTTTGTGTCAGCTCGCAAAATTCAAAATGCTAACCTAATTTTACCAATTTACAAAAATTAGGTTTTTGTAGCCTGCGCAATATCTCAAACCCTATTGGTCGAGACTAAAACTAGGCAAGCTTGGAAACTTATCCACCATGGACTATTCAGAGCAAAATCCTACCAAAAGTTGGGAAAAAAACAAAAAAAAAACAGGGATTGAAAAAGCGGGGGTCTAACAACCTAACCCAATATTTCGATTAGCGATCTGTATGGACAACTCCGAGTTGTTTTCTAGAGAATCAACTAGACTCAATCAATAAAAAATACTCAAGGAGTTATAATCTCAATCTCTCGATTTGATTTACTCAAGCAAATATGATTCGCGATTCGAATCAAAGAGAGATAACTTGAATGGTACCAAAAACCAATATCCAAGTGTCAATCGATTTAAATCAAAAACCAATAGTTCGGATATTCTAATCGATTGAACAACGCACAACCCGTATTATTTCAATTATATAACAAAATATAATGCGGAAAAGAAATTACACAGACACCAGAATTTTATTAACGAGGAAACCACAAATACAAAAAAACCCCGGGACCTAGTCCAGATTAAACATACAATGTATTAAGCCGCTACAGACACTAGCCTACTCCAAATTAACTTCAGTATGGAATGTAGTTGAACCAATCAATCTTACACTGATCCAAGTTACAGTTATGAACCTACGCCTCTGATCCTAGCAGGATATTGCGCACTTGATTCCCTTAGATGATCTCACCCACAACCAAGAGTTGCTACGACCCAAAGTCGAAGACTTTAGCAAACAAATCTGTCTCACACAGAAAAGTATACAAGATAGATAAATTCGTCTCCCACGAATAAACCTATGAGTTTTGTTCCTTCTTTTGATAAATCAGGGTGAACATGAACCAATCAATAAAACCAAACTTATATACCCGAAGAACAGCTCAGTTTTATCAATCACCTCACAATAGTCTTAATTGACGTAGCGAAAAAAGATATTATGGAATCACAAACGATGAGACGAAAATGTTTGTGATAGAAATCTCAAGACAATTATTACAATTGTACTCGTACGATAGAAACAAAAAAATTAGATCACACAACTACAAGAAAAGTAGTATCGGTCTGGCTTCACAATCCCAATAAAGACTTTAAGTCGTTAACCTAGTTTTAGAAGAAGAAAACCAAAGGTTAAAGGAGAATCGATCTAGTTTAGCAAACTAGTATCACACAAAATGTGTGGGGATTAGGTTTCCCAGTTGCTAGAGTTCTCCCTTATATAGTCTTTCAAATCAGGGTTTGCATTCAATGTTATCTTAGTAACAAAGCATTCAATATTCACCGTTATATGAAAACCTAATTAGATTCAAGCTAATATCTCTCAACCGTTAGATCGAAAACTTAGCTTGCCATACACACATGTACTTGACGATTTTGGGTTTGTGTAAATGTACCCAAACGTGTACAATAGTTGGTTCAATATTAGTCAACCAAATGGTTAGCCAAATGATAACTTTCATATCAACCATATTCTTCTTCACCATAACTAGTCCAAATGACTCAAATGAACTAGTTAGAGAGTTGTTCAATTGCTATGAGACCTCATGTACTACACAAGACACAATTGAAGCAAAAACGATGTGATTCACTCGAATCGATTCATGAACTATAAAATCACGGTTTTCAAAAGCATTCCTTAGATAATTTAGATAAGTTCACGAACATCATTTTTAGACATAACCACTCAAATTCGCGGACTGGGTTCGCGGACTCAAGTTAATCGGTAGATGTTCACAAACTCCAGCAGAAATTCTCGGGTTCGAGAACTTTCATTAGTTCGCGGACTGAAACCAAGCTACAACTCTAGCAGAAATTCTCGAGTTCAAGAACTACGTTCATTCGCGGACTGAGTTCACGGACTGGGTCGACTGCTCAAGTTCCTTGATCGACAAAGTTCGAAAACTTTGGTTCAAGTACTAAGGACTTATACATATATGTGTTACCACAACAATATTTATATCCCCAGTGGTTATATTGTCTAAACTCTCATTAAGTTTCAATATTAACTTCGCCAGCTTTATTATTTTCGCCAGCTCTGTCACCTTCGCAAGTTTTCTCTCTTTCACCAGTATTCCCTTTGTCCTGGTTGACTCTAGCATATTTTTCATTTGATTGATCATCAGCAGTTATTTTCTCACTAGTAGCTGCTTCTTTAAGAGGATTTTATACTTCTTCCTCTTCTTCTTCTTCGCATGTCTCATAGCCAAAGTCATTTTCAGCAGGACGAGGAATTTCATCAGTATCTACTTCCAAAGGTTTAACTGTCACTGGGGGAAGAGATTTAGACAGTAGAATATCATTCACAAGAACTTGATCTTGTAGATGAAGTTGGCGAAGTAAAGATTTATCCCGGTTTCTAATCTCCCTATCCTTGAAATAAGCAAGGTAATTATATTCTCTTTTTGTTCGATCGCGAAAATGGGAAAAATGAGTAGCGAGAGAAGCATTTTCCTTCTGCAGCACAGCAAGTTTAGAATCTAGAGTATTAACAGAAGACTGAAGCTTTCTCTCAGATTCTGCGTGGTCAAAGAAATAAAAAAAAAGTTATAAAATGAGGAATTCGCAACAAGAAAATCACAAGAAAAATTAAGCAGAGGAAGAATGATTGAGGCAGTATAAATGACTACCTTCCTTTTGTAAAATTAGATTTTGAATTAAGGCAAAGCATTTATTCTTCCATTGGTTCATTGCATCATCAAATTTATCTCCAACTAAACCCTTCAGGTGAGATCTTAGATTATTTTCTTTAGAATGGAGAAAAGAGTTTTATTTCGCGAGAGAGGAATAAGATTCTTATAATTTGGTGTATTCTTCTTGGAGCTGATTTACTTTTACACTTAAATCTATTCTACCTTGCATAAGTGTTTTTTTTCTCAGCAATGGATGATTCAGTTATCTCTTTAAGTTTATTTTTCAGTGAATGAAGAGATTGTTCTTGATTATCGCACACTCTTTGAAGGGTAATTAATTTCTGCGAGGATATCGCTGTTTTACTTGACAAATCCCGGTTCTCTTGAGATAAGGTTTTGTTTTCATCTGATAAAGTTTCCATCGCCAAGTTAGCTTTGGTTAGAGAATAAGAGATTCGAGATATTTCACTACTTAATAAATTGAGCTCCTGCACTAATTGAGCATTTTCTGCAGTGAGATTATTTATATGATCAATGGAGTACGTGTGAAGATTGTCTAATTGATTATATTGATCCATCCAAGAGTCTCTATCAGTGCGGGCTTCTTTAGCAGCAAATTCAAATTGAAATCTTTTCAAGAATCGTTTCTGGTTTAAGTCTTAATGTGCGAACAAAAGATTTTAAGAAAATTGAAAAGGGAATTGACAAAATTATTTATAAGAAAATAAAAAACATAAAGAAGATTATACCTTTTAATTCATCGTTATTTCTGCGAAGAAGCTCGCAGTCAAGTGAGAGATTCTCCATCTTTTGGTTTTCAAGAAGAAAAGTATCACATTCTAGAGTCTTGGCTTGGAGAGCTTCTTTCAAGACTTCAATTTCTTTCTCCCTGGATGCTTGTGAATCCATCATACCAGAACCAAAATATCCACTTAAAATCCCGCAAATGCTAGACTTAATAGGATCAGCAGAAGATCTCTTAACATCATCCAAGATATCAACCAGAGACTTAAAAGCAATATCTATCCCATTCACAGCTTCTTGCGAAAAAAGAAAAGATTCAGGTGAAGTAGTAGATATAATAGAAAGTTGATTATCATCCTTCGCAAGAGAGATATCAACGAGAGGAGAAGTTTGAGGCAAACTAACAGTAGGGCTTGGAATGACATTAATCTGAGGAGAATTGGCTATAGGAGAAGAAGGAATTTCGCTCGCAGCAGAAGGTAAGACAGTAGAGTTTATTGCGATACTCTCGGAGCTAGAGGGAAGAAGTACATTTTGTGAAAGGAGAGGATTACTCTGCGAAGATGATAAAGAAAAGGGTACGTAACTAAAAGCAGGGAAAGGAATAGCAGTTTCAACAATCTTTTGTTGATTCTTTTGTTGACGAGGTTTCTTAGGAGGCCTATTGGAATTTCCACCATCCTGCGAATGACAATCAAGATAAGAAACAGAGGTAACAATATTATTATTTGAAAAGTAGTATTTCTTACTACCTTGTTATTCGCAGACTTTCTCCTTCTCGCACCCTCTTTGGGTGGTGAATTCTGGGAATTATTAGGGTTTTGGATTGTAATTCTCAAACCAGAAGTGTTTTTGCTGAATAACAAGCAGTATGGGAATTATGTGAAGAAAAAACAAATAGGATGATTCCAGGAAAATAAAATCAGTTTCAGCAAAAACTAACGATATCAGAAAGAAAATTAACCTTGTAGACTCCATGAAGATAAGGAAGAACAACAACAAGAAGATGAACTTGATAAAAAATAAAATCACAGATGATGAAGATTTGCAGAACAGATAAGGTAAAGACGAAGAAGAAGTTAAAGAAGATAATTATCTTTCCCAAATCTCCCTTAAATAGGGAAAATAAGATGACCGGTTAGACGTGTCGGTGGAAGAAAGAATATTCAACACGTGTAGATAATTAAGCGTGATTCATGGAATCCTGTCCGAAGAAGAATATGGAAAGATAAACAGTTGCGATATTTTAAAGAGTAATTTCTCATGATATTCTCTACTTCACAGAAAATACATGAGAAGAGGCAAGATGTAGGATCAGAATATCACATCAAGAACATTCTTGCGAAGTTCTCACTAAAGACACTGGAAAGCATCGCAGAAAAGATTAAAATAACGATGCAACAAATAACGATGGTAGAAACATGAAGAAAACGTAAAGATCTTGCGAAGAATAGAGTGTTTGCGAGGGTTAACATTTGTGCACTCGCGAAGATATCACAAGTTAGATCCGAAATTAAGGGATAGCTTGGTTGTCTATGAGTTGTCATCCATTATGAAATACCCTATATATAGGGGATGAGTAAACTTGAGAGGGAGAGATAATTATTGGAATGCTAAGAAAGATTTTAGGAGAGATAAAATTCTATACAGAGTGATTGTATTTTAATTTCCTTTTTTCTTTGTAATTTTCTAAGTGTCAATTAATGAAAATCGTTGTTCCTGATTAAGTATTCATAGATTGATTGTGCAAATTCTTATGAAGGGTGTAGTGTGGGATTTTCTGCTACTACACTAACATTGACAAACATGCTTGAGATAGCAACGCATGCGAATTCGACTGAGAAGTGCTCTAATAGGAATTACGGCAAATAAAGGAAGCATCAAGAAAAGCGTGGAGCGCCACTTCGCCGGACGGTTCGCCCTATCTTGCACCGCCGTACCATCGGCCTGCCATGCCCATATTGATGCCTGTCGGCTCCTCTTTCCTACTGACCAATTAAATCGCTCTAAATGCGCAGCCTACACTTTTAATTAAAAGTGAAAATTGTCTGGTTGACACGCTTAATTCCTTAAGAAGTCGAATCTTGACTATCCATGTCAATCTTAAAATGATCACGGCCACACGATTTGGTCGTCCAATTTAGAAAGATTAGCAGCCCCCTGACACGTCCGGACAAGCTCTATGGTATACATCGACGGGGCTACTCATGCTTCAACCAATCGGAATCCTCCCAGCTTACAATCAAGGCCACAAATCGATCGCTCAAAGTAGGTTGTTTGCATGGCTCAAAAACCCCAATTTATGTTAGCGGCGGCGCATTACTGTCCAAAACAATCTCGGCCATCCAACTTCGCTAACCGAATCGACCGACCTAGATCTTATTTTAAGCGACCAACAAGGCGCGATAATGTTCACCGGTGGCTCAACTATAGTCCTAACCAATCGCATTGCTTAAACCCGCTAGCAATGCCGCAAACCGATCTTCCAAAGAGTGTCGGCCACATGTCTTTAAAAGCCTCGAGTTCGACCAACAGAGCGCATAACTGTCGCAAAACGATCTCGGCCATCCAAATTTGCCGGCCGAATCGACCATCCTAGATCTAATTTCGAGGAACCATTGAGATGCCGCCGTGATCGCTAGAAACCCCTCTTCCATGGGAACCGATCGGTCCATCCTCAACTCTCTCGAATGGTTTCTGGAAGCTGCTCAAAATAGGTTAGTCACACTGCCTACAAGGGTCTTAAATAAATTCAATGGCAACCAATAACTGTCGCAAATCATCTCAGACATCCAACTTGGCTATCCAAATTAGCTGGTTTAGATTTAAATTGGGCCAACCAATAGGATTTCAAAATGGCTACCAGGCATCATTCTCCTATAGGGACCAACCAGCTCATCTTTAATGTGCATGGATAGCTCCTGAAAGTTGCTCAAAGATGGCCGGTCGCGCTCCTATTAAGATAGTAAGTTCTGCGACCAACCAGGACATGCTCTATACAACGGTGCTTCATGAGCATCGATTATTTTGAGTTGCTTGCTTAAAAGCAATGCTTTACATGCATCTATTACATGGGATATTTTATGAATATCGATTTCACAAATAACTTAATTATTTAACTTAAGAGAATTACATGCTATTTTCTGCGGAAAGTCTCATGACTTGACTTGTCACATATGACTTCCCGCTACCTAGATTGCGTGTGATTGGTCGAAATAATTAGGTCTTGCAAGCAAGACCTACTCAGCAACTTGCTACATATTTTTCTACATAATACTCGAGACATTAAACATGTCACAAACTGGGGGATGTTCATCAGGGTATTAATCTGGCGGTTTACAGCTGTTTATATGTGAAAATGGTTTCTGCTGATTTTGGTAATTACATGTGTGAAAGTGAGAAACAATTTAAACCCTAAACAATGTACTGCAAGACAGTACTTTTAGATTCGAGAGATCAATCTGTACAAGTCCGACCTAAACCAAGAAATGGCCGTTCCATACTTGCTTCGGTCACAAAGTGGAGGAGAAGGGTTGGTTTAGGGAGGGAAGCGAAGAGAGTGTTTAGGACAGAATAATTCTGGAAGAACAGTGCTTGACTTGTATCAGAAGGTGAGAGCTTTGATAAAGATAACAAGAGTTGCCTTTCTGAGTGTGGTATTTTCCCTGACCAATAAATCGTGTCTCTGGTGGAAATAGGTAAGCCTAATTATACAAGTCCAAAAAAGAAACGTACTCTGGCCTTTTAATAAAAGAAAACGGTTGAGTTAAATGGGAAGAGGTGGTAACGCCTGGTATTGATGGGATTTGATGGAATTGATGTCCCATAATGAAGAAGCGTTTCACCGTTGCTTCTTTCATTTACTAACCCCTTAATCTTATTACACTATCTTGAAACGGGCATTTATGTATGCCGCATGCTATAGACCACCAAACCAAAACCCTAATGAGCGTCCCCCAGTTTGTGTTGATGTCTTGAATGTTTTTGGAAAACATGGAGCATGTTGTTGTGGCTTAGAAAGTCAAGATAGGGAAACTTGCTAGCCTGGTGACCTTCGACGGTCTAGATTTTGCATCTTAAGAGCAGGGGCAACCGTTGATCATGGCGCGCCTTTGTTTTGGTAGCCGCGTAGTGATGGACAGCGTGGTGGCGCGGCTAGGTTGGCATGCCATTGGCATGGAATGGTTTGGCGTGGCCAAACTTAGGTTTTCGGGCCAAAGGTTACCATGTGTCGTCTGGTAACCTTGGATGGCTAGGATTTGCTCCTGGGATTGAAGGGAAACCGTTGATTGTTACAGGCATTCGTTTTGGTAGCCGCGTAGTGAGGGACAACAGGGTGGCGCGGCTAGGGTATGTTTAGGCTTGGCGTGTGGGGCCAATGGTTCGCCTTGGGCGTGGCTAGGTTTGGCTAGGTGCGATTTTGGCTTGGCCTGTGGGGCCAAGGGTTTTCCAGGGGCGTATGGCGTGGAAAGGTCCAAGGCAAGGGCGCTTGTCTTGGCATGATGTGACTAGCATAGTTAGGGCCAAGGAAAAGTTCGTTTGGCATGGTGCGACTAGCTTGGCTAGGTTTGATTTTGGCTTAGCCTGTGGGGCCAAGGGTTTTCCATGGACGTATGGCATGGCTAGCTTTGGCTAGGTGCGATTTTGGCTTGGCCTGTGGGGCCAAGGTTTTTCCATGGGTGTATGGCGTGGAAAGGTCCAAGGCAAGGGTGCTTGTCTTGGCATGACGTGACTAGCATAGCTAGGGCCAAGGCAGAGTGCGTTTGGCATGGCGCGGCTAGCTTGTCTAGGTTTGGCTTGGCTTGGCATGTGGGGCTAAGGGTTTTCCATGGGCGTATGGCATGGACAGGGCTAAGGAAAGGGCGCTTGGCTTGGCATGATGTGACTAGCATAGCTAGGGACAAGGCAGAGTGTGTTTGGCATGGCGCGGCTAGCTTGGCTAGGTTTGGTTTGGCTTGGCATGTGGGGCCAAGGGTTTTCCATTGGCGTATGGCGTGGCCAGGGCCAAGGAAAGAGTGCTTGGCTTGGCATGACATGACGTGACTAGCATATCTAAGTCCAAGGCAAAGTGCGTTTGGCATGGCGCGGCTAGCTTGGCTTGGCATGTGGGGCCAAGGGTTTGCCATGGACGTATGGCATGGCTAGGGCCAAGGTAAGGGCGTTTTGGCATGGCGCGGCTAGCTTGTCTAGGTGCGTGACCAAGATAGGGATTTGGGCCAAAGGTAGTGAGGTAACCTTAGACGTCCAGGATTTGCTTCTGGGATTGAAGGGAAACTGTTGATTGTTGCACGCCTTCATTCTGGTGGCCGCGTAGTGAGGGCCAATAGGGTGGCGCGGCTAGAGGGGCCATGTCAAGATGTGTTTGTCATGGCTCGGTCGGTGTGGCTGGCATGATTTTCCATTGGCTCAGAGGTGCGTCTAGCATGGTTGGCATGCTTTGGCGCGGTCGGTGTGGCTGGTATGATTTTCCATTGGCACAGAGGTGCGGCTAGCATGGTTGGCGCGGTCGGTGTGGCTGGCATGATTTTCCATTGGCACAGAGGTTCGGCTAGCATGGTTGGCATGCTTTGGCGCGGTTGGTGTGGATGGAATGATTTTCCATTGGCACAGAGGTGCGTCTAGCATGGTTGGCATGTTTTGGAGCGTTCGGTGTGGCTGGAATGATTTTCCATTGGCACAGAGGTGTGGCTAGCATGGTTGGCATGCTTTGGCGCGGTCGGTGTGGCTGGAATGATTTGCCATTGGCACAGAGGTGCGGCTAGCATGGTTGGCATGCTTTGGCGCGGTCGGTGTGGCTGGCATGATTTTTCATTGGCACAGAGGTGCGGCTAGCATGGTTGGCATGCTTTTGCGCAGTCGGTGTGGCTGACATGATTTGCCATTGGCACACGTGGGAATTAGGGTTTGGCTTGTCGTAACCCTAATATGAAAAATATACCCCGATAATTATTTTAGAGACACATTAAAGGTTTCAGTTAATATGCCTAGTAAATGTTTTATCACTTAAATGTTGTCGTCACCGTCTGCTAGGGTTTAGTGTTTTACGATTTTAACCCTAAACTAAAAATCACCATCAACATTAAGTCCCATGCTTAGCTCGGAAGAGGTGCCTTATTGCGAGGTAAGCATATGATGGTGACAGACGAGGATGGAATCGAGATGTAAATCATTGCAAAGATGGTCAGGAGAATTCGACTAACCTTTTTGAGTGGTGAGGAGAGTTTTGCCTTCCCGTGTTGGAGGCCCTGCGTAAGTTGTACTTGGAATGCAGACCGTGGAGTGGTGAGATGAAAGTTATCGGCTTGGTCTGGTCGTACATCTCCAAGGCAGAGGGGCACGGTCTTGGAAGGCGAAGCAAGTGGATGGCTTGGATCGAGGGGCCAAGAGGTGGCATGGCCCTGGACGCGGCAATGGCATGATGGAACGTGCAGGGGAGGCTAGGCGTGGTGGGGCCACGGTGATGGAGCGAGGGCTTGGCTAGGGCCGCGACAATGGCATACATGGGCGGCTAGGCGCGGTGGGGCCGTGGTATGGAGTGAGTGGTCTTGGACGTGGAAATTGGTATTTGCGGGATCGGTTTCCTCTTTTCCTTGTTTGGCTCAAAATTGGAAATCCTTTACTGGTTCAAATTCCCAAGTATCACGCTTATAAAAAGGATGGCCGGCCTCTCCCTTACGCTTTCACTATTTATTCTTTTGTTGCTTGGTAGCGGTGAAGCGGACGAGCGGATTAGGTATGTCTTCCAGTATTTACCTTTGACTTTCTTTTCTTTTGCTCTTCTTTTTATTGAAAACCCTAGTTGCAGGCGTACCTTTCCACGTCCGTAGTAAGTTGACCACTCCAACTCGTTGTGCAAAGTAGGCAGCGATAGTAATTGCCATTCCTTTTCCCATGAAAACCTAGTTTTTAGGGTTTACTCCTTGTCTTGGTATAGCCGTGTGCATGATACCCTTTCTTTCTTTATTTTTTGTGCTGGTGTAAACCCTAGTTGTAGGCGTACCTTTTCACGACCTTGTAGAAATGTTGGCTTGGCGTGAATCTTAGGTATTTTTGCTCTAGCTTGTCGTAACACTTAGGCATGAATATCATAGTAATGTTGATCTCCCCCACTCACTGTGCGAGGTAGGCACGTGATAGTGATTTCCATGTCTTCCCACGAAAACCTTGTTTTTAGGGTTTGCTCCTTGTTTTGGTATGGCCGTGTGCGTGGTTCCCATGGCGGGGCCGCCTCCTCGGTTGGATAAGAATTCCATGCTGCAGGGTATGGCCTTGAAACAGACTGGCTTGCGTCTTGGGTGGAAAAAAAAAACAAACTTCTGTGCACTTTCCGTAATAATTTATCCTCGTATTGTTCCGCTGTAGTTGTTTGAGAAAATTTCCATTATGATGTCACTTGAGGAGAGTTCTGATGTACCGGAAGACGTTTGCAATTCCAAACCAAACGTAGATGATGAATTCTTCACCACATCGGCCACGGTTAGGAGAAACCATCCCAGCTATGTGTCGCTTCTTCTGACCGGCTCGAAAAGTGAATGAGAGGATCGATCGGTTTGGCCAGGAGGCGTACTAAGGTTTTGCCTTTAGAGGAAAGAATAGCGTGTCTCTTCTATCGACTTTAAAATCCCTGCAAGTCCGTTGCGTTCCTTAGAGAAATGGACATGATTTATGATGGACCAGGAACCCGTAAAGACCAATTTGACTAGGGCGCGGATTGTCGACGCTGTTTCGGCTTCCGCAGTGCTTCAGATTAGGAAAGATATCCCAGGCTTGGTTGCTTATGTCACCAGATAGTGTCCAGACACCCACACGGCCATATGAAGATGGGGTGAAATGACCGTTTCCTTGGAGAGTGTTGTTGTACTGCTGAACCTTCTCGTAGTTGGAAACCTTGATGTTAAGTTGTCCGCTGATGAAGAAGAAATGCATGCCGCCCTAGTTGCGAAATCAAAAGGGTTCGTTCGGAAAAAAAATGAGACAAAGTGCTTCTATGACTGTTGGGTATCCCAGTGGTTTCCTGACGCGTCAGAATCGAACCATAAGAATAATACGCTTCATGTTGCAGCGTTCTTGTCTCTTTGGCTATCCAGAGATATTTTTGATGACATATCGGGCAAGAAAGAGATAAGACATGGACTTATCAAGTTTGCCATAAAATTGGGAAAAGGTGTCGTTCTTCCCCTCGGTGGATTGTTTCTTGGTTCTCTGTATGCACACCTGGACCAGCTGGTTTCAGACATGCGCGACTCGAACGGTCATATGAAAGTGGATTCGTATGTTCATGCCGCATTTCTCCAGGCATGGTAGTGGGAGCATTTCGATAAGTATTCCCCGAAACCGTTGGCTATACTTCCTGAGTCTTGGGGTGGCTCCAGAATACTGCGTTGGTCGAACAGGCGCCGAAAGACTGGTCCGGAACTGATTAGGTTCCTTGACAACTCGTATGCAGTTAATTTTCGTCCATGGGCTCTGGTGCATGCGTCCATAACTCAAATTAGTACCTTTGCTTCTTCTCCAAACATGTCTTTACTTTATGATGGAGGGAATCTGGGCGTCGGTGAGATTGTATTCATGCGAAGTTGCACGTCTGGCTATATACCGTCTTTCTTTCGAGGATCATGTCAGGCAGTCTCTTATAATATTGAACGAGCAGCTCGGAATATGGGTTTCGACCAAGAGGTACCTCTCATTCGTCAGTTGGCGGCTCCAGAGGATCCATTATCAGACGTTCTTGATGCTAATGTCCTCGCGTCGGGCAGAAGCCTCCCTTTCTTTCTTTCGGAACGAAATCAGTCGACTACCTCCAAGTATAACGCATTCTGGAAGAGTGAATTCCTCGTCATCCAGGAATTTGTGAAAGCCATAGTGGAGAACACTCGTGGTAGGCCTTCCGTCGAGATTTTGGCAAAACATCCGTTGTTGAGGGATACTTCTTTAAACAAAAGGAAATCTGCTGGTCTGGACTTGGACAGTCCCCAAGTGAAGGAGCGAAGGTCTAAGAATCGTGTTGGTGGTCTTCAGTCGAGTCTGGAGGCTCTCCCGACTTTTAGCTCCTCCAATATGCGAGTACGTATAATTTTCTTCCTGACTTAGTCGAATTACATATGTCTCTGTATCATTCTTGAGTGTTTATCCTTGTTCCTTGCCCTGGGTCTCAGCAGTATGAACGCCTTTGCTAAACTTGCACGTAGTTAGAAAACAACACCTCTTGAGACAGAAGGCAGCGATGCTGAGCCTACCCATGATGGAAGGCAATCCTAGAAGGATGAAAGATCAGAGTCCAGAGATGGCGGGAGTAGTTCTTCCGATAGCAGTGATGAATCTTCTTCTAGTCAGTCTGAAACCGAATCGGTGAGTCCCCTCCATATTTTTCTTATTCCCCCCCCCCCCCTTTTTTTCCAGTAAAACTAAATTTTGATTTTTAGGAGGAAACCGTTCATGAGGATGATCTTGAAGTGGAAGACCACCAGAGTAAATACATAGCCGTACTTCCCACTGCGGAAACTATGCCAGCAAGCGACTTGGACATGGAGATTCATTATCCTGAGGGCGCTTTCGTGACTCAGGTGGAGGAGAGCACTTCGGGGGGTGAAATCGTAGTTAGGGATCTCCTTCCATTTGTTGATTCAGTTGCATGTGCCACCTTCAATCCTCTGTATCTGGCCCCTTTCCCAGGTCATATGTTGATTGGTGGATTTAGCGTGCCAGCTAAACATGCGACATTGTACATTAAAATTTTGGAAAGCTACGGTCACATTACCACGACTAAGAAGATCACTCGTCGACATGCGTTGGTCAAACGTGTGGAGAAAGCCTTGTCTTCGATTAATGAGATGTGCAACGTGACTGGTCATACAGTTTCTGAGGATATAATCTCAAGATGGAAGTTCCATCGTGACATGTGTATGGGCTTCGAATTCAACGTTCCTTGGTTCGTTGAAGGTCTCTCTGATGTTGAAAGGTTGTTGGTCGGAGCAGTTGAAGGTCCTTCCGCAGACATGATGAAGAAGCAGGAAGCGGAATTCAAGAAGTTGTGCAGGAAGCTGAAACTTAAGAGGGCGGCTCTCCAAAGCACGAGGGAGGCCTTTGCCAAAAGGATCAAGCCGTTGTTGGAAAATTCCCTTGAATATATATTTGTCTTTTGGACCTCTTATATTTAGGGGTTTTTTTTTTTTTTTGAAAGGCAAATGAGACGCTTGGTTTTTGGTTTTTTGATTTTCTGGTTTTCTCGGGTTAATAGACAAATACTACCTTGACGTTTTTGGGTTATTCTTTTTGGAATAAATTATTTAGGAATTTATTGTTTTGGTTATGATTGAAAGTGGCACAGACATCCCTGGAAAAACCTTAGAACCGTGTGTTGGTAGATGACATGGGGTAAACTATGTATCTTGTCTTGAAAACTTGAAATAACAAACCACGTATCTTGTCTAGGTAAGACTTACTTGGGTTTTAGGTCTCCTGATGAAAAGTGAACCTTCCGGGTGTAAGACCGAGTTTTATGGAAAGCACCGCCATGGGAAGTCCCCAGTCGTTACTAAGCCGTCTGATAACCGAGCCGTTGATCCTTGGGCGGATCGTCTGCTTCTATCCTTTGGGAAGTCCACAGTCATCCCTTGTCGTGTCATGACTGATAATCGAGTCGTTGGGTAACTGAGTCGGAGTGGGTCGTCTTCCTCTACCACCTTGACGTCTGAGTCGAAGAACGAGATCGCCGGTCGAAAATTGACATTGTAACCGAAATATCGAACCTCCCGCTGTGGTCGCCAATTGGTTATAGGTGAAAATGGTTTCTGCTGATTTTGGTAATTGCAGGTGTGAAAGTGAGAAACAATTTAAACCCTAAACAATGTACTGCAAGGGAGTACTTTTAAATTCGATATCAATCTGTACAAGTCCGGACTAAACCAAGAAATGGTCGTTCCAGACTTGCTTCGGTCACAAAGTGGAGGAGAAGGGTTGGTTTAGGGAGGGAAGCGAAGAGAGTGTTGGGGCCATAATAATTCTGGAAGAGCAGTGCTTGACTTGTATCAGAAGGTGAGAGCTTTGAGAAAGATAACAAGAGTTGCCTTTCTGAGTGTGGTATTTTCCCTGACCAAGAACTCGTGTCTCTGGTGGAAATAGGTAAGCCTACTTATAAAAGTCCAAAAAAGAAATGTACTCTGGCCTCTTAAGAAAAGAAAACGGTTGAGTTAAATGGGAAGAGGTGGTAACGCCTAGTATTGATGGGATTTGATGGAATTGATGTCCCATAATGAAGGAGCGTTTCACTGTTGCTTCTTGCATTTACTAACTGCCTTAATATTATTACACTATTTTGAAACGGGCATTTATGTATGCCGCACAACCACCAAACCAAAACCCTAATGAGCATCCCCCATTTTGTGTTGATGTCTCGAATGTTTTTGGAAAACATGGAGCATGTTGTTGTGGCTTGGCAAGTCAAGCTAGGGAAACTTGCTAGCCTGGTGACCTTCGACGATCGAGATTTTGCATCTTAAGAGCAGGGGAAACCGTTGATCATGGCGCGCCTTTGTTTTGGTAGCCGCGTAGTGAGGGCCAGCGTAGTGGCACGGCTAGGTTGGCATGCCGTTGGCATGGCATGGTTTGGCGTGGCCAAACTTAGGTTTTCGTGCCAAAGGTTACCATGTGTCGTCTGGTAACCTTGGATGGCTAGGATTTGCTCCTGGGATTGAAGGGCAACCGTTGTTTGTTGCACGCCTTCATTTTGGTAGCCGCGTAGTGAGGGCCAACATGGTGGCGCGACTAGGGTGTATTTAGGCTTGGCTTGTGGGGCCAAGGGTTCGCCTTGGGCGTGGCTAGCTTTGGCTAGGTGCGATTTTGTCTTGGCCTGTAGGGCCAAGAGTTTTCCATGGGCTTATGGCGTGGTCAGGGCCAAGGCAAGGGCGCTTGGCATGGCATGACGTGACTAGCATAGCTAGGGCCAAGCCAGAGTGCGTTTGGCATGGCGCGGCTAGCTTGGCTAGGTTTGATTTTGGCTTGGCATGTGGGGCCAAGGGTTTGCCATGGAGTTATGTCATGGATAGATTTGGCTAGGTGCGATTTTGGCTTGGCCTGTGGGGCCAAGGGTTTTCCATGGCGCGGTCGTTGTGGCTGGCATGATTTTCCATTGGCACAGAGGTGCAGCTAGCATGGTTGGCATGTTTTGGCGCGGTTGGTGTGGCTGGCATGATTTTCCATTGGCACAGAGGTGCGGCTAGCATGGTTGGCATGCTTTGGCGCGGTTGGTGTGGCTGGCATGATTTTCCATTGGCACACGTGGGAATTAGGGTTTGGCTTGTCGTAACCTTAATTTGAAAAATATACCCCGATAATTATTTTAAAGACACATTAAAGGTTTCAGTAAATGTTCCTAGTAAATGTTTATCACTTAAATATTGTGACGTCACCGTCTGCTAGGGTTTAGTGTTTTGCGATTTTAACCCTAAACTAAAAACCACCATCAACAACCGCGTGTGGCGTGCAGCACGCCCACTATGAGAAAGTGTCGGTAAAGGCTGACAATTAGTGAGAGTAGAGAAGTGGTGGGAATAAAACCAACCAGTCTTCCCATCATAATAGGGACGTGGTTTTCACCATTCTACACGATCTCCACTTCTCCATCACTCTACTACTTCCACTTCCTATGAGATCAGGGTGCGTCCAACTATGACTTGTATAAATAGGTTTTCACCCTATTTTAACAAAAAATAGTGTTATTAACACAAGTATCCATAAAATACCAAGAACTTATAGCTTACATTCCTCAAGCAAGTTCCACATTCTGATACAAGTCATAAAACAGCCACACCTTCATAATTCATCATTCTGATATCAACACCTTCTTCGCTTCCCTCCCTAAGATCAACCCTTCTCCTTCATTTTGTGACCGAAGCAAGACTGGAATGACCATTTCTTGGTTTAAGCCAGAATTGTACAGATTGATCTCTCGAATCTAAATAACTCATGTGCAGTACATTTGTTTAGGGTTTAGATTCGTTTCTCGGAGGCACACCCAGTTTACCATTTTCAGCAGAATCAGTTTTTACCCTACTACACTCTTCTATTTTTTCCCCATTCTAGATCTTCACAAGATCAACGAAAATAATAGCAACTACTTCTATTTTTAAATTTTTTTCTTCTTTTTTATTTTTCTTCACAAAATCAACGGAAACAGAAACTTCGTTGAATATTTATTTTTTTAAAAGACATCAACAAGCAGATGGGGATAATTTTTAGTTAGGGTTTTTGAATTTTACTTACTCTTGAATGTTTCTTCATCATCCACGAAATTGACAGAATCAGATTGAGAATTTGGTGGTTCAATTTTTGGATTTAAATCAAGAAGAAAGGTTTGGTTTTAGATCAGAAAACTGTGTTATTGGTGAAATTGGTAAAGGTCGGATTGAGAAATAATTTTGTGGTTTAAGTGAAGAAGAAGTGGATTTAGAGTTTTGATGAAAATGTGGAAGGTTTGGGTTTTATTCATCACGTAGGTATTGTCCATATAGATATGTCAATTATATATTTGTTTTAGCAAGATCCTTCATTCAATTTTAATATCCCCTACTCTAATTTTTTGTTTTCATTTTAGGTTTCTGGTAATTTCCCTAAATTGTTAATCGAGTTTGAGACTCAATTCACCTAATTCACTAGAAGACTCAATTTGGAAATGAGCACGAGATCGTTGTTGTTAGAGCACTGATCGGTTGAACTCGCAAGTGTTGCTATCTCAAGCTTGTTTGTCAAGTTTAGCTGTTAAAACTATAAGTCTTGATTTCTAGTCTACTTATAGCTATATCTCAGATTAGGATGAAATGTGTAGTTGAGCTTTAGACTTCACGAAGTTCGTCGAGTGAAGACGAAGAACTACTAAAGGGAACTTGTGGAGCTTCATCAAAAAAAGGTATGTCGAGACTTGAACTCATCTATCACTCAAAAGTATATTTCTATTATATCCCTATTGAGACAAAAGTCGTATAGCTATATAGACTTTACATTATACACATTTGATATTTCGAGTTGAGTTTAACTCGCTTAAATATTTCTCGAAATATGTGTTGGTAAACTTTTGCTTTAACCAAGTTCATCTTTTATTTTTGACGAAAGTCAAAAGATGATCATGTGAAAATTGCCTGGTAATATCTTATATGATTTTTGTGAGACAGTCATTTGATGTAGACTCGGAATATTTCATATTGATCATTTGATCACTTGAAAATTACTTTGAAGCTAATAGTTTATGCGAGACAGTTATTCTCGTCTTCCAAGAATGTTTCAATTATTAAAATGGAAGTTTAGAACAATTAACCATTGATTGGATATAGCACAGTATGCGTACAATTAACCAGGTATATTCCAAGTCCGGGAATTTAGTGAGCATACCCATATGCGTACTGATTCAACAATTGAAGTCTGGGAACTATAGTATGCATACCCTGTGCATACTGATTTCAACTGAGTTTGGTCATGATCGATAGTATGCGTACCCGTTTGCATACTGGCGAACAAGACCAAGTCCAGGAACTCTAAGTTTGCGTACCCGTTTCCATACTTGAGTGATTAAGTTCTAAAATCAGTTATTCATGAACAAATACATTTATATAATAAGGAATGCAATCTTTGCAAACTGTGGATATAATGTTCATGAATTGATTCGAGTGGAATCAAAACTGATATTGCTACAATTGTGTCTTGTATATTGTATGAGAATATAAACAATCCCCACACCTCTTGTGTGATACTAGTTGCGACTAGGGTCTATTCTCCTTTAACCTAGGTTTTTCTAAAACCATTATAGGTTAATGACTTAAAGACTTCATTGGGATTTTGAAGCCAAACCCAATTATTTTCTCTGTAGTTGCGTGTTCTGATCTTGCTGTCTTCTATCCTGATTGAGTACTATCTTCTCTAAGATTTTCTAGAGATTTAATCTCCGATAGGCAAGATAAAAAGTAGTCACAAACATCTTCATCTCATCGTCTGTGATTCCAAAATGTCTTATTTCGCTACCATACGATTAATATTATTGTGAGGTGATTGATATTACTAGGATGTTCTTCGGGAATATAAGTATGGTGTATCAATGGGTTCTTGTTCACCTTGATTTATCAAAAGACGGAACAAAACTTATAGGTATTTCCGTGGGAGACAAATTTATCTATTCAATAGAATTTTCTGTGTGAGACAGATTGGTTTATCAAGTCTTAGACTTTGGATCGTAACAACTCTTAGTTGTGGGTGAAATCAACTAAGGGAATCAAGTACGTAGAGTCCTGCTGGGATTCATAGGCATAAGGAATGTGACTATACCTTAATCAGTGTGAGATTGGTTAGGGCACAACTACATTCCAATCGGAAGTTAACTTGGAGAAGGATAGTGTCTGTAGCGGCTTAATACAGTGTGGTGTTCAAATTTGTACTAGGTCCTGGGGTTTTTCTGCATTTGCGGTTTTTTCGTTAACAAAATTTTTGGTGTCTGTGTTATTTATTTTTCGCTTTATAATTGTTTATATAATTGAAATATCACAGGTTGTGCGTAGTTCATTCAATTAGATAATCCAACCCTTGGTTGTTAATATAAATTGATTAACACTTGAACATTGGTCTTTGGTACCGTTCAAGTTGTTTCTCATAATAATCAGGCTCACGGATTATATATGTTTGATTTGCTGATTTCATTGATAAACAGAGATACAACTCTTGGATATATTTCCATTGATTGAGTATGACTGGCTAGTTGATTCTCTTGGAATTATATTGGAGTTTGTCCATATAGATTTCCTAAAAGAAATATTGGTGTGGTTTTTAGACCCACGCTTTTTCAGTTAAGCCATCAATCATGAAGGAAAAAGATAAATCTCATTCTTCTACAACTTTGAAAAGAAAAAGGAAGAATATGAAGAAACCTAGGGCTATCCCCTCTAATCTTTAGAAGTTTTCTGGTTTTCTTGAAGAGTTGAAGGAAACAAGGAAGGAGATTCAACAAATAAAGGCTCTAATTTTAAGGACTCTTGAAATTCAGAAGGCCATGGTTCGGCATCATTCGAGAAGGTTTGTTGGAATTGAGTCTTTTCTTCATGAACCTTATGTTCATATGGCTGTTGACGACAAGGAGTTCGGGGAAGATAAAGAATTTTTCAGAGGTCTTAATGTCTAGGAAACTTCTTATGAGAATTTATTCTTGTGTTTTTAATAAGGATAACTAGGGTTTGGAATAACAATTCTTGTGAGTACACATAGATATTGCCAACTGTGGATGGAGAAAAACGATCTGCTGGTTTTTAAGGGATTGAGGAGACGACCGGACGGAGGAGGTTCCTCGAACCGAGCAAAATGTTAAACCACACACAGATGCACCGCTGCAAAGGGGGTGCTTAGATTCGAGAGATCAATCTATAGTACTCCGGCCTAAATCGAGACAACGACCGTTCCAGAGTAAATTCGGTCACAAGAGAGGATGGGTTGATCTGTAGGAGGGAAGCTGAGAAATGTGTGGAATCGATGGTGATTCAAGGATTGTGGGTGTGTGAATTCTGAATATGATAAGTTCTAAATGATTGAAGTTGAAAGATTGTAAAGAAATTGCTCAATTGATGAGTTTGATGATCCCATGTTGTCGAAGAGACGTGAGATTCTTACTCTGAGTATTATGTGTATTCGTTCTGTTTTTCTGATTCGATGGTTGTTCGATGATTCTCAATCTTGATTCAGGAACTTATTTATATTGCTGGAATTATAGACACCATGATCCCATGAAGTGTGACAGTTGATGGAATCAAGGAATGGAGAGGTGGAAATCGTGTTCGAAACCAGTTGTCCAACGTGTAAAGACTTGGTCGACTTTCCACCCACTACCTCGTGAATTCCTTCAAATGATTGCATGACTTGCTCACATTCCCTCGTGTGTTTGAACACACATGTCGTAGACCGCCAGACCAAAACCCTAAGTGATATCCCCCAAGTGACACGATTGATCGTCTCGTGGTTTGTTAGTCAATTGATGACTTCGTGGTTTGATGGGACAATGAGTCCACGTTGTTGCTGAGTCGAACAAGATGTTCTGGAACCACCCATAAATTGAACGTGTCATGAGACAGAGGTATAATTCTTATGATGAAGTGAGCAAGTATTGCTCATTCGATGGTTTGTTGAATATTGGTGGATTGTTGAACCGATATTCCTTAACTCGGGAAAATATTGATCATCTGAGCAAGTGTTACTCTCGTGATGACTTGTTGAATATTTGACTGTCTGAGCATGTCTTGCTCATAAATGATTGGCGGTGTGCCAATAATATTAATTAAAATGTTGGTCGTTGAACCTAGCATAATTAATAAGATTCATGACCATGAGATCGTCGTGGAATTATTAATTCATGACCATGAGGTCATCGTAGAATTATTAATATTAATCCATGACCATGAGGTCATGTAGAATTATTAATATTAATTCATGACCATGAGGTCATCATAGAATTATTAAGGTTAGAGTCTGGAAGCATGATCCTTGAACTCAGAAACCCTAATTTGATCGATTGATGATCAATTCATGGTCATTAGTTTTAACCATGGGACGAACGAGGAGCGGCTACATGGGGCCGTGGATCAACCATGTAGTGTCCATGTGCTCACGTGAGCAAATATGATGAATTCACGAAGAGTTCATGAATTATTGGTGAAAGAATGATTAAATGTTGGTTCAATCATTATTCAAAATGCTCGTCTGAGACTTAGGTGTCAAAACCTAATTAATTATGAGATAGTGATGGACCGACCATAGAGTCATGGAGCCGGCCTTGGGTTATCACGTGACCGTCTGATGGTCACTTCATGAAAAATCCAAAGTTTTTGGAAGTTTTGGACCTAATACGAGCAATTGTGCAAATTAGGTTAAAACTGTGAAAACCGATGAGACTGGCTTCCGTGAGCCAAAGATCTAATCTTGGTCGGTCAAGATAACATGCTCGTGTCCCTAAGGTGTCCGCGTCTCAGTCTTGAGAATTTTGATATTTTCTGGTGCACGTTTGAGCGACCATTTGAGAAAATATGACAAAATTAGGGTTTTCTGATAAAACCGTCAAAACTTCATCGAACGAAGGAAAATAATAAAAGTGAAGGAATTATGAAGTGTGGACCGGTCACAGTGATCACGTGACCAACTGTTGGTCGCTTGAGCAGTCTCCAAACCCTAATTAACGTCCTTTACTAGAATTGATGTATATTCTCATACGGACTCGGAATTTAATGGTCAACCCCTTCATTCCGTACGGAAAAGAATTTCCTATCTCCCAACGCGGGAGTTTTTAGGTTTTGAGCTCGTTCGGGAGGTGAAAACACCCCGAAAGTAAAATTCAGGAAAGATTTAAGGAGCCGGTCCCACGATAAAACGAAGGAGTTTTATTAAAATCAAGAAGTTTCCATGAGACGAAGGAAACACCATGAGACGATGGAAAATATTTATAAAATAAGGAATTGTGAGACTGGGACGCCGGTGGTCAAGGCACGGTCGGCCAGTCATGACCACGGTCCGTGGTCTCTCTCCTTAGTTTTATATATTTTGATGATTTTATGAAGGATTCATGAATTTTGAGAAATTTGATAAATTTAGAGAGTTTTTCATGAATTGAAGGAGTTTCCATGAGTTCATGGTCTTTGAAAAATATTAAACAATAAAATTTGGTCGTGTGGAACCACGGAGGCGTGACCGACCGGTTATGGCCCAATCCCACGAATTTTAATAATTTTTAAATAATTTTTTGGGTATTTTTGATGATTTGAAGGAATTTTGAGAAAAATACCATGAAATCAAGGAAAAATAAGATTATTAATAATAAAATAAATAAAACAGGGCGTGTGGGACCGGATAGGGCATGGCCGGCCGGCCAAGTCCCGGTCCCACAAGTTTTCATAATTCATTTTATTTTATTATTATTTTTGATGATTTAAGGAATTTTTTGAGGAAAAATACCACGAAATCAAGGAGTTTTTTCATGAAATTAGAGAAAATAATAATAATAAAAATAATGAGGAACTGTGAGGTGTGGGCCGGGTGAGACCAAGGCATGGCCGGTCAGCCAATGGTCACGCCCCACACACTCTCCTAATTTTATATTATTTTGACGGACTCATGTAAATACCATGAATCCAAGGAATTTTCTCAAGAAGGAGGAGATTCGATCAAACGAGAGAATTTTATCAAATCATGAAAAATAATAAAAGTGTATTAAAATATAGGATTGGCGTGGAACTGACCACGACATGATGAGTTGATCGTGTGTCAGTGTCCCATCACCTTGGTCAAATATTTTAATTATTTATTATTTCTTCCCTATTTTGCATAGGTTCATCGTTTCGTTGTATTTTGAAATACTCGTTCGTGCGGTGACCGTCAGTGCATCATCGTTGAGTACACTTTCACCATTTAAATCGGGGCTTACTCAGAGGTAGCTCATACGCCCGATCGTTAATTATTTATTACTAATTCAATGGAGAATAATCCATGAAATGAGTAATAAAACGGATAGATGTTCACTGTTAATTCATAGGATCAGCTAAAGATTCGACTACGAACTCAGAACAATGCGATCGTTGCCATTCCATGGGATCGATGTTGATTCGACCACGGAATCGGAGCAATGATATTGCCATTCCGTGGGATCGTCGCTGATTCGACCACGGAATCTGAGCAATGATATTGCCATTCCGTGGGATCGTCGTTGATTCGACCACGGAATCGGAGCAATGATATTGCCATTCCGTGGGATCGTCGTTGATTCGACCACGGAATCGGAGCAATGATATTGCCATTCCTTGGGATCGTCGTTGATTCGACCACGGAATCGGAGCAATGATATTGCCATTCCGTGGGATCGTCGTTGATTCGACCACGGAATCAGAGCAATGATATTTCCATTCCGTGGGATCGTCGTTGATTCGACCACGGAATCGGAGCAATGATATTGCCATTCCATGGGATCGTCGTTGATTCGACCACGGAATCGGAGCAATGATATTGCCATTCCGTGGGATTGTCGTTGATTCGACCACGGAATCGGAGCAATGATATTACCATTCCGTGGGATCGTCGTTGATTCGACCACGGAATCGGAGCAATCTTATTGCCATTCCGTGGGATCGTCGTTGATTCGACCACGAAATCGGAGCAATGAAGGGATAATTAACCTCATGGGTCTATGCCTAGCAGAATAAACTGACTACGATAGGAGCATTAATTATCCTGACATGACTTTTCGTTAAACCATATCCTTTATATAGTCAGGTTAAACTCGTTGTTTGTTCCTGAAGACGATATTTCCCCGTAGAGACGTCCATCCTGTGATACTATATAGAAATGACTGAAAGTATTCTGTATTCATGAGATTATGCCGTTGTCTAGACGTTGACTGCACATCTACATGTACTCTGAGAGAAAGCACTCTCCGTTGAGAATTCGATGAGAGACCCGTGTCTCAATACTCACATGCGATTGCTGAACCAGTGGTCCATACAATCATGAGTTTACAATTTTAGCCTTTGTTGAAAATCCACCATCTACACCAACGATTTCATCTTGTAATGTTTTTAGATTTATTTATTTAAGTTCTAAGTTATTTGGAAGATGATATTGCAGTATTAAACTTTATTGGTTGTATATATTGCAAATAATGTTATGGGATATGTTTGTTTACGTCTGTTAACTATGATTGTCCCATATATGTTAAAGATTAAGTTTATGGTATCATTATACAAATATTGATGAAAAATAGAATGAATCTTTGAATATTCCGCAGCATTGATCTTTCCCTGATCCACTTCTATGTGAAAATATTGTACGGCTCCATAAGTTTTCTTATGTTGAGAATTTCCGATTAAATTGATCATTGAGGTTCCTTTGTGGTTAATTTAATTGAGTTTTCAGGATACAAATTCATGTTTCATGTAATTTGTTAATGTCCAAAGAAATCCTTCTTTTCTTATAAAAGTAAGGTCGCTCTTGTTGTTCTTTCAGGAATGACATTTTATGGGGGGGGGGGGGGGAGTTCTTAATTGAACTTGTGCTTAATTGCCAAATCTTTATGGGGAGTGCGGCTGTGGAATATTAAAGGAGTTCACACTACAAATACATCGAAACAAAGTTGATATGTTCTATTTTAGTCATGAAGTATCTCTCTATGATAATTTCTTTATGATCTCACTAGTTTTCGTACCTTTGCCAATTTATATTGACAAAATGGGGGAGAATTATTGTGTAGTTCACACTACAAATGCATATGGTTTACGGATTATTATGTCAGGGGTAGTGGTTTTCATTGTGAGGTAAAGTATTGAATGGGGGGGGGGGTGATACATATCACCATATTATTGTAAAAGTTGTGATACAATTGAACTTTGATGCGGTGTAATAATACTATGACACTGTATAACAATATGAAAACATCTTGTTTTTATATATTGTTATGGATACGGATTTTCAAAAACTATGATGCTGAGTTGAACACGTTCATAATCACTGGAGTACTTGGAAGTGACGAAGATTTCGAGTAATGTTGAAGAACCAAGGAAATCAAGCATTTGGATGAGAAGCTACAAAGTTTATTTATTTAGTAATCCATACATATTGATAATTTTATCACTAAAATTGGCAAAGGGGGATATTGTTAGAGCACTGCTTGGTCAAACTCGCAAGCGTTGCTATCTCAAGCTTGTTGGTCAAGTTTAGTTGTCAAAACTATAAGTCTTGATTTCTAGTCTACTTATAGTTTGTCTTGGATTAGGATAAAATGTGTAGTTGAGCTTTAAAATTAACGGCGTTCATCGATTGAAGTCGGAGAACTACTAAGGGGATCTTGTGGAACTTCATCAACAAAAGGTATGTGGAGACTTGAACTTATCTATCACTCAACAAAAGGTATGCGTAAAGTACAAAATCGTGTTAGTACAGAAGAATATGGAAAATTGAACAGCTGCGGCATTTTGAAGTACAAATTCTCATGACATTCTCCCCTTCGCAGAGAAGACATGAGAAGATGCAAGATGTAGGATCAGAATATCGCAATAAGAGTATCCCCGCGAAATCTCCATCTAAAGTACATTGCGAAGCCGTCGCAGGTTGACTACAGAAGTGGCGTAACAGATGATGACAACCTAAGCACGAGAAATATGTAAATACCTTGCGATATTTAAGAACCTTTCGAACTTAACACTTGAATGCTTGCGATAATATCGCTAATCAGGTCCGAAAATAAATGACAACTTAGCTGTCATCCACTATGTAATATCCTATATAAAGAGCCGGGTAGGCTTAAGGGAGGGAGAGATCTTTTTAGAGTGGAGAGAAAGTTTTGAGGAGAGAGAAAGTATAGAGTAGTGGTTGTATTCTTGATTTCATTTCCTCCTTGTAAAATGGATAAATCAATTAATAAAAGTGTCACATCTACTTTTATACTGAAGAATCGTTCATCTCTCCTCGTAGCCGAAGCATCCTCTCTCTCTCCTCTCTGCGAATCGGTCCTTTATAAATGTCGACGCAGTAAACTTTTTGGTCTTTAAACCTCTTTAATTTTATATTTTCTTCTTTATTCTTCTTTTTTAATCTCATGTTTTAATCTGCCTTTCGTGTTTTTTGTTTTTCCTAATCAAAATTGCGAAAGTTTCTTCATTTACAGGTTTGGTTTTTATTTCTTAATGAATTGCTAACTTTATTAGTTTCTCCCTGATGTGTCTACAGTTTGAATCATTGTTAATGGCGTTTGCCTATATGTATGTTGTGATTGTTGCGTTTGCAGAGCATTCTCTTAAGCTTTTGCTATCTATGATCATCAGTGTTGCTGCTGCCCAAGGTATCTCAAGAGTTCTGTGGAACGAGTTTCATCACCGAGTTGGTTTGTTATGTCATTCTATAAATCAAGCCCGCTACTATGCCAATTCAAATTTTCACAGCCAGTCATCCCACAGAATTAAAAGGAAACTTCCCTTCTTTTTAGTCATGACTTTGACTTTTACCTGCAGTAAAAGTTATCAATGCAAATATATCCATAAATCAATTAGTTTCCGTAATTACTGCGAGGAAAATCTTGATCAGTTAATTCATGAAAATACTACTTCTACAAATAGAAATACGCATAACATTCTTCGTATTTTATCCCTACAGGAAAAAAATTAGTCTCTCAAACCTCAAACCATGGAAGAAGGAAGCTCCAGTGAAGTTGTGGATCTGACAAACAAGTTCAAACAAGCCTTGTTGGATCTAGGTGATGCTAATTAAGTGATGGTTTGTCAAAAAGATAACATCAATGCTGCAGAAGAGGAAGAAAAAATTGATTGGGAAGCAACTGCGATTGGTAAAATAATTATAGAGGGAAGAATGAGTTATGATACTATCAAGAAATGGATTGGATTCACATGGCCTTTTATATCTCCAGAGGAAATGAGGATTGTGGAAGTTGAGCCTAATATCATGTTGTTCAAGTTTAACAAAGGATTTACTTAACTCGGTCATCGAAGAAAGACCATGGAGTGTGAACAAACATTTGTTGGTCATTCATGACTTAATTCCAGGAATGATTTACACGGAAAAACACTGGGGTTTCCAACAGTTCTGGATCCAGTTGAAATATTTATTACCAAAGCATATGAATGTTTCTTCTGTTACTAAAATGGGAGAGGTGTTAGGTGAAGTCACCGGTATTTAACCTAAGGATGCTATACCAAATGGAAATTACCCAGTTAAAGTTTGTGTCAATATTGACCTATCTATGCCTCTTCGAAGGGGTGTCAAGTGTGTTACCAATGCAGGTGTCAGTAACTGGCAGAATTTTTTTTATGAACGACAACCTAAGGCTATTTGTCAAGAATGCTATGTTATCAATCATGTCTTGGAGGTTTGCAAAACTGCAGATAAATTCCTTGCTAAAGCACATGCAAAACCCTATTTCTTTGGAGAAGATTCTAGTCTCAGAAAAAATTTAGTCAGTCGTACAATGCAAGGCGCTCCAGCTGCCAAGCAGAATACTAAGAAGTTTGTAAAGACTGTTGTATTCATACCACCAAAGGATGGAGAAATTGTTAACATGGATTTCTTACTCAAGAATACTGAAGATGTTTCGTCAGTCGACAAAAGATCTGGAAAAAGAATCAGAACTGAAGCAGAAGATGACTCAAGCACCACCTCGATTGATGATAACTCTCCACAGAACTCTACTTCAAGCAGCAACACGGTCATACAAAATACTCTCAGGGTCACTTCCAACGATGCTCAAACTGTTCTCACTGTCATGGAGTCTCAGGTAAACTTAAGATATCACTTTATCCTTAATTTTCGATTTTTAAGTTCTATTAATATTTTTCTTAAAGAAGATCTTTACCCTTTCAATTACTGCATAAGTTTATTCAACATTAAAGCGTTAAACCTCAGTCTAGTTTTAAACTTTAGGAACATTAATTGCATTAGGGTTTTCACTTGTGCACTCAATTTCCAACCTTTGATATTTTCTTAGCTAGAAAGCAACATCAATCTTCACGTTAAATTTTACTATAAGTTGTCTTGCAAGAATACTTTCTCTTTAGACATTACTACAATCAGGTATAATATTTTCATTATAAAAGTTTTGTCGTGGAATGTTCAAGGTTTGAAGAGTATTAACACTAGGGATCATATTAGAGACCTTATTAGGAGTCAAAACCCTGATATAATCTTTTTATGTGAGACCAAACTAAATGAAAGCAAAATGAAAACTCTAGTGGCACCATATCAATTTCCCAATATCAGATATATATCTTTAGTGGGTCTTTCTGGAGTTCTAGCAGTCATGTGGAAAAATGGGTTCTCTTGTGAAGTTCTCAGCAATAAAAATAATATGTTTAACCTTCTTATTCAAGATGATTCTAGTCAACTAGAATGGCTCTTGTCCTGCATGTATGGTTATGGTAGTGGAAAAAAAAAATAAGATCAATGGGATTTCATTCAGGAAACTGGAAAGAACATTATCAGTCCGTGGTGTTTGATAGGTGATCTTAATATTCACCTTACTTAATCTTCTTCTTCGGTTACTTCTTCTTCTGATGGTGGTATTAATAATATGCTACAAGATATTGGCTTAGAAGATTTGGGGTTCATTGGTCATGAGCATACTTGGACTAATAATAACTTGGGTACAGGTAAAAAAATATCCAGAATTGATTTAGCTTTGGGTAATTCAGGTTGGTTATCTTCTTTTCCTTCCTCAAGAATTCTTCATTTGAATCAAGTGGGGAGTGATCATTTCCCTATAATGTTGATCATTGATTATAATTAACCTAAACTATGGAAGCTCTTCAAATTTTTTCAAACTTGGCTCAATGATAAGAGGTGTGCAGTAGAGATCGCAAAGGCTTGGAGTAAACATGTTCATGGGTCGGAAGCTTTCATGTTAACTAAAAAGATGCAATTCACCATAATAGCTCTATCTAAATTTAATAAGCTTCAATTTAGAGATATCAATCTTAAGGTGGATTCTCTACAACAGCTGCTCACTGACTTGCAAGCACATCCATATTCAACAAATAATACCTCAAAAGCTTTTGAGATTAATGAAGAACTTCAAAGGTGGCACAAGATCCAGCATGATCTCAACAAACAAAAATCCATGGATACCTTTCTCAAAGATATGGATAATAATACTAAGTATTATCACAGCTTAACTAAGAGGAAGAGAGCCAGAAACAACATAGATTCTTTGAAAGATAAGGATGGTAATTGGATTCACTCTAGAGAAAACTTGGCAAAGCTTCTCACTGACAATTTCCAAGATATTAATACTTCTTCTAATCCTAGAATAAAAGAAATATTCTATAATCATTTACCAACTCTTATCACTGAGGAAGAAAACAGTAGGCTAATAGCTATCCCAACTAATAAAGAGATCTTTCAATCTCTTAAAAGCATGGAGAATTGGTCTGCTCCTGGCCCTGAAGGTTTTCAAGCTGGTTTTTATAAGTCTTAGAGGAGCTTAGTTGGTGAAGATGTATGTGCTATGGAAAAAAGCTTCTTCAGTACTCATTTCATGTCTCATGCCATCAAAAAAACTTACATATCTTTGATTCCTAAAACAAGAAAGCCCATAACTCCTTCTGAGTTTCGGCCAATAAGTCTTTGTAATACTTCTTACAAGATCATCTCTAAGATTATGGTCTCTAGAATGAAGCCATTAATGGACAAGATTGTTTCTCCTTATCAAGATGCTTATGTTTCTGGAAGGTTAATCAATGATAACACCATAATTGCTCATGAATTAATTCATTCCATGAAAAACGAAAGAAGGAGAAAGTGGTTGGTTAGCTCTCAAGGTTGACATGTCTAAAGCTTTTGATAGATTAGAATGGGGCTTCATTATCAAGGTTCTTAGGAGTTTTGGGTTCTGTGAAGGTTGTACTAATCTAATATATAAGTGTATAAGCACTACCTCTTTATCAGTTCTTCTTAATGGTTCTTCATGCACAGAGTTCATCCCTTCAAGAGGCATTAGGCAGGGAGATCCTTTATCTCCCTACTTATTCATCTTGGCAATGGAATGGTTTTCTAGAACTTTATCTGAAGCTCATATAGCCAAGGAAATACCAGGAATCAAAGCAGCAAGAGGTGCCCCTCCAATAAATCATCTACTATTTGCAGATGATTGTCTCATCTTCACTCATGCTAATTTAACCAATGTGAATAATATTTTAAGTACTCTTGAAGATTTCAGTTTACAATATGTTAAAGTCATTAACTTTGACAAATCTTCCATTTTGTTTAGTAACAATATGGATCCCTCAGTGTGTGACACTCTTAGTCATATACTTGGTGTGAATAATATGGATGGAAAAGAAAAGTATCTTGGTTCTCCATTGCTTATTGGTAAATCCAAGGTTAAATCTTTTGAGGACATCAATTCTACTTTTGAAAGAAGATTAGCTACATGGAAAAATGAAAGTTTGTGCCAAGATGGAAGAGGTAATATGGTGAAGTATGTGCTTAATGCAGTTCCACTATACCAAATGAGCACTTTCAAGATGCCCAAGAAGTTAATCAAACAGCTTGACACTCTGCAAAGAAAATTTTTCTGGGGATACAAGTCCAATAGAGGCAACAATCCAGTTTCATGGAATAGTTTATGCATTCTTAAAGATTTAGGGGGTTTGGAATTCAGAGATTTAGAGATGCTTAACCATGCTCTTCTTACAAAATTGGCTTGGAGGATTAACACTCATTCAGATCTTCTGTGTAGTCAAGTCTTAAAGGCTAAATATTTTAAAAATGGGTAGTTCATACATATTGATAAGGATAGAGGGAATTGTTCTTGGATTTGGAAGGGGATTAAACTTGGTATTTCTTATCTTAAACAACATGTTTGTATGGAAGTGTGAAATGGTAAAAAAACTAGAATTTGGCAGGATTTCTGGATCATTAACTTGGATGTCAAACCTATACCTTCTCAGCCAAGCCACCGGAAATACATTTATGTTTCTGAGTTAATCATTCCCAGTACTTCCACATGAAATGTAAATATACTTCATGTTCTTTTCACTGAAGATGTGGTTGGAAAAATAACAAGGATGCAGATTAAGAAAGATGAAGAAGATATTACAAGATGGAGGCCTACAAAAACTGGACAATTTACTGTGAAAAGTGCTTACAACAAGTTGGTGGAAAGTTATTATCATTCTCACGAAGCCATCAATATTGTTCCTAAGGAGACATGGAAATCTTTATGGGCCATCAATCTACCCCATAGAGTCAAACTTTTCACTTGGAAATGCTTGAGGGAAATAGTGCAAACTAAAGATAGGGAAGACAGATTCAATACTGCCATTGATACTTCTTGCACCATATGTAAACAGTCTGGAGAATCTCTATTTTACCTCCTTTTGTAATGCAGTCATGCCAGAGCAGTTTGGAATTATTTAAACATCAATATTGATCAGGTGGCAGTTAACAGTGCCAGTGTCAAAGAATGGGTTATATCTTGGTTTTATGTGGCCCATATAAATGGTATGGAGGCTCAAGATACTTGGAAGAAAACTTTGATGGTGGGTTGCTGGATAATATGGAAGGAGAGATGTGAACATGTGTTTCAGTACAAAACTCTAAACCCATTTCCACTGTGTCTAGAATCAGATTACATATGCAAAATTTCTCTCTTGCAGATACTAACAGTTTGTCTGTGCAAGATTTACCTTCTGTCTAAGTACAACCTACTATCAATATGGCTACTCTCTTTGTTGATGCATCTTTTGATCATACTAATAATACTTCTGGCCCTGGTATGGTGTTTTTCTCTAATGCAGGAACCTGCAAGGGAGTTAAGGGATCATATGCAGATGGAATGATCGATGCAGAAGCAAGTGAATGTGCAGCCATCTTAGAAGCTCTCAATTGGATCAAAGTGCAAGGAATCACGGAAGTTCACTTGATAGTAGATGATGAAGTAGTAGTGCAGTCCATTACATTTGACAAACTATATGTTAGATGGGAGAATAATAATATCATTGCAGTATCAAAAATTTAGTTTCGTCCTTTCGAGTCTGTAACATCTCTCATGTCAGGAGAGACCATAATTCTATTGCAGATAGAATATCAAAAAGAGTCAGAAAATACAAGTTAGTTTTAGAATAATACATGGAATACTCTCCATGGATTTCTTCATTATTACCAAGGCTTGCAGTGCCTAATTCTGCTTGATTAATAAAAAAAAATTACTTATCAAAAAATTTTTTAATAAAAGTGTCGTTATTGATCTTAAAGATGTGTTGATTATTATGAGTTCTTGTGAGGGATGTAGAAGGTAAAAGAATATTACATGGGAGAGAAATTCAAAGAAATCAACAAGTAATTGAAGATGAAATCGAAAGACATTACGCTGAAAAATCACGTCTAGCTGGCGAAAGGGAAAGATTAAGAGCAGAAGTGGAAGAACAAGAGCTCCAGGAGGCAATTCGCCAAAATAATCATGATAATCGAGAAATAATGCATGAACAAAACCGCAATAATGGAAATATCAATGAAGAATATGATAGAGTACAAAGGAGAGCTGAAAGGTGACAAAGAGAATTGCGGAGGAATGAACAAAATCGCAGAGAAGAAAATGAAAGGTATAATCATGTGTGAATTCATGAGAGAGATGAAAGAGGGGATCGCAGGGAAAGACATGGATAAAATGATGAAGAAAAAAATCAAAACAGGCTTGAACGCCGGAGAAGAGACGCATAATTAAAAAGACCAATAGAATTTGCTCCTGGTATAAATGAACAAATCTTAAGAGAATTGGCGGAAATGAGAGGAATTCTAAATAATAGAAGAGAAGGAGGTAGGAGACAATTGGACGAAGCCATAGAAGAAGCTGCGAAAACTCCATTCACACAAGAAGTACAATTTGGAGGAATATCCCCAAAGTGCAATCTACCTGCGTTAACTAGCATCTTTGACGGAACAACTTGTGCAATTCAACACATCAAAGCTTATGTGAGATGTATGCTACAATAGGAAAACCATGATGTTGTGTTGTGCAAGTATTTCGCATCAAGTCTAACGGGAGAGGCCTTAAAGTGGTTAGAAGGTTTACCAAGGAATACTATAACATCTTTCAACCATTTGAATACTATAAAGTTTGAAGCATTTAACTGTAAGATGGAATACAATGTGTAGCAAAATGACTGGCTGTGTGGATGAGAGATACCTTATTCTATCATTCATTAACGCTATGTTCGCAACCAATTTGTTGTATATTCAAATTTTTATAATCAAAAATGACTAAGTTGTGAGAGCTTCAAGAAAAGTATATTGCTCTGGAGGAAAAACAAAATGAGATGGAATCATACCCAATTGCGAATACAAGTTCAAATGCAGCGAATACAATTTTGTTGCCTAAATTGATAAACGCAGTGATGAGCACTTCGCAAGAACAACAAGAAAAGATGAAGGGTGATAATCAACAGAAAATGGTAGCTATGGAAAGCCGTGATCAAGAAGAGTTTGAAAGAGAAATAAACTTCTATAACCGTGGAGGAAATAATAAAATTCAAAGACTTGATCAACCGCAAGAAACTTATGGTGGTCAAAGGCAAAACTATCATAGAGGACAGGGAAGTCATAAGATAATATGGGAAGAAATTAAGATGCCCCATCTGAATGCTAGTGTGGACAATATATGGGAAGCTATAATCTTAATGGAAAATATACCAACACCATGGAACATGGGGAATGAACCACCTCCAAATCACAGAAGTCATGAATTTTATTCTTATCACCATTTTCATGGACATTCAACAAATGGATGCAGAAATATAAAAAGAATCATCCTCAGAATGATAGATCAAGGAAAGTTAAATCATTTTCTAAAAGACCAGCCTCAGTCTCAACCATTACCACCACCGCCAGAAACTCGGAGAGTAAATACAACAAAATGAGGAGAAACGTTTGTAATAGAAGTTGGAGCGAAGGCAAAGAATCTGTTTTGTCACTCTATTGTACATTTGTACAAAACAATTTAAGATTTTCACGATAATATTTTGAGCAGGGATTTCACAAGAGACGCTGATGATAGAGAAATAATAAACATTGCGAAGGTATTGCCACTGGAAGAATGGCAAAAGCAGACTATTTCCTTCACCGCAGAAGAAGTACCTGAGGGTGGAGAAATGCACGATAACCCATTAGTGGTAAGATTAGAGATTAACCCAAAACCTAATGATGATGAAGATGATGAAGCTGAGGACTCATGGGCAACCAACCGAGTTTTAATTGATACTGGAAGCTCCATGAATATCATGTTCTATCATGCTTATAAAACTATGGGAGGGAAAGATGAGAATTTAATACCTTCAACCTACAAAATCTATGGTTTTAATTGTACTGCCAATAAGTCTAAAGGGGAGGTCACCATGCAAATTCCTTTGAAAGGAATATCTTCTGAAATTCTGTTATGTGTGGTCGATGTGGAATCACCATACAACGCATTGATTGGCAGACCTTGGTTGCATGGGATTCTAGGTGTAGCATCGATATTTCATAAGTGCATCAAATTTCCTCATCCCAGTGGTGTTGGCATCATAAAAGGAGATTGGACTGAAGGAAAGAAATGTTATGAAATCGATGTAGAGTCATACGAAGAATGAGCTGCGAAGAAGGAGAATTGGAAGTGTAACATTAGAGAGAAACAAAGAAGTAAAAGACTCATGGTGTATGCAATAGAGAGGAGAGAAGAAGAAATCTTGCTGAAAAGAAGAAGCGGTGAAGCTCTCGCAGAAGGAAAGAAAATAACAGAAAATATCAAAGATGCTGAGACAGAGAGCAGCAAAGGTAAGAAATTTAAAGGGTGAATATATTTGTTGATTTTATGACTGCAAAAGTAAAATTGAGAGAAGCAAGAATGATGTATGATTGATTTGTTGCAAAAAAATTCAAAAAACATATGTTACTTAATGACAAATATGAGATTGATAAATTACAACAGAGTTGAAATGCAAAAGAAGAAATAGAATAATCATCAGAAAGGGGCAAACTTACTATGGCGTACACCCTAGTTCGCGAAATCAAAATTTTGCAAGAGTCAAATGTAAGACCTAAAGTACGTCATAGAAGGGGGTACATGTTTCATTACTCAGCGAAAAGGTTACACCGCCCCTGGAACCTGAGTCATGGAGATTTGGGGTCAATAAAGCCCATCCAGGAGAGATACCTTGGATTTTCAACTTAAGCTTATGACTTAGGTTGGACGACTGAGGGTCTCTTCTAAGGAGTTCAGAATATGATCAAGGCGCCAAGGTACACGGTTGAGCCAAGAGTGCCTGGGTCATATGAAACACACTTGTCCATTCTTGGAAAGTCTTGACTATGATGCACTCGGCCTGAAGAAAACCCCACTTAGGGTGCAGTCTTGTAACCATAAGCCATATAGGAAAAAGGGATAAGAGGCTGCGAAAACAACTGGTTATTGTTAAGACCGGATGGGTGGAGTTAACCTTGTATTGTATAGGTACGTCTCCTTGAAGGGGCAACCAGGGGTAAGATAAGGGCAGCACCCTCCATTAGGAAGCTAATAAGTGTCTTAAGACGCAAATGTCATGAGGCTTCATTTTCGCAAGAAAATTTAGGCTTGTCATATTTTTACGACAATCATGAAGAGGCAATAATACAAAAGAAAAAGATAAGGCGAGATCAATGGGTCACTACATGAAAGTGTAAGGATGTCCTACAATTTCGTCGCAAGACGGCAATGTCATGGGGCTTTATTTTTGCAAGAATATTTAGGCCTGTCATATTGTCGCAACAAAAATAACAAAAGAAAAAAGTTAAGGCAAGATCAATGGGTTTCTGCATGAAAGTGCAAAGACGTCCTGCGATTTTGTCGCAATGACCAGAGGTGGTGAAATAAGACCTTTAACTAGGAAGGCAAAATAAGACCACATAAGAGATAAAGAAAGAATAAAATCTTGGAAAAAAACGAGAAGTATCTCTCAAAATATATGATTGCGAGATTATACAATAAGCGCTGCGAAACTAAGGCACGAATATACGTTGCTATTCAAAAATAACTTGCTTAATCTTTCATTTGGATACAAATAACAGAGGCAAGTATGGGAATGAATAGAATAAGAACATGTTATTTGCCTCCATATGATAGATTTACGCATGAAATGAAAGATTAATAATTATATATTGATTAACCATTTTGCAAAGAAAGAATTATTTTCCTAATATGTGCAGAAACAAACAAAAAAGTTAGAACTTGTATTTGAAGATTGGAGAAATTCGTAGCAAAAGATTACAAAGATATAAGATTAAATAGCAAATGTACAGATGTGACAAAAAAGTTAAAGGAGGAAGCAAAATTATTCCTTGCTTGATTCTTCTTCGCCTTCGTCAGATTCTTCTTCATCTTCTTCTTCGCTTGCATCACTGTCAGAAATGTCTAGAGGAGGTATATTTTTTGGAATCTCTTCCAAGAGGAAAGGATATGTAGAATGAGGGATTTTGTTTTCATCACAGACCTTTTTGATAGTTTGGTTGCGAAAAAGAATAGCATTATTCTTAAAATTCACAACAGTGATCTTTAATTGGTTCTTCAGTTTAAAACATTTATCGTTGCGAGAAGAAAGATCCTTTGCGAGCTGATCCTTTCAGACTCAAGTTCTTCAATTCTCTTGCGAAATATCTCTTCAGCTCCTGCGAACATATAATAATGAATCAGCAATTTGATGATAACTTATGAAAACACACACGATTAATAAAAAAGAACAGTTAACAACCTTCTCTGTCAGAAATCATATCCCTAACCAAGGCCGTGTGCTCATCTTGAAGACTAACATTTACACCTAGATTATTTCTGGTGTCATCTAGAACTTTCGCAGCCCATGCGAATTCATTATCATTACTTATGAGAAGACGGGAGCGAAATTAATTTTCTCTTTCGCTAAGCACAGCATTTTTGCGATTAGCCTCATCTCGTTCAAGTTGAATCCCAAGAAGAGTTTCTTGAAATTTCGTTAGAGTTTGAGCACCTTGGCTAGCAATGCGGTCTTTGTTATCTATAAGATTACTGTTTTTGGCTCTTAATCTATTGATTTCTTCTTTAGAGTTAAGATATAAACGTTTAAATTGGTTGGCTAAGCTTAAGCTGGATCTATGGTCAATTTATAAGAGGCGAAGTTTGGATTTGAGTTCACTTATGGAAAGAGATTTAATTCTGTCATTTGAAAAACTATTTAAGGAATTATTAAGGCGCTCAAGAAGGGTATCATCATCTATAGGGTCGGGAAAAGAACGAAGAATGGTAGCTTCATCAGAAAGACCATAAATGTCTGCGAAAATGATAAATTAAGATAAGGGATGATAATGAGAAAACAAAATAAAGTAAAAGAGGAAAAATCCCATAGAGCTGCTGATTGGCACTTTGAAGACTGGATATTTGGTTCTTTTGGGTGGAAGACTCAATTTCTAATTGTTTATTATTTTCAAGAAGATCAACAACTTCAGCCTCCAGTTCCTCGTTCTTCTTGCGAAATTGAAGATTTTTATTTTCAAGAATAGCACTTCTTTTTTCCAAATATGAGGGAACAGCAAAAGAAGCCCTACCAGTCTGCAAAAGAATGTGAAAAATTGTCAGAATAGAATATAATTCCAAACCATAATCATGAAGAAATAGATAAATGAAGACATACCAAAGTACCAAGCGAATTCAGAAAACTAGGGGTTACTAATCTGGAGACTCCACGAAGGGAATCATCACCATCCAATAACGGGGCATCATAGATACTCGCAAGAGCTTTACACGTGTTGGTAAGATGGTCATCTCCAATCCCTTATATGGAATCAGAAAAGATGCTAAACAATTGTTTCATTGAAGATTTAGATGAAGGATTCCCCCTTGCGAAAGAAGTATCAACACCATCACTATCATTATCATCATCATCAGAACTTTCGCCAGACTGAGAATTCATAGGAGAGGGAGAGCGAACTTTTCTTTTCTTTAAAGATGGGGCAGCAGATTTCTCCTCGCGAAGAATACTTTTACCTTTTCCTTTGGTCTTCGCAACCTTAGATCCTTCTTCTTCAACAACTACAACACCAATCTTCGCGCACAAATGAAGATAAGAAACATAGGCAACAATATTGTTAAAAATAGTAAAAGAAAGTGTTTCTTACTTCATCTGTGATGGAGCGTAGAGCAGACAAAGTGCTAGCTTTCCCAGTCCTGTTGTATCTTGATCTCAGCTTTTTAATCTAAAATTTTCGCAAGAGTTAGAAAACAAGAAAGTAACAATAAATGAAAGATTATGAAGCGAGCAAGACTTGAAGACATACCTCCTTCTCTTTCTCGGGCCAATTAAATACCCAAGGTTGATAATCAACGAGATTCGCAGGAAGTATATTTGAACCAGAAAAAATAAAGCCCCTTCAGAACTAGTGGAAAAACACACCATATGTCATCTTTAGAATGGCGAGGAGTATTATTCTTACCAGAATGCCAATCGATATCATGCATAATCTTTTTGTTGTCATCAATATTATCTCTTCTCTTCAAGCGGACACCCCAGCGAGTATTATCCTTCTTCATGGGTATTAACTCATAATTCTCAAAGAAACTCTCTACTGTATATTTTTCGGCGAGTATTTCCAACTCCTTAAATTATGGATCCCTAGCGTCTTTTTAATAAAGAGACCCTTTACCAGCACCACGGTTAGAGAATTCCAGAACTAAACGAATGCAGTCCCCGCTTAATTGGTAGATGGCTCGCGAGAATTTCGCATGAGCAAGAATTTCGTAAAACAAAGGAAGATTGGGATCATAGAGAGGAATGGGAAGGCCAACGAGAATTCGACCAAGCGAAACTATGATTTTTTTATTATCATAATGATGATCGGAAAACAATTTAGCAGAAAGTATGGATGTAGCTCCTTGATTGGGAATAGTGGTTAATGAAAAACCCTTCTTTTCGAGATCTTTCTGAGTTTCTACAAAAAAAGTTTTATATTTATGACCTACTGGAGGCATTGTAAGTATGGGAATGAAGAAGAAATTAAAGAATAAAAGAAGTACGAACGAGAAAATTTACAGTAGCAGGAGCGTAATTTACGGAAGAACAGTAAAGAAAAATTGCAGAAAAGATGAGAAGAAAAGTAAAAAAGAAGGGAAGAGAAAAATGAGAAGAATATATATAGAGAGAGAAAATCTTGAGAAGATAAATACATTTAATGCGAAGAGTAAACGTGAACGGTTGAGAAATAGCGGTTGAAAAGGACGTGTCAAGAAATGGATGGAAGAAGAGATACATGTAATAAATTCTGCGTAAAGTACATAATCGGGTTAGTACAGAAGAATATGGAAAATTGAACAGTTGCGGCATTTTGAAGTACAAATTCTCATGACATTCTCCCCTTCGCAGAGAATACATGAGAAGAGGAAAGATGTATGATCAGAATATCGCAATAGGAGTATCCCCGCGAAATCTCCATATAAAGTACATTGCGAAGCCGTCGCAGGTTGACTACAGAAGTGACATAACAAATAACGACAACCTAAGCACGAGAAAGATGTGAAGACTTTGCGATATTAAACAACCTTGCGAACTTAACACTTGAATGCTTGTGATACTATCGCAAGTCAGATCCGAAAATAAATGACAACTTAGCTGCCATCCACTATGTAATATCCTATATAAAGAGCCGAGTAGGCTTAAGGGAGAGATCTTTTTAGAGTGGAGAGAAAGTATAGAATAGTGGTTGTATTCTTGATTTCATTTCCTCCTTGTAAACTCAATAAATCAATTAATAAAAGTGTCGTTATTGATCTTAAAGATGTGTTGATTATTATGAGTTCTTGTGAGGGATGTATTGTGGGATTTCCTGCAACTACATTTATAACAATTAACCCTTGATTGGATATAGCACAGTATGCGTACTTGTATCCTAACTGTTGCAGGTATATTCCTAGTATGGGAAGTTAGTATGCATACTCGTATGCGTACTGATTCAACAGTTGAAGTCCGGGAACTATAGTATGCATACTCGTATGCGTACTGATTTCATATGAGTTTGGTCATAAACGATAGTATGCGTACCCGTTTGTATACTGACGAACAAGACCAAGTCCGGGAACTCTAAGTATGCGTACCCATTTGCATACTTGAGTGGTTAAGTTCTAAAATCGGTTATTCATGAACAAATGCATTTATATAATAAGGAATGCAATCTTTGCAAACCGAGGATATAATGTTCATGAATTGATTCGAGTGAATCAAAACCGATTTTTCTTCAATTGTGTCTTGTATACTTCTATGAGAATATAAACAATTGAACAACTTTATAACTAGTTTCATTTGAGTCATTTGAACTAGTTGTGATCAAGATAAACAAGGTTGATATGAAAGTGCTTATATGGCTAACTTCGGTTAATTATTGTTGAGCCAACTAAGTGTGCATGTTTAGGTACAGTTACCTATATCTAAATATAGGTACATTTTATTTGTGTGTAATAAGCTAAGATAATCTAATAGTTGAAAGATATTAGCTTGAATCTAATCAGGTTTTCAAACGATTGCAAATCCTGATTTGAAGTCTATATAAGGGAGAACTCTAGCAACTGGGAAACCTAATCCCTACACCTACTGTGTGATACTAGATGCAATTAGAGTCGATTCTCCTTTAACCTAGGTTTTTCTAAAATCATTATAGGTTAACGACTTAAAGACTTCATTGGGATTCTGAATCCAGACCCAACTATTTTCTCTGTAGTTGCGTGTTTTGATCTTACTTTGTTCTATCATATTGAGTATTATCTTCTCTAAGATTTGCTCAAGATTCAATCTCCGATAGACATGATAAAAAGTAATCACAAAGATCTTCGTCTCATTCTTTGTGATTCCACAATATCATTTTCCGCTACGATACGTTTAAGATTATTGTGAGGTGATTGATATTACTAGGCTGTTCTTCGGGAATATAAGTCTGGTGTATCAATTGGTTTATGTTCACCTTGATTTATCAATAGATGGAACAAAACTCGTAGGTATTTCTGTGGGAGATGGATTTCTCAATTCAATAGACTTTTCTGTGTAAGACAGATTTGTTTATCAAGTCTTCATGGTATGCATACCAACTGTAAGGGTGATTGCCACCATTGAAATTATAATATCGGGTAATGATTGATACAACTGGTGACTTCCTTGCAGATTGAGATTTTTTTCCCAATACGTGTATATTGTTAATACTTAATTTCAAAACCAACAAAACCTCCTAACCAAAATCTTATTTCCTCTGTGCGTGGATAAGATAAGTATCTCAAAACTCGACGACTAGGTGAAATATAGTATTATAATACCTGAGAAGGTTCTGGTTCTAATTTAGCATTAAACATGAACAAAATATTTGGAGATTTTTGAAGTTCGTATTTCTATAGGCTCATTGTCTTGCTTATACAGATTCATGTTCTAAGTTTTAGTTTAGGCAAATGATTGGTCATCAACTCACTAGTTTATATATATGTTACTATAAGATGCATAATAAAACACAACCATCACAATATATAACAAGATACATGGATATCCATTAATCCTTCCTAATGGAATATGTATATATCCTTAATCATATAGATACTCGAACCTTAATGTAAAACAAAGAAACATAAACATATATTCTTTGTTTAGTCAAAACTTAAAACTTGTTTGGTATTAAGCTTTTTAATGAAAATGGTAGTAATGTAGCATTGTTTATCTTGGTTGCACTTAACGACAAAGTTAAAACGTAAATCATGATCGTTAAGACGCAATCATATAGAACTCTACCAACTTGACTCTATGGTTCTTATGAACTTTGTTGATGAATGATGAGAATTGAACCTTAACATAACTCGTTGAGGTTCAAATTTGGTTCCTTAATTTATTTATTGATTATGCTAAGAAGTAAAGAGCACACAGATACCCTCATACTTCTGAGAAAGCTTACTTTACATAATTTTGATTCTATATACTTATAAAACTATAATGTATTAGATCAAAACAAGTTACTAAAGTATGCATCACATTCTCATATTACAAGTAGATCAATAGACTAAAAAAATGTGCAATTAGAAATCCGTATAGCTTAACTAAAAGAAAGAAATAAAAACAAATGTCATAAAGATGAGAATGATGACATTAAAATAGACTGAAGGTATACTCATACAAATATGTCAAATGGTTTATGCAAATTGATATATAATATGTCTAATGACTTAAATATTACGTCATAAGATGAGTGCACATTACCAGTTAATAAGTGTTTCCAGGGGTCTCATCTTGCTTACAACTCTATCGTCAAATCACGACTTTCTGTCTCCTCAATTTAAGATGACTCCAATATTTTTATAAATTCTTCTCATAATTATTTTATCGAAACTAAGGTGTTCTTGTGAGGGATTATTTCATAATATTTATCAAAACTGACAAGATTTATCGGGGTTGAAGCTTTTGCATCATAAAGACCTAGAAATCTATCATCATATCATAAAACACCATCTCTCTTAGTAAAGGATGATGGTAGTCTTTTGAGGAAACTAAACTCTTTCCTCCAACCCAATGGATTGGAAAGGAAACTACGACCTTGACTGATCTGTAGGGTCAAGGGAAAAAATCCCTTCACTTTTTTAACTATTAAGTTTTTTTTTCTTTTTTCTTTTATGAACGATAATGAAGATTTTATAGATCGAATGGGGAGTACAATAGGATTACACCCACCCAAAGAGAGGGAAAGAAAGGGAAAGAAAAGGTTAAAAAATGTCATGAGTAACAGACTACCAAAGAACATAAAAAAAAAAAAACTCTTAGACAATCTAGGGAGGTTCATAATAAGTGTTGAACCAATTATCCATAACACTGTCGAAAGAGACATCTTCAAAATCTTTTAAATTGAAAGTCCATTGTACAATGCATATTTAACCATCCGGATAGTCTGAGATGCATTATTAGCTTTTGTAAAAAAAATATGCAACAATTTGTTTCTTTCCAAATGCACTATAAGATTGTTGTTTCCAGTAAGTTTCAAATCTTCCTTCTTTAAGCATCTACATGGTAAATTTTCCTGGGCAAAAGGGAGGAATAAATATCACCAAGCATAATGAACTGAGGTTTCTTTTTTTCAGTAAAATTAGTCCATACCTATTTCACATTAGTATAATGCATAAATAAGTGACTTGTTGTTTCATCAGCAAAGCAAAAAAACACAGTTGGCAGGGGTCTGAATTCCTTTTCTAATAAATCTCTTGTTAGTAATCTCTTGTAACAAATAACCCAACTAAAAAAGCAACATCTGGAGGATAAAACTGCTGCCAAATAAACTTGAAAATGTCTGAGTAATTATTCTCACATAATCAGTTACTTCAACCCACTTTTCATAACTAGACTTGACAGTAAAATATTTCTTGTTGCTTAGAGTCCACTGAATGGAATCCTCTCTCTCACTTTGAATAATGTAATTCATAAGAATGTCAGTGATAATTTCCAGTTCACACCGATCTATAGGAGAGAGTCTTCTAAGAACATGCAACTTAGCCAGAATTTCAGCAGGAGAACCATTACAAACTGTAGCCACTGATAGAGATTTTCATCTAACTATATCACAAAGATTAGGAAACAAAATGCATATGGGTTCATTAAGAATCCAAGATTCCTCCCAGAATTTGGTTCTAGCTCTATTATAGACTTTGAAAAGAATATTTTTAATGAAAAAAAATCTTTTGTTTATATAATTCCTTTCCATATTGAAGAGCCATAAGCACCTTTAGGAGTGTTAGATAGCCAGTTCAGTTAAGTAAAGTCATATTTTTTATCCACAATTTTCCTCCACGGTACACCAGATTCAGTTGCATACCTCCATAACTATTCACTACTAAAGCATAATTCATAATCTTTAACTTCTTTACCCCAATCCCACCATTAAGTTTTTTCTATCAAACTGCAGTATATTTAACCAAATTAATTTTCATATTACGCTTATTGTCATTCCATAGGAAATTCTTCATTATCCTCTCAAGTTTAATCTCCACAGACCTAGGCATTTCAAAGAGAGACATATAGTACATAGGGAGACTTGAAAGGACATGTTTAATTAACACAATCTTACCTTCTCTGTTGAGAAGAGGTCTTTTACATCCTGGAATTTATGCTATGAATGTATCCACAATTTTATCCCATTTATGAATGCCCTTATATTTATCTCTAAGATATGCTTCAAAAAAAAAAATCTCTAAGAGGAAGACCCAGATAAGAAGTTGGTAGAACTGAATTGTAACAAACCAATAAAGAAGTAAATTCAGACATATCTCTGAAGTATCCCACGGTGTACATGTGACCTTTGTTGAATTTTATATGAATACCAGTAAGAAGCTCAAACCATAAGAGAAAGACCTTTAAAAAATTTACTTGCTCAACATATGCATCAAGAAACAGTAAGGTATCATAAGAGAAAGACCTTTAACCACAGTACCATTAGGATTTCCTTGAAAACCACTAAGAAGACCATCTGATTAAGATTTAAACATCATAACAGACAAAGCTTCACCCACTATAAGAAACAGAAAAGGAGATAAGGGATCACCTTGTTTGATACCCTTAATTCTTTTGAAGTAACCTTCTAAACTGCCATTGATGAGCACCAAAAATCTAATACGTTTAAAACAGAACTGCACCCATTTTCTCCATATAGAATCATAACTCATCTTTTATAAATCCTTATCTAATAATTGCTAGTTTACAACATGATCAAAGGAATTTTCAAAGTAAAATTTGCATAACAATCCAGGAATACCACACTTCAATCTAGAATTTATAAGCTTATTTGCAATGAGCACACCATCTAGGATTTGTCTCTCCTTAATGAAAGCAGTTTGATGTACTCGTACAAGTAGCGGAGTAGATACATATCGACTTACAGATTTGTATGATACGCATATTTGTATGTTCATCATGGGAAAATATGTTTGTTTCGTGATCCGGATAGGTATGCATATTCCTATGCAAACCATTTTGGAACTGTGGTAAGGGAACCGGTTTAAGTATCCAAACCGGTATGCTAACAAATATAGTTTTATGTTCCTGAACCAGTTTATTACCCAAACTGGTACGCAAACTGAAAAGGTTCTGTGAACTCCGGAACCGGTAAAGTCTTAAGGTTTCCAAATTGGTTCGCAAAATGAAAAAGTTGGGATGAGTACATTTAATGCATAAAAAAGTTGCAATGAGTACATCTAATACACCATCTAGGACTTGTACGAGAATTAACATAAGGAATGGAAGTTTTGAATCTCTCTGCAAGCACGTTAGAAACAATCTTATAAACACCATTCACAATATTAATCGGTCTTAGGTATTTGATTTCTTCTATAGCATCTTCTTGGGTATAAGAAAGGCATTCTTTAGGCTCCAATCAAGAAAACCTTTACTCTGTAAATCAACAAACACATTCATAACATCACCACTAATAATACTCCAAGTCTTTCGGTAAAAAACAATAGGATAACCATCAGGACTTGGCGCATTTGTTTTTCCCACTAACTTAATAGCATTAATCACCTAATTCTCTTCTATTAGAGCATTGCTCATTCAAACTCACATGTGTTTCTATCTCAAGACCGTTGTCAAATTTAGTTGTCAAAACTATATCATGATTTCTAGTCTACAATTAGTTAAGTCTCGGTTTAGGATAGAGGTAGTTGAGAAACAAACCAGTCATCATTTGTGTTCTATCGTTTGAAGGCGAAGATCAACCAAATCTTTTGAAGAACTTCATCAACAAAAGGTAAGTGAAGACTGAACCACCTATTTATCAAGTTATATTCACTTTTTTATCCTTGATATGTTTGTCGCGTAACTAATTAGACTAGCTTGCATAGACAAGAGTTTCGAGTCGAGAACTAATTATTTAGTTTACAAATTTCTTGAAATATAATGATTAAGATTAATAAACATTTGTTCATACTTGATCAACTTCTAAGGAGAACAATTTATTGTTCGGAACCAAAATCATGATACAAGTCTATCATTCGAAAATATCCTGAACAGTGATATGTGTCATTGATGTTATTCGGGAATGTTTCGAATTGATTTAGAGAAATATAAAACTATTATATTCTGAACACAAGGCAATGTTATCAGTCTTACAAACTGGGATCACTATTATAAGTATGAAGCCGTATTAGATGTACTCGTACAAGTAGCGGAGTAGATACATATCGACTTACAGATTTGTGTGATACGCATATTTGTATGTTCATCATGGGAAAATATGTTTGTTTCGTGATCCGGATAGGTATGCATATTCCTATGCAAACCATTTTGGAACTGTGGTAATGGAACCGGTTTAAGTATCCAAACCGGTATGTTAACAAATATAGTTTTATGTTCCTGAACCAGTTTATTACCCAAACTGGTACGCAAACTGAAAAGGTTCTGTGAACTCCGGAACCGGTAAAGTCTTAAGGTTTCCAAATTGGTTCGCAAAATGAAAAAGTTCTATCAACTCCGGAACTCATTTTTGCACCTAAGTTTGCAAACCGGTACGTGAACTGAAAAATTTATGTCAACTCCAGAACTCGGCTTTGCTCATAAGTTTGCAAACCGGTCCGCATACCATGACTCAACCGATTCACGAACGACTCATGTATTTATATTTAGTGCATTTACCAACTACATCGATTATGATTAAATTGCGATTAAATTATTTCTAAGAGATAATTTGCATTTGTTCAATTATCTAAAAAACTCGACTTATTTGATCACATGATCATGACTCAAGATCAAAGTATTTGTGTTCATGAAAATGAGTATTAAGCTTTTAAGTTCAAACAGGCTAGTTTCGGCTAACCATGTTGAAAATAGTCTTTGTACACGGTTCGGTTACGGTTTACCTAACCAGAGTGTATATCTTGAATGAGATTCAAAGTTTTTATCTAACGATGAATATTGTTTTCTTGGTTCCAAAGCTATCTTAGCTTAAACCTAAAGCAACCTATGCTTTGAATGTCTATATAAGGGGAACTCTTGGCATCTTGGATCTTTGAATCCTAACACTACTTTTTAGTATGTCCAGTTGTATCTAGAGTCTTCCTCTCCAAAAACCCTTTTAGGGTTTAGTGACTATCAAAGACTTCATTGGTATTCGTGAAGCCAGGTCCAGTTATCTTTTATCTTGATAACTTGAGTATCCTAATCTTGTTCGATCATTGATTTATCACTTGAACAAGATATATAGAAATCACAAAGTTCTCTTCGTCTAAATTTTGTGATTCTGCAAGTTTTATACTTGTGAGGTGAATAATAATCTAGGTTGTACTTCGGGTTGCATAAGTCCGGATTTTGAGGATAACTAGACTTTTGTCAAACTGTTATCGATTTCCATCACCTTGATCATACGTTTGATTTGATCATATGTTTTGATCGTAATCAGGAAATTAATTATATATGCTTAATCTGTGGGGGTCAGATTTAGTTTAAAGTCTTCAATTGAGTTGAAGCAACTCTTAGTTGGTGTGACGTCATCTAAGGGAATCAATTGCGCGGAGTCCTGCTGGGATTCAAGAGGCGTAAGGAGCGCGACTGTACTTGAATCAATGGGAGACTGAGTTCGGGCTCAACTACATTCCAGAACAATGTTAATTGGTAGTAGGCTAGTGTATGTAGCGGCTTAATACAGTTTGATGTTTAATCTGGACTAGGTCCCAAAGTTTTTCTGCATTTACGGTTTCCTCGTTAACAAAATTTCTGGTGTCTGTGTTATTTGTTTTTCCGCATTATATTGTTTATCTTTATAATTGAAATATCACAGGTTGTGCGTTGATCAATCAGTGTAGATAATATGACCTAGTTTGTTGGATACGACTTGATTGATCCTTGGATAATTGGTCTTTGGTACCGTCCAAGAACTCTCTTTGTGATTAGGTTCACGGATTCAATTCTGTAAACATTCTAATCGCAATAGAGATATAGGTATAACTCTAGACACTTTCCTTGATTGAGTTTAACTCTTTGAGTTGTGTTGAGTTTGTCCATACAGATTTCCTACAAAAAAGTTGGTGGTGTATTTTGGTATCCCCAGTGTTTTCGTATTCTATATATCTCTCAAGCCAAACCCCAATCTCAGTTATAATTGATTTTAAATTTAACCCATCCATAGAAGGTCTTGAAGTATGATGTTCTTGAAACACATTTTTGAAGAAGTCAACAATGCCAGTCTTAATTTATGTTTGATTTTCGTTCATTTGCCCATTGATCTTTATTTTTAGCAACAAAATTCTTTCTTCTCTTATATGAAGCTATTTTGTGGAAATTAGGTATTCTTATCTCCAAACTGTAGGTGATGTACATAATCTCTACTTCTCCATTTGTCAGCTTACATGGTGATCAATTTGCAGTAATGTTGTCTAGCTTTAAGCCTCAAATTCCATTGTGCTTCACTCAGACTATTGTTTGCATTTTCTTCTTCATCTAGCTTGAAAAAAGTTTCCTCCAAATCTTTTAACTGTCTATTAATCTGCCCAAACTCCTCCTTACTCCAAGCTTTTAGTTTTCACTTCAGACATAGTAACTTTTTGCTGAGAATATATCCTGCAGTACTTGTAAAAAAAAAATAGTCCCCCCAAGTTTGCATAAGTGAAAAAAATAAGGGGTGAGAGAGCCAAATACCTCAAAGCGTAAAAGGCTAGGGCCTCCAAGAACACCTTCACAACACAGAGCAATAGGACAGTGATCTGAACATGGTCTAGCTAGAGTTGTTTGAGTGACAGATGGGAATTGAGCCTCCCAATCAGCAGATATCAAAAATCTATCAATTTTACTTCTTATACTTTGAAGTTGATTATTGTTCCAAGTGAAAGTAGCATCAATCATCGGCAAATCTATGAGTTCATCATAATCATCAATGAACTTATTGAATCTTTTCATTCCACTAATTAAGTCTCTTCCGGAAGATCTTTCGTGACTAAATCTAATTTCATTAAAATCCCCACCTAGGACCCAAGGAAAAGGCCATAAACTTCGAGCTTTTTCGAGTTCTCTTCAGCATAATTATTTTCCAATGGATCGGGATGCACACGCACACCAGTAAACATCCATTCAAAGTTACTTGAAGCTAAGCAGACATGCAGACCAACTTGAGTTACAAACCGCTGTAGAGTTGCCTACATAGTTCTACCACTGCGCGATTGAGATACTTGCAATGGATACGCCACGACAGCTAAATTGAGTCTCTCCGCACAACCTAATTACCCAGAAAATTACGATAGATTGAAGGGATATCTAGCGAAAACACCCATACTAAATACTGGACATGAATATGATGGGGTTTATTAAAGGGCACTTTAGAGTTTGAGTCCATGATTCATGAATATGATGTAAGAGCATCTCCAATGGAGTATGAGTATTTATCATATGTGGAGACCTAAAAAAAGGTATTTAATAACCTCAAATCCAAAAACAAAACTTGTTTTGATAAGCATCTCCAGTGGTAGTTGTATCCATATCTATTTTGATATACTTGTCGATCATTTATTGAAAAAAAAATCTAAAAAGTTAATTAAAATAATAACTAAGTGATGACGTGGGTATGGATGAGAGTCTCTAAAAACCCATACTCTCCTCCAAACTCAAACTTGCACGTAATATTAAATTTCGATTATCCAACCACCAATGGAGAGGTTTTTTATTTGTTAGGAGTTTCTAAAATCCTAGATGGCATCAATATTTATTAAAACCCATACTCCATTGGAGATGGTATAAACCAGCTCAAAAATGATATGCACCCATAATAATCTTTGATCTTTTATGTGTGAACACAATAAGAAGAATTAGTAATATGTTTTGTACTAGATATGGTCCCCCTGCGCTAATAAGAGTTCCAACAACTTGGGTCACTTTATCAAAAGGTGTTATCAGTTTCTAGGCATGCACAAAACCGAACCGATAACCGCACTAACCGCACCGTAACCGCACTGTAACCGCACCGAACCGATAATCCAACGGTCGGTGTCGGTTTTAATTTTGGTAACCGTTGGATATTCGGTTCGGCTATCGGTTCCACTACTAACCGCACCCTAATCGAACCGATAACCGATTATTATTAGGATTAATCCTAGCCGTCTAAAATCGGGTAACCCTAGAGTATAAAAACTAAACCCTAAACTATTTCTGCGGCCATTTCATTTCTTCTTCTCTTTTTCTCCGACTCCTCCACCTCCATCAAGATTCAATACTTAAGAGCACCACCACCTCTATGATCTAGTAAGTTGTTTTCTCTTTGATTGATTTTTTCTTAATCAATTTCTAGGTTTTTTTTTTAATTAACCCTAAATTAATTTAGTGGGAATGTTATTTACGCCCCTACTATCCATGGGTCATGCAAAAATACCCTTTTGAATCTTTATAAACACCCTTGATGGCATAATTGAAATTTTGTTCAGTTACATAATATCCATAATTCCTCTTTTAGCCTCTCTTTCTTCGTTCTTCTTCATTTCTAATAACAGAAGAAAAGAAAAAACTCATCGCTCCCACCTCCATCATCTCTATCGCCCCTACCATTACCAGATCTATCACCGCCACCACAACTAGCACCACCACCTCCGTTAGCTCCGTCACTAGTATCAGCAGATTTTCCATGATTTGTGTTCGACTTCAAAACAGTTTCAGATCTCGATTTGATTTTTTTATTTTCTATTCAGTAATTTCGATTCAGTTCCATGATCTATGGTAATTTCTAATTGAAATAGGGAATCAAAACCAGACGAATTTCAGAGAGATCGATGAATCATGTTTGTATCAAATTTTTTTAGAAATCTCCAATTATTTGAGACGATCCCTAGAAAGTAATTCAGGATTCCTCAAATCCAACTTCAATTCTTCAGATTTTGTTAAAAATCAAGGAGTAATGATGATGATGTGGTGGCAGCAGCTGTGGGGGAGGTATGTAATTCAATGGATACATGATACTTGAATTTTGATTGCAATCTTGTAGGAAAATTAGATATTGGTTTTCGAATTAGAATGGCAATAAACATTTATTATGGTGCTCAAAGATTAGGTTTAACTACAAGGATAGACTGAACCACCTCTTCCTATGTTTTGAGAGAAACTGAATGTTCATGTAAATCTGGATTCATTTGATGTCAAAATTGTTGTGCATTAGGTTGGGTCTTGAAATTGTAGACACTTTGCTAATTAAACTGGAGCATGTGGTTGTGTATGTTTAAGTTACTTTTTTTTTACCTTTAGCCTCAAAATGGATTTTGCTATAATACAATTCAATTCAAAGTATGTGATTGTGTGTTACAGATAAAAATCAAAGTTGCTTAGGTTGTTTTCTTACATGTTTGGTTGATGTGAGTCGTGTTCGTATTATATGTATTTCGGCCATTAGGTATGGGCACCTTAGAATTTCAAAGCTAGCAAGAAGAAATATTGACCACAAAGGAACATTCTCTGTTACCCCTTGGAGCAAAGATGCTTTTTGAACCCGTTCTTTGGTTTGTAATTTACAGGGCACTCACTGAGATGCCTTAAATGTCGTGTCACTATTTTTGTTTGTATGTTATGTACTTTAATGTAAATGGCCTGGGAGGTTACAGCTGATTAATTCGCGGATGACTTGGTAGATTAACTGTTTAGAGATTGTTATTCTGTTACTGCTCAACAATCTTAAAATAATGATTGTGTTTCCATGTGGTTTCTGGGTATTTCAGACACAATCTGCATCTGACTTGCGTGACCCAGAGATATCTGCTCTAATAGCAGCCAAAATGTGGGAGTTCCATGATCTTCAAATTCCTGGTCCATGGTATTTCATATTTCTTGGATTCTAGCTCTACTATGGGTGCATGCTATGGGTTGTGAAAATACTACGGATTTTGAAAATTTTACATGATTATGTTGGTTTTAATTATTTGTTTGTTATGGGGGTTATGCAGATTTGGTGAACAATTTGGGAACACTAGCAAGGTATGGGGCCAACGAGTTTACGGTCGCTTTACAAGCTGGTGCAGATGTCAGCATGATTGGACAATTAGTGTTGGGTTTTTACTCTGTTTATCTTGCATCTATTGGGGTAAGTGGAGTAATGTCTATTTATATTACTCAGGTGGACGTTCTTTTTATACTTTTTTTTTCTTGGTTTGTATAGATTCTGGTAGGATATTTGTTAGTGGCTACATGGAGTGTCACTCATTTTTGTTGGTGAGGGCAGTCATTTCATGTACTAGTTGATCGATTTGAAAATGCATATCCTATTCTTACAAACATTTAGTATGGTATATCACTTTTTAATGAAAAAGTAGCAGCTTATTCTTGAGCCTATCTAGTTTTCCAAGAATATATGTACATGGTTTCATTCTGGCTTGGGATTAATAATTTTTTAACTTTATCTAGTTTGCTCCATTTCGTTATTGGACTCTAGATTTTGGGGACAACTTGAGAAAGTTGTTTTCACTTTTGGAGGCATCTTGAGCTAGTTGCTTCCATATTTGGATACAACTCGAACAAGTTGCTTCTAGATTTGGACACAACTAGGGCTAGGTGCTTTCACTTTTGAAGGAAACTTTGAGCTAGTTGCCTCCACATTTGAAGACAACTTGAGCTAGTTGCCTCCACATTTGAAGACAACTTGATCTAGTTTCCTCAGATTCAGAGACAACTTGAGCTAGTTGTCTCCATTTTGTTTTGCAACTTATTCATGTACACTATTTATTGGAGACAACTTAAGCTAGTTGCCTCCACTTTTGGAAACAACTTGAACTAGTTGCCTCCGATATAGACATTATTTATTGGAGACAACTTGAGCTAGTTGCCTCATATATGGACACAACTTCAGCAAGTTGACTCCACATAGTAGTGGTGGTCATCGGTGGCGGTGGTTGGCGGCGGCGGCGATCGGTGGAGGTCGGTGGCGGTGGTGGTTGATCGGTGGCGGCGGTGGCTAGTGGTGGTGGGCGGCGGTGGACAGTGGTGGTGGTGGTTGACGGTGGACAGTGGTGGTGGGCAGTGGAGGTAGTGTTTTATTTTTTTTGAATATTGGTTGGTGGATTTGTATATACACTATATAAAAGAGGGTATTTTAGTAATGTATTAAGCTTAGGGGTATTTGTAAAGCTCATAAGAGTATATTTGCAAGGGGTGTCATAGTAGGGGTATATAGATAATGTCCCCATTAATTTATAGTTAAAACCGAACCGAACCAAAAAATAATCGAACCGAATCAAAAATAACCGAACCAAATACTATTGAGTTCGGTTACGGTTTTAAATGTGCTAACCGCATTATAAACAGTTAGTTAAACGGTTTTACAACTAACCGCACCGAACCGAACCGAACCGTGTGCAGGCCTATCAGTTTCTACACCTTACCCAAACATACAACATTTTAAAGTTTCTGCCCTTTTCTTCCAATTGTACAATTCTTTGTACTCGGGCATTTTTCGGGGTTTCCAAACTAAGCTTCTAGATATTTGTGTCTGTTTGCTATCACTACGATAGTTGCCAACCACTTCACTTACTTCTACTTGATCAAAATTGGTCCTATCATTCCCATGTAAGAAGTACAGACTGCTGTAAGAATATATGACATTACTGAAAACGTGAAAAAAGGTAAACAAATTCCCTTTTACTATTAGATATGCATAAAATGGTACAATACAAAGATTTATCATTCAATTTCCTAACCCTCTCCTGGTGGATGCGGCTAAATATCTATAAGCAGTAATATCAAGTAACCCTAGCTAGCTGAGCAAATAGATTACATAATTTGTAAGGTATTAGCAGACATGCACGAAGAGAAACTTCTAAGAACAAAATGGGAATAGCAGCTAAACAAAACCTGCTAGATCACATCAACTGGTGTTCAGGTGCGTCAGCCACTATTTCACAGTTACAACGTTACATTACACTTAGGGAGGAAATCCTTTCCACCATTTTCCAAGCTTCATCTAGTGCTGAATTGTAATTCTTAGATTGACGACAATTATACAATGGCACTACTACAAACTTAAATCTTCTGTTTAAGAACCTGACGCAATTGAATTTTCTGGCTTTCCATCCTTGCTTCCAAAAGCTTTGCCTTCAAACTGTTTTTCTGGTTGCCCAATGGCCACTCAATGCATCCTTTCATCCCTCGAGAAACATGTGGATTTGCAGAATCAGGAGAGCTCCAGTGTCCAATCGAACTACGAGGACTAAGCCCACCTTTGCCTGATCCGCAGTCTGGAGAAATGGTTCCCACATTAGATATTCTTCCATTTGAAAGCCTTCCATTTGTCCCATCTACTGAGATTGTCTTGCAAGTATCACCGTTAGTTGGCAATGATCTCCAAATCCTAGCTATTGATGAACCCTTCTTCTTAATAGATCGCCTGGCAGAACCCGAGCTTATTTCACTGATTTCAGTATTCGGTGTCTCCCTTCCTGCATTGTCCTCCCATTCTTTTCCTCCAGCTGAAACATTACTTTTCCTTCTGATTTTGTTAACTGATGGGTCAGTTCCTTCCTGTGAATAACTTGAACCTAGCTCGTCAGCTTGACTTACAGTTTCCCAACCACTTCCATCATCATCTTCTTCTTCCACTTCCCCATTTTCATCTATAGAGCCATTGGAATACTTTGACATAGATTTTCTGCTATACCCATTGGCATCAGGACTCATGGTGTGGATATGGCTTGCAGGAGAGTAACCCTGACATGGTTCGATTTCCTTCTCCATAATTTCACCTTGAAGCTCCTCAAAAATAGAGAAGATGTCATCCGACTTTGGAGGCTCATAAGAGAATTTTGTATCTTGAATTTTTACATTACTGGCTGCCCCTCGGAGCAACTCGGCTTCTCTCATTTCCATAACATCTAGCGTTGTGCATCTCATTCTTAGAAAGGCATCAAGATCTAATATAAGCTTACTCAACTGGGAATACTTATCTTCAAGAGTCAGCTTTGCATCAACAAGCTTCATCTGGACTCGCTCTTCACGCCATACCTCGGCCATCTGCAACATTTTCCTCTCTTCATCAACTTCTTCACGAATTTTCATGGAATCCCTCTTCAGCGCCTCTACTTCAGCCTTGTCTTCTCCAATTTCTTTTGCAAGCTCATCACACACTTCCTCCATGAGCTCTCTAGATTTTCTCTCTTTTTCATAGTCTTGCATATACCTTTTTGCAGATAACTTGACCACAGCAAGCTCACCGACCAACTTAGAGTTCACTAGTTCCATCCTCTGACGATTTTTCCTCTCTCTGTTTAACTCACCCTTGACATCATCGATTATTGCCCTCACCTTCTCATGCTCTCTGCTCCGCCAAGCAGCCTTTTCATCCGCAAGTTTCCTCAAGAAATGCTCCAGCTTCTTCTTTGAGGATCGGCTCTCATTCTCAAGCTCATCAATGCGGGTTCGCGCCTGCTCAAGTTCTGCTTGCAGGGTAGAAACCACCGAGACATTAGCAATCTGCTGGTCTTCCAAAAGCTTCATCTGTCCATAAAACCGGTATACCTCGTCCGATGTTTTTGAGTACCCAGGGTCCCATTTAGTTGCCCGCTCCATCACAGAATTCTTCAATGACATTGAAGGATTAACCTGAATAAAGGAGAAACAGAACCTAAGATTAGTTTCAATAGAATCTTGATACAACCCCAACGGTAAATGTGTGATCGGATCCTAAGACTGAAAACTTTTAGTTGTATGATCTGCAACATCAAGTGAACGATGACCAAATTATTCTCTTATAATCAGAAATATGTGACATATCAGATCATTCGAACTCTCATAGAGAATCGACGAAAAGACGGACCTTCAATGTGGGTTCCACAAATTTCTCTGCTTGTATGCTGTATTTTAGAGTAGGGATATAGACAATGCTTGTAGCAAAACTAGTCCTAATTCCTCGTTGTGATGATCAAATATAAGACAAGAAAAAAAGGATGGATGTATAAATACCTTGTAAAGGTATCCATTCTTTGGACCACAGAAAGAAACATTACTTTGTAGCAAACCCTTCTTTTCTGCACCAAATTCTCTACTACGAGCATCACCATGACAATGAAATGGTAATTGTGCAACACCCCCCTACATTGAAAGAACAAATCCATGACCACAAACACTAAATACGCTATTAGGGGATGTGAACAAACATACTATGATTGCAGTAATGTCTTGGCAATGTCAATGCGAAATTAAAGATTCATTGAAATATTATAAAATTAGTTCACACTAAATTAGGGGATTTTTAAGGGTTGAACAGTAAAATCAATGCAATAGACAAAACACAATCATGAGTAATTAGACTAAGTTATCAAAATTAAGATACTCAATTAGATTATTTTATTAAAAGAATTGGAAGAGATCTTAAAACCCTAAAAAGATTAGATCTTTGAGATTAAAAACGAAAACCCACATCCTAAAAGATCCATACATACCTCAAACCCCAAATGATCGGAAGATTTCTTGGGCATAACTCGTCTTTGACCACCATGAACATCTTGCAACTGCCATAACAAACCAGCAGCAAGTTTTCTAGCAGAAACAGAAGAATCTCTCTCTGTTCCACCACCACCATTACTCTTGACTTTTTTTCTACATCTCTTACTTAAATTAGCATCCCCTTTGTTAGTATCATTATCTTCTTCCACATTTTTTTTATCATTAAACTTCCAACTTAGAAGAGGAGTAGCAGGTCCACTTCTTTTACCAGTACTAACATCTTTCTTTAACTTTACATTAAAACCAGGGTTTCTAATTTTCTTTCTACCAAGTAATTTATTTTTCGTTATCCCTTGATGAAGATCCGAATCTGGAGAAGCATTTTTTGAAGAAGAAAATAATCTTACTGGGATTTTTTCTGAAGAGGAGTAATGATGACTTGGGTTTGATATCTTCATTTCCTTTTACTAATTTTTTTCGCCTTTGCCGCCATAAGAATAGAGCTTCTTCACTAGTAGAGCTCGAGGGAAAGAGAGAGAACTAATGATGATCTGGGTCTGGGTCTGAGTTGAGTCCCCCAAATGTGAAGAAGAAGTGAGAACTAAAAACAGACACTGAAATGGAAAAACATACGCGTATACATCGGATGTATTATACTGCGAGGTGGTGTATATACGGTATACTTGGATTTTGTGACCTTTTTTAGACATGGAATATATCGTAATTAGTTTAAAACAAATAAAGTAAATATGAATTGATTAGGATAATAATTTCAAACTAAAATAGCAGTGGAATAGGGATATGTCTACAAATTGGCTCTACAAATTATGAATGCCTAGTTGGTTTAATTTTGGCAGTTTCTTAACATTTTTGTCAGCGCTTCTAGACAGACCGAGGGTCTGAACAAAGCAGAAATCGGGTCTTCTTTTTATCTCACATTTTTTGTTGGTGGGTCCCGGTGGACCCCGCGGAGACTAGTAGGGGGTCCCACCATTAATGTTGGTTTTGTGTCTTGTTTGTTTTTGCGTCGTTTTTTCGTCGGTACGTTAATATTTATTGCATTTTTGTAGATATTTTCTCAATTTTTCGACTGTAGTATGTTTCTATTGATGTGACCAGACCTATAAGTTAAAATTCTAGTCTCTAGACAAGTAAAATTGTGCGAAGAATGTGTCTCTGTTAGGCCTCTTCCTATGCATATGCCAAACTCATGTATTTGGCATATATGCACCCATTATGGGTATGCCAAACTGCAAAACTCATATGCCAATATGTTATTTCTGGCATATTAGCATACACGGCAGAGTTTCCAGGGAGCGATAGAGTCTTTGTCGCTCGATGGTCAGCATATCGCTCGATGGTCTTCCTGTCGCCAGCGACGGTCAAGCTATCGCTCGCTGTTATGATAATCGCTCTGCAGATCTTCATCTAACGGCTACAATTTCCCCACCCTATAAATACTTGATTTTAATCTCATTTCAACTCACACCAGAAATTCTTAATCTCTCAAGAATTTCTCAATCTATAATTCTTAGAGAGCATGGCTGATAATATGAATCTGGTTGAGTGCATGGAAAACCAATGTATTATCCAAAATTAAAGAGCATCTTGTCGTGCAATTGTAGACAGTGAAATTAGGAGAAGTCAAATTAGGAGATGTCAATTGAGGCAAAACCGAAAATGGGTTAATGCGGAAGATGAATGTATTTGCAGGAATTATGTTGATATTACAACGGAGCCATTATTTAATCCCGAACTATCGTGGGATAGGATTTTTGTTAAATTTCAAGAACAAACAATGAACTTACGCGGTCGTAGTGTTTCAGATTTGGTTATGCGCTTCGAAATAATTAGGAAGGAAGTTACTAGGTATGTTGTTTTACTTCAGCGAGAAGGTCCAACCTTGAGAAGTGGTGAAACCACGATGGAATTTCGTGAAAGGTGTCGTGTGGAATATCGTCGCATCTACGGGAAAAACTTTCATTTTGAAAGTTGTTTCGAGATTTTAAAATATTTTCCAAGATATTGTCCAACATTTATGTTGTAATTTCTCAATTGTCCACTTTTAAAGTTTTAATATTTGTAATAGTTTTAATGTTTAACTAATATTAATTTTCAACAATATTCGTCAAATTTTTAAATTCAAACTTCACAAAAATAAAAACTTCAATATAATTAATAGTCATTTTACAAGACATAAAACTAGAAAATAATAATTTAAAAAATAAAAATAACTAGACTTTAAAAATAAAAATATGGGACAATGTTCTTCATCTTGTTCATCTTCTTCATTTGACCAAACTTCCAATCAATGCGCTCATGAACGGAGTCTCCTTTGTTTATCTTCTTCTTTGGCATCAAATTTGTTTTTCCTTGATTTTCCTTGCCTTTAACCTTTCTTTGCCTTCTCTTAGTTGCGGTTTTGACTTGGTTGATATCCAACATTTGGAGACTTCTTTGCTTTTTACTTATTTCTTTAAATCTATCACATATCTTCTCAACGGCACTTTCAAGCACTACTCCAGAAAAATCAAGTTGCGTTGCCGAATCAAGTTGGCTTAATTCTTCCATTTGGAGAAAATATAAGAAAAGAGAAATAGATTGAGAAGAAGAGAAATTTTTTTGTGTAAAAAATTTGGGGTAAATTTTGAGTTTGAAAGTTACATATTTATAGCGATGAAGAACTAGCCGTTGGCGCTAGAGTGAATAGCGTTGTCGACATGGACAATATCGCTAGCGATAAAGTCTTTATCGCTGGCGATATTGACAATATCGCTCGCTAGGGATTCGATCGCTCAGAGATTTCCCCATAGTGGCACAAATGGTTTGGCATGCCAAACACCATTTTTTTTGGCATGTGCATAGGAAGAGGCCTTAGGGATTTGTTGGGACCTCTTCGATGCTGCCGGTAAATATCATACATCGATTCTGCATGTGGGAGTTTGTGTTGTACAGTGAATTTATAAACACTTGACGCTTTATTTTGGCCGAATGATTATTCACGCTAATGCTTTTAAGATAATAATCATTTTCAACACGACAATTATTTAAGCAATTTGGGTTAGCTAAGTTGGAGTTTGACTCCCATCATCTTCTCGAATCACCAGTGTTTGTGCTTCAGCCTGTCCTAGTTTGGCGAAAAAAGGGTTTTTATAACAAAAGTGTACCAAAAAATTTCTATATCACACTAAAAAAAGTTTAATTATCAAGAAAAAAATAAAAACTAGGGTGCGAAAAGAGCGAAGGTCAGGAATATTAGTTATTCCGTGGAAATGTGCAAATATTGTTCAACTCTTCTAAAAGCTAACAACCATATGCGTTCCCGACTCATTGTAATTTAGTGAGTTCACTACTTCCGTTTCGGACTAAAATACCCTCACAAAACCCAGAAAAGAAATAGTTTCTCTTATTCGAACTAGACACAAATCCTGACTCATTTTTAAGCTACGTTCTTTCTCTTTTCTGGATCTAGGAAAATAATTACTTTCTCTCTTTGTCTCAAAACTTTAGATAAATCAATGATGGTGTTTAAGATTTTATCTTGAAATGGTTAAGTGTCTTGAGGTGTTGGGGATGAATTTTGAAGTTGAAATGGAAGAGTGGTGTGGCTTAATTCTTTGGGGTTTTGTTAGATAACATTTGGTTCTCTTGACAAACAAGAAACGGATCACCGATATGTAGGAAGAATGGGTACTAATTTATTTGATGTTGAGGTTGGTTTTATAACTGAGAAATCAACAAAAAGGAGCGGTTGCATGTGTGCTATTACCACCTTCATATTTAAGGGATGGAGGGATTGAGTTCTGAATTCTTTTACCTCCTTATAGGATTAGGAAACTTGAGTTCTTTTTAGAACTCGAATTTGCAGGGAAGGGGGAACATTTCAAAGGTCTTCTAACACAACACCATGGTATCTTATCACGACAAGTTCATGCCTGCAAATGTTCGATAAAAAGCCTAAATGAAGAGAAAGAGATAAAACTTATTATTCCTTCCTATACTTACTTCAGTAGTGCTAGGGGTGATTTGCTGGTGGGATTTGATAAAATTTTATCATTCACAACATGAGGTATGTAGCTTATTAAATTTATAAATATTTGTGAATTGAAATTACTCTCTGAGCTAGCATCCATATTCCATGTGGTACATATGTAACCATACTAAAAATGTTTATCTTATTACTCTCAAATAAGTTGTTATCGATGGATTTCTAAAATCATTTATTATTGTTGCTACTTGAGTTTCAATGTTAGAAATATTTGGAAACTTAGTCCAGATGATGAAACTATTGTATGATATGTGTACTGTAAATCTTATTGGATTGTGTAGTATGTGTTGTATGATCTTTTTGCGTTGAATGTCTGGTGTTTCCCCACAACTGATTGCTAAGTTAATTAGCACAGGAATCACAATATTATTAAATAGCGCGAGATGTGTAAATAGTATTATTCTATATATGTTCGGATAGCACGGGAAGTGCAGTACTATGAATAACATGGGAAGTGAAGTATTATATTTGGAGATACCAATCATTCACATACTTCACTTAATGTTTTTGACATTTGATTGTGTTGATCTTATTAACAACTCTAGATAGATGGATGGTATGAGTTAGAGTTATTGGCTTATTGCTGTTTTGAATGGCATTTGTGTTGGAGGGTATATTGTACCCTCTAAAAATGTTGTTAACACTATTGTGTTTAGCTTTTTTGAACCACAGTGTACCACTGATGGTTATAACTTCAATTATATTTCATAATATTGTTACTTGAAAGATGGGTTCTCATATCTGTTGGAGTTCTAATGATTGAACTTTTTTGTTTAAACTGGTCTCTTTTGATTCCCATATAAAGGTATGCTAACTCTTTTAAATGTTCTTTGCCAAGTTAGAAACCGAGCGGCTTCAAAGCCTTACAGAAATACAAACTCTCAAAATAACAAAATTGACATTGTATGTGAATGTGAATATGATGGAAGAAAGGGGAACTATTTTATCCAAAAATGTAATCATGTGCTTTTTCTTGGAAATTGATATAATAGTGACATTTAGTGGTAAACCGATGGCTTTCTTTTACCCCTGACTTGTTGTCTTCAGTTCAAGGTTGAACAGATCGTGGTGGATATACTCATATACATGGAAGAAGATATTTCAAGATTTAGGGAAGCTTATGCGTTGGAAGTGCAAGCAGGGAAAAGTACAATAGAAGAACGCGACAAAGAGGTATACATTTTACTTTATGTATGTTTTAAGGTCTTCTATTGAGATTTTCCTCCCTTGCATCACTTTTGTCAAGTCTTTTGTTAAGATAGTTGATCCTTAAATTAGTTGTTGATGCCATGTTTACAAATTGGATGCTTATTAACAAAATGTTTTCCATTAGAATTAACCTGGGAACACATAGCTAGTCCAAAAAAAATTAAGCATGAGTGTTAGTTGTCACCAATTTTAAAGAATTTTACCACTAAATCAATTTTCAGCTTTTGGGCTAAATGTTAAAATCTAACAAAAAAAAAATACTGTAAGTAGACACAGGCTTGAGGAGAGTATAGTTTGGGTCACTGTAGAATACCAAATGGATCTTTCCTACCCCGACAAATCCTTTTCTTAAAATTCTGAAACTAAAATTTCTTTCGCTTTCATTGCAATCCAAACTTTAAAGGTAGTTCTGGCCGCTTATGTAACTCCTGAACTTGTGCAGGACAAGATTCTCAAAGAAGAACCGAATCGAACGAACGCTCCATGGGACACATTATAATAAATTAAGGTCAAAAGAACATATTGTTATTGCAACTATTACTGGCAGTTACACATTTTTTTGGTCCATGAGCAGTGTATCTCTCATATGCGAGAAGAGAATCCAGATAAATTAATATGCCCTCGGACCAATAAACCCAATTAATTTTATACGGTCGTTTTGCAGTTTACCCAAATTTTTTTATATACGACATTTTGAAGTTTTACCAAGTTTATGTTATTGGATATTACTGGGATTCGCCCAGTTTATTTAATTGGGTAGTACTCACAACTTCTATTTGGAAGAGTTGCAATTTTTCGGGTAAGTTGTTGGTTCTTTCCCATTTAGCTACTTGTAAGTATCCTAGAGCTTCAACTTCTTCAGGTTCGGAGGCTGAGATTGGTCCTGCTTTCCCTTGTGTGAATTCTCCTGCATCATTTCGAAAGATTATTGCAAAGCCTGCCGGGATATCACCAGAAATCCAGGCAGCGTCCACATTAAGTTTATGATGATTTGGGTCTGGAATTCTCCAAGTAATGTTACTAGTGTTTCCTCTTATAAGGTCTTTTCTTTGTACTATGTATTTCTCTTTGTGCCAATAAGCTAAATGTCTCTGTATCTCCAAAGCTACATGTTCATGTGTTTGATGATGGTTATCAAAGGCTCTATTACATCTCTTCTTCCATAAAAACCATATTTTAGTCATTAATACTTCTACAAGCACTAGGGAATTTTCATTTTCCAGACTTTCCTTAAAAATGCTAAGGAAAGATGTATTGCTGCTACACTGAGTATCTACCGGATCTGGGTCAGTTTCCCAAACATCTTGTGCAAACTTGCAATGAAAGAAAAGATGCTCTATTGTTTCAGGTTCAGAGCATCCGAAGGAACAAGAAGCAGAGATATCTTTAAATCTAGAAAGTTTTGCATTAGTTGACACAACATCTTGGAGACATTTCCAAGTAAAGATTTTTATTCTTTGGGATGTTTTTGTAGCCCAAAGTTTCTTCCAAAATGTATCTGTTTGGCCTAGGTTATAGTAAGTTATGGTTTTTTCATTTAACTTATTATACATGGATTTCACTGTATATTTTCCTGATCTTGTGAGTAGCCATCTCAAATTATCTTCTGATTTATATTCTTCTTTTACTTATTAATATGTATTCAATTGGTTAAAATTATTATTATTTTCTTTTTGGAGGACTTTTATTAATAACAGTGTGAAGATATCCTCTAAATGTATGTCTTACTAGAACTTCACCCGTGCCGTAACGGCACGGTCTCCATAGTAAGTAAAAAAAATTATATCAATTTAAATCCCTGTCATTTTTTCTTGGCTCTATATAAAGTGATAATTTTTCCCCATGCATTTTAATTGTTATGTTTTTTTTCAGAGAATTGCCAGGTTGACCTAAATATTTGTGTCGAAAAAATCACCGGGTGAAACATGCAGTGGGATCAACTGAAAACCTTTACTATCCCTATCATCATTGGGTTTTTCTCGAGTTATTTTTCGGAAAAAAATTATGGTCAGCCTGTACAATTGTTTCTTCTGTATTAATAAGTATCTTATTTTCAAATTAAAAAATCAACCACAACTTTCATAATAATTGGGCCGACCGAGCGAAGCGAGGGAGGACCTTTATATGGCCATTTTTTGTAAATCCTAAGTCATCAATTGACACAAAAAGATTGAAAATGGTTAGGGAGAAAAACCAAAAATATCCCTCCCTTTTAGTCCAATTAGTATAAGGGCCAATTACAAAATGGTCCTACTTTATCTAATTTGGTTACAAATTGATCATACTTTTAAAAATGGTGTACAAAACAGTCACACTTTGGGCGACATAACCGTTTTTCAAAAAAACGGTGTTAATTGTCCCCAAAATGCCATCTTGCCTAACTCAACCAGTTTAACTGGAGTTAACCTATGGCTGACGTGGTTGGCTGACGTGGCATATATCTGACGCGGATTGTTGTGACATGGCAGATCTGTGACGTGGCATACTGGTGACGTGGCAACAAGTTGGTGGCCAGAAATTCAGACCGTTACCAACGGTATGATTTTCACCTTTTCTTTTTATACCTGCAAACATTCCTATTTATCAACAATTCCAACAACCAGAATACCTCCATACATTCATATTTTTCTTCAAATTCCAACAAGCATAGCAGACAAAATGTTGAAACATAAAATGGGTGGAGGAAAAAGTGAATGGTGCAACAATTCTAGTGAGGAAAGCAGTAGCAGTATAGTTGATGGATCAAGCAACATCATTTGTTGTTTATGTGAGATTGAAATGCACGATCCTATTTCTTGTCCATGGATATATTCAAGGTGTAAAAAAGTACCTTGCAATGGAGTGAGAAAGTTGTTGAAATCTGAAACTGAAGATCATCCTGCTGAGAAGTTCTTGAGATGCTCAGTATGCTCATACTTTGAGTGGTTTGCAGATGCCAAAAACCCTAAAACATCAATGAAAGTTCAACTCCCAACACCACATTCCTGCTTTGCTTGTGGTGACAAGAGTCATGTGCACAATAACTGTCCATGGAAGAACCAAGCCTGCAAGAAGAAGAACTGTAAGGGAACTGTGAAGCTTTTATTCTTCCATAATGTACACAACTTTAACATTGCTTACCTCAAATGCTCCCACTGTAATGATTTTTAATGGTTGTCTGATGCTGTCTTCCATGCAGCAAAATCCTATGCAAAACAAACATCTCTAAAAATGGCAGAGTTATTCAAGGAAATAGCAGATCTACAAATGTAATGAGCTTCACTATAAATAAAAAGAAACTTTCATGATTATGACACCATCACAATAACATAGAATATAAACATACATTAAGACCATATCATAAGGGTGTTCATAAATCCAAAACATAGAGAACATACATAAGACCATATCATAAGTGGATAGTCTAAAACAGAAAGGAACTTATTGAGTAGCAGCAGGAGGAACTGTAGTTCCTTTGGGTTTTGAAACTGTGAATGTCTGAGTTAGTGTCTGAGTAAGTCCACCAACACCTGCAATGCTCTATGAAAGTGTTTGATGCACCTGCATTCCACTTCCTGACCTTCCTCTACCACCTCTTGAACCTATACTTCCTGTGGACCCTCTACTAGCAGCACTATTTGTAGGTTGAGATGATGATGCACCAGCAGCAGCAGCACTATTTGTAGGTTGAGAAGATGATGCACCAGCAGCAGCATCAGTATTTGTAGGTTGAGATGAAGATGCAGCTCCTCTTCCTCTTGTTTCTTTTCTTACTATCCTACTGCTACTAAGCTCAGCTGGATCTGGCTAAGAAATTGAGTGAGATCCTCCTTGAACTATATTCCTTTGCCTTTTTGCTTTTGGATTGGATCCAACAGGTGCACCAGCACATGTTCTCTTGTTGTGCCCAATTGTCTTACACCTTGAACAACTCCTAACCTTCTTCTCCTTGTGACCTTCATCATAAGCTCTCTTCTTTTTCTTACATGGTATCCCTGGTTTCCTGATGTCAATTGGAGGCCTCATATTAACTATGTCTTTTGGCTGCACAAAGAAACAAGAGAGAAAGAGATAAGAATGGATAAGAAAAGAAGATACAAGTAAGGAAAGAAGACAATAAGTAGTGGAAGAAAACCCTAATTATTAAAAAATATTTTTTCATAAAGTGAAAGATTCCCTAACAGTGTAAATTACATAAAAGGACAAATAAAACAGAGTAAATAAGGGTAATTACCTCATCCCAGTCTTCTCTTCCCAATAATAATCTCATCTCAGGAGCATAAGTTGCTCTCAAAGCATCAACCAGATAGCACTTGTCACAATAACTTCCATCAGAAGGACAAAAGCATTAATAATGACAAACTCAACTACAATGCAACCACATTATAAATAATAAAATAAAACACAAATATGGAAGAGAACTTACTCAAATTTCAGTTGATTCTCATATCCATTAACACACACACAAAGATGAAGGCAAGGAATTCCTCTAAGTTGCCACTGAATGCAACTACAAGTCTTGTCAACAATATCAACTTGAAACAGAGCATTGGTTTCAATATTTTTCACTTCATATAACCTGCCATAAACTGCCCCATTTGGTCTCAGGTGATCAGCTGTGCAATTCTGCATCTTCTTTATCAACTTCATAACTTCTGGCACCAATGTTCCCAGCTCCAACTTATCAGTCTCAACTCTTCTTTTGTAGAACATACCCATAATGAGTTGACCATACATCATTCCCAGGGTACAAATGGGCTTGTCTCTCATTGGGCCAGCCATGTTGTTGAAGGACTCACAGAAATTGTTGTTGGTGTGCTCAGAAGAAGTAGACTGGTCATAGAAGGCTCTAGACCATTGCTTTTCCCGAAAATGCAAGTATCACTTTTCTGAAACAGAGTGAAAGTATCACTTTTCCCGAAACGGGGAGAAAGTATCACTTTTTTCCGAAACAGGGCGAAAGTATCACTTTTTCGGAAACGGGGTGAAAGTATCACCTTTTCTTAAACGGGACGAAAATAATCGCAGACAAACCCCATCTTAAGATTCTTCTTCGGTCGGCCCTCCCACCGTGGAAACGGTCGTACTAGTGTTACATGTGTCCTAACGACATAAACCGACACATTGAGCACATGCACTACCATCACCAGAACCACCCATCACCACTACCTTTTCCACCACCAATATTATCATGTTTTTGTTATTCTTGTAAGCGATCATGTAATCAGTATTTTGATTTGAATGTTTTGAAATATGTTGATTGACCAAAAAAAAAGTATTATCATTACGGACTCCATGCACTACCACTCACAAAGACTACCCCAACCATTTGTAATGATTATTAATAAATTTTATTATTTATTTAATTAATATGTATTATTAATAAGACATTTATAATGAGAGATATGAAAACGTTGTGTCGTTCAAGGCTTTTATTGAAAAACTTAGAAAAGTATAGGTTACATGTTTATTATTTGAAGTTAATGATACAATAATGATGTAAACAACCACAACCATTGATTTATTTTTTTCCTAAACATATCTCAACCGCTCTTTATCTTTATTAACTTGTCAAAAAATGCAAAATTTAGATTAATACGTTAAAAAAAAAACAGTTTTTTTTTGGTATGGTAATTTTTTCAATTATAACGACTATTTATTTTGGTTTGGTATCTAACTTTCAGAATGAGCTTTGTTACTTTATAGTCCTCAATTGTTCATCTTTTTTCCTGACCCAACCCGACAAAAATCTGGCCTATAATATTTATTATGAATTTAAAAAAAATAAAAAAAACAAATTTAAAAAGTCATATCAAATAAAAAAAATAAACCAAGGGTAATTATGTAATTTATCTACCTTAGGACACCTTTCTCATCCCACTATCACTACTTCTACCACCACCACCACCATTAACGTCATCACTCCACCATTCTCACCAACACCCACCGTTGATCCACCACCCCTGCCCACCATCACAACCACCATTAGTGTCAACTGATTTAGTATAAAATAAATTTATTATATACTTTATTAATGAAAGTATATTTATTTGATTAATTAAACAAACATTTATTATGAAATATTAATAGAACATTTATTATTGAAAGTTAATTAAATTGATCATCCTACGGCCGTATATTTAGCTCTCCCAAGAATGAATCCTAGCCACTCTTTAACTTGCCTAAGTTGTCCAAACTATGTTTTATAAGGGAGAAACTAGAGGTTTATATAAAGAATGTTTAACTTTTATTTACTGCATCATCCTCACATCAACGGGTTGGAGATGAATTTTTTATAAATATTATTGTGTTATCTTATGTGGATTAAGACTTTTGCATCACACACATTTCATTCGAAAAGATCTTAAAAATCTTAATTTTCGTGCTTGTAAATAAATAAACTATTTTTACTATTCCTTTTCTTGTTGGAATATTTTCAACTGCGCTATCAAAGGGGGTTCTTGTTGGAAAATTTTGGTGGTACGTAACTGTTTCGATAGTTGCAAGCATCTCCAGAATCTTCTTTTCCAACAGACGTCATTGATGTATGATGATGAAGAGACTCGTCGTTTCGTGAAACCTGTTGGTGAAAAGATGTTTATTCCCAACAGATGCGAAAACCTCTATAAATAGCATCTCCCAAAACACTTTTCAATATATATCTTGGAAAAAAACCTTTCTCTGTTTTCTCTCTTTTCTAAAGCATCATCAGAACTTTTGCTTACATGTGTTCTTGATTGAATCAAGGGGTACAAACCTTGAATTCAATTGCTGTTGTAGGGCTTTTATTGTATCCTGAATGCATTATTTCACATACCTGTTGTAATCGCCAATTTGTTGGGAGGGTAGAAATAATTGTCTAAAAAAAATCTTATGAGCCTTGAAAGTTTTTGAGTACAACAATATTTTCCTGTGTTATTTCATCTTGTGTTGCAACCCAATTTTCCAACATTTCTTTCTTCTTTGATCCGTGAAAAATGTGGTGCTGACAATTTTATATTCAACTCACTAATGTTATCATTTATAATAACTTAACCGCCATATTCCAGTGATATCTCTTTTTTCTTTCTTTTTTCCTTTTTGTATGTGTGTGGATGTTCTAAGTTGTTCTCGCGCTAATACTATTAGCGCTAATACTATTAGTTGCCGTGAGTGCATGTTGTTAATCGTCTCTTTTTTTTTTTTTTTTTTTGGGATGATAGCTAGCCATATGGGCAATTTACTAGGTATTAATACCGTACATCCAAACAAATTAATGCTAGGTATTAATTCTCCTTGCATTTTTAGGGGCGACTCAATTGTAATTATGGGCGACACTAAAAGACAAAAAAAAGATCACCCAAACGTAAAACTGAGCTACCCATTATCCGCAATTTTTCAAAATGACAACTATGCCCTTACATAATCGGTAGCCAAAACCACAATCGGTAGGTTACAAACAATCGGTAGTTTAAAATGAATCATTAGCTACCGATTAATGTATGGATATTTCGGTTAATGTTCCCTTTTATAATCGGTAATTAATTGGACCTGTAAAACTTCCGATTATAGGTTGCCCCAAAATGAGTTTTTTTCTAAAATCCATTTTCTCCAAAATTTTGAAATCTTCCATAAGCGGTAGGATATTTGGCTACCGATTATAAGTAGCCCCACATCGGACATTTGCCAAATTCCACTTGGATATGGGTGCAGAGCCACCCCTAACCATTTGGTTCGTGTTTGAGACGTAGCCATAATCGGAAGTTTAACTGGTTACATTACCTTCCGATTATAATAATCAGAAGTTTAACTGGTTACATTACCTTCCGATTATAGGTTGCCCCAAAATGAGTTTTTTTCTAAAATCCATTTTCTCCAAAATTTTGAAATCTTCCATATTCGCTAGGATATTTGGCTACCGATAATAAGTAGCCCCACATCGGACTTTGCCAAATTTCCACTTGGATCTGGGTGCAGAGCCACCCCTAACCATTTGGTTCATGTTTGAGACGTAGCCATAATCGGAAGTTTAACTGGTTACATTACCTTCCGATTATAGGTTGCCCCAAAATGAATTTTTTTCTAAAATCCTTTTTAATCGGTAGGCAAAGGTGTTACAAAGCTTCCGATTAAGTTTTAACAATCGGGCACAAAATACCTCCCGATTATGAAGGGGCATATAAGTATTTTCAACCTATTTTGTCTTTTTGTGTCGCCCCTAATTATGTTGGGGTCGCCCCTAAAAGTGCTAGGTTAATTCTCACCGTCCAAAACAAATTATAGGAATTGGTGTGAAATTAAGTATGAAATCTAAAGGCACGGGTATGTTCACAAATAGTATTCTTTCAAGTTCGAAAAAGAAAAAGCTTCATAAATCTAAAGCTCCTAACAAAGTATCTGCGGATAAACTCGTGGAGTTTGGCTTTTCATGGGGATTGGATTTTCCACCTCTAAAGACTAATCGTGAAGAAATGTTTAGTAATCTCCCCAATAAAAAATATGATAATTTAATCATGGAAGATGTTGACAAGTGCATACGACTTGTGTGCATTTTAATATATTCTTTTTTATCAATCAAAACAAAAAAAGAATCTTATTATTGGAGCTATGAAAGTCAATGGTCTTTTGGGGCTATTTAGGGTCATTAAATAGTAAATGAGGTTACCCCTAATCACATCATATTCCTAATGTCTATTAAACCCCTATCCGAATTTTACTATTTATAAAAAAAATCTTTAATCTTCCCCTTCTCCTTCTCATTTACAATCATGATGAAGATGATGATCATAATTTCATCATGATGAAGATCATAAAAAACTTAAAAACTAAATCTATTATCTTCTCCCCATCCTTCTCTTCTCATTCATAAATTGTGAAGAGATGATGAGCATAATTTCATCATGATGAAGATGATGATCATCAAGAAAACCCAAAACTATTTTCTTCTCCTTCTCCTTCTCATTCAAAAATCATGATAAAGACGACGATCATCATAGAAAGAAAAAACTAAGAAAATCCGGCCACCATTTATTTGCGTTTTAAATGGTTAAAAAAATCCAATTCGACGAATTTCAGGTAAAAAAAAAAACAGTTTCTCAAAGTATTTACGGCTGGGAGTTCTTAGATTCACAACCGTGAATCAAGATTACGGCTGGGATAGTTTGTCAACCCAACCGAGAGTCCATGTTTCGGCTTGGTTTTCTAACCAAAAGTTTTTTCGATATTTTTTTTTGGTTCCCAAAACTAATTACGGCTGGGAAACATCAAATCCCAGCCGCAACGAACACTTATTCGGCTGAGATAATTTTTTGACCCAACCATAGAACGCAAAAACGGTTGGGAAATGATGGTGTTCCAAGCCGTATTTTTATTTACGGCGGGGAAATAAATAACTCCTAGCCGAAATCATTTTTCTGATAATTTTTGTTTTTAGAACCAGTTGAGGCTGGATTTTCCCAGACGTAACAGAAGTTTTGGATATGTTTTCCTAATAAAATAAGCCACAATTTGGGTTTTCCAAAAGAATCGGTTCGGAAACCAAAAAAAATAGAAAACTAATTTCGGTTGGAAAACATAGCCGAAACATGTACTTTCGGCTGGGAATCTAAGAACTCCCAGCCGTAAACATCTTCAGAAGCTTCTGTTTTTTTAATCCGAAATTCATATAATCATATTTTTTAACCATCTAAAAGCAAAAATAAATGGTGGGTTTTCTTAGTTTTCGTCATTTTTAAGCAATGGAAAAAATGAAAAAGAAGATGAGAAGAAAATAGTAGATTTTGGTTTTTTTGATGATCATCATCTTCATCATGATGCGATGAAGAATCACGATGTGATGGAGAAAAAAAAGAAGAACAAGAAAGAAAGAAAAATTATAAATTTAAGTTTTTTAATGATTTCATAATGAGAAAATTATGATCATCATTTTCATTATGATAAAATCATGATGAAATGAAGAAGAAGAAGAAGGAGAAGAGATTAATTTATTTTATTTTATTTTTTTATAATAGTTAGATTATGTTTATTGAAAAGAGCATATTTGATTTTTACTATTGGTTGGGTTTCCCCCTATCTATATTAGGATGTTAAAACACAAAATAGCCCCCAAAATTCATGGACTTTAGAGCCTCAATAATAGGATTCAAAAAAAAAAAAAAAAAATGTACATCCAACCGGATACTACTAATCATATCTGTTATTCGATTAAGATTGCTGTATGAGTTTAGTGAACTCATCCACTCAATCGTATGGGTAAAGCTTATTTTACAAATTAATGGTTTTGCTAATAAAAAAAAAATAAATGACATTTTTACGAAAAAAAAATCTTTCTTTTTTTGCGTCAATAATTCACAGCGAACAACGATCTTGATACTTGATTTAGTTCGTACCTAAATCAAAAATTAATAGTCTTCTGTTTTCTAGCAAAATCCAACAACACTGAGTACTGTTATATTACGCACCGTGCCATTACTTGATATGGTAATCATAGATTCACAAGGACGAAATTGGTTCGCTTGTGGTGTACATCTACTGATACAAAGTCACAGCAAAAAGGGTAATGTTGGAAATTGAAGTCGAATTTAATAAAGTAAAGAGGTTGAAGGCCGGGGTATCCGAGGCGGGCTCCACGTGGGGAAGGACTGACATGTCATAAAGCAAAAATAAAAAGAGTCAGTATTTTAACGAATGGACGAGACAAGGGGACGAAAAGAGCACGAGAGGAAGTAGAATTAGAAGTGGAGATAGAGATGGCGCACAGTTCATGGCCCATAGGGAGTGACATCGATAGTTGAGCTCGGTTATACAAAAGATGGCGAACGAAAAAAGAAACGGACGAAAATCTGATGCTTTTTTGGATCTAAATCTCGTTTTAATGATTAATTAATTTGATTAAGAGATACTTAATCTTATTTGTAACTTGTTGAAAGTATCTTATCATGTTCCTTCAAAACTTTAATAGTTTCTTTAATCGATAGATTATGGCACTTTTTGTGCACAAGAACAAAGATATGGAGATTGTTCAACAATTTTGAATTGATAGGCCTGGTTTTTGTGGTTCGGCCATAGAAAGAAAAAAAAATGACTTTTGCGTAAGAAACAAACCCGAAATATTACTGTCTTTTTAAAATTTTATGGGTAAAATATATATTATCAGGGAAGAGAAGCAAGAACACCTAGTACAAACAGACCAATAAAAAATAAAAAGACCAGAAACACACACGAAACAATCACAGACAACAAGCTATAACATTGCATGTATGAGATATCATAACCTATAGTATACTTGATTTTTTTGAATCAACTTAGCTAGGGTTAAAGATTATCATTGGAGTCATGATTGTTCCTCTCTTTCTATAGTGTCCAAACAAGGCAACTAGTAAAATTTTAATCACCAGTGATTTTCAAGATTTATTTTTAGAAACGAGTCAAGTATGAAAAGCAGTTGAGATCGCATGCAGAATTACCTGAAGGAGGTTGAATTCGACTCGAAAAAAGTTCCACACTTTACTGAAAACAGAGCAATGCAACATCATGCAAATGGCTAGCAGTCTCTCCATCGTTGACACAAAGATAACAATGATTGACCCAAGCTTTCTATCCTCTTTTGCATGGCTAATCTTGAGGAAGTATGTTATCCTTCGAGTCTGACCAAAGACCTTAGGGGGGACAATTCGACCACAATCTTTTGGGATGCAAACAACATTGCTCGATTTCATGAATATTAGTTTTCCTGACCAATTATAGTGTTTTTTAACCGAGAAGATCCATTCCTAATGCAAATTTTTTCGAACTCGAATGTCGTTGGCATTGTTTGGTTTTAGGTTGTTGGTATTTAAAAGATGCCAAGTGGCAACTAAGTCAGATATAACGTTGTCGTCAACTCGACGGGTAATGCCCAAGTTCCAATACTGGGAGGTGTGGTCAAACACTTGAGTCATAGTTGAAGATTTAGTTTAAGATGCTTAAAAAGTTATTGTAAAAAACTGAGCTGAAGAAGCTCAACTTACCCAATTATCCTTCCAAAACTTATGTGGCTGTCAACCCCTAGTTGAATCTTTCAATTTGAGTTAAACTAAATAGAGAAGTTGTGAATACCTCTCAAAGTAATGAAACATATATCTGCTTAAGAGGGTTAAAATTCCAACCCAGAAGATCTAGACCATACTTCTCTTCAAAGAGAATTTCAACTGTCACTAAACTTCAAATGACATTTCATGATCAATGCCATATTCATCAAATGTGAATTCTTAATGCAAAGCCCACCATACTTCTAAGGTTTCTCTAACTGATCCTAAGCAACTAATTGATACTTTTTACTATCTCCGTCGTCCTACGGAAAATTGTGCATAAGTCGGTCCATCTTTTTTATGACGTACATAGGAGCCAAAAAGATTAAAAGAAACACACGGGAAGAGCAGATAGACTAGAGGTGTGCAAAGTTGATTTACCTCATTTTGGGATAAACTTGGACTTCTACGCAGACATACGAGCTTCAAATCTTTGTTTTATTTAATATTGGACATGTATGGCTCCCCTAGAGGCAAACCCAATTAAGTGGTAGGCAATTTCTAAGTTGTTGATAAGTGCGTAATTTACATGATTGTAGTCCCAAATTCATACTAAAATTTTCTGTAATTCTTGCATATTACTTGTTATTACTCTTGTTCTCTTTTATTTTTCTTATGAGTCATCCCAAGAAGAGTGAAAATGGCTACAAAAGAGCTTAGAAGTGAAGTACCCCATATATCCAAGTGTCTAAAGAAAAGAAACTTGGAAGAAATGCGATGAGAAAAAGCAAATAATGTTGAAACAACACAAAAAGGACCCAAGATCAAATTCAAATCATTCAAATCCTGAAGTTAAAGCTATGTCTTGAAGAAAATTGGAATACGAAGATAACGTTAAAAGATAGATGGTTCCGATATTGTATAAGGAAGTTATGAAAAAAGCGGTGGAAGAAAAATAATTTCCTAGAATCGATGGATATGGGATGTTCACGTAAACCAATACAGAAAAAATTTGTTTTTGAGATTTTAATAACGATGCTTATGAAGGATTACATTTACCGATTGTATGTGATATTCTAGAATCGATAGTTGTAGAAGTTTATATCAACCAATTGTAACTCGACAAGGGACACTTATAATACATTTTTTCCTTCTAAATCATTGATACCTATTAATGATAGATTAGACACAAAATTAACATTGGATTATCACTAAATCTATCTTTGGATCTCGAGTCACTAGATCTGAAATAGTCAATCTAAAAAAAAAACTGAGTGGCCTTAAATCATAGGAAAGGTACAATGAAATAAACAAGTTTGATATATTAAGGATAACTATATCGTTATTCAATCAAATCAACAAACTTGAGTGGCCTTATATGAGGTAAACTTTGTTGTTCAGTTTGTTCCTCAGATTGGTGGAAAGGTTCCGGTTGGTGACTTTTATCCATTAGTGAATTTGGATGGTATCGATGTTGGTGATGGTATGGGTCCTCTCTAATTGAAATTTATCAAACCTATCGTGTTTTCCTTGCGCGTGCTAATCCCTTAGCTAATATAGTATACATAAGTGGGGAACGATATTGATATAACAATATTTTATGTTAGAGCACTGCTCGGTCGTACTCACAAGTGTTTTTATATCAAGCTTGTTGTCAAAATTTAGTTGTCAAAACTATATCTTTATTTCTAGTCTACAATTAGTTAAGTCTTGGTCTAGGATAGAGGTAGTTGAGAAATGAATCAGTCATCATTTTTGTTCTACCGTTTGAAGGCAAAGATAAACCGAATCTTTTGGAGAACTTCATAAACAAAAGGTAAGTGAAGACTGAACCACATATTTCTCAAGTTATTTTCACCTTTCTATCCTTGAGACGATTGTCACATAACTAATTAGACTAGCTTGCATAAACAAGAATATCGAGTCAAGAACTAATTATTTAGTTTACGAATTTTTCAAAATATAATGACTAAGCTTAATGAAAATTTTTTCATACTTGATCAACATTGGTGGAGAACAATTTATTATGCGGAACCAAATCTTGATTCAACTTTATCATTCGAAAATAACCTGGAATGGTGATATGAGTCATTGATGTTATTCAGGAATGTTTCGAATTGATTTAGAAAAATATAGAACTATTATATTCGGAATACAAGACACTGTTATCAGTCTTACAAACTAAGAAAATTGTTATATGTCTGAAGCCATATTACATGTACTCGTACATGTAGCAGAGTAGCTATAAATCAACTTTCAAATTTGTGTGATACGCATATTCGTATGCATATTCCTATGCAAACCATTTTGGAACTGTGGTAAGGGAACCGGGTTAAAGTACCCAAACCAATATGCGAACCAATATAGTCCTATATTTTAGAACTAGTTTAATACCCAAACTGGTATGCAAACTGAAAAGGTTCTGTGATTTTCGGAAGCGGTGAAGGTCTTAAGTTTGCAAACCGGTACGTGAACTGAAAAATCTCTGTCAACTACGGAACTTAGTGTTACACCTAAGTTTGCGAACTGGTACATGAACTAAAAAAGTTCTGTCAACTACGGAAATCGGTTTTGCTTATAAGTTTGCAAACCAGTCCGCATACCTTGACTCAGCCGATTCACGAACTACTCAAGTATTTGTACTTTGTGCATTTACCAACTATGTCGATTATGATTCAATTGTGATTAAATTATTTCTCTGAGATGATTTGTATTTGATCAATTATCCAATTAACACTAGACTTATTTAAACACATGATTGTGACTCAAGATCAATGTCTTTGTGTTCATGAAAATGAGCGTTAAGCTTTTAAGTTCAAACCGGCTAGTTTCGGCTAACCATGTTGGACATAGTCTTTGTACACGGTTCGGTTACGGTTTACCTAACCAGAGTGTATATCTTGTTTATGTGAATAAGATTTAAATCTTTCATCTAACAATGGATATTGTTTGCTTGTTCCCAAAGCTATCTTAGCTTAAATATAAAGCAACCTATGCTTTGAAGTCTATATAAGGGGAACTCTTGGCAACTGGGATCTTTGAATCCTGACACTACTTTTTAGTGTGTCCTAGTTGTATCTAGAGTCTTCCTTTCTAGAAACCCTTTTAGGGTTTAGCGACTATCAAAGACTTCATTGGGATTCGTAAATCCAGTTCCAGTTATCTTTTATCTTGATAACTTGTGTATCCTGATCTTGTTTGATTGTTGATTTATCACTTGAACAAGATAGATAGAAATCACAAAGTTCTCTTCGTATCAACTTTGTGATTCCACAAGTTTTATACTTGTGAGGTGAATAATAATCTAGGCTGCACTTCGGGTTGCATAAGTACGGACTTTGAGTATATCCAGACTTTTATCAAGTTGTTATCGATTTTCATCACCTGGATCTTACGTTTGATCTGATCATCTGTTTCGATCGTAAATCGGGAAATCAATTATAGACGCTTAATCTGTGGGAGGAAGATTTGGTTTAAAGTGTTCAATTAAGTTGAAGAAACTCTTAGTTGGTGTGACGTCATCTAAGAGAATCAATTGCGCGGAATCATGTTGGGATTCAAGAGGCGTAAAGAGCGCGACTGTACCTAAATCAGTGGGAGATTGAGTTCGGGATCAACTATATTAATTCCAGACAGAAGTTAATTGGTAGTAGGCTAGTGTTTGTAGCGGCTTAATACGGTTTGATATTCAATCTGGACTAGGTCGCGGGGTTTTTCTGAATTTGCAGTTTCCTCGTAAAAAAATTCATGTTTTGTGTTATTTATTTTTCCATATTATATTGTTTATCTTTATAATTGAAATATCACAGGTTGTACGTTGATCAATCACAATAGATGGGTCCGACCTTGTTTGTTGGATAAGACTTGATTGATCCTTGGATATTGGTCTTTGGTACTGTCCAAGAACTCTCTTTGTAATTAGGTTCACAAATCCAATTCTGTAAACGGTCTAATCATAAGAGAGATAGAGATATAACTCTAGACACTTTCCTTCATTGAGTTTTTACTCACGGAGTTGTGTTGAGTTCGTCCATACATATTGCCTATGAAAAAGTTGGTGGTGTATTTTGGTACTCCTAGTGTTTTTATTTTAGGCTTATTTATAATGTTAAATTTTGCTTCTCTTATTTTCTCCTAAAATGGAAAAAAGATTGAGTGGTATATTTATTATTATCTAAACTTATTACTACTTTTTTTCCTTCTTCGACCTTTCTTTTTATAATTGTTTTACTGCTTTATTTTGTCTCTTTGACCGATATTTGGAGAAGAATCTCTATTCCATTATGACATCCAGTTCTATAAGTTTTTCTCCAATGTTAAGGTTCAGTACCTTCATTCTAGAGATGGTACTTGACCTGAGAAAGTGTACCCATGTCGCCCGAGAAACAAGGTTTAGTGGGTGCAAATGTTAGCTCTAGTGAAGTTATAACATTCCTTCTTGAAAACGCGGGGGTGCTACACTACACCCAAATTTTTCATTCGGAAATATGTATGGACTAAACCTTAATAATATTCTGAGAATAAAAACACAATCAAAGAATAATACTAAAGAATTTGTCTCTTTCTCTTTTAACAATCACAAACTTAAACAAATATATAAATTGAATCCGTAAGTCTGATTATATGAAGAGAATCTTGGACAACACCAAAGACCAATATCCAAGATCAATCAAAGTCATATCCAACAAAAAAGGTCGGATTTATTAACGATGATTGATTAATGCACAACTTGTGATATTTAAATTATAAAGATAAACAATATAATGCGAAAAAGAAATAACATGAAGACCATAAATTTTGTTAACGAGGAAACCGTAAATGCAGAAAAACCCCGGGACCTAGTCCAGAATAAACACACACTGATTATAAGTTGTTACACCAAATTCCTACTACCTATTAGGACTTGATGTAATACCTTCTTCAGCTGTATTCAAGCACTTTTAAAACTCCTAGAAGAACACCGATTCTCTTTAGGAATTCTTCTCGTAAAACTTCTAGAAAAACACAAATTCTCTATAGAAGTTATTCTCGAAAATCCTCTGGAAGAACAAGGTTCTCTTCAGAAGATCTCTAAAAAATCTTCTAGCAAAATGTTAGTTCTCTTTAGAAGATGCAATAACACGTTGATACTTTTAGAATCTTTTGTTTTCACAAAATACCGGTTTGATTTCTCTTTAGATGTGGATCAAGGTTTTGGAAATCTTATGTTTTTTTTGAGAAAAAAAAATTTCTAGGTAAAAGTAATATCAAAACAAACTTGTAGATTAGGGTTTATTATACTCTTCAAAAATAGAAGAGAAACCTAATTATTCTACAACAAAAACAACTAGAATAAACCTAGAGATATCTTATTCAAAACTTCTTAAGGATTTTTATGAGATACCTTAATCGAAGTTTTCTTTCTAGTTCTGATTTCGACCAACTAGTTTCGATATATGATCGAGATCAAAACCTAGGTTTTATGATCAACAACTCTTGAATGGTCTTATATCAGAAAAAAAAGACCTTAGAAGAGACAAGAGGTGAAAAACCTAAATTACAAGTTGTGTAACTATCACGAAGATTATTACTAACTCGGTTTTGCGATCCCAAAGCAAAGACTTTTATGTCACTCTTGTTCATGAAGAACAAAAGACATGGAAAACAACCTTATGAACCTTACACCAATTTTCCAAGGGATGAAAAATATGGTATTCACGAACCCTTTATTTATAGTGAACAAGGTAGCTTGAAAGCTAAGCAAAGTTATTTTCCTTTTTCAAGACTCTCCTAATTTTGGGAGTCTTTCCTAAGTTATAAGCCTTGCCAAAATAATTAAATAATTAATTAATTTAGCAAATATTGTATTTATGTGAATAAATCACAATTTATCTTAGGATTAAATTAAAAGATATCACAAACACTTTAATATGGTAATTAAATATGTTTGGAGTAATAGCTATCTTGCCTAGATAAGGAAACATCAAAAACATGACTAAAAAAGGCCTCTAGTCACGTAATTGGGCTCAAGTCCGTGAACCATTACAAACAGTTCGTGGATTGTTTCCAACTAATGAACTGCAACAGTTTCAACAATGCTTATAACTATTGCTTTAATAAATCACTCATAACTTCATTGTTATAACTCGGATTGAGTGATCCTTGGATCGTTGCATTCGTAAGCTCATTCACCATAACATGAGAACCTTTCCATGGATATAAATGTTATTGTCACAAAAGTCGTGGATCAAATAACCTCAAGTATATATACATAAATGTACTTTTACCGTCATTGAAATTGTTCCGTAGAGTAAGAATTTGTTTCGATAGATCATAAAGGTAGAATTGAACAAGAATCCAAATGAAATCAATCACCACATACCTTTGTTTATGAAGTCCTTGTTGATGTTGAAAAAAGCATGGGTCTAACAACCTCACCCAAAATTTCGTTTAACAATATGTATGGAAAAACTCCAATATAATTCCAAAAGAATCAACTAGACAGTCAGACTCAATCAATGGAAATATATCTAAGAGTTATATCTCAATTTCTAAATTCAATCTTCAATCAAACAAATAGGAATTTGTGAGCCCGATTGAATGTAATAAATAACTTGGATGGTATTAAAAACCAATATCCAAGTGTCTATCAATATAATCAACAACCCAAAGGTCGAATTCACAAACTGTTTGAACTTACGCATAACCTGTGATATCTCAATTATATAAACAAATATAATGTGAAAAAGAAATAACACAGACAACAGAAATTTTGTTAACGAGGAAACCACAAATGCAGAAAAACCCCGGGACCTAGTCCATACTTGAACACCATACCGTATTAAGCCGCTACAGACATTAGCCTACTCCAAGTTAATTTCAGACTGGAATGTAGTTGATCCCTAACCAATCTCACACTGATCAAGGTACAGTCGCGTTCCTTACGCCTCGGAATCCCAGCAGGACTCTGTGCACTTAATTACCTTAGATAATATCACATACAACTAAGATTTGATATGACCCAAAGTCGAAGACTTGATAAACCAATCTGTCTCACGCAGAAAAGTCTATTGAATAGATAAATCTGTCTCCCACAGAAATACCTAGAAGTTTTGTTCCGTCTTTTGATAAATCAAGGTGAACATGAAACAATTGATATACTGGACTTATATTCCCAAGGAAAAGCCTAGTAATATCAATCACCTCACAATAATCTTAATCATATGGTAGCGAAGAAATATATTGTGGAATCAAAAACGATGAGATGAAGATGTTTTTGACTACTTTTTATCTTTCCTATCGGGGATTAAATCTCGAGCAAATCTTAAGGAAGATAATACTCAATCACGATAGAAAACAGCAAGATCAGGACACACAACTACAAGGAAATAGTTGGGCCCGGCTTCATAATCCCAATGAAGTCTTCAAGTCGTTAACCTACAGGGTTTTGAAAAAAACCTAAGGTTAAAGGAGAATCGACTCTAGTCGCAACTAGTATCACACATGAGGTGTGGGGATTAGGTTTTCCAGTTGCTAGAGTTCTCCTTTATATAGTCTTCAAATCAGGTTTTGCAATAAATGTTACCTTGGTAACAAAGCATTCAATATTTACCATTATATGAAAACCTGATTAGACTCAAGCTAATATCTTTCGACCATTAGATCGAACTTAGCTTGTTACACACAAATAAAAAATGACTTCATTTAGATATGAGTAACCATACCTAAACGTGTACACCTTGTTGGCTCAGCAATATTTAACCGAAGTTATCCATATGAACACTTTCATATCAACCTTATTTATCTTAACCATAACTAGTTCAAATGACTCAAATGAAACTAGTTCTAGAGTTGTTCAATTGTTTATATTCTCATAGAAGTGTACAAGACATAATTGAAGCAAATCGATTTTGATTCACTCGAATCAATTCATGAACATTATAGCCACGGTTTGGAAAATATTTCCTTCCTTAATATATAAATGTATTAGTTCATGAACAAACTGATTTTAGAACATAACCTACTCAAGTATGCAAATGGGTACGCATACCTAAGTGGCCGGACTAAGTTTGGGTTCGCCAGTATGTGAACGGGTACGCATACCTTCCAAACTCAGTTAAATCCCGAAACTTAAAACTCACGCCATTACGCATACTAAGTTTCCGGATTTCCATAAACCAATCAGTACTCATACGGGTATGCATACCATGGTTCTCGGACTTGGAATATCTTGCAACAGTTAGCATACAAGTAAGCATACTGTGATATATCCAATCATGGTTAATAGTTCTAAACTCCCATTCAATTATTGAAACATTCTATAAAGAAGACAATACCTGTCTCACACAAACTATTAGCTTTAAAGCAATTTTCAAGTGATTGAATGATCAATACGAAATATTCCGAGTCTACATCAAATGTCTATCTCACACAAATCATGTAAGATGTTACCAGGCAATTTTCACATGATTATCTTTTGACTTTCGTCAATAATATAAGATGAACTTTGTTAAAGAAAAAGTTTACCAACACATATTTATCGAAATATGTAGGCGAGTTAAACTCAGCTCGAAATATCAAATGTATATAATCGAAGTCTATATAGCTATACGACTTTTGTATCAAATAGGAGATAGAGTAGATAGACTTTTGAGTGATATATGAGTTCAAGTCTCCGCATACCTTTTGTTGATGAAGTTACACAAGCTCCACATAGTAGTTCTCCGTCTTTAATCGATGAACGATGTGAAGTCTAATGCTCAACTACACTTTCTATCATAATCCGAGACTTAGCTATAAGTAGACTAGAAATCAAGACTTATAGTTTTGGAAACTAAACTTGAAAACAAGCTTGAGATAGCAATGCTTGCGAGTTCGACCAAGCAGTGCTCAAATAGATGTCTTCTTGTAGTCTCCAGTCTTCATCCTTCTAGGATAGCTTCGATTTTACTTCTTAGACCTAATCTAGTATAAAACTAACTTTAGTATACTAAATCAAGAATGAGTTTTGGCAACTAAATTTGACAACTAACTTGACATACCAACGCTAGTGGGTTCAACCGAGAAACTTTCTAACACTTCTAAACATACCGTGTTTCATATGTAGTAAGACCAAAGGGCCTCGTATAGGCAGTGGAAAGATCCAAATTCATGTCTAGGAATATTCTATAATGTATCTAATTTAATTGTAATACCCTCATGAGGAACACCCGGTCATTGATGGAGCATACATTATTGGATTTAACTGCAATCCCATAATAAATGGATTTCCAAAAAGTCATTTTAGTTCAACGTGATAACTAACTATTATTCCAGAATTTCTTCAATAAGTTGCTAGATTTATTGTCGAAAACCCGAGAATTACCTTGAGAGGAGATCCGATAGTAGTTTGAGCCATCACCCCTCTTTTATTTGGATAAGAGTTTTGCAAAGTAGGTTCCCTACTCTCTCTGTGGGGATAATTTCAAAAAAATGCTCGGTAAGTCTAGCTTCTTCGATTATAACATTGCATGAGAAGTTGGTAGTGCATATTCAAGCATATATTTATAAAGAACTTACTGTTAGATCAATGCTCGGTTGAACCCACAAGTTTGCTATATCAATCTTGTTATCAATGCTAGATAATCAAAATTATATCTTGATTTCTAGTATACTAAATCAAGTCTCGGACTATATTATACAACACCCTTCGAAGATTGAAGATTGACGAAGACATTTAGGGAACTTCTGTATCAGGTATGTGAAGACTGAATCATTATATTTTACTCGCTATCTTATATTATATCTTTTTGATACGATGTCATATGACTTATAGTAGATTTACAAAGAAGAAATTTTGAGTCAAGCTTGTCTTGTTGAAAATCTCGATAAATGATTCTAAACAAAGTTGTTCAATGATCCTTAACAACATTATTTCCAAACAATTTATTGTGTGAATTAATTTGTGAATCAATAGAAAATTTCCCATGCAAATGATTTTGTCACGTAGGAATGTTTCAAACATCATAAGAGAGAAATATTGAACTATCTGGTACCTATGCTCAGGGTAGGTTGGCGAACCAGTTCACAAACCATGGATATTTGAGTTTTAGTAATAAAGGAGGGTAGGCGAACCAATTTGCCAACCACAAGTTCATATGGGGATAGTTCAAGAACCTGGTTCACAAACCGTTGGGAACTGAATTTTGAAAGTTGGCATTATAGGTTAGTAGTTAACGAACCCGGTTCATGAACCTTTATCATGAGGTCGGTAGTCTTCTGGGGTTGGCGAACCCGGTTCATGAACCGTCGCACCCTAACTCGTGAACAAGCCTAACGGTTTACGAACCGTTGTACCAACCGTCCCAGTAAATTTTAGCAGATGTTCAAAGATTTATTTTTTTAAATATGTTTTCATTGCTAGAACTCTCTCAAACACTTCTAAGACTTCATTGATCACTCGAACACTTATGTGTGTGCATCACGATTAAATTCGTCGGTGTTTAAATGGAGAGAATTTTTGATGGGGGTGAAATCCGAAGGGGTCATGGGGGAAAAATGATATGTTAACACATGTCTTTGATATTAATTGATTTCCATGAATTATGTTTCCATAAATACCAATAAAAATTAAGAAAACAAATTATCTCTCCAAAAATACACTTTTTTTATATTTTTGGAAAAATAATTCATGAGAATCAATTAATATCAAAGACATGTGTCAACATATCATTTGTCCCCCATGCCCCCTTCAAAAAGCGCCCCCATCAAAAAGCGCCCCCTTCAAGAACCAAGTTCCTAATGAATATTCTTCTATTGTATTTTCAAAACCTAAAAGTGCTTGCTTGATTCTCAAGTTATATTAGCTTGGATTCGAAGCAATTCCTGGTCTTTGAAATCGATAAATAAAGATGCCTTTTCAACTGGGAAATTCAATCCCCAACACTTTGTGTCCTAGTTGATTCTATAGTCGTCCTCTATAGACCTATGTTTCCTCTGAAAAACATAATTAGGTCTACGACTAAAAGACTTCTGATAAGCACGTATGTGCTACATTTTATACCCATATTTATATTAACTAGCACTCGATATTTTACTAATAACACTATTTTAGTGCTTTTGTACAAAGTACTAGCAAATTCGATCTCCCGAAAAATAAACGGCTTAAATGAAAAGTTAATTGGCATTTGCGACAAAGATAACCTAGGTGGCCTGGTATCTCTATGTATTAGCAGCACTCACCCCACAAAAAGGAGACGATCCTAATTGATGGAATTACGTTGACTATCAAGTTAGTCATGACAACATCACCTAAGGAACAAAGGCACCAAGGATGTCAAAGAAATGCTAGTGGGAATGGATTCCACTAAGAGCTTCTCCAGTGGAATGTGTGTGAATAAAAAAGTCTTCATCCACATAGGATACACAACAATTTTTATAAAAACTAGTCTCAAACCCATTGATGTGAGGATGATGTGGCAAAAAAAGTTAGACATCCTCTAAGTCAACCTCTAGTTTTAGACATTCACTTAGAGGATGTCTTCCCATCTTACTCACATTTTTGTTAATAAAAATCATTAAAAACAAAAAAGTCAATAATTTTAACCAATCATATGCCTATAATTAAGTAAAAGAATGATACAACATTTTATGGGTTGGAGATAGAATTTATTTTCTCGTAATATTTAGGAATTTATATCTAGAGGATGTCTTAAAAGTGATGTCACATATGAAAGATCCACATTCACCATTGGAGAAGCTCTTAGGCTAAAAGAGATAGGTGAGACATGTGTTGACTTCCCCACCATGTCTTATTCTTAAATGGAAAGAGAGGGGAAGAAATTCTCTTTTGCTTTTCCCGAGTCATCAGCGGTATCAGTTCATACAGATAGGTGAAAGAAGGTTTTGGGATGGAGAGGAAACTTGGTGTTGTAGATGTTAATGAAGATGGGTTGAATTGATTGCAGTGGGTGTGAATGGTCCATACTGTGAGAATGAATTGGTAGTTTACGGTTTAAGGGTTGCTGTCATTGCTGAACTGGGAATGCACAACTTAGTCTTGGTTGAGACTTGTATCAACTGGCGTGTTAAGTACAGGCAATGGTGCGAGTCTTGATACTGTATAGATAAAATTGATGGTTCATCTGCAGCTTGGTAGCATGAAACAAGATGAAGCTCAGGCAGGAAGGGAATGGAGATATATGTTGGCTAGTTTTGGTGCATCGAAGCCATGATTGCTGTGGTGATTCTTGAGTTCTTACTGCAACTGCAATGGGAATTCGTAGATGGTCCAGCAGATTTGGTTTGAATATCAGCAACATCATTGAAGAAATGGAGACGTATACAAGTATATTATGGGTGATACATGAAATTATTGCGCATGTAATTGCAGTCAGGGGATAAATAAAGATGCCGAGATGGATAAGCAAGACAAAGAACTGGTGGTGTTCGATAATGAAGTAGAGGACATTCTGTGGGGCTGTGTCAGAAGAATATGGTTGAGTTGTTGTAGTGTTGTAAACGGCAAGCGGTAAGCAGCGAAGATGGTTAGATGGTGCATACGTGAATGGAGATGGACTAACTGAATTTGGGTCTGGAAGATTTATAATGGGTTGAGAGTTAAACAGTAGCTAAGGCTCTTGAGTGATTATGAAAGAACACATGCACAAGAAGAATGGTTGTTTTGGAGTTTTAGTCTTGGTTTGGCTCTGTTGGTGATATACAGAGAAGGAGGCGGATACAGAAGGCCTCCCCAGGTGTTATTGTGAGGGCTTGGAGCAGAAAATAAGGGAAATGAGAAGAGGCGATTCGATTGTAGTGTGACACACAGTCGATTGGTTTAATTTCATTTCTCTATTAATTTATTTTATGGGTTTTGAGAAACCCATGTATTGCTAAACTTTTTGTAGCTAGGGTTTTATGTTTGAAACCACTTTGGGTATTAGGCTAATTTGAAATGACTATATAGTATCAGACCATTATGATTTGAATTGATTAATCCTTGAATAATGTTTATTGATTGATCGAATCAATAAGTTGTTGCTTCACCGGTTTTTAAAAACCTATGTGCATAATTGATAGTCTTACAAATATATTTGTCTTATTATTTGATGATCCATGCTTCGTTAAAAACTCTGATGGGTTATGCTTAGAAAAGCCAGATAAATTTTTTGAACCTATTTTTAGTTTCGTATGATTTTCTCGCTGATGCAATTTGATGGTTCATGCTTGGATTTAGTCTTTTGATGTGCCATGCTTAGGGTATACCAGTGATATTTGCAACTCTAATACATATAATAGGTGATGTCGATAGAACGAACAATAAATAAGTATTCATGAATTATGTTTCATTTCAGCAATTGAATAGAAATAGTGGTGGATACCATAAATCCTGGTTACCGACTTTCCTAGTGCATTTATATTTTTCGTTTAGTTTATTTTTTTGTTATTATTCTTTCAAAATCCAAAAACATCTTTATTGGTTAGTCGATTAGGAATATTAGTTATTGGTATTTCCACCGATCCCTATGGGTTCGACTCGTACTTGCCTTTGCCTACTAGTTATACACCGTGCGGTTGCAGTTTATCACATATAGGGTATTTCCCATATCCTATCAACTTCACTTTGGGGATTCGTGAAGACAGGTCCGACTATATTTACCTTGATAGTTTGTGTATCCTGATATTGCTTTTCAGTTATCGGGGTCTTCGTAATCTCTTTCAGGCAAGATAGATAGTAATCGCAAAGTTCTTTTCGGCTTAGACTTTGTGATTCCTCAAGATAGATACCTGAAAACTGATCTTAATTGATATTTTGAAGATTACTCTTAATAGGTGGTTAATAATCTAGGCTACTCTTCGGGCGTCGTAAGTTCCAGATTTGTGAGGTTTTCTAGCTTTGTCTATTGCAAACAGACCTTGATCTTTGATATAAACGGAAATCAAATAGGCTTATCTGTTAGAGACATATTGGTATCAAAGTTTTCACTTCAGCTGAAGAAACTCTTAGGTCTAAAGGACGCCAGCTAAGGGAGTCAATTGTGTAGAGCCTTGAGAGGTTCAAGATACGTAAGGAGCGCGACTGTAACTGAATCACTTAGAGGGTGGATTCGGTCTCAACTACATTCCAGTCTGAAGTCTGATAGTTGGCTAGTGTCTGTAAGGGATTAATACAGTTTGATGTTCAAATATGGAGCCCGTTTTTTTTTTTTTTTTTTTGCTATTGTGGTTTCCTCGTTCACAAAACTTCTGGTGTCTTGTGTTTTTCATTTTTCGTATTATATTATTTATCTTTATAATTAGATTTACACAAGTTGTATGTATTCATAGTATATACAACCATCTAATTGTGACCGATTACGTGTAATGACCCGACCCTCCACCGATATTGTCCCCACTTAGCCACTGCAGTCATCCGTCAGTGTGGGTTTTTCAATGGGCACTGGTGCGGCAATCCAACAGTAATTTTTTGGAAGGTCACCCATCCCTGGATTGCTCCCGCCTGAGCACACTTAACTGTAGAGTTTTCTGTCAAATCTGAAGCTAATTGTGCTGAAAAGGCCTCGGTATAATGTAGACGTTCCTTGCCTCTTGTGAGGCCAGTATCTGACATAACATCCCAACATATACTCCCACCCGAGCACAAGTGACCCGTCCTAGTTGTATCTTAACTAACACCGATATTGTTCCCACTTACCTACTGCGGTTATCCAGCAGTGTAGGATTTTTACGACATCACTTCGTTATCCAACAATAGCTTCCCGAGAGGTCACCCATCCTGTGACTACTCTTGTCCGAGCACACTTAACTGAGAAGTTTTTCCCACTGCTCATTCAAGTGAACCTATCAGGCATCTGTGTTAGTAAAGGACAAACCATTACTCATATTTTATTCGGCTAACACTGCCTAATCGGAGTATTACATTATGAGACTCATTTCATGTAGGATTCGTATCTTGAAAGATAGATAACAAGTTTAATTACTTGACAGAATTCCGATTGAATTATTTGGATACGACTAGTTTGATCTTGGATATTGATTTTTTAGATCATTCAAGTATTCTTATTGACACTCAGGTTCACGAACTCTTGTCTATATACATACTGATTGAGAAGAGGTTAGAGATACAAACTCTATATACATGTTTTCAAGGATCATGCAGTTGGTTTACTTGCAAATGTATTAGGTTTTGTCCATACAAGTTGCCGAACGAAAAATTTAGTGTTGTACTTGGTACCCATGTGCTTTCACTTATACCTATCGATGATTAGAGCCACCCTAATTGGTCACCAGGGATGTTAAATATAAAACAAATAGTTTCAATTTCATTTGTGGAAAATAAACTTTGCAATCGACCAACATTCCAAGCTTTGATTGTGGCGGGAGAAAATTAAATAACTTATATATTTGATAGGGGCTAGCAAGCGGTTTTGGAGCTTTATGATACGCGGGATTTGGGATCCAAAATCTTATCAGACTATTTAGAAGATATATTTCCCGTTAACCAACAATATTTGCCTTACATGATTGGGATTTGGGAGAAAAATTATCATATATCATACGAAAAATGGGTCATATGACCACAACCCATAAAAGTATGGGAATATTGGACAAGCAAAATATGGGCTCGGTGAAAAAGACACAAAAAATATTAAGCATATATACCCTTTCCTTTAAACTTTATTCTTTATCTTATCCATTTATCTCTCTTATTTATTTTCTCTCTCCAATTTAAAATTAATCGCGATAAATGTATTAACTTCCGCAATATAGGTCGGATTTCGATGAAATTTATTTTTTTGGAAAGGGCTCGAAAATCTCTACAAGACAAGATCCATTGTTGATATGATATTCGGAAAAAAATAAAAAAAATAAATTGAACCAGGCCAAGGATACATTATGCACCCAGGTGTAACTCACCCAAAATCTATTTTCTATAAGAATATGCATTATGCACCCAGGCGCAACCTGGACAAAATATTTTTTTACAAGAATCAAAAAATATACATTATGCACTCAGGTGCACCTTACCAAAACCTATTTCCTATAGAAATATGCATTATACACCCAGGTGCAACATTGCCAAAACCTATGTCTTGCCAGAATATATCTTATGCACTCAGGTGCATTTTGTGTATTTCATAGATAAAATTTAGGTTTATCTTACTAATCACCTGCAACATATTATGCATAACTAAAATCACTAGTTCATGTTCTCGAAAAATAAATTCAGCACCATAATTATATATATTCACCATTAAAACATTAACCAAAATGAAAAATAAGAGGAACAACAAAAAATTCAAAAAAATATACTTTATGCACTCAGGTGCATCTGAGCCAAAAACCTATTTTTCTGCCAGGCTATACATCATGCACTCAGGTGCATCTTGTGTATTTTGTGATACATATCTGTTTAATCAGCTGCAATATCTATATATTCATCATAAAATAATCTTATTAGACATTTCCAACTATATAATCTCACTGAGAAATTGAAAATCGAACCTTAATCAAAAAAATTTCATGATTTAATTTAAAATATACCCAAAATCTAGTAAAAACAAATAGGGATTATTTTTTATGAATTTCATTCCCTAGATCGAAACCAATTTGAAAATAGAAAAACTCTAATTAGAGAATGGAGGGAGAGAGATCCGTAAGATTACTGGTTTTAATGATTATTCAATCAAGTATCCAAATACCTTGACCCTTGATATAACATCGAAAACCCCCAATCACCGGTTCCAGCTTGTTGTAAAACTCATTGAATGTGAACCCACCTTTTTTACATCCATGAATCAGTAGAAGAAACCGTGACAGTAACATTATTCTCCCAACTTGAAGAATTTCAGTGATATTAAACAACTAGTTACCTGTAGTCCGTTTGTATTGAGTCGTAGTTGTAATTTATTAACAAAGAAAAAAGAATCGATTTATATGGATTTTAAACAACAAATCAGTTTCAATTTAGGGATTTAGAAACTAAATAATGGTGAACCAAGGTATAGGGATATAGTTCTGCTGATGACGGTGGTGCTAGTCATGATGGTAGCTATATCAGTGAAGGTGGAGGTGTTGACAATGGAAGTCTTTTTGAGATTTCAATTTGAGTCTAAGAATAAGAATCGAAGAGGAGGAGAGACATATATGTAACTTGGAATCAAATGTTATTAGCTTTTCTGGGTAGTATGCCCATCAAGGATATTAAACCCATGAAATATGGAATCTTGGTTATTTGAGCGACAACTATATTTTGCATGTCTTGTACACCCAAGAATTAAAATCCAAGGACTAATAGACCAAAAAATTGTATATCATACCACTATATGTTCTAAACAGTGGATTCTTTAGTACGTGATCAAACATCTAGAAAATCAAACCTTCGGGTACTCAATTTTTGATTTAGATGGAAATTGTGGTTATCATATATATGTTAAAGTTTAAACCGTATTAGTATTATGGGAAACGAAGTTATGAAAATGAGTTAACAATAACGTGTTAGCTTTCTAATTGAGGCTATGGCATACCAATAATACGAAACGACCTTTTTTTTTTTTTTTTTTTTAAATATACCGATGCACTGAGGTTTTGTGTCCCTTTGAATAACACCGGAGGAGTACATTTCCTTCCAATGAGGGTGTCGCTGTAATGAGACCACTATCAAACCCTAGACAGGGTTGTTCCTATAATGAGACCAGTGCAATCAGCTCTCTGTTGATCACCTCTCTTATAGCTAAAAATTAAGCTAGTTACGTAAGCACACATTGTGCTTTTTTTTTTTCTTGACTAGATTTTGTGCCCGTGCTACGCCCGGGCATCTTTTTTTTCTTCATATTTTTGATTTGGTAAATCTCGGCTTCGCCTCGCCTCGCCTCGCCTCGCCCCGATTTGATTTAGTGTGGTTCGGATTCGCCTCGATCATAGAGGTTAGTTTTACAGTGTTGCGCATCGGGCGGGCCCGTAAACTATCCACTATCCTTTTTTTAGTTTTAGCCATATTTTTGGTTTGGTGTGATGTGGCTTCGCCTCGCCCCGTCGTGCATTTTTATTTGGTGGCGTGGCTTGGCTTCGCCTGGGGCCGCCCCGATGCATGTGTCGGATTTTTAATTTGGCGTGGCTAACGCATGCTTGGCTCGGTTTCGCCTCGTCTTGTCCCGATGCATGTGTCGGATTTTTGATTTGGTGTGGCTAACACATGCTTGGCTCGGATTCGCCTCGCCCCGTCCATGGATACTACAAACACTTTGCATCATACTTTTAGTGTCACAAAAGCATCTTCTACAGTTAAACTCAAAACAGAAGCCATATAAATTGAAATGAGTAGTATAAACTAAAAAGTGTACAGAGGTAAAAGTCTTGGGATACCATGGTAATGCTAGTTTGTCGATTTTGTTTTCCCAACTGAGATTATTGAAACACCAGCACTATCTATTTTTGTGCCCCTGTCATAATGGCCTAGTGGTAACAAAATAATGAGTGTCAATACGAAATTTTCTTAAAACATGTTCATGAAATACACCAAAAATATTTCATGTGCAACTTAATCCGTTAAAACACCTACGCATCGCAGGCAATATCCAGGAAAAAGAAAACATAAATTGTTTTGAACTAAACGATGCCAAATAGCCATATTTTGACGTTATCCAACATTTTAGCTGATCTGCATTAAAATTTAAACTTCAACTGTCGTGACAACCATAGAAACCAATAACAACAAATCAAAAATAACACAGAACCAAATTTAAATCTCTCATGTCATAATGTTAAGTACGGATGAACTTTTTCAGCTTACCTGACCATATACTCAACCAAAGAACCATGGAGACCATCCATATCAAATGCATCGTAGAGTCACATGTGTCACAATTGTAAATTTGTAACAACGTTATCTAACAGTTAAGACTTAGCTTATGCTGAAAGAACCCTGTGATGAAAAAAATTCATTGGTGGATTTCAAAAGTCATCTATAGACGTATTATTTACCAAATTATATAAGAGATATCCTTCTTCTAAGGTTCTGCAGAATCATGTAGAGCATCATCTATGTGAGATTGCATTCCATCTTTTACAGAACCCATTGCCATCTAAAGAAGTTGTTATTTGCCTGCAATAAAAGAGCAAGAATATAAGAATACACGAAACCCATTTATCCTAAATTCATGAAAAGGGAACTCAATCAAAGTGATCAATGGCCTTTGAAAAATGAACTCATACCAATTTAACTAAATGGCTGACGAATTGTATACATGTGTATAGATGATTATACACAAATGTATGCAGGTGGATGTATGCGTACGGTTATGCCTCACCATATTGGAACACCCTTCGTGATGGTTGTATGCAGATGTATATGGATTGGTCCACGCCACATTTTTCCCTTTGGTGATTGTCTGCCTCAATTGCTTGGCGAGTCTCATTGGTCCGCCCCACATTTTTCCCTAGCGATTATATTGCGTCGCCCCCTGCGGTTGGTGGTCAGTCCCAGCGATTAGCTTGAGATAGCACATCCAGAAATATAAGCATGTTATAAAAGTTGGAAAAAATTAGTTGTTGAATAGTTGCTCATTAAACTCGAAATGAGATAAAATTACAAATATTTATATATAACTCGATCATGAGGGGATTCGTTACACAATGAGTGATCACCAGAGAGCATACAAACTCAATCTAGTGGTCCAAAAAGCAAATCAACATTAATATAAATATTATAATTTCACAATTAGCATATGTCCATGTCTTATAAAAACATATTTCCCAATACTTTACATTTATGAGAACAAACACTATATAAATATTTTCATCTATGAGAAGTTATGGTGCATTCAGTGGTATCGTTGGTGCAGTTTTTATTTTTTAATGAAGAATGACAGTAACCAAGCAGCATTACTACTACTCTGATGCAGAAGCAGGTTCCGTTAAGCACGATTTCGTTAATTCCCTAAGCTTGGAACACGCAGTGAGGGAGAGTTCCATTGCCTGCCTATAAACAATAGTTTACAGGATTATAGAAGCAAATATATGTTTCACATAGCTACTAACAATAACATCAAAAAATGCCAAACCTCGATCAAGGAGACATACGCCCTTTGAATAGTCAACATTCATGTAATATCCAACTGAGTGCACCAGCCCAAGAAGCTACAATTTTTTTTTTTTTTTTTTTGCAATCTTGGCAATTTTTCGAACGCTAAATGTTAGAATATACGGTGCAACGTTTTATTTTTTACACTGACAAAAAATATATGAAATAACTACTTGAGAAAAGGTAGCTACAAAAACAAAAACAAAAAAAACATTGCAATCTTAGCAATTTTTCGAACGCTAAATGTTAGAATATATGGTGCAGTAGTTTATTTTTTACACTGACAAAAAATATATGAAATAACTACTTGAGAAAAGGTATTTTCTCATTTCACCTTCAAGCATATATACTCCATCCCTTCTTGACATTTTCTGGCTTGGAACTAATATCGAAAGTTTCAAATGTTTAGTGTTGCCAGAGTTTGCATTTATAGTTACTCAAAGTTTACATGCATATTTATATATCTCAGAGAAATTTTCTTATAGGTTTCTCTTTTCTAAGTCAAAGATTCAGTCTCATGTAAAGCATGGGTCTACGTACGACAATAAAATAACACTATAAATAGTCTGACCGAAAATAATAAGAAGAAAAAAACAGTATAAATAGAAGTTTTGGTATTCACACCCATCCATTTGCATCAAAGGGAATACCCTACAAGGTCATCCGTCATTGGCGTACTAAGTCACGCCCTGCAATGATGGACTTTGGGGACATGTCGGTTTCGATTTTGATTCATTGGGGGCCCGTTTCTTTCCCCATTTTCTGTTGATCATTTAATAATAATTGAAAGAGAAAATAATTAAAAGGAATATAACTATGTTCAATCTATACATGGGAATTTAAATAAATCATGATAAAAGATACCAACAGATAAGTAGTTGGGTAATGCAGAAACCTACATGTTCACATACTTCCATGCAAAAGTGAGAGATCGTTTGTCAAATGTCATACCAAGTTTTTCCTTTAAGAAAATAAATAAGAAGCAGTTTGAAAAGAAGGGACTATACCTTGACATTACTCCACAAAGTTCAAGTTAATCGCGACTAAGTTGGACTAAGGGCTATTCACATACTCTTTAATGTTATAGTCTGCACGCAGTAAGATGTCTCCCAAAGGGTGACTTTCACTATTATGCTCCTGTATCATTTGGGAGAAAATCATTGGCAAATTTCTAGCTAGTTAACCTAGTAAGGCGTAGTTTTGGGGGTTGAGCCTTATCTGCCCTTTCCTGTAGTCATGAAAATAAAACCCCATTGTAAAGTTAATACAATAAATCACAAATAAGCAACATCAAATAAGTAGAGGCTTTGTTCTTTTTGGGCACGAATATGAATGCTTACATAGTGCAGTATACACTATTCTTGTATAGGTGACATCTACAGGTTATGCAGCAAAGATTAGGGGCAGAGATTCAAGTATAAAGATTAGGCGAGACTTCCTTTCTAGTAATCTCTGACACAAACATAATCCTTGTAGATAGAATTTTGAATGCATTGATGGTGTATAAGCTTACCATGATAATCTATAATTAACGCATCATTGCTCACCTGATTAACAGATGACACCAACTGGCTTGGTGAGGCCAATCATTTGACGGGTGGAGATTAAAAAAAAAAACGGGAAAACAACCTGGTGGCCTCACAAAAGAGAGAGCTCGGTTCAAAGAACAATAGGAGAGAAAATTGTTGTAAAGGTAGTCAACATGCGGAATTTAATAACTACATGTAGCTACTTTATCCTACAATTTTGAAGTCTAGTAGCTCCATGCTCGTCATAAGCAAAATGGCGAAACGACTCAATGAGTGGTGTGCATTCAATGGGAGTATGCATTTGAAATTTTAGTTATTGTGTCCCGTATATAGCTCTGTCCCATATAGGTCTCAAATTATTTTAGTTGTTACTTGCAAAAATATAAAATATAATTCACCATTCACCACCACAGAGAACATATAAGTAAGAAACACACCTCATAAGCTAATTAAACCATCTGGTAAGTAGATAGTTGCTTCAACTACCTGCAATGAGAGAGACCAACCAAGGAATCATGCTGAGAAAAACTATCTGAATTAATTTTTGAAGCAGTATTATATAAAGATTTCAATTAATTAGGATTACCATAAAGCAAGAAGCAACTTACTAAAATTTTAAAAGATTTTGAGGACATTTTGTCAATTATGAAAGGTTGACAAAAAGGTTGACAATTATGAAAAACAAAACAAAAACATTATCAAGAAAACTAAAAGGAGGCCACGCACAACCGGATCATCAAATGAATTAACGTTTTGATTTGACATAATTTGACTCAAGAAAGAGACTGTTAACCTATAATAATGGTGTCATTGAGAGCTCTCTTCATATGCTCAATGATCTTGGAGCCTAAAACAATAACCTGAAATAATAAAAATAAAAATAAATAATCTTGTGACTTTGGGGAGAAAATCACAATTGTAACCAAAGATTTATGAGCTTGAGATGGCTGTCGAAAAGTGGTAAAGCAATGTATATTACTCAATGCAAACAAACATGGATGCAAAAACTCATGAACTTTTATAGATAGCGAGCACGGATATGGTGGCTACGGTCATGGGTAAACAGGGGCGAGGAGGAAAAATTCAAAAAGAAACTCAATGATCTTTTCGAGTAGGGATTCATAGCTTAGGGGAACCACATAATCAAGGATAGTCATGGCTACCCATTTTTAAAAATGGCCCACCAGATAGAAATTGTGTTGTTATCCTTCCTGATCAAAAATTTAAGAAAATATTATCTCAAAGAGAAAGGTAATCAGAACTCTAATGGTGCGACTTAACTTAAGCTATCAAACCAATAAAATAACTCATAATAAAAACTTATGCAAAATTATCGCCTAACTTTAAGTGTTTTCTTCCCTCATGGTTAGTTGAGTGACTTTCCTAGAGTGCCCAAGTTAATTTGATACCACAATATTGTTCCAATTACGTCTAGTGTGACCTTACATGAGACAACCTACAGTTGCATATGATCGGCTAGTGTGAGCTTACTATATATATATATAAGCGCCCTTAAATCCTAAAGATGTTACTTATTAGATTAGAGATTTGGTTGGATATACCTGTTTCGATTTGAAGTTCCTTGCAGCTGCAAACACACTGGTGACAACATGGTTTATACTATATGATCACCGTACACTGGTGACAGCAGGGTTTAGTAGAAAAATAATGATTTTTCACTTATAGAAAACATAAAAAGGAATTGAAAATACCCTTTTGAGTTAGGGAGTTGATGGCTGCAAAATCAAAACAAAAATAAAAAACTATCATCGCCGTGGACAGCGTCAGTAGCACCTTTGCTTCTTATCACCAGTTTACGATGAAGAAGAAGCAAACCCTAATAATACCTTCGGATTTCATAAGTAAGAAAGCATCATAAGTTGTTTATAAGCAGAAATCATAATCAGTTTGTGAAAAAAAAAATAACCTAATAATACCTTGATCGGAAGAGGGACGGAAATAAGGGGGAGCTAGCAAAAAAGAGTATTTTTTTTTGCAAACCTCTTATACAGCAAGTGTAATCGGAAAATGAGTGCACTTGCTCAGTTTTCCAATATATTAATTTCCCAACCCATAGTTTGATCCACTCAGTCAATATACCATTGCCTGAATAGCAATTCAACAAAATTAGTTTTAAAGTAGAAAAATATTCTTTGAGATACAATTAGGGTTAGAAGATAAATCAAACCCAAACAAACAGATGACTGATCAAACGAAAGAAGCGAAAGCATAAGATATAATTATAGAAGTGATAACCACTTAGTAATGAATGAACAAAAGAATATTGATGAAACCCAACCGTATTATGTCTTATTCCTCTTCCCGTGGATACCATTGTTTCTTGTAGAAAAAACGATAAAAAATAAACAAAAGGGATGAGAATAAGAAGAAGAAAAACATTCGGGATATACAAAAGGGTTAGGATCAAAATAAAAAAAACTTACGGGATATACAAAACAAATCTAAGAATAGATTAGTAACATCAAACGGTTAAATCACTGAAGAGATTCAACATTAATAGCTTCATATCCCTACTTCTACTCTAATTCATTCCCTTAACTCCATCATCCACAGTACTTCCATAACCGTTGCACCATCACCTGTAGCTCCTAATCAACACCATTGCATCAAAAACTTAAATGGAGATGTGTAGGTGGTGGAGAGGCAGATGTATAGTTTTCTCCGCCGGTGGAAGAAAAGAACGAAGGGAGGCGGAGGCGAGTTATAGGTTTAATTGAGTTATTTTTTTAGGGTTTTGTTTTTGTTTTTGTTTTTGTTCCTCACGAATTATTTAGGTTTGTGTTTGATGTAAAATGGCGGGTGGAAAAAATAAGGAATGACATGGCGTAAAAAGAGAGAATTTCTCTGAAAAAAGAGAGAACTTCTCTGGGGAAGGGTAAGGGTCACCGTGCGACGTGGGAGCTTATATGACTTAGGATTTTAATGGAGTTAGATAAGTAAACTTTAAATTACTAATTAAAATCGATACATTGTTTTGGCTCTCTATGACTATAATTGAGAAAGCCATGCAGGGAAAGAAAAGGAAAATTACAAACAAAAAACAATTAGGGAAAATTAGGCTAAGGCCCAACCCATAATATGAGGCCCCTAGTTAAAAGAAGTTTAAATCTAGGCCCCGAGTTATTAAAAGACAACCATACCCTTTTATATATTTTCAAGCCCCAAATAAAATAAAAATTTAAATTTAAGCCCAAAATATTAAAATACAGCAAACATGATGTCACAGCCATCTTTAACGACCGCCACCACCACCAACCACCACCTCCGACGACCGCCTCCACCAGCCACCACCTCCGACGACCACCGCCGCCACCAACCACCACCTCCGACAACCGCCGCCACCAACCACCTCCGCCGGCGACCACCAACGCCGAAACCACCGGCACCACCAACCACCACCGCCAACCACCTCCGCCGGTGACCACCATCAGCAGCAGAAACCACCACCACCAGAAACCACCACCTCCGTCGCGGCGGCCACCACCGCCTCCCACCAATAATATATGAATGTGTAATCTGAAGTTACACATGCAACGAGCATGTGTATCCATAAGTTACACATGGGTATGGCATGAAAGGGTTACGCATGTGTAAGCAGAAGTTACACATGCATATAACATGTGTATCCAAAGGTTACACATCTATATGGAATGTGTAATGAGAAGTTACACATAAAAAAAAATAGACATAAAAAAGTAAACATAAAAAAATTACATGTATTACACTTTAAGATTTATTTACAATAATTTCTTAGCATGTGTAACTAAAAGTTACACACGCATCTGTCTAGTGTAACTGGGAGTTACATATGCATATACCTAGTGTAATTGAAATTTACACAACACTATGCACAGTTTCAACAACATTTATCCTACAGCTACTACCATGGCTCATTTCATCATTCTCTACCAGCATCAATTCCTAACAAATCCACTGCAATAGAAACATACATTGGCAACTCTGCACCTGTTTATCCTAACATGCATCTAGCATGCAATATTGAGTTCTCAGACACATGCCATAACTTACCACATATCAATTCCATCGTAACCCATGTCCTGCAACTCCAACCAACACCAATAAACTGAATTATGTATCATTTCAGGTTTACTCAAACTTCTACACATATAATTAGCACATGTAACTAGCAATTACACATTCAATTAGCATGTGTAACTATAGGTTACATATCCAATTGGCATGTGTAACTAGTAGCTACACGACTTCATAATATGGTCTTGGAGCTAATCTACTATATGCAATTAGCTTAAATGTATCGCAGTAAAGTATGAAGGCGGTCAAAATTCAAAAGCTAACAGTTCCTACAAAATTATACAATTATGTATATTTCATTATGTTGTCCATACACTGCTTTCGCTATGGACTTGTTATGGACTTAAAATGGTTAACGTAGTTTCACTAGTTAGTCCTACATTTACGTAAACAAACCATTTCCATTACTTACCTATAGGAAGAGATATATAGGGGCATCTGGATTTGTTTGCAGTAGCATTAACTTATCACCTCGATCATCATTGACAACAAGCCGATCGTTTCTCTTATTTCAGGAACAATTGCTCTAAATTCTCATACTTTTGCATACTACTAAGAAATTACACATACTTTTGCATACTACTGAGAAATGATGACAGAGTTAATCCATAAGTACAGGTCTAGCTAAGGGTTCAGTGCAGGCTGGAATCCAAATACACACTATGAATACTAAAAAACAAAAAAACTGTGAATTATTATGTATAACGTACCAAATCCAGAGTGAAAACCCCTCAATCTGGCTTTTGTCATTCTTCGTGCATGAGATAAAGAGTGAATGTGGTTTGGTTTGCAGCTAATGAATCCATCTTCAACCAACTTCCTAATGTGTTTCTCTGCACAAGACATCACAAAACCAGTAAATTCAACCAAAAATAATCATAACGTAGATACAAACCACTAGATCCACATAGCATGTGCAACTAGCAGTAACATATTCGGTTAGCATGTGTAACTATAAGCTACACATTCAATTAGCATGCGTAACTTGCAGATACACATGCATATGAATTGTGTAACTAGGAGTTACACATGCATCATACTTATATATGTTGTCCTTAAGGGAAAATTACCTATGATGACCGCATCCACAACTTTCTAGCAAACAATCATCATGTGTAACTAGTAGCTACACATCCACTTAACTTGTGTAACTAGAAGTTACACATCAAATTAGCATGTGTAACTTATAGTTACACATCTATTTAGCTTGTGTATCTATAAGTTACAGATCTAATAAAAAGTTACACATGAAAATATCATTTGACTCGAGGTTATTAAATACAAACTACAAAGATGTGATTGTTAGAAATTATGAAAGCATACAATTCCAAATTCATATGATAATTTAGACTTCAATCATGCAAATAAAAGAGTTTTATAAATGATCACAACAAAATATAGACAAAAACATTTCGAAAGATGAAATTCAGGTAACGAGACATTTACCTTAAGGTTTGGAATGATCTCCATATCAAGTGCATCAACTTCCATGAGCCTTGCAATAGCATTAAAATTCACCCCACCTGGATATGAGATAGGTGCTAATTTGGTATTATGGATAACAATCCAAATGTATCAATCGATAAGTACAAATGTTAAACACGAACTAGTCAGGAAAGAGTTGTTGCTTTTCAATTTCATATAGAAGTAACAGGAAGCATATACAATCATTAACTCAAAACTCAGCATGTCTAGAAGTTGTTGTTCTGTAACAATATTTTTCTTCATACTCTTCTCAGTATTAAACAAAAAAACTCACAACAAATTCACAAAAAAAAACAACGAAAAACAACAGAAAAATACAAATTCCATGCTAAAAATACAACATGATATATATGTGTAACCTCAAGTTACACATACTGTAAAACCATAAACAGCATGTTTACATCATCAATTTGAAGTTGTTCTTCTGAAAAAACATTGTTTCTTCATCCTATTCTCAGTATCAAACAAAAAAACTCACAACAAATTCACAAATTCACAAAAACAACAGAAAAATACAAATTCCATGCTAAAAATACAACATGATATATATGTGTAACCTCAAGTTACACATACTGTAAAACCAAAAACAGCATGTTTACATCATCAATTTGAAGTTGTTCTTCTGAAAAAACATTGTTTCTTCATCCTATTCTCAGTATCAAACAAAAAAACTCACAACAAATTCACAAATTCACAAAAAACAATAGAAAAATACAAATTCCATGCTAAAATTACAACATGATATATATGTGTAACCTAAAGTTACACATACTGTAAAACCAAAAACATCATGTCTACATCATCAATTTGAAGTTGTTCTTCTGAAACAATATTTTTTTTCATACTCTTCTCAAGTAGTCAAACAAAAAAACTCACAACAAATTCACAAAAAAAAACGAAAAACAACAGAAAAATACAAATTCCATGCTAAAAATACAACAAGATATATATGTGTAACCTCAAGTTACACATAATTTGAAAACAAAAAACAGCATGTTTACATCATCAATTTGAAGTTGTTCTTCTGAAAAAACATTGTTTCTTCATCCTATTCTCAGTATCAAACAAAAAAACTCACAACAAATTCACAAATTCACAAAAAACAACAGAAAAATACAAATTCCATGCTAAAAATACAACATGATATATATGTGTAACCTCAAGTTACACATACTGTAAAACCAAAAAACAAAGATGTCTACATCATCAATTTGAAGTTGTTCTTCTGAAACAATATTTTTTCTTCATCCTCTTCTCAGTATCAAACAAAAAAACTCACAACAAATTCACAAATTCACAAAAAACAACAGAAAAATACAAATTCCATGCTAAAATTACAACATGATATATATGTGTAACCTAAAGTTACACATACTGTAAAACCAAAAACAGCATGTCTACATCATCAATTTGAAGTTGTTCTTCTGAAACAATATTTTTTCTTCATACTATTCTCAGTATCAAACAAAAAAACTCACAACAAATTCACAAAAAAAAAATGAAAAACAACAGAAAAATACAAATTCCATGCTAAAAATACAACATGATATATATGTGTAACCTCAAGTTACACATACTTTAAAACAAAAAACAACATGTTTACATCATCAATTTGAAGTTGTTCTTCCGAAAAAAAACATTGTTTCTTCATCCTATTCTCAGTATCAAACAAAAAAACTCACAACAAATTCACAAATTCACAGAAAACAACAGAAAAAATACAAATTCCATGCTAAAAATACAACATGATATATATGTGTAACCTCAAGTTACACATCTTTGTAAAACCAAAAACAAGATGTCTACATCATCAATTTGAAGTTGTTCTTCTGAAACAATATTTTTTCTTCATCCTCTTCTCAGTATCAAACAAAAAAACTCACAACAAATTCACAAATTCACCAAAAACAACAGAAAAATACAAATTTCATGCTAAAAATACAACAAGATATATATGTGTAACCTCAAGTTACACATACTGTAAAACAAAAAATAGCATGTTTACATTATCAATTTGAAGTTGTTCTTCTGAAACAACATTTTTTCTTCATCCTCTTCTCACTATCAAACAAAAAAACTCACAACAAATTCACAAATTCACAAAAAATAACAGAAAAATACAAATTCCATGCTAAAATACAACATGATATATATGTGTAACCTCAAGTTACACATACTGAATCTCCTGTATGAGTAGACAACAATGAACAATCCAATACTCAAAAATGAACAAAATGAAAGGAGATTTATACTATCAACAAATCTAAGATCCAGAGTAGTTTAGGTAGATATTTTGAGTACTTACAACCATTTTCTCGGCTGCTTCACGGAATTTATCAACTTTAGCTTTCGATAATCCTTAAAAATTCTATATGGAAAAAGAGAAAATAAATTAAAATTTTGATAATGATACCACGACGTTCTCAAGAACTCAAGATTCAAAATCAGAAAGTGAATTTTACCTTTTTGGTATGCATCATCAATCCATTGAAAATGTGGATTTCTGCATATTGAAGCTTCTTAATGTCTACAACGTTGATTCCTTGAGCGATTACTGTATAAAAGATTAAGAAAATTGTGTACCTTAGGTACAAAATTGAAAATCAATGAAATAAATACAGAGTAGGTGAAGATCTATATGGATTTATGCAATTCAAGCTATTTTTACATTTGAATCTGATTAACTTCCTTTCACGTTGAAATCAAATTGCAACGCTACCGAAGTTTCACTGAAAATATACTAAAAACAACTGAATACGATTAAACAACACAGATTTATCTTGTTACATCAGAGAAATCAACACTATCATGACAAATTATTAAGACCGCATCTAAAAGCAAATCAAAACTTCTCTAAATAACCACATCAAAACTAGGATAAACTCAAAATATTAATTCCTACAAAAATCCAAAACGTACTGAGAAAATTTTAGATTTAAACATCGCTTCAAATAGATCTTATTCTTTTTATTACAAAGCACACATTTATCATCATTTTCTCAGATCTAAAAAGAGAAGACGATGAATGAAATCTGTGAAAAAAGAAAAAAACAAACCTAAAAAAAAATGAATTAGATCAAAAATTAGTTTCACCGGAGTAGAGACGAGAGAGAGGTGAGAGAAAGTGAAAATGAAAATGAATCTGGAAATGAAATCTATAGCATATTTCATTATGTATATATAGTAAAGGGCATTTTTGGTATTACGAATTTCACCTAAACCCTAAACTTTATTACCAAGCCTTGAAATCTAAAGTTCTGGGCCTAGAAATATTAAAAAGTGAAAGTATGGAATAAAGGGTGGAAGATCCATTTTGTGGGGCTTGTAAATGTTGAACCCATATAGTAGGGAGATTCTAGTATTTTTCACTTTAAGCCACCAATATACCTGAAAGGTAAGATATAATAGGACGTTTGGATATGCATGTATTCAAAACAAGCTTGGTAAAGGGGCGTCAAACTAATAAGACAAAAAAAGGTCATTAGAAGTAAATTCAAGTGCCCCTTATCAATAAAAAAATCTGTAAATAACTAATTAGCCCTTATTGTTAATAATCAAGATTAGTAATGATAATTAAGATTAGTGTTGATTATCAAGATTAGTGTTGATAATCAAGATTAGTGTATTATAACTCTAAAATCATATTTTTAGAGTTATAAAAAAAAAAATTTGAGGAGAAGAAAACTTATGTGATATTTGTGAAACCCTAGATTTTGATTCACTCTACCAAAATGAGTGATTCCAGTGACCCGATATACTTCTAAATTAGTTCCAATTAGCTTTTTCTCGCTCAAAATTATCTAAATTACATAACAAAATCAAAATTTTGAATTTTCAGAAGAACTTACGGTTGCAATTTTGCTCGTGCCCAACCGTAACGGTTCGTAAGTTATCGAATACCAACCGTAACTGGTTAAATTTGGGGAAGATCCAATCGTAAACCCAGTTACGGTTGGAAATTTAATTTAGTTACCAACCGTAACTAAATTACGGTTGGTAACTAATGAATAGAAACCAACCGTAACTAACCTACGGTTGGTAAGTCATCTTAACTTTTGAACCGTACATAACTATTTGATAAGTTGTTAACATTCAGGATGATTTACGGTTGGTAAGTTTAATTGAGTTTCAAACCGTAACTCAATTACGGTTGATAAATATGATGCAAATAAAAACCGTAACTGAACATATTCCCAAAACTAAGAACTTACGGTTGGTATTTGAGTTTAAACCAACCGTAACATCAACCCAATCTACAGTTACGGTTCGTATTTGAGTTATAACCAACCATAACTAGCATAAACCTAGAAATTTCAATTTCAATTTTCATTCAAAACCCTAATTTTTGATACAAAATTAACTTAAATCCAACACAATAAACTAAACCCTAACTGGGTTTTTCCAAACATTTTTCAAATCGCAGATTAATCGAAGACGATGACATTTTCGGTTTTAATGGAGGTTAGGGTTGATGGATGAGAAGAGAAGATGAAAAAAAAAACTGATTTGATTTTGGTTGATTAATTTGATTTTTGTTAATTAAAAAAAATTAATTTGATTTTGGTTAATTTAAGGTGAAAGGGGTAATCTAGTCATTCTACACCCCTATAGGACACCCCATAACCAATAAAAGGGACATTGCTATCACACTTGACGCCCCTCTACCAATTCATGATGCCCCTTTACCAAGCTTGATTCAAAATCTTGACAAAACATAGTTTGGTTGCTTTCATCGTGGGAATAGAAAATAGGATATCCCAGGTGACAAAACATGTGCCACATAAGGTCTGTATGACACATCTTGTTTTCTTCGACTGTGGTGTGGATATCAATAATCTACATATCTACGTGCCTAAGTCAACAACTTTAGATCTAGGTCTAAATGTATATACAATTTCAGTATCAATGTATCCAAAATGAGCTATGTAACTAGATTCATCCTAATCCAAATCGATTAAAAAAGAAGAAGCCTATTATTGGGGCTGCAAAAGTCTTGGTCAATTTGGGGCTATTTTGGGTCACCAAATAGCAATTGGATTACCCCTATCCAATACTTATATAATGACTAAAGTGTCCCCATATGTTAATAAACTTGATTAACATTTGTAATCATGATTAGGAGATGAATTAAGAGTAATTCATGTGTTTAAGTTAAGTGTAGATGAAATGAAAACAACAAAAAAAAAATCAGAGGGAAGAGGGAAGAGGAGGAGGAGGAGAAGAAGAAGAAGAAGAAGAAGAAGAAGAAGAAGAAGAAGAAGAAGAAGGAGAGGAAAAAAAAAATTGGGGATTTTATTTTGAAAATGAGTGATTCAACCAAGACTTTTGATGTAGGTGAGCCCTCATCTTCAAAATATGATAACATATTAATAGCCATCAACAACGATCAGTTCTTGGCTGATTTTTCAGAAAATCAAGAAATTTTATCTCAAACTCAACCTAACCCTTATGAACCTTACGATGATTTCGAAGGACCAACCCAAGAAGCAGAAGAAGAAGATATCAATGCTGAAGATTACCAGTATGCCTCTTTTCTAACTCCAATTTCAGTTTTTAAGCTCAGCTTTTCGATATTTTCCTTCCGAAAACCATAGGTTCAAGCCGTCAGAAGTAATAATGGCTGGGAAACCAAGAACTCCTGGCCATTGTGATGGTTTACGGCCAGGAAATAATGAACTCCCATCCGTTACCAAGTACGTACGGCCGGGATGATAAAATTTCTTGGCCGTTAATAAACAAAATACGGCCAGGTTTTTCTACTTGCATGAGAAGCATTTAATACTGTCGGTGGCGGTTGGGTTACCTGGCCGTAACTTGTCATACGTCTCGTTTTCAAGGCCGTAGGTTAGCTGTTGCAGTTACAGGACAATTTACGTCTTGGAATACCTAGACATAACAACGTTACGATTCGGTATCATACTTTTCGACCCAGCCATTTTATTTCTTACGGTTGGGATATAACTTATCGACCCATCCGTTGACTTTATGACTGTTGGAATATCACTGGTTTACCCAGACGTTTTTGAGTGTTTAAATTTCTTTTTGAATAATTATGTGACATATGTCATTCTATCATAGATTGTACCATACATTCCGGTGGAAGACTAAGAGGTGCGTATGGAAGATGAAGAGGTGCGTATGGAATATGAAGAGGTGTTTATTGATCAACCCCAACCTGTGCAAGTTTCCGAGGACACAAGTGCTCACTATGCAAACAACTATGAGTGAGAAGATAAGGAAGATGCAAAGGATTGGGCTCGAGCACAAGGGTTGAAAAAGATGTGCATCATAGTCCAGAATAAACAAGTTAAATTCGACCGCTTTGAAATGGTTTGCGAGTGCAGTAGAAAGTATGAGAGCCATTGGAAAAAGGGTAGTGAGTATGTACGAAAAACCACAAGGAAGAAGGGAGTATATAATACGAAGAAGTGCGGATGCCCTTTTAAGCTTCAATTTAAATGTAACGCCGATACGAACATGTGGTATATGGATAAAGTCGTCTCGGGTTATAATACTCATCCTATTCCGGAGAGTTTGATCAACCATCCTTATCCGGCAAGGCTCAACACCTTAGAGAAGGAGTTAGTACACGTGTTGAGTAAAAAACACACAAGACCTATTGATATTCTTAGTGCCGTTCAAGTGTTAAACCCCCAAAACTCATCGTCATTGTCACCAATCTATATAGGGGTGCACAAAATAGCCGACCCGATAGCTGTCCCGCCCAACCCGACTAAAAAATACCCGATCCAAACCGAAACCGAGTAGCTGGCGGCCCTAGACGGTATGGGAGTTTTAAAACCGTACTTAATACGGTGCTATGCGGTTGTATAGTCATACCGACCGATATCTCTGAGAACCAACCGATCGTATAGATCAATGGTTAAGAAACCTTAATATCCCACATATAAATACTGAGCCTAACCTAATATTGTAGCCCCTACCTTCTACACATTTTTTTTTCTTTATCCTTTCTTCCCATTTTCGTTATTCTCTAGGGTTGCAGAAGTGGATGCGACTCCATTTTCATCTCCTCTTTGACCTTATTCCACTATTTTACTGATCACCACACTTTTACTACATCACCACCATCATCTTCAAGTGTTGATTTTGCTTGATAATCAAATGGATTCTTCAGCTTCAGGTAAGGAAGAAAAGCTTATTGATTTTTATTTTTTTTGAAGCAAAAGCTTATTGATTGATTTTCTTGTACTGTTATTAATGATTAGTTGATTGATTATAATCGATTAAGTTACTGTTGTTAATTGGGTTTAGTTTGATTTCGATCTTTTGATAGATTTTTTAATTAATTGATGTAATCTTACTAATGGGGTTTAGTTTGATTTAGATTTTTTTGATTGATTTTCATTAATTGAGGTATTCTTATTAGTGGGGTTTAGTTTGATTTCAATTTATTTTGTATGATTTTGTGTTTTGATTAATTATTATCTCTTATTAGTGGATTTTTCTCTATCTACTTTGTTGAATTTCTTTTGAAGAAGTAGAACATCAATAAAAAGATGATTTTGCTCTGTATGGCATATATGATCATTTGATTTTTCACATGCATGTGACTGTGAATATCTAAATGTCCTCATTTTTTACTTTGGGTGTGTGTTAATTTAGTTTGTCTTTCACTAGGGACAATATTTCTTATGGATCATTTCTTGTTGTGGTGTCTGATTATGATTTTTTTCCAATTTAATGGGGAACTAACAGTGATGTCTTATGTTTCCTTCAGTTGTTATTTTGGATTAAGTTGTGACTATGGATGTGGATCAATCACCCCCAGCATCAACCCCTGCTACTGTGGTATGTATTATTTATTTGTTCTTTTTTCGCAACTTTTTGGCAAGCGGAGGAATATTCAATTGTACGCAATGTGTTTAGAGATTATTTGTATGTACTGCTTCATGCCCTTGTATATGAAACTGGACAAACTTGATAAGATTGTAAATTCTGATCAAATCTTTAATACTCTTGTATGTTCTATTTGATCTGAATTTCAATCTGTAGATACATGTTGTTACTATTATATTTTTATCTTAGTACTAGTAGAATGAACTTGGAAATGTTCTTAAAAGGTGCCTCCAGCTTCTTCGATTAAGGCTAATACAATTACAGGTGTGTAGTTTGGTGCTCCATTAGCAGCCATTGCTCTACCAATATTTGGATCTCATAGAAGGCAATAGTAGTAAGTAGCTAGAATTATAGCAGACTTGCAGAAATGTTAACGGATCTGATAATATTAGCCACAAGTTGCTAGATTAAGTTATGTTTGATTTATTCTTTTGATTATCAATTATCATGTTTAATTTCCCACTGCAGAAGATTGATAGAGGGAGCTAATGACAGCTAATGGTGTTTGATGAATGGTATGTTTCTGATGTTATGTAATTGCTAGAAGTATGGACAATCATTCGACTTTATACTTATGTATTTCTTCCTCTTGTTGTTTGTTGCAGGTGCTACTTGGAAGAATCTCTGGAATATCTATCCCATTGGAGTTTTCACTTACACATTAGCTGAAGAATACTTGGACTTTGTATATTAGTTAAAGAATAAAACCTTAGTGATATCGTGCGTTCATTCTTTATTCATTCATTCTTTTAGTTTTGCTTTCAATTTGCTTAAGATTATTATCAGTTTAATTGGAGATTTTTCAGCTTGCTTAAAGATTATTATCAATTAAGACTATTGAATAATTTGAATTGATTCTTATTCTTATAAGCAAATTTAGTTTTACTGTTGCAGAAAGTCAACTGTCTATATTATTGCGGTACTACTTAAAGGTCACATGAACAAGTATTTTAGTGTAAAACTGGAACTGGATATGGTCGGGTCGGGCTAGGTTGTCAGTTTACCCGATCCAACTCAACCTGATTTACATTAAATCGGTAAAACTGAGACCGAACCATACCGAACCGAGTCTGGATCGGGCGGTTCACAACCGAACTGATCTAGAAAGTCACCATTAGTTGGGGCTGCTGGAAAAAAACCCGACCTGTATGGTTCCATGGTCGGTAGGGATGAAAACCGATCCGAACCGACTGCTGTGCACCCCTATCTATAACGAAAGAGAAAAATTTAGAAAAGAGTCATGGAAAGAGAGAGTGCTTATGCAATAATTATTGTTTTTGTTTGATGAGGCAAAGTACTCTACCGCCTATGGTACGAATGAAGAAAAGAAAGTGGAATATCTTTTCATCGCCAATCCGGAATGTGTACAATTGGCAAGCTGCTTTAATCAAATTCTATTTATGGATTGCACGTATAAAACTAACAAGTACAACATGCCGATATTGAACTTTGTTGGGCAAACATCTACCAAGTCTACATTTACCGTTGCGTTTTGTTTCTTGAAAGACGAGACGAAGGAAAGTTATTTGTGGGGATTGCAAAAGGTGAAGTTATTGTATCAAGAAGGTTATACTCCGCAGGTGTTGATTACGGATAAAGAGCAAGCATTGATGTGGGCCATACCCCGTGTTTTCCCCTACGCGCGTCATCATCTTTGCACGTTTCATATATGGAACAATGTGCAAACTAATTGCAAGAGGGTTATATGGCCAGCAAAGAAGACCGAGATGGAGAGGATTAAAAATCTACCGTTGGAGAAACAACAAGAAGAACAAGAAAAGTTCGAGATGAATGACAAGATAGCCGAGGTGCTTTGGGCGGATTTTCAAAAAGATTGGGAAGAACTAATATGGTCGCTCACGGAACCACTATATTTCCAAAGGGAGAGTTTTGTAATGGAAAAATGGTCAACCTACCCGGATGTTATAACATATTTGAAGAACGAGCTATTGGATCCTCACAAGGAAAAGTTTGTTAGTGCATGGGTAAACCGTTATAGACATTATGACAATCAAGCCACAAGCACGGTGGAGTCGACTCACTATCGGTTCAAGAGTAAGTTAAATGGTTGTGATGGTGGATTCGTTGTTGTTTTTGAAGCTATGGTCGAGTATTTCAAGCGTGATCTCCATAGAATTAGAGGGTTATTTGAAAAGAGCCGATCTAGAACGGTTGTCGACTACCGGGAAAGCCATTGGTTCCGGGGATTAAGTTTATATGTTTCTCAATGGGCAATCCTACAAATGATAACGGAAGTGGAGGCTTGGGAGGAACACAATTATCCACCGGGAATGAGATGTAATTGTCCCATTAAGTCGGCTATGGGGCTCCCATGTAGGCATGCAGTAGCAAATTATCCCACACGGATGATTCCGATCCAAGATATAGATCCATTTTGGAAACAACTAGATTTTAAAGATCCATCACCCGATCAAGGTTTTGGGGAAGTGTTTTCGACACGGAGGTACACAAGGAACTTTTTGAAAGGTATGCTTCTTTACTACCGCAGCAAAGACAACTTTGGTTGTATGAAATGCAGAAATTCACCCGTCCATCCACTAGAGATGATATTTTTGAACCTAACAAGGGGCAAGGCAAGGGTAGGCCTTCGAATAAGATAACAAAGAAACAGGAAAGGGCGAAAGGTAGGAAAAAGGTTCAGGAGGGTCCACAATTGACTCCTTCAATGCGAAGAGATAATTCGGGTTTTGAGAAGTTGAACGAGCTCTACACCCTTAAAAGAAAGGAAATGGAAAAAGGCGGACCAAGCCGAGCTAGTGGAACAAACGTAAAAAGGCGCAAGAAGAATGTGGTTGTTGCATCCCAAGAGAATTCAAAAAGAAAAGTTGATAGTGGAGTCAAAATTAAAGACCCGGTAGTTCCATCCCAACAAGATTCAACAACAAAAGAAGCTAGTAGTGTCCAAAGAAAAGTTGGTGGTGCGGTTGGTATTAAGCAATTAGCGAGAAGCCGAGGTAACAAAGGAAAAGCACCGATGGTCGAACCACAAATAGTTGTTAGTAACCTTGAGAAAGAGACGATTTACATGGATTTAAGTCCGATGAAATCACCCCCTATATATGAGGAAGGTAATTATATCCGAACTACTTACACAATATACAAAAATTACATGCACTTTATACCACATTTTATTCATCAGTATGTCAAGTCCACCGACGATGTTGAGGGCGACGGAAATTGTGGTTACCATGTGTTCGTAGATCAACTTGGACCTTTTGAGGAGGCAAAAGAATGGGGTGACGACCAAATTACTTATGTAAGGCAAAAGTGTTTGCTTGAACTACGTCTTTTCCCCGATTTCTACAAGGAAATGATGAGAATCGAAAGAAATGACACGGAGGTGATGCTAAACGAGGCGTTCAAAGCATTTGAACATCATTTAATGGGCAACACTACATTGACAAGTGAGTATTGGATGAGAATGCAAATATGTGTCCATCTACTCGCCAACGCATTCCATTGCGTTATTCATTCCATCTCCTATGCACATAGTGTTACTTACGCACCAACAAGACGTATTTTTACCGAGGAATAATCTCCAAATATAGTCATCATGGGGTTCGTGATGATGAACCATTATATCGGCCTCCAATTGAAATATGGATGCCCATTACCTCCATTAAGGAGGTTAGACGGATGTGACGGCGAAATACCAATGGGTTGGTGCCATAGGTTCGAGGAAAGATTTAATTTGTGGGAAGCATTACAGTTGTCGAGGGACGGCCCGTTGTGTGTACTAATGAGTTCCGATGAGGATGACTATGAGTAAATGTCGTGTCAAGGTATAGGATAATAATGTTTTTTTGTAGGGTGGTGATTAAAATGATAATATGATAATAATGTGGTTTGAACCTATGTATTTTGAATCAATATATATATATATATATATATGAATATTCTAGTTTTACTCTTACTATGTGTTTGTAATGTTGATATGATAAAAATATGGTTATTTAGAGGTATTTACGGCCAGGTCGTACGCCGACACGACCTAGCCGTAATTACTCAACTGGGATATTATTCTGCAACTCGGCTGAGAAACCCAACCGTGTAACACAAAATGTTTAGGAATTCAAGCTGTTTTTCTGGGTATTGTCAGAACTACGGCTGATCATCCTGGCCGTAACTCTTCCTGGAATTTCAGTTTCATTTTATACAAAGTTACGGCTGAGAAACCCAACCGTGAAACCGAAAACATCCAGGAATCCTAGCCGTTTTTCTGTGTATTGTCAGTACTACGGATGTTTACGGCTGAGAAACCAAACCGTGAAATAAACGACGGCCAGGAATCCTAGCCGTAAAGATGGGTATTGTAACTTCTACGGATGTAAATCCTGGTCGTAATTAGTATCATATTATACTTAAACAACAATCGCAAACATTAACAAGCAAAACACTAGTATCCATTCATTCAAAGTTAAGTATGCATAATGAAAAGTGAGTCTGAAAAGTAAATCACCCAAATCCATAACTTAAAACATGCTAAAAGTCCGACTTAAACAAGTACATAACCTACAATCATCCACTACGACCAACAATCGAAGGAACTTCGTCAGCAGATGATGAAGAACTGTCGGGAGTTTTGGAAAGACTGATCCAATCATCCTCGTCATTAGTATAGAGATAATCCTTGGATGGATTATGTAACTCCTGAAGCCTCCTAATCAGTGTTCTTTGTTCGTCGTAATCCAAATATAGAACCTCCTCAATGTTACGGATCAGTCCCCTGGCAATCCACTTAGCTCTCTTGACCTGTTTTCACACCATTCAATTAATAGTGGTACATAATTTGAGCAACGTATACAAAAACAAAAGAATATCACGCATTGGTACCATCATCGTAGCAATATCACACATTGGTATTTCCTGGGGTTCTTTCTCCTTTTCAGAGTTCCTCCTAAAAATTATGAAAAACATATCAGAAGATACGAACAATTCACAAGGAGTGATACAATATACGGTTTGAAAATAACAAATAACCCATCCGTAAAACAAGTTTCGGATAGAAATAAATAACCACGGCTAGGAAATACAATTTACGGTTAGATACTCCCAGCCGAAACACACATCACCAAATTTTACTCTGCAAATACAGGAGAATTTACGGCTTGGAAATACCCATCTGTTAACTACAGTAACTGTTTGGTTTTTAGATTTTTCCAACCGCTTAAGACATTAACGGCTGGGAGTTCTTGACGTCCTAACCGTTTTATACCATTACGGCCAAGACGATATGATTTCCCAGCCGTAATTGCTTCAGAAAACCTTTTCTGGAAACCCTAAAACTATCAATCGAACCTATTTTTTCAAACAAAAGGCAAAATAACTGGTGGGTTTTTCGATTCTTACCTAGTAGGATTCATTTGTGGAGGATTCGAAGGTGTTTGAACAGATTGGTTCACCACATCTCCATTAAAAGGAACATCAATAACTTGCCCTGTTTCAGAATCAGGGATCAATCGGCCGGATCTTGTTACTCTTGATCTTGCTGCCATCTAGAGCTTCTTCAGAAATCAGTGGAGAAGAAAGGGAGAGTTTTTGAGAGGTTTTGGATAGTTTTTGAGAGGTTTTGGAGAGTTTTTGAGAAGAAGAGAAGAAGAGAAGAAAAATTGAAAATGAAATGGTTTTGATTTTTGGAGTTTTAATTAGGATTAGGTTTTAATTATATAAGATTTGTTTTTAAAATTAATTTATTAGGAAAGGGTAAATCCGACTTTTTAACACTAGAGATCTCCCCCTAACCATTTTGTGGATCCCCAAAGTAAAATAGCCCCAAAAAGTCAAAGGGGAATAGCCCCAATAATAGGCTTCAAAAAGAATCCTATATTTGTGATGCCTCCCCATCTCTCTCGTGCATTATGAGTCTACGAATTGACGTCTCAATCACAGTGACAATTTGGCTACAAGACGGACTTATTAGTTTGTCCGATACGAGAATTATTGTAGGACTATGATTCTTCGTCTTTTTCCTTTACCAGGGACATCTAAAATGTGCCCTATAACTTTCAAATTAGCAGGATACTATCCTGATATCAAAAACAAAACAAAGGAGTGTCCCATGTTTCTTGCACATTGTATGTCAATGTTGATGTAACGAAAAAGTCGGATACATCCCGAACACTTTCGCTCCCTCTATATTGTTCTGATGCTGAAATATGGTGGAATTAACAATAGGTACTATTATAGTGTTCTTAGTTACCGACAGGTCCACCCATTAAAGCCCAGTAATCGGAGGTCCACCCATTAAAGCCCAGTAATCGGAGGTCCATAATTAAAAGAAAAAAAAAATTGACCAAATTTTTTAACCCCAGATCCTATACACGTGTGTAACTTATTACGTGTATTTTAAGAATTCCCAAAATAGCCTTCACTGTATATAACAAAAATATAAGCCAGCTTTTCTCCATATTCTTTTTCTTCTCAGATTCGCCTTGTCCCTCTCCTCTTCTCTGTTGTTGCCGTTAATGAATGTTAGACCTAGGGTTTCCGAAGATGTATTGTGGTTTACAGGTATGTTATGTAATCTTCTCTCCAGTTCTTCTTTGTTTGTTTTTTTGTTTCTCAACTGAATCATGAAGATCTGATTGATTTCATGATGTTTTCACTTTCTTTTTCCGGTTTTGGTAGTTCGATTTCATGATGTTCTCTTGTTTTTCACGTGCTGCTGATTTTTAGACTATGAATCAACAGTACATATTTGGTATACTGAAATATACTGCTCTAATTTTGTTGTTTTTTATAATTTTGGAGATTTTTCTTGTTTGATCCAGAAGTACATATATAGAATACTCAATAAAAGTGTCTTGATTCTATTTTTTCATAGATTTGTTACTTGTTTTTCACATGCAGCTGAATTTTAGAATATGAATGAGCAATACATATATGGTGTATTGAAAAATTATGCTTTAATTTTGTTATTTTTGTAGTTTTGGATATTTTTCTTCTTCGACCTAGAAGTATATAAATGGAATACTGGAAAAAAAAGTGTTTCGATTATATTTTTTTATAGATTCATTACTTGGTTTTCACATGCATATGATTTTAGTTTCATTTTGCTTGTTTTTGATATGCTTTTGAGTTGCTTTTGTGTATTAATCATCGGTACATATATGATATACTGGCGGATTTTGATGAAACAAGTTCAGATCTAAATAAAAAAATCATGTTTTATGTTTATTTCATTAGTAGATCTGATATTTTTATGGTTTTTGGTTTATTTTTCAGTTTTCTTTTGTGTATTAACCATCGATACATATATGACGTACTGTTTTGTTTTTGTGTTTACTATGAACCTATAGATTTTCTCTAGTTTTTTTGGTTTGATCCAGGGGTACAAATATGGAATACTGAAGTATGTGCTTTGATTCGGTTATATTCATGGATTCATCACTTTTTGACATGCAATTGAGTTTTTAGTTTATGAATCTGCAGTACGTATATGTCGTACTGATAAAAACTTCTTTTGATTATGTTTTATTCATAGTTTTGCCACTTTATTTTGGTTTGAACCATGAGTACGTATGCGAAATACTAAAATAGATGCTAGTTTTGTTATTGTGTTTTAATATTGTTATATTTTGGTCACATTTACAGGTTCAATATGTCCAACGGATACATACTCTATATGTAAGCAATTCGGCAGATATATACTCAGATTTGTAAGCAGTGTAGCAGAGATGTACTCAGATTTGTAAGCAGTGTAGCAGATATGTACTCAAATTTGTAAACAGTGTAGCATATATGTACTCAAATTTGTGGTCCTTTATATGTTTTAATTAAATTTGGACCTCCAGATAAAATAAAATTCCGATTTGGTTGAAGTATGTTATTTCACACGTATTTAAACAGTAGGGTATATTAGTCATTTCCATATTTTCAAAGAACTTTGGACTCTAGAATAAGGGTAGAATACGGTTGGACCCTACTATAAATAACCTTATGGGCTTAGGACCAAACAAGAAATTTTCCTTCCTATTGCTCCTAAATCTGGACAAATCTGTAAGGGAAAATACTGGGCCGACAAACATACCGGGCTGACAAATCTGGACAGTTTCGTCTAAAAGCCCATAGGTTATAATTTCCTCTTTAAACTTTGGGAAAATTGGAAAACTGCCCCAATTTGGACAACAATCTTGGAAAGCTACCCCGACGTTAAAAAGAATTGGAAAACTGCCCCACTATTAGAAATAGATGTTAACTCCACATGTGCGAATTCTCACGTGCCAAAAAAAGACAGAAATACCCCAACCCGCTAAGATACTACCACGTATGCGAAGGATCTGACAGATTGAGATGAGGAAGTTAGCACGTGAGTTGCACGTGATGTTCAGTTAAATTACCAAAACAATATTACCTTTTCCCATTTTGACTTTTGTGACCTTTGTCTCAAATTGCGACACATCGCCGAGTAATTGCATAGATTGAATCCCAATTGGGCAATGTGAGTAATCTTTCACAATAGTAATTCCTACAATTTATAGAATGTAGAGTTTCAATGAATGAGTGGTGTGTCTCATAGGTTGCAGTAATCAATGAATTGGTTATTTATGTTTGCAGGTATTGTAGTAAGTATTATACCGTGGACATGTATATGACCACCTACTCTTGGTCAATAACTCCACTAGGAGACATTGATGAGTGGGAAAGTCAGGTGACCTTTATTGCTTGTTTTGAGAATCTTTTTTTAAATAACATTATCTTGTTTGTACTTTTTGTTTATAATTTTGTTTGTTTTCTTTCTATATCTAAGTATATAAAGTATACTGAACATAATCCCTTTCTTCATCTTGTGTAGTCTAAGGTGGATCTGGTTTCTCCAATCAGATTAAGAGATCCTGGTAGACCTTGTGTAAGAAGGAAGAAATCTTGGATGGAGTAGAATAAACAAACCAAACCTAGGCATTGTAGTACATATGGTGATGATGATCACAATAGCAGATCATGCCAGGGTGGGCATGTTGGATCTAATCCAAAGAAGAAAAGAGTGAGAACAGAGATTCTTGTTGATGGAGATACTATTGTTGTAGGCACTATAGATACAAAGAAGATCAGGAAGAAATCTGCATTAAAATATACAACATCAACTGCATCTTCAAGCAAAAGTACTGCTGCTGATAGAGCTACATCAACCTCTGCTGCTATTGCTGGATCTACATCTGATGCTGGTTCGAAAAGGAAGGCAAATGGAACTGCTACTGTTGCACCTTCAATCTCTGTCCCTAAATCTACATATGCTGCTGGATCGAAAAGGAAGGCAAAAGGTACTGCATCATCAAGTTCTGTTGCTAAAGCTACAACTGTGGTTACACCATCAACCTCTACAACACCATATACATCTGTTTCAAAGAAGGTAACTACTGCACCAACCACCTCTGTTGCAGGTGGTGCTGGTTCTTCTTTAGCTGCTGGTTTGTATAGTCAAACTTACCATGGTACAGTTAGCATACAAAGCCAGACAAATAATATTTGTCAACCATCATCAAAAAGGCAAAGAAAGCCTAACTCAAAGTATGTCTAGTCTAGTTTTTCTTTGTTCTAGTGGTCATTGGTATTATGGTTGTATTAAGACTTATGGTTGTGTTATGCTTCCCAAAAACTTTTAAAGCCTGGTTATGTTATGCTTCCCAAAAACTTTTAAGACTGGTTATGTTTTGTTACCTAAAGACAATATAGTTGTAATATATTATGGTATTGTGGTATGGTTTTTACTATTATAAAATTAGATATATAATTATCAAATAGGTTTATATAATTAGAAAATTAGTAGTGCAATCCATATGTTATGCTTACATCATGAAAGCGTTTTCCTCTCAAATTGTTCACATAGAGCATTTACTGATCAGCAAATTGCTTGTGTTGTGCAACAAAGCGTGCATCGGAAACCTGTAACATTTTAATCTTTTATAACAGTTGATTTGAGGAAGATTATCGTTGGTGTATAACGGTCGGAATCATATGCCGTTGATTATTAAGTATATGACACATGGCAAAATCTGGTAGTGTTAGCAATCAACGGTTGTAAGCAATTACTCCGGTGACGTGTCGCAATCTGAGACAAAGGTCACAAAAGTCAAAATGGGAAAAGGTAATACTGTTTTGGTAATTTAACTGAACATCACGTGCGACTCACGTGTTAACTTCCTCATCTCAGTTTGTCAGATCCTTCGCATACGTGGCAGTATCTTAGCGGGTCGTGGTATTTATGTCTTTTTTTGGCACATGGGAATTCGCACATGTGTAGTTAACATCTATTTCTAACAGTGGGGCAGTTTTCCAATTCTTTTTAACATCGGGGCAATTTTCCAAGATTGCTGTCCAAATTGGGGCAGTTTTCCAATTTTCCCTTAAACTTTCACAAAGAACCACAAAATCCCCAAATAGAGAACGCAGCCCGGCACAATTAGAGATGGGTAGCCAGGTAGTTAAATCGGCAGCAACGACCGAATGCCCTTGATATTACTCTACTACTTCATAATTTAAGAACGAACATAAATTTGGAGAAAATTATTCAGATAAACATACGGCTGTGTCAGCCGTCTCCAGATATTAGTCATGGACTTTAACCACAATAAAAATGTTGTTTAAGAATGGCAAGACAACAATATCATAACGCACCTTACCTTCGTTTTTCAAAATGAAAATGTCACACCGTTGCATCAATATACTACAGTGGCAGCGTTTATGTTTTTCGCAAACGTTTTTTACATTTCGATTTGTTGGGTTTACGTCTTATGGCCCAACATTAGGGATGCCCCTTAGCCAATGGGGGAAGATACTTAGCAGTTCCCTTGTTATGTTATAACAAGAGCAAAAGGCATCAGGAGAACATATCGAGTTTAACTTCTTCATTTTTGTTTTGAAGAAAGAGAAAGAAAGAGAGCTAAAGAGATAGAGGGTGTAGCCACCATTAGAGTTGATCTTTGGTGATGATTTTGGTGTTATCTTGAAGAGAAGAAGAAAGGGTTCTTGTCTAAGGATCTTTTGGTTGTTGTGGTGAAGATTGAGCTTTCAATTTCCACATCTCTTCAAAGGGGGAAAAATCTAAAAATCTAGGGTTTGTTCAAACTCTAGTAGTAAGTATCTCATCTCTTGCTATTGTCAAATTGATAGTGTATATTATCTATTTGGTGAATGAATTGTTGATCCATCCTTAGGGGTGAGTGTAATTAGGCAAATTGATATCCAAGTGCTATAGGCACCTTGAAGAAGAGTGTATCCCCAAATTGGGAGAATTCTTGTGTAACCCATTATTGTTATAGTGGAAGATTTGCCCGTGGTTTTTACCCTTCACCTTGGAGGGGTTTTTCCACGTAATTTCCGGTGTTGTGTGATTGCTTCTATATTGCATAGTTTGTGTTATTTCCGCATTTGTATATCATTGCTTGTGTAGGTTTCGTATTGCGCATAGTGGCTCGGATTTCGTAAGCCTCCCCCAACAAGTGGTATCATTTTGGGTTGAGCTAATCCTGTGCAATGGCGGAAGCTAGCACTAGTAATAGAATGGTCAATTTGACCTGTGAGAACTTTGTGATATGGAAGGCGAAGATGGAAGACTGGTTATATTTTAAAGATCTCCATGGTCCAATAGAGAGTAAGGGAGTAAGGCCTGAGAAGACAAGTGTAGAAGATTGAAAAACAGTTGGTTTTATTCGTCAGTGGATTGATGATAGCATTTTTTATCATGTGGCTAGTGAGACACTATCATATTCTTTTTGGACCAATTTAGAGGAGATATATGATTAGCAGTCTCCTTGTGCAAAAGCTCTTTTATTCAAAAGGCATGGAAGCTGTGTTACAAGGAAGGAAGTTCAATGGCGCAACATTTAAATGAAATGAAGGGTATTATGAATCATCTTACATCTATGGATCTCAAAATTCCCGAAGAGATTCAAGCTTATTTGTTGCTAAATACTTTACTAGACAGTTGGGAGCCATTAAGGAATTGTCTCAGTTATTTAGCTCCAGACAAGAAGTTGGACATGACTGCTGCAACTAGCAATTTGCTGAATGAAGAAGTTATAAGAAGGTCACTAGACTCATCTCATTCAGAAGCTCTTGTGACAGAAAATTGGGGTAGAAGAAAAGACAGAAGACAAGTTGGACGTAGCAAGTCAAGGGGTAAATCAAAGTCCAGAAAGGAAGTTGAATGTTGGAACTGTCGTATGAGAGGTCATTATTCAAATGAATGCTGGAAGTCGAAGCAAGAACACAAGAAGGGGAAAGGAAATGATAACCAAGACAATGGTGTTGCAGCTACTGCGACAAATGATGATATCATTGTATTCTCAGATTGTAATGATGTTTGTGTGAGTTTTGCAGGTTCTGATTCAGAATGGATAGTTGATTCAGTGCATCTTATCATGCTACTCCTCATGAAGATGTATTTACCTCCTACAAGGCTGGTGACTTTGGGTCATCTTTAATGGGAAAGCAGATGGTGTTTCAAGATTGTAGGAATGGGTGATGTAAAGGTTGAGACCAGTGTTGGCTGTACGTTGGTTCTCAGAAATGTGCGACATGTACCAGATCTTCGTTTGAATCTAATGTCACCAGGAGTGTTAGATGATGAAGGGTACAACAATCACTTGGGTGATGGAAAATGAAATCTAAGCAAGGGATCCATGGTTATTGCAAGAGGCAAGAGGCAAGAAGTGTGGCACATTGTACAAAACAAAAGTGAAGGTGTTGAAAGGTGAGTTGAATGTTGTTGACAAAGATTCAATCTCCGAGCTGTGGCATAGAAGACTTGGTCATCTTAGTGAGAAGGGAATTCAAATCCTCACCAAAAGAAAAGTTTTTCCAAATGCCAAAGGTATGCAATTGGGTAAGTGTACTCATTGTTTAGTTGGTAAACAAACTAGAGTTTCTTTTCATAAAGCTTTACCCAAGCGCAATTCTGGTATTATTGATCTTGTTCATTCTGATGTATGTGGACCTTTAAGGGTCAAAACACTTGGTGGTGCTGTTTATTTTGTTACTTTCATAGATGATGCTTCAAGGAAGGTTTGGTCATATGCAATCAAGACCAAAGATGATGTTGTTCATGTGTTCAAGATGTTTCACAACATGGTGGAAAGAGAAACAAGAAGAACCTTGAAGTGCCTTCATTCTAATAACGGGGGAGAGTACATTGGACCACTTGAAGTGTGTTGCAAGAGTATGGGTATACGTCATGAACAATCAGTACCGAAGACTCCACAACATAATAGTGTTGCAGAGAGGATGAACCGCAATATTCTTGAGAGAATCAGGTGCATGTTATCTCATTCCAAGTTACAGAAGCATTTCTGGGGAGAAGCAATGAATACTGCTGTGTATTTGATCAATCGATCTCCTTCAAGACCGCTAGATGGAGAAGTAGCAGAAAAGGTATGGAGAGACAAAGAACCTACTTATGATCACTTGAGAGTGTTTGGTTGCAGGGCATTTTTTCATATCCCAAAAGATCAGAGATCAAAGCTTGATGACAAAGCAAACCAGTGTGTGTTCCTAGGCTATGGAACAGAGAAGTTTGGTTATAGATTTTGGGATCCAGTTGAGAAGAAGGTTATCAGAAGTAGGGATGCAATATTCCTTGAAGACCAGACTATTGAAGACTTTGAGAAGATTGAGATGCCAAAGCTTCAAGATGACATGACCTTGGATCCAAATCCAGTTGTTCCTTCTCTTAAACAACATGATGATGATGTTGATGGTAATGGAAATGAAGCTGAAGCTCATGAAGATGTTCCAGTGGGTGATGTTGATCAAGAAGTGCAGCAACAACAACAACCAGAAGCTGAGTTGAGAAGATCCAGCAGGACCAGATTACCTTCAACAAAGTATACACCATATGAGTATGTGATGCTCACAGATGCAGGTGAATCAGAGTCTTATGAATAAGCTCTTAGTGTTCCTGAAAGTCATAAGTGGTTGAAATCCATGAAAGAAGAGGTTGTCTCTTTAGATGAGAATGACACTTTTGATTTGGTTGACAAGCCTGAGAACCAGAAAATTCTGAAGAACAAGTGGGTGTACAAAATCAAGACTGAAGATGGTAGCTCACAACCAAGGTACAAAGCACGCTTAGTTGTGAAGAACTATGAACAGAGAAAGGGTGTTGGCTTTGATGAGATTTTCTCACCGGTGGTGAGATTTTCTTCTATTCGGGTTGTCTTGGCAATAGCCGCTAGTTTGGATCTTGAGATAGAACAACTAGATGTCAAGACATCATTTCTTCATGGTGAGTTGGAGGAAGATGTGTATATGGCACAACCCGGGGGTTTTGAAGTCAAAGGCAAAGAGCACATGGTGTGCAAGCTAAAGAAGAGTTTATATGGTTTGAAGCAAGCTCCAAGAAGATGGTACAAGAAGTTTGAATCGTTCATGAAGGAACATGGGTACAAGAGGACAACCTCAGATCATTGTGTATTCATTCAAAAATTTGTTGATGGTGATTTTCTTACTCTTTTGTTATATGTTGATGACATGCTTATTGTTGGCAAAGATAAGAAAAAGATTGACAAAGTTGAAGTCGATATCTTTTGCTATGAGAGACTTGGGTGCAGCAAAGCGTATTCTTGGCATGGAGATCACTCGTGATAGGAAAGAAAGGAAGATGTGGTTATTACAAGAAAGCTACATTGAGAAGGTGTTGCAAATATTCAACATGGAAAAGGCCGAACCAGTAAGTTGTCCACTTGCAAACCATTTTAAGTTAACTCGTGACCAATGTCCTATGAATGATGTTGAGAAACGGAAGATGGAGAAAATTCCTTGTGCGTCCGCAGTTGGTAGTTTGATATATGCAATGGTGTGTACAAGGCCGGATATAGCTCATGCAGTTGGAGTGGTAAGCAGATTTCTATGAAATCCTGCTATGGAGCATTAGGAAGCAGTGAAATGGATACTACGGTATTTAAGGGGTACTTCTAATATGTGTTTGTGCTATGGAGGTGACAAGCCAGAGTTAGTTGGTTACACAGATTCAGATTTGGCAGGTGCTCAAGACAGTCTCAAGTCGACATCAGGTTACTTATTTACCTATGAAGGGGGAGCTGTGTCTTGGCAATCCAAGTTACAAAAATGTGTGGCATTGTCTACAACAGAGGCAGAGTACATTGCAGCTACAGAGAGTTGCAAAGAGATGATATGGATGAAGAGGTTTGTTAGAGAACTCGGTGTGAATCAACAAAGGTTCATCGTTTACTGTGACAGCCAGAGTGTCATCCATCTCAGCAAGAATTGTAGTTTTCACTCGAGGTCCAAGCACATCAATATTAGGTATTAGTGGATACAAGAAGTTCTCGAGGAGAAGGTCTTGTATATTTAGAAGATCCATACAGATGACAATGGTTCTGATATGATGACAAAGTCGTTACCAAAATACAAGCATGTGTATTTCTGCAGCAGGGAAGGTTTGGTGGTGACGGGTACCTTACCATAAGTCGTAAGGGGGAGATTGTTGGGTTTACGTCTTATGGCCCAACATTCGGGATGCCCCCTAGCCAATGGGGGAAGATACTTAACAGTGCCCTTGTTATGTTATAACAAGAGCAAAAAGCATCAGGAGAACATATCGAGTTTAACTTCTTCATTTTTGTTTTGAAGAAAGAGAAAGAAAGAGAGCTAGAGAGAGAGAGGGTGTAGCCACCATTAGAGTTGATCTTTGGTGATGATTTTGGTGTTATCTTGAAGAGGAGAAGAAAGGGTTCTTGTCTAAGGATCTTTTGGTTGTTGTGGTGAAGATTGAGCTTTCAATTTCCACATCTCTTCAAAGGGGGAAAAATCTAGGGTTTGTTCAAACTCTAGTAGTAAGTATCTCATCTCTTGCTATTGTCAAATTGATAGTGTATATTATCTATTTGGTGAATGAATTGTTGATCCATCCTTAGGGGTGAGTGTAATTACGCAAATTGGTATCCAAGTGCTATAGGCACCTTAAAGAAGAGTGTATCCCCAAATTGGGAGAATTGTTGTGTAACCCATTATTGTTATAGTGGAAGATTTGCCCGTGGTTTTTACCCTTCACCTTGGAGGGGTTTTTCCACTAATTGCCGGTGTTGTGTGATTGCTTCTATATTGCATAGTTTGTGTTATTTCCATATTTGTATATCATTGCTTGTGTAGGTTTCGTATTGCGCATAGCGGCTCGGATTTCGTAAGCCTCCCAACACGATTTTATATCATTGTGTCGTGGAACATGTTTTTCTGTTGAGTGGCACACACCTGATGACTCTAAACATATAAAATAAGAAAATAGAATGTCAGAATAATCTTGCGTTTTCTTACTTACTAAAGTTGATTGTAGTGTTCAAGCACACCTTTGTGCATGAGCTTATCTTTCAATCTTAGTACAGACAAATATATAAAATTTGAGCGGCATCCATATAGTTTGAATTTTGGACCTAATCTGCGTTCAGATAAACATTCTACATTCTTAAGCTAATCAAGCCTGATAAAAACAAAATTAGTTTACTATATATAATTCGCAATCGAGCTAGTTACAGAAGTTTATTGTTGGAATATTTTCAACTGCGTTATCCAAGGGGAGCCTAGGGGCTCGCCCCTGGGGAGCCTAGGACGCTCATTGATGTCTCGATGATAAAGAGACTCATCGTTTCGAATCCAACAGACGCCAAGAATTGATGTCTGCTATGATTTTTTTTTTTTTAGAAGAGACTCATCGTTTCGTGAAGAGAAACCTGTTGGTGAAAAGATGTCTATTCCCAACAGATGTGAAAACCTTTATAAATAGCATCTCCCAAAACTCGTTTCAAAGATATCGAAAAAAAAACCTTTTCCGTTCTCTCTCTTTCTACAGCATCATCGGAAATTTTGTTTACATGTGTTCTTGATTGGATCAAGGGGTACAAACCTTGAATTCAATTTCTGTTGTAGGGCTTTCATTGTATCCTGAAGGCATTATTTCACATACCTGTTGTAATCGCCAATTTATTGGGAGGGTAGAAATAATTGTCTAAAAAAAATCTTATGAGCTTTGAAAGTTTGGAGTACAACAATCTCTTCATGTGTTATTTCATTGCAAACCAGTTTTTCCAACATTTATTCCCCATAAAATGACAAGAGACCCAGTTCACCTAAGATCATCTTTCAATCAATAATTAGTAAATAAACGTATAGAGGCTCTTGGTCTTGGTTTTATATTGCCCATCAAATCAAATTACATAAGACAATCAGAATAATGTTCACGGAATCACAGACTTGTTTCAAATAGAAAGTAAGATATTCTAGAAGCCAACATTTGTAATAGATATGTATCCGAGTGTAAATCTATGACCCGATTGTGTGAATCTGAATAAGAAAGCTTAGAACATGTAGCGAACATTGTGGGTGGCCGTTTCTGATCACAGACTAGACCATTGAGCTATGAAAATTGACATAAATTGTTTTAAACAAATTGCCATTGCCCAAATGAAGTCTCTATTCAAGAATTGGACTGGAATAATGTGCCGGCGTTAATACACATCTGACTTTCGTTTTTTTTTTTTTTTATAAGAGCACAAGCTGTATGATGCATTTGTATGACCCGTATGTACGTGATTCTCAATTAGATAACTAGCTTTTGATTTTCTGTAGATAACGAATAAGAATTATACGTGTATCCTTTGGTATATTCAAGCATAAAAATTTATCCTTTTTTAAGCAATAGACCTTCGACTGTGCTTCCGATCCACCCTACTAAAATCTGCTAGCTGCGTCATTACAGTAGTCAATGCGTCATCGATAAACAGCAGTCAGACAATTGTGCACAATCTAGAAACTAACATTTCTAATATGTTCAATCGTTTGTGACGCTCACGCTACTATGGACTCCAGATTTAAAACGATAATAGACTTGAAAGTTGATAATGATTGGTAAATCATGCAACCATCACTTGATCAAGTAATTCAACAAACAACAGTTGACCCGTTATTTAAATTGATGATAATGATTGATATTTACACGACTCATATGTAACCATAATTGCTAAAGGCGGGTACCAGTAATGTTAAGGGCGGGTACCAAACCATATAAAATAAAATAATCATGACCGTCGGATTTTTGATTGGTACCCGCCCTTAGCAGTAATGGTATCCGCCTTTAGCAATCATGATATGTAACACCAGTCATGGCCACCATCCAATTTCATCCTTTGTGTCGGTGGAGCAATAGTAAAATTTACACAGATCCAACCGGTACTATATAATACTCGGATATAGTCATTAGTATTTTTACATAACTTAATAGATTTTGTGCCCGTGATACGCATCGGGCGGACCTGAAAACCATCTCGGTTTTGCCTGGTCATTTAGGATTTTTGATTCAGTGATTTAAGATTTTTGATTTGATGTGCCTCAGCTTCGCCTCCTCGCCCCGTTGAATTGTTTGTGGATATTCACGACATCTTTTTCTTTTAACCATATTTTTCATTTGGTGTTCGGATTTTTGATTTGGTATGGCATGACTTTGCCCGCCCGTCGTGATAGCATTTTTGATTTGGTGTGATTGTGCCTTGAAATTATCCACTTTAGCATCAAAATTTTCTGATTTTGATGACACCCCCTAGAGCCATAACTTCTCTTCATTCTGATTTTTTCTCCTCATGGAAGTATTTTAAGCTAAATTTTTATGTTTCCAATCAGGAGAACTATTTTAAGCTACATAATATAATGGAGTAACAAAATTCAATTTGTCTAGAGCTATTTCCGGGGTACCAATTTGTCCCTTCTAGAGGCCTTAGGCAAGGCGATCCTCTATCGCCTTACCTCTTCATTCTGTGTATGGAAGTGTTGTCTAGAGCTATTTCCAATGCTCAGGAGTCCAGCCTTATTCATGGGATAAAAATGGGGTTTGATGCTCCGCCGATATCCTATCTTCTTTTTGCGGACGACCTGCTTGTTTTTTCTTCTGCCAATTTGCTAAATGGTGAGAACATTTTGAAACTTTTTACTGATTTTAGTAATGCGTCGGGGCAGCTAATAAACTTTGAAAAGTCAGGGATTTTTTCCAGCACAAACTCTCACCAAGATACAATTGATACTATCAGCAACATATTAGGAGTGCGTAGAATACCCATGAATGATAAATATTTAGGTTCACCATTGTTCACTCACATTTCTAAAGTTAACTCTTTTCAAAGTGTGGTTGTTAGAGTCGAAAACAAGCTTAAGATTTGGAATCCTAAAAAGTTTTCGTGTGCTGCTAAGTCCATATTGATACATACCTCTACAAATACTATTCCTATGTACCAAATGAACTGTTTTAGGGTGCCGGTTGCGGTCAAGGACAAGATCAACAGAATTCAGAGAGACTACTTTTGGGGAAAGGAGGTTACCATTACTAAAGGAGTTTACTTGAAAGGTTGGACTAATATATGCGTTCCCAAGGACTTGGGGGGAATGGGCTTTCTCAACTTGAAGATTTTCAATATTGCAATGCTGGCTAAAGTTACTTGGAGACTTGTCAAATTCCCCCATTCGTTGTTGGCACAAGTAATGAAGCACAAGTACTACTCCGATCACAGCCTGCTAAACGGTGAAATTCGATGCCCTGCGACAGCCTCTTGGGGGTGGAAGAATATATACAAAGAAATGCCAAAAATTAGAAACAACTCGTTTTGGGTGGTGGGTAATGGTAAAACAATAAGAATCTGGGAGGACTTATGGTGTGCTGGGGTGGAAGGTACTCTACAACCTCTTGATCAACAGAGTATGAGTTTCACTTTTTTCGCGGAGTTAATGGATTGGGATGGAGAGGAAGGGAACTGGAACATAAGAAAGTTGCAACTATGCTTCAAAACAGAAGTGGTGGAAATGGTCAGTAATATAGGCATTTTCAGGGATAGAGAGGACAATCTGATTTGGAAGATGGAGGCTAAGGGGAAGTTTACTACTAAATCTCTTTATAACCAGATGGTCAACAGAGGTACTCAAGTGCAACATCATGAAGGAGAAAAATGGAGGAAGGTATGGAATTTGAACACAATGCCAAGAATTAAAACGTTTCTATGGAAATGTCTTCACCAGATATTGCCGCTCAATGAAAGAATTGGAAGAATTGTTCCAAACATAAACAAGTTGTGCCCAATGTGTGAACTACAGGAGGAAACTCTAAACCATATTTTTATGTTTTGTGATTTCACCTTAAACGTTTTCGATAGCATTGGCTTTAATACTGACTTTGTTTTGAATAATCAGGTACATTTCTTGGATTGGTTTAACGATTGGTTTACTAGAGATGATACCAGGGAGAGGGGAATCCTAAACTGGCCAGAGACTATGGCCACTATAATGTGGGGGATTTGGAAAACTAGATGTGATCTAGTATTTAGGAAGGAAAAACTGAATGTATCTAGAACCAAGTACAACATCACAACCTTAGTTAAAAATAATGTTAGATGCATGAGGCAGCTTCACAAGGAGGAGGAGATTAACATCTCTAACTCGAACTACATGATAAACCCTCCCATTCTGACTTTGAAAATTAATGTTGCCGTGATTTCGGATTTTAATAACAATACTCATGGAATTGCTCTAACTACTTCTGACCATACAGGGGCAATCTCAGGAGCAAGGTGTGTCCATGCTTCAGGTATTGGCAGAGAGGAGCTAGAAGGTCGGGCGGCTTTAATGACGATCAAGTGGGCGCGTGATTTGAACATTCAGATGGTCCAAATAGAGGGTGATGACATGAAAGTTCTTGAAGCTACTAGGAAGGAAGTTAACAATTATGCCAAAGCAACAAGCGGGGTGCAAGAAGGGCACAATCTAAACTTTCGCTTACTTGCACAATCTAAACTTTCGCTTATGTATGAAGGGTATTAGTATGTCGGTATTAGTATGTCGGAAGGTCTGTCTAGTACCTGGGATGGTGTTTCTTTTTTGAATTTTATCAACCAGAGCCAGGGAATGCAACAGCTTTATCAAGTCTATATGTAATCTCAGGGGTCTCCCTGTTTTCCAATTAAAAAAAAAAAAAAAAAATTCAATTTGTTTGACAAAATCATAGCAGGTATAGTGTATATGAACGAATACAGGCTGCGGCTAAACCTTTTGTGCCATCATTTGCAGTCGGCTGCGGCTTTAACTGGTCCTTCAGGCATTTTCTTGATTTGGTGTGGCAGGGGAAGTCAGGCTAACTTGATCTTACTCACTGTGTCGAAACAATGAATCACTGTGTTGGTCTGAGTTAACTCGCCTTAATGAGATTCAGGCAGAGTTCTTTTTATTGCTGTCAGTTCCCGACCAATCCGGCCATTCAATTTAGTCCATCCCTGCACTCCTAGCATACATTTATACACTCACAATCATTCATTCCTTGCTCTTCACAGCATCACCAACACTTCCATTTTCTTTCCCTGATTCTTTCCCACTTCACAACTCAACAGCACATTCACCATAACCTGCATCTTCTCAGCCATCAAACTTATAGCTACCAATTTCAGTTCCTTGAAGCAGCACCACCAACACAACCATTCAGGTACAAAAATCATCTCACCCCTTCATAACTTGCACCTTGCAAGATCACAATGTCTTCACTAACAACATCTGAAATCCAAGCCAACAACAATAGAAACTGCAGAACACATCACTTCTCCTAAACCCATGGCAAATCCATATCACCAACATTTCCTTGCACCTGTCAAAGGAAACTCATCAACAACTTATACTCTCTGTAACATCAACAACAACTCATTCAGAACTTCAATCTCATTCTCATGACATCAACAGAATCAAAAAACCATACATCCCCTTTATTCCATCAATATCTTCTCAGTAGCAACCATTCCGACACCTCCATTTTCATCTGCCACTTAAATCAACCAACAACTCCATCTTCTCACCACAGATCAACAGCTGCAGCTCATTTTCTTGGTTGTTCGAGCATGAAACAGCACCAACCCATTCTCATTTCTTTAATCTGTAGTTGCTGGAAAAAATACAAATCTTAAAATCAAAAATAGAAAGAAAAAAAAGAGAGGAAAATATAGCTCATATTTGATTGTCATACACTTGCATAGTGGTCTTATTTAAGTTTGCGTGATACTGTAAAATGGGGCAGTATCGTAACCAAACAAATTAAACAAACGCATTTTATATAGAAACCAAGAAAAATATTTGCCTTCACTAAAGGAGGTGAATATCCTTTGCATTTAGTTGCCTCATATCTCATGATTTGGAGCTGGTCAACATGTTTGCAGAGTCGGTGACATTCCTAAAATCGGCAAACTTCGTTATACATAATTTAATGATAAAATAAACATCTCCGCTGCTGCACCCTAGAAATTGTTGTCATTAGATTCTTGTTCACACAATGATAGAGTGCATATGTCAAACATTACATCCAACAGTGCTTGACGTATTTCACATATCCAAGATGATTTTCTATGATATAAATTCTACAGGTTGGAAGATAGGCAAGAGACCGAAAAGAAAATGCTCCAAGATGGTTCAATCAAAATGACGAAGCACTGGTTGCACAATGGGGTGATTTGGAAGTTTATAAGAGAAACAATAAGTGATTTAGGGTAGAGACAATGATAATGCTGGTTTCAATACCCATATAAAATTAGCATACGTAATAAGAGGCAAGAACAAAACTAACTTCCCATATACTGAATCCCAAGGCCCAGATCTAAGGAAGGGATTCCTTGTCAAACATATACTGGTTATCTCTTGTAAACATATAAAAATTGTTTAGTTCCGCTTCACCCGACATTGACATTATCTACTGCTATATGAGAGCATGTTCATAGAAATTTAATATTCAAGCTTTCTTTAGAAACCACAAACATTAATGTCAACTTTTATACTATCAACAAACCAATCAATTAATTTTGAAAAGAAGATATTACCAATTTGATTTTGCATATGTATTGTGTCTTGACATCAAGCTTGCACAATTGTCATGAGACTTCTACAGAGGTTTATGTGTGAGGCTCCATTGCCATCCAAAGTTACAAAAAATGTCAACATTAGTTACTCCTGCAATTAATTCAATAAGAAATAACAACATAAGTATCAAAATGAGCTCAACATCAACACCGTTATTAAGATTTCAATTTCCAAAAAACACTAAAATGAAACCCTACCTGCAATTGAAACCCCAACTTAAGATTTCAATTTCCAAAAGAAACTAAAATGAAACCCTATACAATTCTCTATTCTTCAATTAAGAACAAACCCATCACTAATTACTCAGTTTATAATTCAATTTCACATATACATATATATTTAAGAGACAATTGACAAATCCTAATTTATGTATTCTGATTTCCCTTCCCAAAGAGTTTGAGTCAACAAAAAAATCAGTACAACCATCAGCATCCCTTTCTTAAGTTTTATCCTCATCCATGGATTTCAAAACCGCTCTTGATTCCTTCATCTCAAAACAAAGCCCTAACTCTATCTCTTTACTGTTTTTCCGTTCTTCAATGAACACCACCATCGACTCGTCATCATTATAAGGGTACCTTTTCTCTTGGACTCAAACTCAATTCTTTCACCATCACTGGTTCTCATAAAACCCTAATTCACTGATTCTTCCATATGAGTAGAGAATCAGTAGCTAAATCTCCTCCCAATTGGGATTTGTAAAAAAGTTGAGGCTCATGATGTTATCAGTTGTAGCCATCGCTTCTCAAATAGAGTACTCCCCAGATAGAAAGGAATACGAAAGAGAAGAAGAAAGAATTAGTTGGAGGCGCAGCTAGGGTTATGTGTTGCAGAGGAAGAGGAAGATACGTGTCCTGAAATTTTCTGTGTTGGATATTCCTTAATAAGAAAACGATACGACGGTATCTTAGTTAGGTTTAGATCCCGAGGTAAGTGTTGTCCACACCAACGACGTTACTTAGCGTCCAGTTAAGTATCCAGTGTAAACCAAGTGTAACAAATTGTTTAGGCACAAAAACTGACAGAAGTATTGTCATCATGTTTTTGCTAACAGTGTTACAAACAGCCAGTTAAATATAGGGTGTAAACAGAGTGTAATCGCTGTTTTAGTGTCCCGACCAATAGAGTCCCGTCAAGTGTCCTCTCCAGGTTTACTAATGCTCAAAGCTTTTATCTAATTTAATTTGAGGGGGTGTCACACTCACCGTGCGACGTGGGAGCTTATATGACTTAGCTGTTGAATATTCAACACCAACTTAGTCAAGAGTTCACACCTATCTAGACTAACCTAGAAATATCTAGGATGTCTAGAGTCAATGTTAGACAATTAACATGTGTAAAATGAGTGTTCTAGAGTTAGACAAATCAAACAACAATACTAGATTGTCTAGTAGTTGGTTTGGTAAGCCTCCATAGGCATAGTTGTTAGCCTCCATAAGCATAGTTGTTAGCCTCCATAGGCATAGTTCTCTTCTTCTTTTGTAGCCTATAAATAGGCATGTTGTATTCATTTGTAAGTAAGTAAGAAATAAAGAATCAATCAATCAAAAATATCAAATAGATTGTATTCCACCAAGATTAATATCAATGTAGTCTTTTACGCTTCCGCGTTTATGTTCTCCTCTCTCTTGTTCGATCTTTAAGATGGTATCAGAGCAAGGTGAGAGGGAGAGAGGAGAGGAAGAGAAGTTATATGTTTTCCTAAAGAGTTTCTAAAGTTGCAATAAGAAGGAGAAAGAAAACTAAAAAAAAAAAAATAGTTGCGCAATATTCTGATGGTTATTGTGACAAGTTTGAAGCTAGAAGTCAGGTGAAGGAGAAGTTTGATGTCGTTTGAATTCACGGTGAAAATCGAGTTTAGGGCATGTTCTTGATGCCGAGAAAACATGGCAGTCGAGATACTAGTGCCGAAAAAAAAATGTTACCGATGTTTTTGATGAGAAGAATCAAAGATGGTCACAAACTCCCGTTTGAATTCACGGTGAAAATCGATCTTAGGGCATGTTCTTGATGCCGAGAAAACATGGCAGTCGAGATACTAGTGCCGAAAAAAAAAAATGTTACCGATGTTTTTGATGAGAAGAATCAAAGATGGTCATAAAGTCCAAGCTTGAGCTGTTTAGGGTTTGTTTGTGACGGCGTCGCTGCTCCAAAGAAATCGAAAAAAAAAATGGTTTATGCTTAGCTGGTGAAGGCGTAAGGATTATTGCTATCTTGCAGCTCCGTCGCTTGTGGTTTTAAAGCCATGCTCGTGATCTTGAAGAAGAAGAAGAAGAAGAAAAAAAAAAAGTTCGAGGTTGTTTGGTTGAGCTTGGCAAGCAATGGTGTTGCTTCTCGGGTTGCAGCCATTAACAGCATAGAAATGGAAGAGAACCAAGTTCAGAGACATCATGGTAGAGCTTTGGCAATGGAAGGTGGCAGTGGTTTCGGTGATCGGAGCTGCTGGTGATAAAGATGGCAGTGTTTCATGGAGAGTTCGACGTGAGCACTTGGCTGTTGTTCGAGGATAAGTGATGAAGAGTGAACGAAGGGAAAACGAGTGGCAGCTGCCATTATTGACCGAAGCTCGAGATGTAGAGAAAATGTGTGATACCGACACACCTAACACGCCGCACAGAGGAAAGAAAAAACGGAAAGCAAAGGCGGAAAGCAAAAGTGGAGAGAACACGGGCTGTGATGAGACTGCATACATGAAGGACGACGAGACGGAGACTGCTGCTGCTGCTCCCAGCAATGATAATGCTGCTGCCAACAGATGAAGGAATAAAATGGGTTGAGCAATAAGAGTGGATTGAGGTGTTGCTGCTGTAATGAATTCTTCCACCGATGGAGATTCGAACAAGTGATGAGTTAACCGTTGAAGGAAGAAGAACATGACGTTGTGTCGAGAGAAACAGAATGTTTCCATGATGATACACGGTGGTCTATGGAGTTGGAGATCGATAGTCGTCATGCATGCGCAAAGCAAAAGCAAAAAAAAAAAAAAAAAAAAAAAAAAAAAAAAGTGCCAGTGAGAAAGTGCCATTCAACTCTCTTTTCATGGTGTGACCGACACACTAAACGTCCATCTCACCGGCAGACAAAAAAAAAAAAAAAATCGAAACAAAGAAGAAGTTGAAGGTGATTTAGATGGGCTGAAAGCCTCAAAGAAAATAGAGAAGATGCAGACAAGATGTTTGTTTAAATGCAAGGATGATCATGGAAACATAAGTGTGACAATAATTGTCACAGCGTTGCAAATCTGTTACGAATTCAGAAATGTGGCAAATCTGGATAGCGTGACAAAATTGTAACATCAATATAACAAGAATAAGAATAGTCAGAGCTTGTGGCAGAAGCTTGACGAAATGAAAGATTGTGAGAGAATCTGGATAACCAAAGAAGTGTTACAGTTTTCGAACAAAAGCGTGACTGGAACAAAGATAAATAGAAGAAGAAACAACAAAAATGTTTTGAAGAAACGGAAGCAATCACCAAGTGGTGATGAGATAGAGAACAACAAAAGTGGGTGAAAATCCTATGAGTTGTCTAAATAGTACAAGAAGTATTTTACTGATACGAAGAGGACCGCAATGTCCCTAAACTACGATGGAACCCGTATGTTCTAAAACTACAAAGAGGACCGCAATGTCCCTAAACTACGATGGAACCCGTATGTTCTAAAACTACAAAGAGGACCGAAATGTCCCTAAACTACGAAGAGGACCATAATGTCCTTAAACTTCCGAAGAGGACCGAAACGTCCTTAAACTATAAAGAGGACCGAAACATCCTTAAACTATGAAGGGGACCGAAACGTCTAAGATAAAGAGAAGTTGGAAAGTAGGTGTTGAGGGGGAGTGTTGAATATTCAACACCAACTTAGTCAAGAGTTCACACCTATCTAGACTAACCTAGAAATATCTAGGATGTCTAGAGTCAATGTTAGACAATTAACATGTGTAAAATGAGTGTTCTAGAGTTAGACAAATCAAACAAGAATACTAGATTGTCTAGTAGTTGGTTTGGTAAGCCTCCATAGGCATAGTTGTTAGCCTCCAAAGGCATAGTTGTTAGCCTCCATAAGCATAGTTGTTAGCCTCCATAGGCATAGTTCTCTTCTTCTTTTGTAGCCTATAAATAGGCATGTTGTATTCATTTGTAAGTAAGTAAGAAATAAAGAATCAATCAATCAAAAATATCAAATAGATTGTATTCCACCAAGATTAATATCAATGTAGTCTTTTACGCTTCCGCGTTTATGTTCTCCTCTCTCTTGTTCGATCTTTAAGATTAGCATTTTAAAGGAGGGGAGATAACTTCTTTCTTTTATCGGGTCGGATTTTTTTTTCCCTCCTGCCTATCTTTCTGACAAGTGGTAATTATATAAATGTCCCTCCTTTTTATGGGCTTCACAGATACCCTTTTTCCTATAATAAAAGTAGGAATTACCTATAGGTACTACTATAGTGGTATTAGTTAGTGGCAGGTCCACCCACTAAAGCCCAGTAACCGGAGGTCCATAATTAAAAAAAACATAAAAATGGACCCAATTTTTTAAGCCCAAGTCATGTACATGTGCGGAACCTATTAAGTAGATATTCAAATTTCCCGAAATAGCCTTATAATATAACACAAATATAATTGTAGGATCTGAATATCGCCACAACAATACTCTTGTGAAATTTATAACGACAATTCTGCGAGCTCTTCAACAACACACTGCAAATGTTGCAAATTAATGACGTAATAGACAACGACAGCATAAAACACGAGAAAGATGTGAAGATTTTGTGGCTGTAGAGAAATCTCGCGAGAACATAGTGAAGCTCGAGAGAATGTAGCGGGAGCTCGAGAGAATGTAGTGGGAAAGCTTGCGAGAGTGTGGAAAGGGATCCTAAAATAGGGGAAGTATGAGTTGTACATGAGTTGTCACCCACTATGTAAACACATATATAAAGAGAAGAATTGGAGAGAGAAAGAGGAGGAGGACACAATTTTAGTAAGAGAGAGAGATTTTTAGAGAGAAAATGTATTTTTCTTTATCATCTTCTTCCCCAAAACTGGATCTAGAACTCCATTAATGAGGATTATCAATGTAAATCAAATGTAAATTTAAACAATCATAGTGAAGAATCATGTATGTAGATCAAATTGATCGAACCATGAAAAAATCTTTGTGTCCGTTTATAATTTTAGTATTTTTATTACCATTTTTATATTTAGATCTAGAAATTATTATCAAGATATTACAAGGGGTGTGTTGTAGGAATTCCTGCAACTACAATAATCTAGGTATTTTCTTTTTTATTTTCATGCTCGATCCGTTTTTCTCTCTCCCTCTCATCTTCTCTGCTACTGCCTCTTACGAAATCTTCTCTCCAATTCATTTTTGTTATGAAGATTGCTTACGAAGATCTTTCGTGGTTCCAGGTAATCTTCTCTCTTATTATGCGTGCGTAATCTTCTCACCAATTTTTTTTTTGTTTATCAACTGAAACATGAAGATCTGATCGATTTCGTGACGTTTTCATCTTCGTATAATGGATGCTTGATTGTTCTTTTAGGGTTTTTAATATCTAATCGTTTTATAAATGCTTGATTGTTTATTTTATTTTTATGAAAATAGTTCAGATATAGCTGAATAATCACATTTTTTGTTCATTTCTTCAGTAGATTTGATTATATTAGTTTCATCTTGTTGGTTTTAGATTTGTTTGAGTTTGTTTTTGTGTATGAACCGACAGTACGTATCTGCAGTACTGACAAAAACCTAGCTTTACAAAAAAAAAATATTTGATTCAGAATGACATATACAAAATATATATAAATAAAAGTGTTTCGGTTCTGTTTTTGCATAGATTCGTTAGTTGTTTTTGACATACAATTGATTTTTAGATTATGAATCAGCAGTACATATATGGCATACTGAAAAATACTTCTTTGATTTTGTTAGTTTTTTATAGTATTATCACTTTTTTTTGTCTGATCCAGAAGTATATATATGAAATACTGAAATAAAAGTGTTCAGATTCTGATTTTTCATACATACATTCATTATTGCTTTGGTTTGTTATTTTTTTTTATATAGGTTTATCACTTTTATTGTTTAATCCAGGAGTACATATATGTAATACTGAGATAAAAGCTTTTCAGAAGTACATATACGTCATACTAGAAAATATTGCTTTTGATTTTCTCACTTTTCAGAAGTACATATATGGCATACTGAAAAACACTGCAATACATAGATGGCATACTGAAAATTTTGTTAATTTTTATGGTTTTATTGCCTTTTTTTTGTTTTATCCAGAAGTACATATATGGAATACTGAAATACAAGAGTTTCAGAAGTACATATATTGCATACTGAAAAATACTGCAGTACATATATGGCATACCGAAGAATATTGATTTGATTTTTTTATTTGATTTTTATAGTTTTATTACTTTTTTTGTTTGATCCAGAAGTACATATATGGAATACAGAAATAAAAGTGTGCAATTCTGTTTTTCACAGATTCATTACTTATTTTTGACAGGAAATTGAAATTTAAGTTATGAATCATCAGTACGTATATGGTATACTAAAAATTACTGTTTTGATTTTGCTATTTTTATAGTTTTATCTTCTTCTTCTCCTTTTTAATCCAGAAGTACATATATGGAATACTGAAACAAAAGTGTTTCAATTCTGCTTTTTCATAGATTCATGACTTTTCTTTGACATGCAGTTGATTTTTAGATTATGAATGCAATAGTACATATGCGACATATTGAAAAATACTGCTTTGATTTGGTTTTGGATTCTCTGAAATCGATTTCCGAATGTTATAGCCTAATAAACATTGAACCTTTTTTTGCAGGTGGTGTTTGTATGAGAAATTAAAGGAGAAATGGGAGTGTGGGAGACAAGTCTATTGTTAGTTAGTTTGTTTTTTTTAAAATAATTTTGTCATTTTTTTGTATAATCCAGAAGTACGTATATGGAATACTGAAATAAAAGTGTTTCAGTACTGTAACTTTATAGATTCATTATTTGCTTTTGACATGCAGTTGATTTTTAGATTATGAATCAGCAGTACATATATAGAATACTGAAACATACCGCTTTGGTTTTGTTATTCTTTGTAGTTTTATAAGAAAAAAGTTTTGATCCACAAGTATATATATATGGAATACTGAAATAAAAGTATTTGATTCTGTTTTTCATAGACTTATTACTTGTTTTTAAGATGCATTTGTTTTTTAGATTATAGATCAGCAGTACATATATGGAATACTGGGAAATATGTTGTTTCACACGTGTTTAGTTATAGGGTATAGTAGTCATTTTCTTGATTCAAAAAACTTTGGACCTTAGGATAAGGATAAATACCGGTTGGACCCTGCTATAAATAACTATATGGGCCTATGACCAAACATCAAATTTTCCATAATAAAAATACCCCTCTCCATCCCTAAGCTCATCAAGGGTTCATTAAGGTTTTTATTTATTCCAAATTTTCCCTCTTATCGTTTTTAACTATCCCTACTTACTTCCCTTTCTTCTTCTTCATTTCTAATTAGCAGTGAACCATCAATCTCCATCGTCACTACCTCAGCAAATACTCCCACATTCGCCGCCGATAATCGAGAAGTATCAGTAACATATGAAACCTTCTTCTTCTTCATCTTCTATAATTGATTTTTAAAATCAGATCCAAAGAAATCCAGATCTGATTTTTTAGGTTTTGAAATCAAGTTTTGAGAAAAGTCTGTGAATGATTGGTGGTCGCTGTTGGCATTGAAAATGGTGATGTGATTCAATTCGATTAAGAAAACGGGATCTGAGAGTTGCTATGATAAAACTGATCTGAGACAGTGTAAATGATGGGTTTAATGGACGATTGAGTTCAAGAAGATGAAATTCAATTGAAGAAATAGATATGGGATTGAACTTGTTACAATGTTGGATGGTTGATTTTCGAAGGAATTGGAGGTGGATCTGATGGGTGATTGCTCAAGATTTTGGGAAGAATCGAAAGAGAAAGAAGAAGGCAGAATGAGTATTGTTGTGGTGTGAGTGATTAAAGATTGAAGTAGAACTAGAGAAACAAATCGTAGTCAAAACTGATACACAGAGATGCAGGCGAGATCAATTGAATTTTGAGATGGTTATGTTCTGTGAATCAATGGGATATGTTAGAGATGATGAACCTGTTGTGGCTGGGAAGTAATGAGTGTGTTCGAATATGAAGTTTCCAATGCTTCTAATGGATTGTAGTTAAAATTATAGATGAATGTGTAGGAATTGCAGGGAATATATATGGAATTATGAAGAGGGGAGTAATGATGATAATGGTGGAGGCGGCGGTGGTTTTGGTGGCGACGGTGGTGGAGGATGTATGTACATGGTTAATTCTTATTAATCTAAAAATGGGCTGGTTTCTGATTATATGTCGATATACAGTGATTTTTTTTAGTTTTTGGATGTTGCAGTCGGTGGATGTTGTGGTGGTGGTGGTAGTGGTAGTGGTAGTTGTTGATGTGGTGATAGATGATTTTGTAGTGGAGATGATGGTGGTGGTGTGTTATGAAGGTGTTTGTGGTGGCTTATTTTGCAATTATTTTAGCTTCAGGAGCAGATTTGGGGACTACTACATTGGGATTATGTATATTTGGGGACTACTACATTGGGGATTATGTATATATCAGGTATTGAAATCAGCAACAATGCATGATATCAACTATTTATGGGATTAACTCCTACTATTGACCATTTTTATGGGATGAACTATTGTTGTTGATCCAATAAATGGATCAACTCCTGTTGTTGACACCATTTTTTATGGGATGGACTACTGTTGTTGATCCATTCAATTGGATGAACTTCCATTGTTGACCCAAAAAAGTTGGAGTATTTTTTCACTTATTGTGTCAACAAAGGAAATTGATCAACTTTGGTTGTTGATACCAGATTTTGTGATCAACTTTGGTTGTTGACTCCATTCACTGGGATCAACTTCCATTGTTGGCCTAAAAAAATTGGGAGTATTTTTCAGTTATTTTTTAAACAAAGAAAGTTTATCAACTTTGGTTGTTGACACCAGATTTTGGGATCAACTTTGTTGTTGACTCAATTCATTGGGATCAACTTCCTTTGTTGATACACAAAAACTTGAATATATCCTATTAAACTTATTTTTAAACTTTTAATTTTGGATCAAGTTTAGTTGTTGACACCAAAATTTTGCGGTGTTGGTGGCGTCGGTGGTGGAGGAGGCAGTGATGGAGTGGTGGCGGTGGTCACGGAGTAGCGGAGTGGTGGTGGCGGCGGCGGAGTGGTGACGGTGACGGTGGTGGAGTGGTGGCGGTGACGGAGTGGTGGCAGCGGAGTGGTGGCGGTGGTGGCGGAGGCAGTGGTGGAGTGGTGGAGACGACAACACCATTGGCAGTGACTGTGGTTGTTGTGGCAGCGGCGGAGGTGGTGGTAGTAATATAATATTAGTTGTGGCGTTGGTTAGTAAGTGGTGGTGGTGGTGGCGATGGTGTTGGTGGTGGAATGGTGGCGGTGAAGTTGATAGAGAAAGAAAAAATTTATATTTTGAAATAAATAAAAATATTATATAAGTGAGGGTATTAAGGTAATCTATTTTTATATGGATAAGGTTTTTAAATTACAAGGGTATATTTGTTGGGTGTCAAAACTAAGTGGATTTAATTAATATACCCACATACCCAACAAGTAGTGAGCACGTGTGTTGCATGTCGGTTTGCATACCTACCCAGTCTTCATATTCGTACGATCTAACTTCCGAACTACCCAGTTTGCATATCGGATGTAGTCATTTTGATTTTTACAGAGCTTAAAGTTTTTTTTTTTTTGACGAATTTGTTTTTCCAGTCTTTCTGACAAACAAAATGTTCAAATTTAATATGCGAAAAAGAACTAAAGAGTGCTTATAAGAAACAAGTAGTGAGCACGTGTGTTGCATGTCGGCTTGAGCGCCTACCCATTTTTCATACTCCTGCGATATGACTTCGCGAACTGGCAGAGGTTTGCAGACCCGTTTTACATAATTTTTTAGCTTGACTTCTTGAACTGCCAAGAAGTCTGCAAACCCGGTTTACATACTCTTTGGGCCTAACTTCGCGAACTGCCAAGAGGTATGAAAACCCAGTTCATACTTACCCTAGAAGAACCTCATGAACTATCTTGTATTTCTTTGTTCGCTTTTGCTACAACTCTCATAGACACTTTTAAGACAACTTTATTCACAAAATTACGTTGGGATTGTGGATCATTGTTTACTCTTGAGTGTTATTGATCACCATTAGTGCTCGTAAGTTCAATGGATAACTGAGCCACTATGGACTATCATTATGCATGGTTCCATATAACTCCAGACGATAGTTTCTTCTGTGCAATTGCAAGGAGGACTTTTCACATGCTTACATGAACTCTTAATGTAATATTTCATCTAAATTAAGAAAGTATTTGCTTGAATCTCAAGCTAACTTTATCTTGAATTAAAATCTATATGTACCCTTGAGAATTTACAAATAGAGAGACTCTTGCAACATAAATTGTTCAAACCCTGCACTTTTGTGTCATAGTTGCAAAATCAGAGTCGTCCTTTATAACATATTTTTATTTGGGAAACTGTTCTAGGTTACAACTTTGAAGACTTCACTTAGGGATTCGTGAAGCCTAGTCAGACTATATTTTTACTTGATAATTCTTGTATCATGATCATGCTCTACTGGTTATTGAAGTTTACAAACTTTATATCAGGAACAATATAGATAGAAATCACAAATTCTCTTCGTGTCAGACTTTATGATTCCTAAAGATAGATATCTAAACTCTTCCTTGATTTGTTTGGATTTTTCTTGAGAGGTGGTTAGTGATTTATGCTTCTCTTTGATAAGAGTGTAAGTGTTCCGGATCCATGAGCTGGCTGGATTTTTTCTGCTACAAACAGATTTCCAAACCTAAAAAAGGGAAATCAAATAGTCTTATCTTTAGAGGAATATAGGTATCAAAAGTCCTCACTGAGGTTGGAGAAACTCTTAAGCTGTAAAAGATGCCAGCTAAGGGGATCAAACACGTATAATCTTGCGAGGTTCAAGGGGCGTAAGGAACACGATGACAACTGAATTTTTTGGAAGGTTAAATCGGTCTCAACTACATTCTAGTATGAGGTTTGATAGTATGCTAGTGTATGTAGTGATTTAATACATTGTGGTGTCCAATACTAGACGAGGTCCCGAGGTTTTTCTTCCATTGCAGTTTTCCTCGTTAATAAAACAAAGATGCCTTGTTTTTTTTTTTTTTTTTTTTTTTTTCGTTATATCGTTCATCTTTATAATAGGAATATCACAAGTAGTACGTGATTAATCTAGATAGCTTAAATTCTTATTGTTTGAGATCAAAATAAGACTAGTTCTTGTTGAATTCATATACTGAAAGATCAATTACAAGTTTCATACTTGTTAGAATTCAAATCCTAATAATTCGGATACAACTAGATTAATCTTGGATATTTATTTTTGAGAATGTCCAGGAACTCTTCTACATAATCGGGTCAGGAACCTATGGTTTATACATATTGATTTTGGAAGGGAAGAGAAAAACATTATATACAATCTGATTCAAGGGTCTTTACTTTGACATACTTGTGATTATATTAGGTTTTGTCCATACATGTTTCCGAACAAAAAAGTTGGTGGTGTACTTGGTACCCTCTCCTTTTCAATTAGTATCAGAGCAGGAAAACACCATTAAACCTGATAAGTCTATGTTATTGGTGATCTGAATATATGGACAATAGTTCAATATCTATTAAAGTAAAACCATCCTTCGATTGCACAAATTACTTATGGTGGGAAATAGTTATGTGTTCCTTCTTGCGAGATTGTGATTTCCAAACTTGGATCCGAGTAGTCAAGGGTCATAATGTTCCTATAGTCAATATAGACAATGTATTATTCCAAAGGATATTATTGAATATAACACAAATGAAATTAGTATTTCAAAGCATAATTCTGATAAATTGAATAATATTATCCATTTCATAAGCCAAGATCTTCAACATCATGTATCTATATGTACTACGTCAATTGATGCTTGGGATATCTTAGAGATCATACTATAAGGGAATACCTTAAAAAATGAAACATGACTTTAAAACCTAACTGCTGACTGAGAAAACCTTCGTATCACTGATGAAAAATCATTGAGGAATTTAATCACAAGATATCTGAAATAGTGAATGCTTCTCATACTTTAGGTAGGACAATTTCAGAAAAGGATAACATGATGAAAATTCTGAGATCTTTGCCAGCTCGACATGAGTCTAAGAAACATGCCATCACAGCGATCTTTCAATATTTTCCAGAAGCATATTTTTTGAAAGTTAAAGATCATTGATCATGAATAGAGCACGACCAAAGAGAAAGCTTTTACTCTAGAATTCGTTACATTACCAAGTCCTCCTTCTCCTAATATTATTAGCTCATCATGGGCTCATGAGTGTTGTGACGATCATGATGAATTAGACACTTCCATGTCTATGATCACACAACAGGTTAGGGAACTCCTCAAAAAACAAATAGAAAGACGTTCTGGAAAAGGTTCTACTATAGATCCCAATCTCAAGATGACATCAATTCTCTTCAAGATGGGAATCTTCTTCAGTGCTTCAAATGTCGTGGTTTCAGAAACATTAAAATAAAATTTCCTAATAAGGATTATGACCAAGGAAATAATGCTCTTACTGTTTTTCTTGATGACATGCCTAATGAGCACATCTTTGAAGGCTACAAAGAAAAAACAATGTTTACAATAGAAACATATGTAGACCTTAATCTTAATTCAGGCGATGAGTCAGATGAGGTGATTCTTGAATTCTTGAGTAAACATGAAAAACTTCACCAAGAAAATCTTCAACGAATAGATGATGTGGAAGTTGTCAACATTTTCATTTTTAAACGAATTAGGTCATCAAGAATCAAGAAGGAGAAACCAACTAGAGATGTAAAAGCCTCTCCAACTTCCGGTATTTTTTCATCTTGTTACAATGATAATGACTTTAGATATACTACAAAAGATTTCATCACTCGGAGGAATGCTCTAAGTTTCTGATCTACCACACATTAAGGAGGTAACTCACTATGAAAAGAAGTATAACCAGTAGAATAATGTGTTATGTGATCTTAAGGCATAGTTAAGTGAATTAACTGGCATATCTGAAGATGTTGAAGAATTGAATGATCCCATAATCAATGAATTCTTATATAATGAGAATGAATTCTCCGCTCAAGCTTTTAGGAGCGTCTTGAGACGTTTTTAGTTAACTCCTTGCAGGAATATTTTTCCTTATTATTTTAACGAGGAAAACTAGCTTTTGAAGTAGTCTATTTATATTTCTACATTAGCTACTTCGGATATTATCATCAATCAATTATAAAGTTTAATTATTTAGATTTTATTTTGATAATGAATGCAATATGTAATTTTTATCGATTATTTTGTGTATTGCTTATTTTGTGAGATTTATTCTTTGTTATCATATCTTTGGTGATTAGAACAGATATCTCATATGTTCTCATATGTTAAGATCTTAAGTGTTTTTGTACGTAACTGGCTAAAGGAGGAGTAAACCATTTTGAGAATTTTTCAATATTGATATTCCAACGATTAAACTTTGTGAATATATTGCACGGATTCCGTAAGATGGTCTTAGTCAATGTTTTTCCTCCCTGAATCCGTAATTTGCAGGGAATAATATTAACACTTTAACCTCTACGTGCTAGGGAAGGTATAATTCTAATGCGAGTCATGTCGCTCAAATTATGCTATTTTTTGTAACTGTCCTAGAGAATAATTTTTGTCGATGTTATTTTTCTCATGAAAATAATATTTCTTAATGCCTCTAATATTTAGACCATTATTTTTGACTTCTTTGTTCGTAACTATTGAGAAGAGAGAAAAATATTTTGGGATACAAATTTACTTGTAAATTATTTAGTGTCAGGGAAAATCCTTCTTTTGTAGTTAGAGAAAGATCATTCATGTTGTTCACCTGAGAATAACATTAAATGGGGGAGAGTTTAATTTTTGAACTTGTGCTTAATTGTTATATCTTTGTGGGAATTGCGACTATAGAATTATAGGAGATGATTGTACCTTTAAAACGTTGGCATGTTATCTTTAGTCTCGATAACTCTTTTGTGTAGTTCATTGAGATCCCTTTTCTTTACCTTTGCCAATTTTTTAGGCAAAAAGAGGAAGAATTATTCAGTAATATTCTACTATAATATAAGGCTTCTCGGGGCATTATGTAAGTGTAGGTGTAGATTATCCACATGGATAGGTGGCAACATCCTAAGATATGATGTACCCAAGGACGAAGAAGCAAGAAGCATGGGATAGAGGCTGGCCGGCGCGAGGATTAAGGAACCACGTGGGTCGGACATGACCACTCTATAGCTGTCGGACAAGACTTGACTCCAGACTTCTGACAAAGCTGACATACGAGACGCATTCGGTCAAACAATGAGCGTTATTCAAAGGGATAAGAAGATACGTGCCATATCGGCCAACTGAAAGGGCGACATGATTGGAAGGGCGACATCGCACCAAGAGAACACATAAAAGGATCGCCTCGGACAAGAGACAACTAAGGAATCAAATTACATCGGCCATATTTACAGACGGAGAGACGATACGAACGGGCCCGACACAGGATTTCAAGATAGATATATTGTGACCAACACCATAATTTGGTTGTATGTAGTCTCCCTTATAAATAGAAGAACTTGTATCCAAGAGAGGTAGGTTGTAATTGGGGAAAGAGAGAGAGACTTGAAATCGCACTAGAGAAATGGAGTGATGAACTAGTTCATCTTGTAATGAAGAGATTTCAACTTGGGGAGTGACACCATTGTAATATCTTGAAGTAATAAGATTCATCCTTTCACCCCCGTGGACGTAGGTAATCATACCGAACCACTATATCCTTGTGTCCATTGTTAAGTTCTTACTTTCACTTGCATGAGTAGAAGATTTATATCCTTTGGATGTAGTTTGTAGAAAAATGCATCTACATTCTGGCGCCGACTAAGGGATCCTACTAAGATCTCAGGATACCTTGCCTAAAAGGCCTTCAGAGACGATCAAAAGCTCCTTAATACACGTTTAAGTGTTGCAGTTGAAGTTAAGGTGAACTCTGTTGGCCAAAACCGCCTATTTCTTGTTGTTATGAGTCATTTAGTGTACATGCAAAGTTAAAACAGTAGCAATGTCTTTACAAGGTGTAGTAGAGTTCCCGTTTCTTCGCCCACAAGAGGTTTGATCAGCAGAAAATCTCCATAAGCTCACCGACGATCACTAGCACAGGTTAGGAGCTAGGTTGAGGATCTGCTAATAGGATAACTGTTTGTTTTCAATGGTTGAGTAAATTTTAGCATTAAATAAGTTGTTTTCTTGTTACGGTACAAAGTTCGTGTGCTTAAAATTACCAAAGGTTAAGTTTAAGGTGTCTTTTGCATGGTAGGCTGCCGATTTCAAATTTCCCGTTGTAGAAGTCGTGTTCTATATGTTTCTTTAGTAACGAGAGTTTGTTTCTAAGTTCATAGTAAGCGTTTTTTCATTCGTACCCTTGCTTCATTGATCGACAACAACCTATGTCGTCTGATCAGAAAAGAAAGTGGGAGAAAAATCTTTTCTGGCGATGCTGTCTAGACGTCGGAAAGTTCTTTGATATGATCCATGGAAGACATCCATGAGGAGATCTTGAGTAAATAACAACAGTCGAGACTTGAGTTAATTTTTTTTACCTACATACCATACCATTCAATCATCACGTGCATGAGTTTAATGATTTGGAGCATATAGAATGAAGGACAAACTAGCTTAAATGCAGAGGTCAGTTACTGAAGGCGACGTCGTATGGAATGATAGTAACGTAGCGTAAAGTCTTCCACAAAGTCAGGATAGAGTCAAAATATGGTATATAAGCAGAACCCATTTGATAGCCGGAGTAGGCTTTATGTCTGCAATCTCTGATGTAGTGACAATTTCTGAGTCAGTCGAATATCTTTCACCTTTTTGAATGTTTATTTCCAATGCTAGGTCAAAGTAAGGTGTTCTTTGTATTTGCTAACGTAGGTAGGGACGACACTCGGCTCACCACGCACCATGCCCGATGGATAGTACTTCAGGGACGGGAAGTGCATTAAGGAATCATATAGTTTCTAGCAGCAGCATGCAGGCAGGGGTAACTGGGCCAAGGCAAGAAGGCAGTCGACAACCACCGCCTGGGGAATCTCATGCAGCTGCACGAGGCATGCCAACTGTTGATGAGGGAGTGGATCTTGGGCGAGATGATGACACCCTACCCTTATACCAGGTTATCTTGACCCAGAGGATAGTCGACCAAGTCGATGGACTTACAACTTCAGATACAGAGGTCGATGAAGAAGCGCTTGCAGCACAAGTCCAGAGATAAAGATCAAGGTAACAAGTTGAGTACCAAGAAGCCTTAGGAAGAGAGGAAGAGCGTCTCAGGCAGATTCAGTTGGGGCGAGGAGCATCTAGTAACATCGTCCCTACACCTGTCCAGGCAACTGGTCATGCAACTGGTCCGATACTACCCCCACCACCAACGTCGATACCATTACAGTCTCGGCCACACCACCCTGATGGACATTCTAGTCATGAAAGCACATACCCGATGTTATTGGCCATCTTAGAAAGTCAAAGGAGACAAGAAGCGGCATTAAGATAACTCCAGCAATAGAATCTCGCCGTGGAGTTTGAGAATTATCAGTTGAGGAATCAGCGAACCAGATCAAGAGGATCGTCCAGCCGAGGAACGTCGAGTAATCATGACCGCTCAGGTCAACCATCTATGACTGGGCCGAGACGACCTCCCATACCCTCCCTACAGGTATATGGACCACCCGAGGACTCGTCTACTGATGAAGAAAGGTGAGGGAGGGGCGGACGACAGGACGGGGCGACAGAATATAAACTCAAAGAGTTGGATGCAAAAATTAAGGAGCTATCGGGAAGCATCAAAGAGAACAAACTGGCAGAGATTATGAGAGAGGCTGAGAAGACACCTTTCTCCCAAGAACTTGAAAAAATGCATTTTCCACCAAAGTGTACCTTACCTATATTTCCTTCTAGATTCGACGGAACAGGAGATGCGGTCGAGCATCTAAAAATGTATACCATGTCATTGATCCAATGGAAAAACAACATGGTAGTCATGTGTAAATTCTTTCCGGCCAGCTTGGAGGAAGAGGCGAGAGATTGGTTTTATTCACTTCCACCTGGATCGATCGACGGTTATGATGCACTAATCGAGGCCTTTCTTGAAACCTATATGCATAACAGCCGACCTCGGCCAAGAATGAACAAATTGTTCACCCTCGCCCGGAGGTTCAGGGAGTCCTTGAGAACCTTGACCGATAGGTGGAGGAAACTGTGTACTGAAATTGGAAAAGTACCGGTAGATCAAGCTATCTTTGGATTCGAAAACTCATTGGGAAGATCGGACCCCATATGGATATCTATGTTCTCTGAAAAGCCAAAAACCTTAAAGGATATGCGAAGAATGCAAGAACATTTTATCGCCCTAGAAGAAATTCAAGCCGAATCTAGAGATAGGGGGGTGCAAGAAGCTAGTGCTAAAGCTGGTGCTGAGGCTAAAACAGTTATGGACGATCGTGTTAGGAGTCTCGAGAAGAGATCATACCCTCCACCAAGGATCAGTGAGAAGAAAGAATGGGTGGCCAAAGGGAAGAGGCCGAGGCATGAAGCCCAATCATACACCCCTTTGAACGCTCCTTTGGAGGAAGTATTTAAGGAAGTCGAGAAGAGAAGCGATATCAATTACCCAACATCAAGGGGAGTCCAGTTCCGAGAAACCAAGGATCACCCCGAGTACTGTTACTACCATCAGTATAGGGGCCACTCCACTAATAATTGCCGAGAAGTGAAGGATATCGTTTAACACCTCATCCGAGATGGATACCTGAGACAGTTCGTCCGACATCCGGGTCAGCCGATAGCAACACCCGATGTACCGGTTCATCAAGTTCGCATTGATAGGACAACTCGATTTGTGAATACCATTTCACACTCAGCTATGCAAGACTACACTCTCGGTCCAGTAACCACTTCAAGGATTCATAAAAGGGATCGCGATGGCAAAGAAATATTTAGCGTAGCCAAGACCTTACCGATGGAACATTGGGTGATGCAGCCTATTTCGTTCTCGACCAAGGATGTCCCAGCAAATGGGCAAGCACACAATGATCCCTTGGTCATCATGTTGCTGATTGAGCGGTGGGGAGTAAGAAGGATTCTCGTGGATAGAGGAAGTTAAGTCGAGGTGCTATTTTACGATACATTTTAAGAGAATGGAGCTTTCAGACGACATCCTCGTCCCCTCAACATATCGCATCTATGGATTTAATGGGACAATAACCATCCCTAAGGGTGAGGTAACTTTGAGGGTTTCAGACGGAGGGGGCTATCTGGACACACTAACCACCTTTTGTGTGGTCGACGTCGCCTCACCTTATGAAGCAATTATCGGACGTCCATGGATTGCTGGGATTAAAGGGGTGGCATCGACATATCATCAGAGATTAAGGTTCCCGACTTACAAGTGAATAGTTGAAGTTGTTGGTGACTCCCAAGCATCACGAAAATGCATGCAGGTTGATGCCGAAATTAATGAAGATCGACGAGCTCAACAAAGGTGAGAGAAGAATAAAGCCAAAGAAGTTAGGGCTGCAGAAGAATTGGAGGAGGCTATCTCACAAGTGGTCATGGCGTACGAGACCCAAAAATATGACCCTTTATAGCAATTAAAGGAAATGGACCCGTTCAAGGAAGCTAAATCTAGTTTCTCGACGGTTGAGCCGACTCGAGAAGTGAATTTGGGGACAGTTGAGGAGCCAAAGATAGTAAGGATCGAGACATTGCTCTCGGATGAACAAGCAAGTCAACTCATGACAGTTTTAAAGGAAAACTTAAACGCGTTCGCTTAGGAAGTACACGATTTAGAGGGCATCGACCCGGAGGTCTGATGCCACTACTTGAAGATTGATCCGAGGATCAAACCATTTAGACAGAAAATGAGGCGAATCGCACCAGAGTTACAGGCAGCGGTTGAGGTCGAACTAAATAAGCTACAAGAGTCCGGGATAATTAGGAAATCCCATTACCCGCAGTAGATATCTAATATGGTCGTGGTACCAAAGAAGAAAGGAGGCATCATAATATGTATTATTTTAGTGACTTAAACAAGGCCTGCCCGAAGGACAGCTTTCCTCTCTCAAGCATAGACCAACTAGTAGAATCAATAGTTAGATATGAGGCGATGACATTGATGGATAGATACATGGGCTACAACCAATTATCGTTGGCACCCGAGGATCAGGAGCATACCTCCTTCTTCACACCAAGGGGGCTATATTGTTATACCAAAATTCCATTTGGACTTAGGAATGCCTGTGCTACATATAAAAGATTGGTATGAGACATGTTCGAAGACAAAATCCACGACACCATAGAAGTCTACGTGGATGACATGTTAATCAAGAGCCGCCGAGCTAAGAATCACGTCCGAGACTTTCGCAAGATTTTTCAGACAATGAGGAAACACAAGATGAAGATTAACCCCGCCAAGTGCGACTTTTGGGTTACATCGGGGAAATTCCTAGGATACATCATCACCCCAAGAGGGATAGAAGCATATCCCGAGAAGGTTAGGGCTGTCTTAGAGATGCCATCTCCCGCGACAGTAAAGGATGTGCAGAAGCTAAATGGTTGCATAGCCGCATTGGGGAGATTCGTGTCACGGTCTTCGGAAAAATGTAAAACCTTTTATGACATTCTGAAGAAATGAGAGAAGTTTCAATGGACGGATGCTAGCGAAGAGGCTTTTCAAAATATCAAGTTACACTTAGCCAGCCTCCCGGTTCTGCAAAGGACCGAGCCGTCAGAAATCCTCACCATATACTTAAGGGCGACATCATATGCCATTAGTGCAGTGTTGGTTAGGACGGAGGGGAATGTGGAGAAGCCGGTGTATTTTACAAGCAAAACACTAAGTCCGGCTGAGAAAAACTATACCAGAATGGAGCAGATGGTACTTGCACTAACTTTTGCCGCTTCTAATCTCCGAACATACTTTCAAGCTCATCGCATACGGGTGCTCACCAAATCGCCTATCGAAGCAGTTTTGGATAATGCAGGGCGATCAGGGAGAATCTCTAAATGGGGATCCTTAATCAAACAATATGATGTGGTGTACGAGACGAGGACGGCGATCAAAGGACAAGTAATGGCCGACTTCCTAGCAGATTTCCCACTAAGCGATGAAGACGAGGTAGAAGATATACCTGGGATGATGGAAGAACGGGAAGAGCCTGCTGACCTATTAGCAGCCAGTAGTCCTACACGGTGGGAAGTTTTCGTCGATGGAGCATCAAACAAAGAGGGATCATGCCTTGGGTTAGTCTTCACCACGCCGAAAGTAAAAAAGATAGTGCACTCGTTCAGGCTGGAATTCAAAGCAACAAACAATGTCACCGAGTACGAAGCAACAATCCACGCCTTACGGATAATTGTAGAGATAGGGCTACAGGAGGTTCGTTTAACTAGTGATTCCCAGTTGGTGATTCGGCAGATTACGGGCAAATATGCGACACAGACCCCGTGTTGCAAAAGTATTGGGAGCTCGCTCAATTTTACATCAACCAAATACCAAGCATTAAGTTCCGTCACATTTGTAGAAAAGATAACAGGCACTCGGATGCCCTATATTACATCGCCTCACAACTGGTAGACCCGAGCATAGAGGGCATTCGTGTTATGAGGCTCCTTACTCCCTCAATCCCAGAAACACCTGACGTACGGATCGATGTGGATATTAACACAGCCGATCGATATAAAGAGGGCGATTGGAGAAAGCCGATACACCAATACCTGGAAACAGGCGATCTACCTAAGGGTTGGCCCGAGATAAATAAAATCAAAAGTAAGTCGGGCGCCTACGAGCTAAGGGAAGGAATCTTATATAGGAAATCTTACTTAGGGCCACTTTTACGATGCCTAAGTAGAGAGGAAGGCCACACAATCTTGCATGAATTACACTATGGAGCCGCCGGAAACCACAGCTCGGGGAGAATCTTATCGGCCAAGGCAAAGACAATGGGCTATTTTTGGATATACATGAACGAAGATGCAAAGGAAATGGCTAAAGCTTGTGAAGAATGTCAACGATTTTGCAAGAAGATATAGGCACCAGGAGTTCCTTTAAACTCTGTTATAATCCCATGGCCCTTTTCCAAATGGGGGATAGACATTGTCGGACCGTTACATATAGGGACATGGCAGAGGAAATACTTGATCGTGGCCACAGAGTACTTTACCAAATGGGTAGAGGCAGCATCACTAAGGCACATCTGAGACAAAGATGTCTTCAAGTTCATTTGGGAGCATATCATTTGTCGCTTTGGGGTCCCAGCATCTATCGTCTCCGATAATGGAAAACAACTCAAAGGGGAAAATATTGATCTTTTGTTCAACACGTACAACATCAGGAAGAGTAAATCTACCCCCATTTACCCCCAGAGTAATGGGAAGGCCGAGATCACCAACAAAACAATCGCCGACAACATGAAGAAGAAATTGGATGGGGAATATGGTAAATGGTGCGAGGAACTATACAACGTTTTATGGGCATACAAAATCACACGAAGGGAAGCTACAGGGTTCTCGCCGTTCATACTTACTTACAGAACCGATGCGATTCTACCAACGGAAGGAATGATCCCTACTACCAGGACAAAAGCTTGGAGGCGGAACGTCTCGTCCGATCTAATATTGGCAAAACTCGACGATTAGGAAGAAACAAGGGAGATGGCGCTACAAAAAATGGAAAACTATCAAAGGAGGTTACAGCGAGAGTACAACAAGCGTGTTCGCCCAAGATAATTCCAACCAGGGCAGCAAGTGCTGAAGTTTCTGGCCGACTGGGAGCGAGACAAAAAGGGAGGAAAGCTAGCACCAAAGTGGGGTGGACCGTATATAATTGCGTCCAAGGCAGGCGAGGGATCGTATCGACTACTAAGACTCGATGGAACAAAATATCCCAAACCCTGGAATGTCAAGTATCTGAAACTCTACCACCCCTGAAGGGAGGTGCGGAGAAAAGGTGAGCATACTTGTATTTTATCTCTTTAAAACCGTGAGGGGTATGAGATAGGGCATGAGCGACTAATGGTCATTCGTACTCGGGGCAACGCTAGTGAGGAAGTGCCGAGGTGACTTACACTTGAATGGTCATTCGTACTCGAGGCAAAGCCAGTGTGGAAGTGCCGAGGTGACTTACACTCGAATGGGCATTCGTACTCGGGGCAAAGCCAGTGTGGAAGTGCCGAGGTGCCTTACAGTCGCATGGCTATTCGTAGTCGGGGAAGTGGCAATAAGCAAGTGCCAAGGTAGCCTAAGGGTTCTGGTGGTTGGAAACCAGTTCCACAGGCTGATAAGACACGAGGTTTTCTCAGCTAGGTGGCCTACTTACATTTGAAAGGTTTCCCCCATCGCAAGTGGCTGTGACCACTTGCCCGATATTGGTTGATCGATAACCGCTCGGGGCATTCGAACCTAGAATTAGGTTGAATAATACCCTTCCACTGAATCTAAGAGATAGTGATGAGATACCCCAATAATGGCATGGCATTGGGCCCGATGACCCTCCTTGTTGGGTGTGTTCGACAGAAAAGGTTAAAATACTAACATACATTTTAAACAATTGCAGGAGTAACATAAGAAACAAAAGTTAAAGCGACAGCGTCATATGCCAATTAAGGAAACGCGAAAAGTGTCATGAAACTCCACGTAGTAAAAAGTATAACATGAATAAAAAGAACAGTATCGGCGACGCAGCACCCCCTTTAAACAAACAAGCAGTGTATTAGAAGTAAAAAGGGAATATGTATTCAAAGCGATTTACAACTCAGGACAAAGGGAAATTTAGTGGTGCAGCACTACAAAAGGAGAATTCAGGCATTGGGGGGAATAGTGTCGGCCCTCCTTTGCGCGATCTCGCGCCGCTTATTCTCCACATACTCAGCAATACCCTCCTGGAACTTCTCGTCTATCTCCTCTTCATGGGAGACGCGTTCATCCAAAACCTGTTGGATAAGATGCAAATTGGTTGCCTCAGCATCGGTCAACTTGGTACCCAGATCGGCCTCGACCCGCTTCAACCGTCGGACCTCCAGATCCAATTCCTGAGAACGTTTTTGCTCGGCTACAAGATCACAACAACACGGGATTATTCATTGAATATGGTTTAGCAATTTCAAAAGTAATAGAAAATAATCTAATCCTAAGGAACAGCCTCAACACATCACCTAAGAGACCTGCAAGGGCTGGTAACACTGACTGAAGCGATTCTACCGACTTGGACAACTCATCCTCAGCCTTGGATAATTTCATGGTTAGCTCGTTATAGCATTGCTCATTAAATTCATTACTGTGGCAGTACTTTTTATGTTCACTCCACTCGGCCATTAAACAATTGCGCGACACTTGGAGCACTGAAAGATGTGACCTACTCCATTCTAGTTCACGCACCATTTTGTCAAATTCACCCACTTTGCCCAGCAAATACCTATTAGCTCACTCCACTTCATCTTTATCCCTCAAAATTCTTCGGCGATCCTCGTGAAGGTCTCGGTTTTGCAATTGTAATGAGTCTACCTGCTGTCCGAGGTCCATGGCCAAAGCAGTTTTCTCAGCATCAAGGCATTGAGAAGAACCCAAATGAGCTCGCAAATTGTCTATTTCTTCAGGGGCATACTCAAACTGTCGATATCGGTCTAATCCACCTTGAAGTTCTTCGATATCATCATCTTGGCGATATATTTTCCCATCCTTGTTTGTCATTCACCGAAGAAGATTCTCCACTAAATCCTTTTCAATATCCCATTTCCTCTTCATGATCCTAAAGTCCGAAGAAGCATCTAAACCTATACTAGCTATCTCGGTTAGCAGAAGGACACCCGACTCAGGATACTGGCATGATAAACTCAATCAACACAAGTTAAGGTTTGTAGAATTATAACACACCTTGAGCATCGGCGAGTTTAATTTCTAGCTCGCGCGCACGACTCTTCTCGTTCTGCAATTGAAGTTGGAGAGATTCCACCAACTTTTTTCCCTACGACGATTGGTGGCATCCAGCCGTACCCGATTAAGGATCTAATACAAGTACGCAAGTTATAATGGCAAGCGACAATTAGGAAGATATTAAGGAGTAGGGAATCACCCAGGCATACAGAGTCACTCACCACCGTATCAAGAGTCCGAGCCATGTCGTTATAAAGGGGCACTGCACCGAGCATTTGTTCATCAGTATACTCTCCAAAGTCGGGGGAAGTGAGCGCTCCAAGGGAGTTTAGGATAGGTCTAGAGACGGTAAAGGAGGTTTCAACACTAGACGTAGACCCATCAGTGATTAGGGGCAGACGAGGCAGCCCTCCCGGTACAGCATTAACAACCCTTTCTAACTCGGGCGTCTTCAGAGGCTCTTGTTTGTCGCCTACCAAGTCAGCTGACACGACCACCTCAGGACCACCCTTCTCGCCCACATCCTTCCCATTGCCCTTGTCATCCGAGAAATCCTTGCCGAATATATCATCTTCATCAGGAATCTCGATGATTGGCTTCCTCTTCGGCTGCGACTTAGCAACACCATTCTTGCCTCTAGTAGTATTACGCCTAGGAGGTTGGACATCAACTTCATGAACATCGGACCCACCGACTTCATCATCATCGTGCCTAGGAAGTTTCTGCACAAGACTTCTCGTCAGAACATGTGAAGGCAAAAAACAGGTGCAAGTACATGCACTTATAATAAAATCACTGTGTTTGTTACCTTCCCCTGGTCTTCCTCAACCCTTGTGCCAGCACCCCTTTTTCTCGATGATGTGGCGGCCTTGGTAGAATCCCCCAGAGACTTTGATGAAAAAAAAATAACCAATTGTTGTCAAAACTAACAAGCTAGAAATTGAGAAAGGCAGAAGGAGACACATACCTTATCAGCCTTGTTATCATTAACCACCCAGAAAGGATAGGGCTCGGAGGGAAATGGAGGTGATGGGAAGATACCATGTAAAATGGGCCCTCGGACAAGAAGTGGAACTCGGGGATAAATTGGGTCATTGGTATGACGGGGTCGTCTGTTAGAACCTTGGCCGATGGGATCGTCATCTATCATCATCCTTTCAACATTCTTAGGCATAGTTCTGTGACGATGAGGACTAGCAGCAAAACCGGAAAGGTCATCGTTGGTTGAAGTACCGTCTCGATAGTTGGCAAAGAAATTAGCAGCGGTATATTCTGGAGCGTCCTCGGGCTTATAGGTCGACCAGTCGGCGATGGAGCCACGACCATCTCGGCGATCTCTCCATTCATCCATAATCCGAAAAGTGTTGCCAGCCCATTGAGCTAGAGCACGATAAGGCTTGAGCTGGGAGAGAATCTCGTAGTAGAAAGGTCTATCGGGATTGTACAAAGGGAGACGGATACCTAGCTCCAGCTGTCCAAGAGTGATAACCACGCACTCAGCCGACTACTCGTACTTCTCCATGTCGGACTTCCTCAAGGCGCTGTTTTGGCCCGAGATCAGGGTAATTTCGTAATCTTGAAGATGGTATTTCTCTTTCAGCTACTCAATTAATTCTTCATTAGAGAGATCTTTCACCCTTTTCTCGGACCTACACAAAATAGAAGGAGAATCATCAGGAAAGATAGATTTTATGGCACGATCATCGTACTTAGAAGGGCTATCAAAAGAAAATAGGGAAGAAAGGGGAAAAGTATCAATCTCGGAAAAAACATCATCAACATACCTTTTCTCAGTCATTGAGGGAGAAGAATCCATGGACGTGAATACTGCAAAAATCAGAAGCTGGTAAAGAAGATTGGGACAACGGAAACGCAACCACATCCGCTATAACACTCGGTGATGAGGATGTGAAGGAAGAGAATCAGAAAAATAAGGGTTCGCAAAAGCAGAAAGTGATGGAGAAAAATCGCAGCGGCTGGAGATTGAGAAAATGGTGAAGTAGAAGAAAGATAATAGGGAAATGGAGTATTTAAAGGAAGAAAGAAGTGTGACCGGTACCGACGGTTGCAATTCATAAAGGGGAGTTAATGAGGGGATGTATGGCGGAAATCGCGGCATGGACGAGGACGTGGGAAGATAGAACGATTTTCTTCCACTCGTGTCTACCACACGAGCGAAAGAAGGGGCATAAATGTAGGTGTAGATTATCCACAAGGCTAGGTGGAAACATCCTAAGCTATGATGTACCCAAGGACGAAGAAGCAATAAGCATGGGATAGAGGCTGTCAGGCGCGAGGATTAAGGAACCACATGGGTCGGACATGACCACTCTACAGCTGTCGGACTAGACTTGACTCCAGACTTCTGACAAAGCTGACAGACGAGACGCATTATGTCAAACAAGGAGCGTTAGTCAAAGGGATAAGAAGATACATGCCATATCGTCCAACTGAAATGGTGACAGGATTTGAAGGGCGACATCGCACCAAGAGAACACATAAAAGTATCGGCTCGGACAAGAGACAACTAAGGAATCAAATTACATTGGCCATATTTACATACGGAGAGACGATACGAACGGGACCGACACATGACTTCAAGATAGATATATTGTTACCAACACCATAATTTAGTTGTCTGTAGTCTCCCCTATAAATAGAAGAACTTGTATCCAAGAGAGGTAGGTTGTAATTGGGGAAAGAGAGAGAGACTTGAAATCGCACTAGAGAAAGGGAGTGAGGAACTAGTTCATCTTGTAAGGAAGATATTTCAACTTGGGTAGTGACACCATTATAATATCTTGAAGTAATAAGATTCATCCTTTCACCCCCGTGGACATAGGTAATCATACCGAACCACGTATATCCTTGTGTCCATTGTTAAGTTCTTACTTTCATTTGCATGAGTAGAAGATTTCTATCATTTGGATGTAGTTTGTAGTAAAATGCATCTACAGTAAGGGTGAGTGAATTGCAAGTGTATAGGTTCCGCCTATCAAGTAAAAGGGACAAGTAAAGACTAGGGGATAACATATTACCATAATATTGCTTCAAAACTTTCGGTACAATGGACTTTGAAGCAGATAAAAATATTATACACCGATATAACAACTATCGAGTAGATTAACTTGTCACTCTAGTAAAATTCTAATTGAGTATTCTTATAAGTTGTTGTATGCTACGAACTTCAACAACAAAGTTTTGTCATAAGTTGTATTCTAATCATCAATATTCTGTGTGGTTAACAAATCTAGAGACACTATTTTCTATTCTTCATTATGTTCCTAATTATAGTTTGCATATTCATCAATAGTCAAACTATCCAAGAATATCTGATGAGAAAGTATCTCATAATTTAGTTTAATATGATATGTAACATAACATTTGTTAAAAATATTATGTGGTTGCAAGTCCCAGTGATATTAGATCCATACTTGTCCATTCACGATAGTATTCCACCACCCTCATATGATTAGGGTATTAGTCAGCTCCATCTCAACTCCGATAAAAATAGTGTTTTCATTGCGTGGAGACAACTTTTATGATCAATAGAGACTTTCCGACCCATAAACTTAATTGCTTCATCAACTATTGCAACATGCATATAATCAAGTTTGAGTTTTTTAAAATAAATTTAGAACTCTTGGACAAGAAACATATGATCTACTAGAAGAATCAAAGATTTATATTTCTGAATAATGATTAAAGCACCATTAATGATCCATGGACCTCCTTTAGTAACATCTCTTTATTCAGACTCACTATTAAGTTTAACCACACAGAGATTGTAACCCATCACCTTCATTTCCTTATTATTATACCTTCTCCAAAGAGTGTTTATCCGTGTTCTGGTAACCTTTATTTCCATCATATCTTTAGCAAAGATCTTTCCAAAAATAATGTCGGAATCAGATACATCATTGACCAACTTCGAAGACCCTACTAATATTCTTTAAAGTTTTGCATTTTGAAGATAAATTGAAGTATTTTCAAATTAAACTTTTTGTTAATGCTGGAAATTTGATTTTGAGAACTTGAGGTCATTACAGCGGGAATTTCTACTAGGTGTATTTGATGGGTAAACAAAAACTTTCTAAAGATGTAAAAAGTTTTAGGGTTAAGGCTTCTATCAAGATATTGAATAAGAGGATAAGAAAGTATATCTTTTGATCATGAAAAACTATTCTTATGATCACAAAAATTATCTTTAAAGGACTTACATATAACAGGTTTTATATTTTCCATAAGGTGGCCAAGAAAGGAAAATAATTGATTAAATAATTTTTGGAGATACGAAGATCTCTTTTCACTGGTTTAGGAGGTAAAACATGATTTTTGAAATTTCTGATTATTGTAGATATGATGAGATTTTAATGATGATTAACAAAAGATTGAACTATAATCACATTCACAAATGACTTCAACCTCCTGATACAAAAATTATCTTTATAGGACTTACATATAATAGATTTTATATTTTCCATTGGGTTGGCCAAGAAAGGAAAGTAATTGATTAAATAATTTTTAGTGGAGATGCGGAGATCTCTTTCACTGGTTTAGGAGTTATATAAAACATGATTTTGAAATTTCTGAGTATGGTAAATATGATGAGATTTTAATGATGATTAACAAAAAGTTGATCTATAATCACATTCACAAATGAACTTCAACCTCAACCTCCTGATACGAACCATTTTAATAGAAGAAGATTATTGAAGTCCATGGTCCTAACTCACTTTGAAACCTGCTTGCAAGGTTAGGGTTGTTCAAGGTTTATAAATGCATGATCTTAAACTTTCCACACTATGTGGGACTAATAATCTCAACAAAGATTAACACCACTTATTAAATAAAAAAACAAAGTTTATATATTATGTCATTAACATATCTAAGAAAAAAAGAAGTGCACGAAATAAAACAAAATCATAAAGAAATAATGATAGGAATCTCGCAAGCAAAAGATCAGAACATGCTCATTTAGAACACAACTAAAATAAGAACAACAAAAGAAGAGAAAAAGTTTTTCAAAATAAAAACCGAGTTTACTCAAAATTACCGCTTCGCAAAGTTCCATTTCTTTCAACTCATTCCTTAATTTGAATGACCATAAAAGTCGGTCCAAGTATGTTATCAAGTATATACGGGGGATTCCGTGCTTCATTATACAAATTGGCCCAAACATATGTAAATAATTTTGGCCGTGTATATGGGAAAATCAATTTTGTTAAAAGAAGTTTTTGATCATCATTATCATTCTTGTACCTTGATTATTATTTTTTGAAGCATATTAGTGTCTCCTTGATCTTGTACATTTATATCTGTATTAGAATTTATTTATTTTCATTTTACCTCATAAATACTAGACGAAAGTAGTTATTGCTTGGTTATACAGGTCATTGTTTGATTTCACCGAAAGTAATTATGGATTGGTTAGTTTCTAGCCTCCCTATCCACGTCTAATTTCTTAAAGAAATATCAATGTGACGAAGCTGTCAATATATTTGTTGAGATATAGTGATGTAGATGAATGAAATTCACATTGATCTATTTTAGTTAATCTGAAAACTAAACATAGGTTATCCAATAGAAAAAAACGGGTAGCTAGTTCAGCTGGTCATCCTCGTTCCTCAAATGTTGATGCGCTTCAGGAGGTCACAGGTTCGAGTACCCGATGGCGCAGTATTGCAGAATTTAACATGGAGGGTAGAGTTAGCTTTCCCCCTTGCGACATAATCAGCCCCCTATTGCTTCGTATCCCTTGGATAGTTCCTCATGAAGCTCACTGGTAGGCTAGCACGACAACCTATTCAATTAATGTAGTAGTACGTCGTTGGAGCTTAGCTTGTTAGGCTTCCAACTCATGAAGCTCGTTGGTAGGCTAGTGGTAGGCTCGGAAAGATACCTACTATTGTGTATACTGCAAGTGCACAGTGTCGACAAGCAACACAGGGCAAGCACAGGTCGAACCACAGAGACTTGGAGAGTGTAGAAATTGATTCTAAATCCTTACTAAGAACTGATTCAGAGAGTAACCAAAGGGGGTTTGTTTTTGTCGATACGACGAGATATTGGCAAAAACTTAAACATAAAGTAATTTGAATTAAAATATGCAATTAAATCAAGGTGTAAATATTGAGAATATGGATACTAGGGTATTCAAATCCACCACTAACCTATGATATGCATTCAACTTGTAATATTATTCTTGTCCTTACAGCAGATTCAAGTCTACCGTATATCTAAGGTGTTTCTCCAATGGATAATTTAATCACAACTAAAGTATTTCTCCAAAGCATTAACTGTCTAATTAAAGCACAACTAATCTGAGGATCAATATTTGGTTAAGCATGAGTTGTAGCATAATCAACATAGAGATATTCTAACTACAATGGATACATGGCATACATTGTGAGAGCAAGATGTTGACAAACTTGGATTAAATTATATCTTTAAACAATTCTAAACTTTCAAGAACAAGATACAAGATATGAATACATACCAATGAGTTACGGCTTCATTTAAACCCTAGCAAATGAAACTAGAACATGAAGAACATTACAACAAAACTTAAATTTGATAAACTAACATGAAAAAGCTATTCTTGGATGGATTTTCAACACAACAACCCTCTCTATTTATACACAAAATTCCCTCAAGCACTTGGATTCGAAATTTGGAAAGCATCCACTCAACAAAACATGTTTTCTTAATTGATGGATTGAATGGAATATATTTGGTTGTGGGAAACAAATTGGGAGTGATTGAGTGAGAGAATGGGGATGTTTTCTTTAATTGATGGATGAAATGGAATACAATGGGGGTGAGGTGGATGTTTTGGAAAGAATCCAATGGGGGTGAGGTGGATGTTTTGGAAAGAATCCAATGGGGGTGAGGTGGAAATGGATTTGGGTCTTGGGTTTTGGATCATGGGTTGTTTAATCCCATGAATTTGTAAACAGGTTGCCACTGATGCGCGAGCGGGTTGCAATGATTCCAACTTTCTTCTCTTTTGTCTTCTCAATTCTTCCAAGCTTTATTTAGTACTTAAAAACACAAAATTAATTAATACAAATATTTATTCTTGAAAATGGTAAAAATGCAGAATTTGGGATAATATATGACTTTGAAGCGCGAAAGATGAGTTAAGTGCCAATGAAAAGGTGTATGAATATGCAATATTTGGCACTCATCAGCTAGCACGGAAACGTGTTCAATTAATGTAGTAGTACATCGTTGAAACTTAACTTGTTAGGCTTCCAACTAGTTTCATGTAATAATCGTTATCCAATAAAATAAAATAAAATAAAAAAGTGTTTGACCCGCGGATGTTTAAGTATAATGAACATTCTTGACTTTTGAACGGGAACTCACTGCTTTCGTGTATAAACGGTCAAGCTCACGCAGCAGGACCAAGCTGGTCAATTGACTTTTGAGTCGTACCTGTCTGATTTTATCCCACACGCGTATGTACTGTTTTGTGTGTATTCGCATGCGTATGCAATGTGTTGTGTAACTTGTGTGCATCTCAAATTAAAAAACAACAACGATGTTTATAACAAGGTTTGAAAAATGGGTCACAGGTCGGGTCACAGTCACAGGACGTGACCGTTATAACATGTTTGACGGGTGTGAGCACGTTTCGGGCAAAAAACGCGTTGTTTAGCGAAAAAACGCGTTTATTTGATGTTTTTATGAAATAACGGTTAAATAGAAAAAGTAAATAAATTATAATCTGAATTTCCTATCTAACTGTTTTAACATGCGTGAAAACGGTTATATCAGGTCTAAATAACGTTGTTACTACGTTTTTTTATTTTATTTGTTTATTCACTTATTTTAATTATTTTAATTGTAATTCTTGATCTTTTATTTTAGAAATAAAAATTGATTAAAATAGTATTTTTTATTATTTTTTTCTAAAACACGGGTATAACGGATGTGAAAACGGAAAAAACAGTCTAAATAACTTATGTTAAAATGTTATTTAGACGAAAAAAAAACCGTAAAAAATCAATTTTAGAAAAACGATTATCACATGCGTGAAAACGGATATAACACGTCTAAATAACGCATTTTTTTACTATTAATCGGTGTTATTTAGACAAACATATCGGTGACCCTCAAGGACACGCTACATAGGCGTGAGCGTTTTAACGGCCATTTTCTCACAAAAAAAATGACCGTTTTTCAAACCTTGGTTTATAAAGACTTGGTTAACGAAATGGAAAGAGTGAAGTGATTCGTTTCTGTTTCCGCAATTAAACAAATAAATCCATTTAGTATAATTGATAGTATAAACCAATAATAACTAGTACAACCGTTGCCATGGTGGGAGTGCCGACCAAAAAAGAATCTGAAGATGGGGTATGTCTATGATGACTTTCGCCCCGTTTAAGAAAAAGTGATATTTTCGCTTTGTTTCAGAAAAAAGTGATACTTTAGCCCAGTTTCAGAAAAAACGATACTTTCGCCCTGCTTCAGAAGCGGAGCGAAAGTATCACTTTTACTGAAACAGAGTAAAAGTACAGTAAAATCTTTGTACAAGAATATCCTAGGGAACATAAAAAAAAATTCTTATATGGGGGTTATTCTTATATGGAGGTCTCTACCGTGAATAGAGCAATTTGAGAAAACACATACATATGCATAGGAAGCACCATAAATGTATCTAGGTAAATATAACTACTACTTAGATTGGGATTTTGTTTTACATGTATGTAGATATGAAATTTGTTATAACACAATCCACATAAAACTCAACTTTGAAACTGAAATCGACAAATAAAATCATATGAGTGAAAGGTATTTGTATATTTTTTTTTTTTGGTTTTGACACCTTCCGCCGGGTTTAAGGAGAACCCAAAACCTTACAAACTAAGAACCACAAAAAACGAAAACAAAAAACAAAAAGCTACTTACTATGATAAATCTTACCCTGTCTATCCTCATCCAAGATGCTAAGAATCTCCCTGTCAAAACTTGTAATGTCAATAATAACAAAACTTTCTCTAGGGTGCTTACTAGAAAACCAGTCAGCAGCGCTGTTTGTTTCTCTATACACATGGGAATATCTAACAAAGGTGAACTCCTTGAGCAAATGTTGTATTCTTCTCCAAATATGCAACACACTCCAAGTAGGGACAGACTTACCAGAAAGTATATTATAGACTCCTAGAGAATCAGTGCACAGGTGAATTCTTTTGCAGTTATTTTTTATAGCTAGTTGCATACCCACCTCAACTCCCTGCAATTCATGGGCAGTAATAGTTGCAGGGATCGATCCACCACAAGCAGCAGCAAGAGTAACCCCAAAATGGTTCCTAATGATGGCTCCACTTCCTCCTGAATTATCTCTTCTAAATCCATCTATATTGACCATAACCTCATCTTCAGCAGGGTAGAGCCAGCTGCAGTCCACCATCCTCTCAGCCTTATAAATACATTCAATGCCCCAAACTTCCATGAATCTTCTTATAGAAGGTTGATCCTTATCAGAGAGTTTTGAAGCTAAAGACATTAGTATGATATCCATAGAGATTAAATGACTCACCCCTGCAGAGTCCATATTCTTAGATGAGAAGATTCTGTTATTCCTTTCTATCCATATATGGTATATGAAGTTGTTAAAGCAGAGCTTTTTGATTGTTGTGACAGCCCTATCACCCAGGAAATTATGCTGGCACCATAATAGTTCAGTATCCCAAGAATATGATAACTCCCTGTGAACTCCCAATTTAAGCAATAATCCTTTCCAAATTTCCCTTGAGTGAGTACAATTCAAGAAATGATGTTCTTCATCTTCAATTCCATTTTCACATAAAGCACAAACAGCACTCTCCACAACCCCCCATCCCAAAAGTTTTGCTCTAGTCTTCAGTCTCTTATGACAAGCCAACCAACTAATGAAGGAGGGTCTTGGAATATTATGTTTGAACCAAACTAGCTTTGTCCAACCAATCTCAACAACCACCCCAGATAAAGCTCTGAAAGTATCCTTCATAGAAAAATCACCTGTTTTACTACCCTTCTAGAAAGGTTTATCTTCATCTCTAACATCATATTCAATCCACTGGAGTAGATCTACACATTCACATTGATCTCCATGGGAAACATTTGGAAGCTCAAATTTACCTTCTATCATAAAGTCATCTACTTTGCTCTCCCTGTCAGGGCACAAGGAGCACTTGCATTCATCAGCAAGCCAATCCCACAGTATTCCTTTGGAGTTCCAAAAACCAAAAAGAAAATAAGTTTGAGCTACATCTCCCAGGAAAGTACCCATGAACTGTTTGGAAACTTCTCTGAGATATAGGATTCTTCTCCAGCTCCAAGAACAATCCTGAGGGGTGGCTAAATCCCAGAAATCACTATGTTTGATAAGATTCTGGTGAACCCATTGGGTCCAAATTGTGTCCTTACCAGAATTGATATCCCAAATGTGTCTTAGATTGGCTGCAATGTTAGTCTGTTCTAAATCTCTAATACCAAGGCCACCATCTCTTTCAACAGTGCACACTTGAATCTAACTGATGGGATTGTGATTTCTTCCAAGATCTGATCCAGCCCATAGAAATCTCTTGAAAATAGTGTTAAGCTCCTTAGTTAATCTTTTTGGAAGAATAAAACAGGAGAACCAGAAATAAACCATACCACTCATAACCACCTTTATAAGTTGCATTCTCCCAGCAAAAGCAAGATGCTTTGCCTTCCAAGACTTCACCCTTTTATTAACACTACTTAAGAGAGGTTGGCAATCTGAATAAGAGAGTCTTGTAGAGATCAATGGAACTCCCAGATATCTAACTGGTAGCTCCCCTGCAGCACATCTTAGACAATCAATTATAGAATTAATCTCCGATTGATCAATTGCAGAAGAAAATAGGGAAGTTTTATCACAGTTAACCATGAGCCCTGAGAACTTGCTGAAGTCTTTCATAACTTGAGAGAGAACCTGAGTTGAATGCAGATTTCCTTTGATAAAAACAAGCACATCATCTGCAAAGCACAGATGAGTAAGTTTGGTGGCTATGCATTTAGGATGAATTCCACACTTCCCATTAGTGACTTGTTGTTGCAAGAGACCACTAATTACTTCCATGACCATCACAAAAAGGTAAGTGGATAGTGGGCATCCCTGTCTCAACCCCTTATGAGCTCCAAAAAAACCATATGGAGAACCATTTATCATAACTGAAAACTTTGTTGAGGAGATACAAGCAAGAATCCATTCAATAAACTTTTGAGGAAATCCAAACTTTTTCATTACTGCTGCAACTTCCTCCCAGCTAACAGAATCATAAGCCTTATGGAGATCGATTTTGAGAGCACATCTAGGACTACCAATAGACTTGTGGTAGTTTCTAATTATCTCATGGGAAAGAAGAATGTTGTCCTGAATAGATCTTCCAGAAATAAAAGCCGACTGATTTGAACTCACTAGTCCTTTCAGAATAAATTTCATCCTAGAAGCAATGATTTTTGAGATACACTTGTAGATCACATTGCAACAAGCAATGGGCCTAAAATCCAAGACAGAAGAAGCATTGTCACACTTTGCTACTAAAGTGAGAAAAGTACTATTGACTTTCTTGAGGAGTTTACCTGATCTGAATAAGTTGCTAATGGCTTTCACAAAGTCATCACCAGTAATATCCCAAGTGCTCTTAAAGAAGTAACTATTGAAACCATTAGGCCCAGGGGATTTAGAAGAATGGATTAAAGGCAAAGCTTTAATAATTTCATCTCTAGTTTCAGGAAGTATCAGCTTAGCAGCGTCCTCTACTGAAACCAATCTATCAAAATACAGAGAATCAATAACTTCAGTAGTACCCTCCTGATTAGGAGCATCCCCAAATAGGGTCTTAAAGAAATCCACACATTCATCACCAATCTCCTTGTCCTCTTCCAGTCTAACATTATCTCTGGAGTTCAAAACTAGAATGTTATTTCTAGATCTTCTTTCTTTTAGGGAGTTATAAAAGAATTTAGTATTCGAGTCTCCATCCTCCATCCATTTAACCTTGGACTTCTCCTTAATAATGGATTCCTCATATTTATTCAATCTTGCATAGTTCCTAACACATTCATTCTCCCTGGTAGCTAGATCAGTTCTCAAAGGGAAAGTTTGCAATTGCTGTTGAACTGCATCCATAGCCTGCTTAGCTTCAAGGACCTGATCAGAAAACCTCTTGAATATCTCATTATTCCATTCAATGAGAATCTTCTTCAACCTCTTAAGATTATTAACTAAAACCATCATTGGGTTTCCCTGCATTTGCTACATCCAAGATTGTTTAATAATATTTAAAAAATCTGGCTCATCCACCAAAAAACTGCAAAATCTGTAAGGGGGAGGTCCATGATATCGTCCTTCAAATATACTCACAACACCTGGACAGTGATCAGATATCCCTGTTAATTGAAATTCAGCACTGGAATCAGAGAACATATCCACCCATTCCATATTAACCATAATTCTGTCTATTTTTGAAGCAACTCTCTCTGGACCCTCTTGTTTATTGTTCCAAGTAAAGAAACTACCACAATAAAATATGAGCTTCTTGGGAGCAATCATAGAACTCTTTATAGTGAGTTGGGGTAACATCAGCACCACCCACTCTATATCCAACATCCAGTAGAGAATTGAAATCCCCCAACAATATCCAAGGTTTAACATTATAACCAGCAAACGCATTTATATCATTCCATAGATGTCTTCTAACTATAGCATCATTACTTCCATAAATGAAAGTAGCAACAAACTCCCTATTTTGTACATCCACAATATCCAAGAAAATAGCTTGAGAAGAACAATGGAGAACTTGTACCCTAACCAACTGAGGGTCCCATCCCACCCAAATCCTACCAGAACCATCTAAAGAATAATTATCAGTAAAAGTCCAGAGAGGACAAATGTTATTCCTAATTATTTCTTTATTTGCTTCTTGAACATGAGTTTCAATTATTCCAACAATGCTCAGTTTATTATTACTAATGAATCTCTTAGCTTCTGCTTGTTTCAAGGGGTCATTTAAACCCCTTGTATTCCATAAACCTACTTTAAACATTTAAAAGATTGGGGGGTAATTTCTTCCCCTTAACCCCCAAGATAGGTTTCCCTACTCCCTTAACTCCCAAGTTAGGTTTACTCACATTACTAGCCTTTGATTGAAAATGATATCTTGCTCCTCCCCCTCTTCAGCCAGATGTCCTCCATCAATTATACCAACTTGTGTCAAAACAAAACCTCCTGTTTTATTTTCTATAACACCAACTGGCTCACTTTGAGGTTCAGTAGAAAAAACAACCATCTCCATATTCACTGCTCCTTCCTTGTCTCCTTCAATATCCTTAGGAGAGGAAGACATGGATCCTCCCATATCCTCATCAGTATCAAAGCCTGAAAAATGTTGGAATTTGTTCTGCAAAGCAGCAGTATGTTCTTCCTTACCCGAACTGGTTTTGCTAGAACTACCAGTAACAATTTCTCTAGTAGCCCTTTCAGGATTACCTCCATTTGGCCCTCTGCCTCTTTTCCCACTCTTTACTCGCCATATTTCTCGATTAGTTGAATCATTTTCTTTTTGACCAATTACTCCTTGCACCAATTTGGCAGCGGCTGCAGTAGCTGCCTCCTTCGCCGCCGCACCAGCAATTGCAGCAGCTGCATAAGCACATTTCTCTTGATGATGGCCAAACACACCACAATGCTTACATCTTGGCGGTTTCCATCTATACTCCACTGGAATTTGGATTTGTACCTTACCAACCATAGCATCAATATATGCTGGGAAATCAGAGTCCACAGCAACTTCAACACATACTCTGGTATACGCCATTCTTGATCTAGTTGCAGTCTGCTTGTCCAGCATCAACGGAACGCCTATGAAACTAGCAAGTTTCCCCAATCCCTTGGCATTCCACAAATGTAGAAGAACTTTCCTTAAGTTGATCCAAATGGGAATTGTTTTGAGTTCAGTAAGTTCTTGTTCAATCAACAGTGTCCAAGGTCTCACCACAAATAACTGACCCCCAATGAAGAAACAACCATGTTATAAAACAGCAATTCGACCCTCAGCATTTTGAAATTCAAAAACAAAAATGGAGTCTCCATGAAGGGTCATCTTGAAGTCTCCCTTCAACTTCCATACTCTATTCACAGTATTCCATACCGCTTGATACGCCAATCTTCTGCCAACAAAACAACCAACAACCATGTCTTCACACATACGAACATCCTCCTTAATCTCCTCATCTGAGAAGACCATCATCTTCTTGCCCTCAATCATAGAAGGAGATTCAAAAGGTAGGGGATCCTGGATCCCCTCAGCCTTCTCCCGAGAAAGGATATCTGACCACTTAAATGAATTCAAAGATTTTGTGCTAGTACTTCCCAAAACCCTAACGTCATTCACCATTTGGGATCCAGAAGCCATAAAACAAAAATAAAAGAACCAAGAAAAAAACAGGGAAAATACCTCTTACTAAATAACACCGATCATTGAATCAACACCAAACAGGTAAGAACAAATCGAAGAATCAAATCACAAATTCGATCTGAGAAAACCTTGACTTGAGTCAGCGTCGACTGAAAAATCTCCTCTCTTCAGACTTTCCCTCTCTTCTTAATTGATATTTCCTTTAAGGTATTTGTATTATGTTGTGCACAAAATAGCAAAGAATTTACTTTAAAGCAAAATAATCTTGTAAATGGTTACAAGAATCTCTTCATCTTAAACTTTGATGTATGACATGACTTATATTATTTATATTATAATGTCAATTATTCTTATATGGAGGTATGTTCCTTAAGACGGGACCGGAAAAAATTATGACTTATTCCAATATGGAGTTTATTCTTAATTATAACTGGCCCAAGTCGGGACCAGATATTTTTATTCTTATGTAGAGTTTATTCCATTATGGAGTATTCTTCCAGAGAGGTTTTACTGTATCACTTTTCCAGAAACGAAAAATTAGTCGATCCATAAACCAAAATATGGTTGCATGATGTATTATGCATCCTTTGTGGTGGTTTGCATAATTACTATGTATTCAATTTTCGAAAATTGCGTCTAAAGTGAAAATATCACTTTTCTTGAAACGGGGGGGAGTACATACATAATTATTTGTTGTTTTTTTTTGAAGCAAATACATACATTTTATTAGTTGCAACGGAAAATTAGTTGATGTATAAACCAAAATATGGCTACATAAAGTATTATGTATCCTTTGTGGTGGTTTGCATAATGCATATACATTTAATTTTCTAAAATTGTGCCTAGATGATAAATATTTCTGAATTTTTCGTAAAAACTCTAGATTTGATATTGTTTTTTGTGCTCGTTGGGTAGGTTTTTTTATTAGCTTTCCAACGAGATAAAATTTGTAAAATTCCAAGACACGGATTTTTAGATATGTTATATTAAAGTTTATTTTACAATTATACCCCTAAAAGAATAGGATATATAAGGAAAACTATGATACATAAGGAATTATATGAAAAGGCTTCACCAAAATAAGCCTTACCAAATTCAATCTTTTTATCAAATTAAATTTTTTTGTTAGGTTTCAATTTACAAAAAAGTGGCCATAAAAGAGACGTCTATAATTCGCTTTAGAAATATAAGTTCCCACGGAAAATTCGGTTACATCAAATTAATAAAAAATATATTTTAAGGTTTTATTGAGTTGAAAAAATGATTTAAACCCATTGTATTATATAGATAATACATTAAGAGTGTGGTTGCAATGAATCGGTATTTTTAGTTGTACACATACCTGTTAACATGTCAATCTCATTCTAACAGGTTGGTTTAGTTGTTGAAGCCAGCTTACCTATCTTTCCCCATTTGTCGTTTATAAAATTTGTATCTATTTTTATAGTTCCAAATATCATAGTCAATTCGGACCATTCCCAGGGTCACATTGCACCAAAATATCAAGACTATTAATAGGGGTACCAAATTGTTTGGGGTGTACAATGTACTAATTCCATACATCCCTAAGTAATTTGGTACCCCTATTAGCAATCTTGAAAAATATTAGAAGTCAAATCTTATTACTTCTCTAAATTCCATTAAACTATTCTGGATTATAGGGACAATTAACATTGAATAAAAATGAATCAACGGAAACTCGGAAACTTACTATCTCAAATAAGTTAGGGGTTACCAAAATCCATATAAACAAAGCACACCACACCACCCAACACCATTGGATTGGGTATGCCGAGCAAATTGGTACCCTTATAGGTTATGGCAGCCGTGTATAACTGCCGCCAAATTATACTTGTGTCCGAGTTCCGATACTTCGAACAAATGTATATTTTCATCGGTACATATGGATTCACTTTTTTTTTTTCATTTTCGTCTTAGAGCATCTCCTATGGGTAATCTCCAAAGTGAGACTAACTCACCCATATGGAAGACTACTCACCCATATGAACGAGTGAAGCTACTATGGGAAAATATAAAAAAAGACACTACACGGGAGATAGTCTCCCGTTTAGTTAAAAAAAATTGGATTTTGGCTCTGACGGGGGACTGTCCCCCGTCCAAAAAAAAAAAAACAAACTTCTTAGACGTAAACCAAAACTACATGGACGGGGGATTGTCCCCCGTCAAAAAAAAAAAACGAAAAAAAAAAAATTTAACGCGGGATTGTCCCCCGTTTTGTACTAAAAACTTTATTTTTCCTGACGGGGGACTATCCCCCGTAAAGTTTTACACTACCAACCACTCGCTTCAATTTGACGAGTGGTTGAACGTTTTGGGACCAAAATACACCCTTTCACTTACCATAGTGCGAGCAAATTAGGCCAAATTGGTAGTGACCCTTTCAAAATGAAAGGGTTACACTACCCATAGGATTTGCTCTTAGCAGATCACCGCTCATTTTCATGCATTTGGTTTATTAAGATGCAAAAACAATTTAAGAGGATGCCTGCTTCTGCTTGCGACCAAAAACAAAACGTTAAGCAGATGTCGGATTAAAACGTTAAAAATTCAGCGAAAAATGTCTTGGTTTTCTTGTAGCAAAATAAAATAAAATGGCACCGACATATTATCTTGTCTTGCGGTTCCTACTTCCAACTTCTACTTGTAAGCAAGCGTGTGAGATTTTCATTACTGAAAACATGATTCCTACTCCAACTAAAAGCTCGAGTAAGTTCCTACTCCAACTAAAGCCTGGAAAGAGGATATAAAGTTCAACGTATGAACACATCAAGTAACTTCTACTCCGTTTACTTTTTTTTTTTTTTGATAATAGAAAGATAGAATAACAGTTCCATAAATGTTTGTAGCTGGTCCATGTCTACCCATGACCTGACAGTGGTCTCTGAGCAACCTTGTTTAGCTAGATTCTTCAATTCTGTGGTACCGTTACAATTTAGATCGTTACAAATAATGTTGTTGAAATTGTTCTTAAACTGAATTAGTTTGTCGATAGTGCCATCCGCTTGCCACGCCGTGTTCCTTTCGTCGCCATTCATAGCTCTGTTTAAGTGATGATTGTTCCCCGCCATGTTGAAATCCCCGCAGTTAAGAGTGTTCGCCCAATTTAAGACATTTAGGGCCGCCAGACTATCCCTTTCATCTTTTGAGTGAGTTCTGCTGGCGAAACATTTCCTTCCAATTGTTACTCCTGTTGGGGTGGAGATGAAGATTCCTGTTCCTGTTGTTTCTGTGATAGTATCCATAATCGTTAGATAGCTAAAAGTAATCCTTCCTTCGGAGTTGGTTTCGTTGTTTCTATGATAATTGTTTCCCGCCCTTGGTTGTTTGTGAGTCCTAGCGGATTCTAGTTAAATAACTATTTGCATTCCTAAAGTTTTAGGATTTATCTTCTTGTTTTGGAAAGTGGAGTCACATCTTGCTTTCCATATGAACCAGCAGATTGTCGCGCAAACTACCGCCCACTTCCCCAGTGATGGGGGGAGTTGTTCGTTCTGAACCACTCTCTGCACCAATCCGCCACGTTATTCATCTGATAGGTTGCTCTGTCTAGGTTAATGTTACACCTAGACCATACCTGCTTGGTAAAGTCACATTTCATAAAGAGGTGTTCGTTTGTTTCCGGGCACTTGTTGCACAAACTGCAGACCGGGTCAATATAATGCATGAACCTAGAGAGATTGGCACTAAGGGGAAGCATGTTATCTTTCATTTTCCAAGTGAAAAGTTGGATCCTCGGGATGGTTTCCATTTTCCATATTTTTTTCGCTATCGTATCAATTGGTTGGGTATTCTTTCTGACAAGGATGTTGTATAGGTCCTTAACTTTGAAGTTGCCCTGTGGGTTATGACGCCATCTTAGGCTATCCTTGCAGTTGGTTCTTGGCCTTATCTGGCAGGCTAGAAGGAAGTTGTTGTTAGAAAGGGTATCTCTAAGAGTGTTCAGGTTCCAAGAGTTGTTTTCTATCAATTCACTGACTAGATTAGGTTCATCTAGGATGCAAGGTCCATTAGGTTCTATGGGACTAGTTTGGCCCGGAAGCCATACATCTTTCCATATGTTAATATATGTTCCGTCTCCAACTTCCCATATGCAGTTTTCCTGGAGAAGTTTGATCCCTTTGTGTACCCCTTTCCATGCCCAAGAAGCCGAATCAGAACAAGTAGAGTGGAAAGTATTGGAATTCGGGTAGTATCTCCCTTTCATGGACTTAGCGTAGATAGAGTTTTGCTATTTGAAAAGTTTCCACGCGTTTTTAGTGATGAGAGCCAGGTTCCATTTGTCCATTTGCTTTAGGCCGTTTCCCCCATTTTCTTTGTCTTTGCACAAGCCCACCCAAGCCTTTATATAGAAACCTTTTTTCCCTTCTTTCTTGCCCCACCAATAGTCGCGCATTAGGTTATTAGCTCTATTGGTTATCTCAGTTGGAAGGATAAAAGTGGACATAGTGTAGACCGGTATAGTTTCAAGCACGCTTTTGACCATGGTGTTCCTTCCTGCTGGGGAAAGGTTTTTCCAACCTTTGAGCCTATTGCCCATACTATTTAGCACCGGTTCGAAGCAGGTGATTTTCAACCTATTAGTAAAGAGCGGCGCTCCTAGATATTTATCATTTAGGGATATTTGCTGGACTTTTAGGATGTTGATTATATCTTTCCGGATGGTACCAGAGGTTTTAGGAGTGAAAAAGATCCCAGACTTGTGGAAGTTAATCATCTGCCCAGAACAATCTCCGTAAGTAGTGAGAATTTGTTTGAGGTTCTTTGTTTGTTGGATGCTAGCCTTACAGAAAATGAGACAGTCGTCGACGAACATCAGGTGGTTTATGACGGGGCTTTTCTTAGAAATTTTGAAACCAGAGATTTGACCTTTCATTTCAGCGTTAGCAAGGCATCTAGAGAACGATTCCATACAAAGGATGAAAAGGTAAGGAGACAAAGGGTCTCCCTGTCTTAGACCTCTAGTGGGTTTAAACGAGTCGCAAGGGCTACCATTAAGCATTATAGATGCTGAGGTAGTGCTAATGCATTGGAAGATTAGATTGCACCAGTCTTTGCAGAACCCCATCTTCCCAAGCACAGCAATTAGGAAATTCCACTCTACCCTATCAAAGGCTTTAGCCATATCTATCTTTATACCCATATATCCCTTTTTACTAGTTTTCCGTCTCATGGAGTGAATTATTTCATGGGCTACTAAGATGTTGTCGGATATTTGTCTCTGGCTCACAAAAGCCGATTGGCAGGGAGAGATAAGATTGGGTAGCAAGTTTTTGATTCTATTAGCCAGGACCTTAGAGATGACTTTGTACACTATGTTACACAGACTTATAGGACGATAGTCATTAGGAGTAGCCGGGTGCTGAACTTTTGGGATTAAGGTGATGTAAGTTCTATTAAGCTGTTTTAGCATATGGCCACTTTCAAAGAAAGCTCTAACCGTTTTACAAATGTCAGGTCCTACCAGGTCCCAGTTTTCCTGGAAAAAGCACGCCGGGAAACCGTCAGGACCCGGGCTCGCATTAGGAGGCATTCCAAAAAGGGCTCTCTTGATTTCTTCCTCATCTGGGATAGCCATGAGCGTAGAATTATCGGCCGCAGTTAAGGTACTAGGGATCTGATCTATTATGTCGTTATTAATGATAGGGTTGGTGGTGGATAAAAGAAGTTGAAAATGGGAAGTCAGACAGCTACTAATTTTCTGTCTGCCTTCAATCCACTCTTGATTGTTATTAAACAGACCCGAAATGTTATTCCTTCTACATCTAATGGTAGCATTTAGGTGGAAGAAGCTAGTATTTTTATCCCCCAGAGCTATGAATTTTTCTTTTCCTTTAATCTTAAGCATTACCTCCTCGTAGCAGTAAAGTTTAATGAGATCAGATTTGGTTTGGAGAAGAACCGGATTATTTAGCCTATTGGAACTATCAGAAAGAATATGGTTTAGAGTAGAATTGAGGTTTTTTATGTTAGCCTGTATTTTGCCAAAAGTATTTTTGTTCCACCGACTCACGTCATTTCTGACGTTGTAAAGTTTATGCACAAGTTGATAAGCGTGGGAACCACCACTTTCGGTTTTCCAGGCCTCTTGGATAACTTTATTGCAGCTTTCCTCTTTTAGAAAGATACCAAAGAATTTGAAAGGTTTAAACCCCGCTTTATTAGGGACATCCGTGTTCAACAGGATAGGCGAGTGGTCCGACCCTATTGGCGGCAGATGGTTGATCAGGGCATTAGGAATTGGGTTGACCAGGAAGGATTGGCTAGTCCTCTATCCAAATTTTCTTCTATCAGTTTGTTCCCATCCTGGTTGTTAGACCAAGTGAAAGGAAATCCACTATATCCTATATCTATTAGGCCCATTTGGTTGAACATATCATTCCATTTCCTAAGATCATTCCTATTTGGTTTCCTACCTCCCCTTTTCTCTGTCTCGTTTAAGATTATGTTTAGGTCCCCTATTAAAAGCCACGGTATATCAACGACCTGCGCCATTTTCTGAACTAGGGACCATGATTGATCTTTTAACTCGGGTTTGGGACTACCGTACATGAAGGTTATGAGCCACTCTGACCTGAATTGGTCGGACCAAATGATACAGTCGATCTGGTTTCTATCCTTATGTATGACGTCAAGTTTTACAGAATTATCCCAGCATATGGCTAAGCCCCCACTAGCCCCCACGGGTTGGAAGAAAGACTGGTTGTAGAAAGAGATTTTGTGAAACACATTTTCCACGAAGTCCGCCTGGTTTTTTGTTTCAGATAGGAATATAATATTGGGTGCTTCCGTTTTAACTATGACACTTAGGTTCTCCCTAGTTCCTACAGGACCTAGTCCCTGGCAATTCCAGGAGACAATTTTAATAAACTTCCAAAAATAGGATATCAAAGGGTAAGAGAACCTGATTAGAGGTCTTGATCTACAAAACCGACCTTTTGTTTTCCTATTATTAATTTTTTTCCCTATTACTTTCGTATCCTTGTCATCTAACAAGAGCATCCTATAATAAGTTTTAAAATACCAGAAGTTGGTGTTCGGTCTTACCTTTTTGGTGGGCAACCGTCCGACGTCCGCACCAATCTTAATTCCTTTCATCCTGTTCAATCCCACCGTTTTCTTCCTTGCACCAAACGAAGTTGTTTTACCCAGTTTTCCATTGTTTTTGACGTGCATGGCTGAGCTCACGAGACCGTAGTTGTATTCCAGGATGGTTTGTGGCGCGCTTTCGTTTATTGTGGATCTATCCTTACTTCTTTTGGTCCGGTTATTGCTCTCTGTTGTGTCCTTCCGCTTACCGACTGAAGTAACTTTGGTATCTTTGCCTTGGTCGCTGTCTTCCGGCGACGTCTTAATAGCATGTCTGATCCATTTCTTCCCTTTGGTTGTAGGTAGTTGGATAATATGATTTGGTTCGGTTTGATCTCGGTATTTAGGTATTGGTTCAAAACCAGGTGGGTAAGTTGGGTCCTCTTTTTCCGCTGGTTTTGTGATGTTTAGTTTTCTTGTATGAAAAGGGTTGTTTTCATGGTTTCCACTTGGATTTTGTGTGGTGGGTAATGTTTTACTTTGGTTCCCAGCTGGATGGTAATGGTTTTCCCCTTCCTGACCTTTACTGTATTGCCGTTCCTTGTTGTTAAGGTTCCCCACTGGTGACGGGTTGAGCTCACCGTTCGTCTGGCTAGCGAGGGCATTGAGGTTAGTGTTGATACTTTAGTTAGGTTGCATTGGAGGTTGTTGTGTGGGTATTGGCTGTGGTTTAGATCCTCCTGGTTCTTCGTTGTCTGTTTTTCCGGTGTTAGTGTCAGTTCTAGCTGTGTCCGCGCGACCTGTAGCTTCCCTTATTTTCTGGCTGCAGCTGTCTCTGGAGTGATCTATAGTACGACAAAATTGGCATAGCTTGAAAGGGAAAAGGCCATAGGAGAATTCAATCCACGTGTTGACACCTCCGATCATACAGCCCGTGCCATAAGGAAGTTTTGTATTTACTATCACTTCCACCATAGTCTCCACGTTCTTTTCAAAAAAGTCACGTCCATATGGATCCTTGAACATGATGAGTCTCCCCGCCGGTTTCGCTATATCTTCAAGAACTTTGAAAGTAATGTACTCCGTTGGCACTCTTTTCATGGTTATGCTTAGCTTTATTTTGTTGTAGTCCTCTTCTTGAATTGTATGAGCACCATCCTCCGGCGTTTTCACCATAGCTAGCATCGCATCGTTTAGCATCCATGGCTTTGGGTAGTTGGTGGCTAGGATATCAGCGTCGTGGTTGAATTTAATTTGAAAGAAGTTCTTCCTTTTATGGAAAGGTGCGATTTCCACTTGTTCCTTCAAGTTCCAATACTTTCTGACGTAGTTGTATGCCTCCAGATCTGTACATTCATGGTGCTTTGTGAATTTTTCCGATAGCAGTCATCTTACCATCATTAGTGGGTTTGGGTTTCAGGTTCTCTTTGTTTAGGAATACTATAGGATATAAAGGGTCTGGGATGTGAAGATTGTTTGTCATTGCTTCTGATAACTCATCGATGATGTTGTTGGTATAAGAAGCCATGAGAAAATTGGAGTTACACTGTTCGTCCTTAGTGTTGTTTTCCAAAAGATTCGCAGTTGCGAAGAAAACTATAAAGTATACATGAATGCTATTTGTACGATTAGTTTCAGAAATCCTTATTTTACTCTTTGGTGAGGCATGCTGTTCTCTATGGTACCATGCTTGCATGTGATGTGAGAGACGATAGTAGTTTTGGACATTGGTAACGGTCGTATTTCGTTTCTGACCTTCCGCTTTATGTTTTTGGGCCTCGGTATTGGTAAGGTGACTGTTTATCTGCACATGTAGGACATACTTTTCTGCACGATAATGGGACTGGGTATGCGGTTTAATGATGGGTGTCTGCCAAATATTGGTGGAATACTTTTTTGAACGGTAATGTGTTGGGTTGTGTTGATTAATGATGGGTGTCTGGCGATTATGTTTGAAGCTGTTTCTGTTCGTTGTGTGGTGCCGGGTATTGCTTATTTTGGTCGAGTGTTTGGGTGGCCCGAGGTCTGGGGAGCTGGTGGTGTCGTGAAAGACCTGTTCTTTGCTTTCGTGAATGACCTGTGTTTGAGTGCCGTCCCCCGGTGAGCTGTCGAGTCCTTGTGGTGATGAGATGACGTTTCTACTGGTAACGAGAGATTGAACAGTCCTTGGAAGATTGGCGCCGGACGAGACCTTGCCTGAAAAAACTTTTACCACGAGATTATAGTTTATCAATTCTCTTTTAAGGATGTTCGAAATCATATGGTAAACGACATGGCTAATTTTCAGGTCGTAATAGTTAGGGATGCATTCTTCAGGAAATAAGACTATAGCATTTCTAATTCTATACTGGACTAACCCTCTATCATGCATGGCGTTATATAAGTTACTGTAGTTTAGAGATATTCTTATCCCCGGATAGAAAATGCCCCCGTTGTGTTCATTGTTGCGATCAGTACTACGTTGAAGATTGCTTTTGTCATTGGCGGACGAATTGCAGTCCTTTGCCGGTGTAGAGCTCTTCCCCTTCGACTGGCATTCGATTATCAGATCCGAGTAGTCTATAGTTGCCATTATTGTATACCGTTGAGGAGTTACATGATCGGGTATGAACGAACACCCAGACTGTCATTCCTTGCAGATATCTGTGTGTTTTCTACCAACCTTCGTAGGCAGCAATGTCTCCAAAATTGCCCAGAGTTCCGGTTGAGTTTTGATTGACTCAAGTATCCTGAAGAAGGATGGTTTATATTGAGATTTTTCTTTAGCTTTCCTTTTGCATTTGTGGTACCCTATTGCAGATGTGTTATTGTATGTTGTGGTTGTTATGGAACATATTTGTTTGCTTTGAGGTGATTGTTGCCGGTTGTTCTTATAGGCTTTGTTTGAAGATTGTTTTCATGGTGTTTTCTCATAGTAGCTGTTTTCCTTGTAGTTGAGTTTTCATGGTTGTTCGGTTGTGTTGCTGTTATTTCAAAACTTGAGTATCCATGGATGTTTAGGATTCTTGATGTTATTTCAGTTGTTGAGTTTTTGCATATTTTCTGCTGTTTCTCTCTCATGATGTTCATTTCTCTCATGATGTTTTTTCCTCCGTTTACTTCATAGTGACCAAGTAGTTCAACTTTTCAGGCCACGTGCAGTAAAAAGGTGAAAATGTTGACACAGCGGCAGTATCATATGTTGGAGTCGGAAGTTTGGACTCAGTCTCACAAATTAAACCACTGTAAGTTGAATTCCAGTCTTAGAGTGTCAATTCGACTTTACTGATACGAGGCAATGGCATGATTCAAATTTCATAGCATCATATATCTACAACGTACGTAGACCGGAATGTTTCGTCAGTAGTGCTGTTATTTAGTTATTTCGGTGGTTATCATCGCATCTGGTGAAAAGGGTTACAGAGAGTAGTGAGTGCACTCATCTCCCATTTGAAGGTGGTGATACAAAAAGATTCCTTTTGTTTTAACCCGTTCACACCTGCTTTTGATTTTTGATTAGATACCATTTCCATCTCCTTTCACACTACTACTTCCTACAACTGGCGTTTTATATTATAGGCTAGCTATTTGAGTTTGGCTTAGCCAATAAACTCTACTTATAGTTGACTCGGCTAATTCCCACCAGAAGTTTGTAACTTACAGTTGTTTTTTTTTTTTTCGAAAAAGAGGCTAACCTCAGATAATTTATAGGTATAGCTGATTTAGGAAATCGGAAACCTTACAGAGTTTTTTTTAAGATCATCAAAATGGTATACATGTTATAATATCTCCACCAATTCTTGACTATCACATCTATCCTTCCATAACTAAAAACAGTTTCAATTGACCTTCTCTCTCGCAAAGGAGAGGACCAAACATTTAGGGTCAAACTGATTTAGAACAAAACCAGTATGAATCAAAGTATAAAGCAATGATTAGATCAAATCCAACCCAATGATCATCAGAACATGTAAATAACATGAACTGGAGTTTTTTAAGTTTAGATTTCCTATTGCAATCAAGGTAACAGTGACCCAACTAGTAGTAACAGTAGCTAAAGAGTAACCAAAGTGTCTCAAATGGTAACCAATGTGTCTCAAGTTGCATAGGTAATCTGAATCAGTCTTTAAGTGTCTGGAACGGAACGAATCGAGCTGTCTCGGCATTGGAGATGTAATAACAGTTGTGGTAATTGAAGAACTTGATGATGATCCTGATAATCCAATTGTTGTTTTCTTAGTTTCCATAACGTGAGTTTTCAAGCTTGTTGTTGCTGCTGGGACAATATTTTGAAATAAATATGAACAGGTACCAAGCAACCAAACTTTACCCATATCTTACTTTATAGCCGGTCGGATAAAAGCTCATCGGAAAAGACGCCCAGACTGAACCCAGTGAAGGAAAATACTGTCAAATTTACGGTATCTAAACTCATCACCTCTGATGCAGACAAACATCAAATCAACAACCCTTAAAATCATAGCAAGAGGCAATATCACAGAATCTAGATGAGATTTATTCAACCTAGTACTGAAAATGTAAATTACTGGAATTAAAATCAAATCATATAAAACTAAAGTAAGGTCTACATCTACATCATACAGAGGAGCAGATCTGCTTGTATTTGATGGGGTTGATGCTTTTGCAGCAGTTGAAGAAGCTTCGACTTGAGGGAAGATCGCTGTTGGAAGTGAAGACATGCTCTGATATCTTTTGAAATTTAGATCACCGAACACACCTGCAGTACCGACAAAAGCTCCAAGCAACAAAACCCTGAAAATTTCTAACCGATGAGAACTAAATCCGATTAAAACTAAGTACAATAGAGATAAAAACTAGAGAATCAGAGCTTGTATGGGTGATTGATCTGCTCCGATCTGCTCCAAAGGAGCCGATCTGAGCAAAAGGTTTCTCAGGCAATTAGAGTTTGTGTCGCTCTGTTTTGGAAAGAGAAAAGTGCTCCATCTTTTTGTAGTCGACTATATAATAATATATACCTCCTCTCTTCGGTGTCAGCTCAGTATCTCCATTTTGTCTTCAGTAATTAGGGTCTGTTCATTGAGCTTGTACTTGTAGCATTCCTTGTGCTCTTGTTTAGTCTATAATTTTTGTAATTCATGCACTTTACTTTCTACCTATGAATTTTTCAATTATATCGATTAAAACAAACGAAGAGAGGGATACAATAAAGAAACTAGAAAGAGAAAATAAAAATTGCTAAGTACTAGAAAACAGAAAATAAAATAAAAATTGCTAAGTAACTATATTTTTCCAAATATTTGGTTTTAGTTGGAGAAAACAGAATATTTGGTCGATAGTCTGTGAAATAAAATAAAAATTATCGTTATCCCTAAGACCATATTAATCAGGTAAATTGATCGGTTAAGACATTGTGTCATTGTTATTTAGTCCTCAAAAACACTAGATAACAACATTTTTAATATAATCTTGTAATTGTCTTTTATGTGTAAGAATAAAAGCAAAAATGTAATACATATTGCAATTCAACAAATTTTATACATGTTGCAACATAATAACTTTATACATTTAGAAAGCTTTTGACGAGATATAAACAAACAGGTCGGATCCTGTAATAAAAGGTTTATACAAAAGCATTTGACAAAACACAGTATCCGTCAGATTTTATATATCTAACGGTCCTAATTGTCAATGATTTGGATGCATACAAAATCTAAAAGAAGAAAACAATATCCAGAAGTACCAGAGATTTCTCTTTATCCCTATCTAGGTTACACAGTGAATCCATCTTGGGTAAATATTTTTTTATTCGATTTCCATCGAAAAATGTTGTTAGTAAATATATGCATTGATCCGTTGTGCATTGCAGACTCTTAAACAAGGTCTTCCCGAATCATGTTGTGAAGATGTTATCGAGGAGAAGATATATAATTTCCTTGTCCGAAACCTTGACATCTAATGTGAGAATCAAAAAGATTGTTTTGATGGGTTTAAGTGTGATATACCGATTCTCGGCCAACACATAATTGTAAATACATGATTTTAATTCATGCATGGAAAAAAATAAAAAGACAAAAAGCTTACATCTTTATAGTAGCGATTTTATTAATAATCATAGATTAAGATTAATGAAAAATATTATCTTGATTTCCAATCAATTTTGATCAAGTACCGATCTTGTTTTTTACGGAGAAGTATATAAGAATTTTGATTTGCTCTCATCCAAACAAGTAATAAAGTTAAATACACTACCACATCATTTACTATTAGGACCGTTAGATATATAAAATCAGACGAAAAATGTGTTTTGTCAAATCCTTTTGTTGCATGATCCCGACCCTAAACACCACAATGATTATTTTTTTTATATATATATTTAAAACCCTTAATCCATCTTCTTCTGTTTTTATAGAAAAATGACATATATTAACTAGCAAATGTAATACAAAAGATTTACAAGATCAAGTTTCTCAAAAACATTAGATAAAATTTTAGTATGTTGATTTTTTTGATTCAACCGAGCCGACATTTGTTGGAGGTTTTTAATTCTTGCTTCCTTGGCGATGTAATCCGCGACAGAATTATACTACTTCCTAGTAATACATTTTACTTGAGCCTGAGGGAGATCTTTCAATATCATCTTAGCCTCCTACAAAGAATTCCCTGCTGTCCATTGTAGGTGTAAATTATCCACAGATCCAGGTGGCAACATCTTAAGCCTTGGTACACCTAAAAACGAAGAGACACGAAGCATAGAAGGAAGATCAGCAGGCGCGAGATTTGAGGAGCCACGTGGATCGGGCGTGATCGTTCTACATCTGTCGGACAAGACTTAACCCCATGTTTCTGACAGAGCTGACAAGACAAGACATGGTGGGTCAAACGAGGTGCAACGGTCATAAGAATAAGAAAGTACGTGTCACATCGGCCCACCGCTGAGGCGACAGACAAGACAGGCGATATCGTGTCAAAAGAACACCAGAAGAGGTCGGCTCGGACAAGGGACAGATGAAGGAATCAAGATGCATCGGCCATGCGCATAGAAGAAGGGGCGACGTAAGAAGGCCCGATCACAGAACTTCATAATATATGTAACATGACCCACACCCTAACTTGGTTGTACGGAACTTCTCATATAAATAGAGTGACTTGTATCCAAGAGAGGTAGGTTGTAATTTTGGGAGAGAGAGAAACTCAAGTTTACACCAAGGAGAAGAAAGTGAGAAGCAAGTTCATCTTTGTAAGGAAATCCGACTAAGAGCAACACCTTTGTAACACTTCGAAGTAATAAGATTCACCCTTTCACCCCCGTGGACGTAGGTAATCATACCGAACCACGTATATCTTGTGTTCATTGTTGAGTGCTTACTTTCATGTGATTTGAGTAGAAGATTTCTATCCTTTGGATGTAGTTGGTAGTAAAATGCATCTACATTCTGGCGCCGACTAAGGGGATCCGACTAAGATCTCCGGATACCTTGCTGTGAAAACCTTCAGAGACGATCAAAAGCTCCTAAATACACACTAACGTGTTGTAGTTGAAGCTACGATGAACTCTGTTGGCCGAAATAATGTTTGCTTTGAGTCATTTGCTGTGCATGTAAAGTTAGAACAGTTGTAGTGTCTTCGAAAGTAACAGTTCTCGTATTTTCTTCGCCCGATCAACAGATTCGATCAAAGAAAGAATCTTCATAAGCTCACCAGCGACTAACAGTTCGGGTTAGAAGCTAGATGAAGAATCTGTTGAAAGGACGACTATTTGTTTCTGATAGTTGAGTGATCTGTAACGTCAAACAAGTCGTTCTCTAGATACGAAATGGAGTTGAGCGTTTAGATTTACCAAGGGTACACGTTTTAGATATCTCCTAGTGTGTTAAGCTTCTAACCGATTAGAAATTTTGCCGGCGGTGTAAAATAAGTTGTCGGAAAGGTCATGATTAGGTCTTGAGAAAGTGGAGCTAGTACAAACTTAGTTTGAATCTGGGGGTTGCGTGCCGTACCATTTAAGCATCATGTGCATAAGTTCAATGATTTGGAGCATGTAGAACAAAGGACAAACTAACTTAAATACATAGGTCGGGTACTGAAAGCGACGTCGTACGGAGAGATAAGGACGAATGAGAAAAAACTGACACAGATTCGGCATAGGACCAAAACAGGATAGATAGGTGGACCCACCTGAGTAATAGGAAGAAATTTTGTGTCAACAAGAGCAGGCGTAGTAGTAACTGTGGTTTCAGTCGAACTTTTTGGTCTTTTGTTTGAACTTATGTTCCAAAAGTCAGGTCAAAGTAAGGTGTTCTTTGTATTTGCTGACATAGGTTGGGGCGATACTCGGCTGACTACGCGAAGTACCCGATGGATATCACTTCAGGAACGAGAAGGATGTTGAGGAATCGTACAGTAACTAGCAGCAGCCTGCAGGCAGGGGTAACTGGGCCGAGACAAGAAGGCAGTCGACAACCACCGCCCGAGGAATCTCATGCAGCTTCACGAGGAATTCCAATTGTCGATGAGGAGGTCGATCTGGGGCGAGACGATAACACTCTACCCTTGGACTAAGTTATATTAATTAGAGAAGAGTTGAACAAGTTGATGGGCTCACATCTTCAGACACCGATGACGATGAGGTAGCGCTTGCAGCATAAGCCCAGAGACAAAGAGCGAGGCAACAAGTAGAGTACCAGGAAGCCCTAGCGAAAGAGAAAGAGCGTCTCAGACAGATTCAGCTGGGACGAGGAACATCTAGCAATATCGGCCCAACACTTGTTCACACGGTTGGCCATGTAACCGGTCCGGTAATACACCCTCCACCCCCTTCTGTACCATTACATCCTCGGCTACACAACCCAAATGGGCATTCTAGTCATGAAAGCACGGACCCGACATTATTGGCCATTTTGGAGAGTCAAAGGAGACAAGAAGCGGCACTAAGAGAGCTCCAGCAATGGAACCTCGCTTTGGAATATGAGAACTATCAGTTGAGAAATCATCGAACCAGATCAAGAGGCTCGTCCAGCCGAGGAACATCGATTTACCATGACCGATCAGGTCACGCGCCACCTATGATGGGTCCGAGCAACCCTAATCAGTCCGGCCGATCAGGACAACCACCATCGCCTTCGGTACCCCCCACGCAAAGATATGGGCCACCCGAGGACTCGTCCACTGATGAGGATAGGCGAGGTAGAGACGGACGACATGATCGAGCGACAGAGGCTAAATTTAAGGAATTGGAGGCAAAAATCAAAGAGCTCTCGGGCGGAGGCGAAGAGAACAAATTGGCAGAAATCATGAGCGAAGCATAGAATACGCCCTACTCTCAAGAACTCGAACATATTCCGTTCCCACCAAAGTGTACATTACCTACATTTCCTTCTAGGTTCGACCGAACAGGAGATGCGATCGAGCATCTGAAGATGTACACCATGTCGCTAATCCAATGGAAGAACAACCCGGTAGTCATGTGTAAATTCTTTCCAGCTAGCCTGGAGGGCGAGGCACGAGACTGGTTCTATTCGCTTCCATCTGGGTCGATTAATGGGTATGAGATGTTATTCGAAGCCTTCCTTGAGACCTACATGCACAATAGTCGACCTCGGCCTAGATTGAACAAGTTGTTTACCCTCGCTCGAAGATTCAGGGAGCCCTTAAGAACCCTGACTGATAGATGGAGGAAGCTATGTACTGACATTGGGAAGGTGCCGGTGGATCAGGCCATCTTTGGGTTTGAAAGCGCGTTAGGGAGATCAGACCCCATCTGGATAGCCATGTTCTCCGAGAAACCGAAAACCTTAAAGGAGATGAGAAAAATGCAGGAGCATTACATCGCTTTGGAAGAAATTCAGGCCAAGTCAAGAGATAGAGGAATAAAAGAAGCTAGTGCTGAAGCGGGTATTGAAGCTAAAGCGGTCGCAGACGACCCTATTAGGCGACCAGAAAAGAGATCGGATCCACCCCCCGAGAAGCAGTAAAAAGAGAGAGTGGGTCGCTAAAGGGAAGAAGCCGAGGCAGGAAGCCCGATCGTATACCCCCCTAAATGCTCCTTTGGAGGACGTATTCAAGGAAGTCGAGAAGAGAAACGATATCAACTACCCAGCATTAAGGGGATTTCAGTTCTAAGAGACCAGGGAGCACCCCGAATACTGTCACTACCATCAGTATAGGGGCCATTCCACCAACAACTGCCGAGAAGTAAAAGATATCGTTCAGCATCTCATCCGAGATGGGTATTTGAGGCAATTTGTCCGGCACCCACCACAGCCGATAGCAACACCTGATGCACCAGTTCATCAAGTCCGCATCGATAGAACAACTCAGTTTGTGAGCACCATTTCACACTCGGCTATTCAAGACTACACTCTCGGCCCAGTAATTACTTCTAGGATCCATAAAAGGGACCGGGATGGAAAGGAAATATTTAGCATATCTAAGGCCCCACCTATAGAACCTTGGATGGTGCAACCCATTTCGTTCTCGGCCAAGGATATCCCAGCGAATGGACAAGCACACAGTGACCCATTGGTCATCACCTTACTGATCGAAAATTGGGGAGTAAGAAGGATTCTTGTGGATAGCGGAAGCTCAGTCGAGGTGTTATTCTACGACACGTTCAGAAGAATGAAACTATCAGACGACATGCTCGTCCCATCAACGTATCGCATCTACGGCTTCAATAGCATAGTAACTATCCCCAGGGGCGAGATAACCCTAAGGGTCTCGGACGGTGGAGGCTTCCTCGATACACTAACTACCTTTTGTGTGGTCGACGTTGCCTCACCTTACGAAGTGATTATCGGGCGGCCATGGATCGCTGGAATTAAAGGGGTAGCATCGGCATACCACCATTTCCCGACCTGCAAGGGAATAGCTGAAGTTATGGGCGATTCACAAGCAGCATGGAAATGTATGCAAGTAGATGCAAAAATTAATGAGGATCGGTGAGCTCGGCAAAGGCGAGAGAAGAGTAAAGCCGAGGAAGTAAAAGCTGCAAAGGAATTGGAAGAGGTGATTTCAAAAGTGTTCATGGAGTATGAGACCCAAGAGCAGGACCCTTTATAGCAATCAAAGGAAGCGGCTATCTTCCGGGAGAACAAATCAAGTTTTTCGATGGTCTAACCAACTCGGGAAGTAAACTTGAGGACGGTAGAGGCGCCAAAGGTAGTAAGGATCGGGACATTGTTATCGGACGAACAAGCAAGTCAACTCACGGCGGTATTAAGGGAAAACTTAGATGCATTTGCCAGGGAGGTGCGCGATTTGGAGGGAATTGACCCGAAGGTCTGTTGTCACCACTTAAAGATTGATCCAAAGTTCAAACCAGTTAGACAAAAAATGAGGCCCATCGCACCAGAATTATAGGCATCAGTCGAGGCCGAGCTGAAGAAGCTACAAGAATCCGGAATAATAAGGAAATCTCACTACCCACAGTGGATATCTAACATGGTCGTGGTGCCAAAAAAGAAAGGGGGGGGTCAGAATATGTATTGATTTCAGCGACTTGAACAAGGCCTGCCCGAAGGACAGTTTCCCTCTCCCCAGTATAGATCAGCTAGTAGAATCGATAGTCGGATACGAGGCGATGACCTTAATGGATAGATACATGGGCTACAACCAAATACCATTGGCGCACGAGGACCAGGAGCATACTTCTTTCTTTACACCAAGGGGATTGTATTGTTATACCAAAATGCCATTCGGACTTAAAAATGCGGGGGAAACATACCAGAGATTGGTAGGCGACATGTTTGAAGATAAGATTCATGTTTGAAGATAAGATTCATGTTTAAATTCCATCTTCCCACACGTAAAAGACACGTGAAACCAAAATTAGAGTCGTCGCAAATGCAAACTAAATGGACCATGTCCAAGATTCGACCCGAGCCGTCGAAATTTTCACCCTATACTTAGATTTTTACCTACTTTATAGAACCTATACACAGGTCGACACACAAGATGAAGATTAACCCCGCCAAGTAAAAGATGCGATATGTAAACTTTTGGATCACATCGATATGGTAATATTATTCTTGGAATTCTTAACTAAGGGGAATATATCATCACCCCAACTAGAGGGAAGTTGTAGAATATTTAACTACAATGAATAAATGGCGGATCTTTAAACAATTCTAAACTTTCAAGAATAAGATACAAGATATGAATACATACCAATGTTAGGGCTCATCTAAACCTCTAGTAAATGAAATTAGAACAAATTTGATAAACCATGAACAAGCTATTGAAATGCCATCTCAACAAAACGACGGTAAAAGATGTTTTGGTAATCGGTGGTGAAGTCATGTTTGAAGATAAGATTCATGACACCATAGAAGTCTACGTGGACGACATGTTAGTCAAGAGTCGTCGCGCTAAGGACCATGTCCGAGACCTTCAGGAGATTTTTCAGACAATGAGGAAACACAAGATGAAGATTAACCCCGCCAAGTGCGACTTTTGGATCACATCAGGGAAATTCTTGGGGTATATCATCACCCCTAGAGGAATAGAAGCGGATCCCGAGAAGGTCCTGCAGTCCTTGAAATGCCATCTCCAAGTCCAAAGACGGTAAAAGACGTCTACAGAAACTAAATGGTTGCATAGCAGCATTGGGGAGATTTGTATCACGGTCATCGGACAAATGCAAGGCCTTTTACGACATCTTGAAGAAAGGAGAAAATTTTCAATGGACGGACGCCTACAATGGAGGCATCATTGTGAGTTAAGATGTTGAAGAGGCCTTTTAAAATATCAAGTTACACCTAGCTAGCCTCCCGGTTCTTCGAGAGACCCGAGCCAACACTTCAACTTTCTTCTTTTGAAATTCTCACCCTATACTTAGGGGCGACACCCTATGCCATTAGTGCAGTGCTAGTAAAATCAGAGGGGAATGCGGAGAAGCCAGTGTATTTCACTAGTAAAACATTAAGCCCGGCCGAGAGAAACTATACAAGAATGGAGCAGATGGTACTCGCGCTAGCTTTTGCTGCTTCTAAGCTCCGAACATATTTTCAAGCTCACCGAATACGGGTGCTCACCAAATCACCTATTGAAGCAGTGTTGGATAGTGCTGGACGATCAGGAAGAATCTCCAAGTGGGGAGCCATAATCAAACAATATGACGTGGTGTACGAGACGAGGACCGCGATAAAAGGTCAAGTAGTGGCCGACTTCTTGGCGGATTTCCCCCTTAGTGATGAGGATGAGGTAGAAGGTGTACCGGTAATGATGGAGGAACCATCGGACCTATTAGCCGCCAATATCCCTACACGATGGGAGGTCTTCATCGATGGGGCATCAAACAAAGATGGATCGGGCCTCGGGCTAGTATTTACCACACCAAAAGGGAGGAATATCGTGCATTCGTTCAGACTAGAATTCAAGGCAACAAACAACGTTACCGAGTATGAAGCGGTGATCCATGCCTTACGAATAATTGTGGAGATGGGGCTGCAAGAAGTCCGCTTGACTAGCGACTCACAATTAGTAATTCGGCAAATTACGGGCCAATACGCTACACACGATCCTGTGCTGCAAAAGTATTGGGAGCTCGCACAATTTTACATCAAGCAAATACCCAACATTAGATTCCGCCACATTTGCCGAAAAGATAACAGGAACTCGGACGCTCTATCATACATCGCCTCACAGCTAGTAGACCCGAGCATCGAAGGCATACGTGTCATGAGGCTTCTTGTCCCGTCTATCCCAGAAACACCAGAAATGCGGGTCGAGGTGGCCATTAACACAGCCGAGAGATACAAAGAAGGCGACTGGAGAAAGCCAATACATCAATACTTAGAGACGAGTGAGCTACCTAAGGGTCGGCCCGAAATAAACAAAATCAAAAGCAAGTCGGGCGCCTACGAGCTGCGAGAAGGGATTTTATATAGGAAATATTACTTGGGACCCCTCCTACGATGCCTGAGTAAATAGGAGGGCCACATAATTTTGCACGAATTATATTATGGAGCGGCCGGAAATCATTGCTCGGGGAGAAGCTTATCGGCCAAGGCAAAGACAATGGGTTACTTATGGGTGTACATGAACGAAGATGCGAAGCAAATGGAGAAAGCTTGTGAAGAATGTCAGCGTTTCGGAAAGAAAATCCATGCTCCTGGAGTACCTTTGAGCTCATTTATAAGCCCATGGCCTTTCGCAAAGTGGGGGGTAGACATAGTCGGACCCTTACATGTAGGAACCGGGCAAAGGAAGTATTTGATCGTAGCCACGGATTACTTTACCAAATGGGTAGAAGCAGCGCCACTTAGTCACATCCGAGACAAAGACGTTTTCAAATTTATTTGGAAACATATCATTTGCCGCTTTGGGGTCCCTGCAGCTATCGTCTCGGATAATGGAAAGCAACTTCAAGGCGAGAACATTGATCTCCTGTTCAACACTTACAACATCAGAAAGATCAAAGCTACCCCGATTTACCCCCAGAGTAATGGGCAGGACGAGATCACTAATAAGACTATTACCGATAACATGAAGAAGAAACTGGACGGGGAATATGGCAATTGGTGTGAGGAGCTATATAACGTCCTATGGGCATACAGAACCACACGAAGGGAAGCTACAGGATTCTCTCCATTTATGCTTACCTACGGAACCGAGGCGATCTTATCGACAGAAGGCATGCTCCTTACCACAAGAACGGAAGCTTGGAGGCAAAACGTCTCGTCCGATCTGATTTTGGCTAAACTCGACGATATGGAAGAAACAAGAGAGATGGCGTTACAAAAAATGGAAAACTATCAAAGGAGGTTACAACGAGAATACAACAAGCGAGTTCGACCAAGAGAATTTAACCTAGGAGAACAAGTATTGAAATTTCTGGCTGAATGGGAGCGAGAAAAAAAGGGTGGAAAGCTAGCACCAAAATGGGGCGGGCCATATATAATTGAATCTAAGACGGACGAACGATCGTATCGACTACTGTGACTCGACGGAACAAAAGATCTCAAACCATGGAACATCAAGTTTTTGAAACTCTACCATCCTTGACGGGCGACACGGAAAAACGATAAGCATACATGTCTCCTATCTCTTTGAAACCGTGAGGGGTATGAGATAGGACATGAGCGACTAATGGTCATTCGTACTCGGGGCAATGCCAGTGTGGAAGGGCCGAGGTGACTTACACTCGAATGGTCATTCGTACTCGGGGCAAAGCCATTGTGGAAGTTCCGAGGTGACTTACACTCGAATGGGCATTCATACTCGGGGCAACGCCAGTGTGGAAGTGTCGAGTTGCCTTACAGTCGCCTGGCTATTCGTACTCGGGGCAGTGTCAATGTGCAAGTGCCGAGGTAGCCTAAGGGTTATGGTGGTTGGAAACCAGTTCCAAAGGTTGTTGAGACGCGAGGTCTCCTCAGCTAGGTGGCCTACTTACATTTGAAAGGTCGCCCCCATCGCAGGTGGCCGTGTCCACTTTCCCGAGACTAGTTGGTCGATAACCACTCGGGAATGTTGGGCCTAGAACTAGGTTGACTGGTACCCTTCCAATGAATCCAAAGAGATAGTGATGAGATACCCCAATCAGGACATGGCATTGGGCCCGATGACCCTGCTTGTTGGGTGTGTTCGACAGAAATGATTAAAATACTAACTTACTTGAGCAATAATTGCAGGAATAACATGCGAAACAAAGGATAATTCGATTGCGTCAAGCGTCTAGTAAGAAAATACGGAAAATGTCGTGTAACCATGCGAAACGAAGAATGTAACGGAAATAAAACAAACAACGTCGGCGACGCAGTACCCCCATAAAAACAAGCAAGCAGTATAGCAGAAATAAAAAAGGGGACAAGTGTTCAAAGCGATTTACAACCCGACGGAAAGGGGCAACTTAGTGACGCAGCACTACAAAAGAGGAGTTCAAGCCTTCGGAGGAACAATGCCGGCCTTCTTCTGTGCGACCTCGCGCCGCTTGTTCTCCACCCACGTCTCAATACCCGTCTGGACCTTCTCGTCTATCTCGTCCGAATTGGCGACGCGTTCATCCTCGAGTTGTTGGGTAAGCTGAGAAACGTTCCCCTCGGCGTCGGCTAGCTGGGAGCTTAAATCAACCTCAACCTGCTTCAATCGACGGACCTCCTGATCTAGCTCCTGAGAACGTTTTTGCTCGGCTACAAAATCACAAAGACAGAACATTATTCGTAGAACACGATTTAACAATTTTGCAAGAATAATACGTAATCTAAATCTAAGGAGCGGCCCCAACACATCGTCTAAGAGACCTAAAAGGGCTGGCAACACCGACTGAAGCGACTCTACCGACTTGGAAAACTCATCCTCGGCCTTGGATAACTTCATGGTTAACTCGCTATAGTGTTGTTCGTTGAATTCGTTACTGGGAAATATTTCTTATTCTCACTCCAATCCTCCATTAAACGATTACGCGACACCTAGAGCATAGAAAGTTGCGATCTATTCCACTCTAGCTCGTCCCTCACTTTATCAAACTCACTCACTCGGCCTAGCAGATCATTATTAGCTCGCTCCACCACATCTTTGTCTCTTAATATTCGTCGACGATCTTCATGAAGGTCTCGATTCTGTAATTGCAAAGTGTTTACCCGTTGCTCTAGGTTCGTGTCCAAAGTAGTTTGTTCAGCATCAAGGAGCTGGGAAGAGCCCATATGAGCTCGTAAATTTTCTATCTCAGTCGGGTCGTACTCAAACTGACGATACCATTCTAGTTCCTCCTTGATCTCTTCGATTTCTCCAGCCTGGCGATCTATTTTGTCATCTTTGTTTGCCATTCGCCGACGGAGATTCTTTACCAAATCCTTCTCAATATCCCATTTCCTCTTCATGATCCTAAACTCTGAAGACGCGTATAAGCCTACACTAGTTACCTTGGCTAGCAGAAGGATACCTGACTCAGGATTATGGCACGATAAACTCAATCAACATAAGTTAAGAGTCACAAAATTATAGCATACCTTGGGCGTTGGAGATTTTAATTTCTAGCTCGCACGCGCGGATCTTTTCGTTATGTAGCTGGAGTTGGAGAGACTCTAACAATTGCTTTTCTCTGTGTCGACTGGCGGCATCTAAGCGTACCCGATTCAGGATCTAACACAAGTAAACGCGAGTAAGTTGTAAGAGACAATAAGAACAGAAATCATAGGGGGTACTACTATGCTAAAATGAGCCGCTCACCACTGTGTCAAGAGTCTGGGCGATATCGCCATAGAGGGGCACCGCATTTAACATCTCTTCCTTAGTATACGCTCCAAAATCGGGTGAAGTGAGCGCACCCAAAGAATTCATGATAGGGCCAAAGACGGTGAATGAAATTGCAGCGCCATAAGATGACCCCTCAGTAATCCGGAGCACGCGAAGCAGCTCTTCCGGTACATCAGTAACAACCTTCTCTACGACGGGCATCTCCAAGGGATCCTGCTGGTCTCCCACACCTTTCTCATCGCCTTTGTCACCCGAGATATTATCACCAAATAGTTTATCTTTATCGGAAAGTTCAATGACTGGGGCCCTCTTCGGCGGTGGCTTAGAAACTTGCTTACCTCTGAGGGGATTACGCCTAAGAGGATGGGGGTCAACCTCGTCAACATCACCATCATCGCGCCTAGGGTGTTTCTTCACAAGGTGTCTCTTCAGAACATGTGAAGGAAAAAAACAGGGGCAAGTACATGTACTTATAAGAAAATCATCATGTTTGTTACCTTCCCCTGGTCTTCCTCAACCCTTGTGCCAGCATCTCTTTTCTTAGACGATCCGGCTCCCTTGGTAGAATCGCCCTGAGATTTTCAAACAACAACAAGTGACCAGTTGACGCCCGAGGCTAACAAGATAGCAAACAACAACAAAGGAGAAAACGCATACCTTATCAGCCCTGTCATCATTAACTACCCAAAAAGAATAGGGATCGGCATGAAAAGTAGGCGACGGGAAGCTACCATGTAGAATGGGGCCTCGGACGAGAAGCGGAACTCGGGGATATATCGGATCATTAGAATGGCGGGCTCGCTTGTTGGAACCCTGTCCGATGGGATCGGCATCCAGCATCATCATGTCGACACCCTCGGGCATAGTTCTGACCCAATGAGGACTAGAAGCAAAACCAGCAAAAACGCCTAAGGTGGAAGTACCAGCTCGATAATTGACAAGGAAATTGGCAACGATATATTATGGAGCGTCCTCGGGCTTGTAGGTCGACCATTCGGCAGTAGAACCATGACCATCTCGGAGATCCCTCCATTCGTTCATAATTCGGAAAGTATTTCCACTCCACTGAGCCAAAGCACGAGAGGTCTTGAGCTGGGAAAGAACTTCGTAATAAAAGGGTCTATCAGGGTTGTACAGGGGAAGATGAAGGCCTAGCTCCAGTTGGCCCTGAGTAATGACCACATAATCATCCGACTGCTCGTGCTTTGTCATATCGGACTTCTTCAAAAGGCTGTTTTGTCCCGAGATTAGGGTAACTTCGTAATTTCCAAGGTCGTACTTTTCCTTCAGCTGCTGAACGAACTCCTCGTCGGAAATATCTTTCACCCTTCTCTCGAACCTGCACGAAACAGAAGGAGAATCATCAAGAAAGATAGATTTCATGGCACGAACATCGTACTCGGAGGGACTCTCGTAAGAAAATAGTGAAGAAAGGGAAAAAGCATCTATCTCGGAAAAAACATCATCAACAGACCTTCTCTCAGTCATGGAGGGAGAAGAATCCATTAACGGAAATAATGTAGAACCTGGCTCTCGACGAAGAGAGATAAGGCGACGAGACTGTAACAACGGCTACTGTAGTAATCGGTGAGGAGAAGATGAAGGAAGAAAATCAAGAAAATTAGGGTTCTTAGAAGCAAAGAGTGATGAGGAGAAAAGTTTCAGCGGCAGGGAACATAGAGAGAAAAGATAAAGAAGAAGGAGAAAAAGAAGCGGGCTATTTAAAGGGGAAGATTTGTAACCAACGCCGACGGTTACAGGTAATAAAGTGCAGTTAGTGGGGCATTGCATGGCGGGATTTGCGGCATGGACGAAGACGTGGGCAGTTGGGACGACGTTCTTCCACTCGTGTCTCCCACACGAGCGAAAGAAGGGGCATAAATGTAGGTGTAAATTATCCACAGATCCAGGTGGAAACATCTTAAGCCTTGGTACACCTAAAAACGAAGAGACGCGAAGCATAGAAGGAAGATCAGCATGCGCGAGATTTGAGGAGCCACATGGATCGGGCGTGATCGTTCTACAACTGTCGGACAAGACTTAACCCCAGGTTTCTGACAGAGCTGACAAGACAAGACAGGGTGGGTCAAACGAGGTGCAACGGTCATAAGGATAAGAAAGTACGTGTCACATCGGCCCACCGCTGAGGCGACAAACAAGACAGGCGACATCGTGTCAAAAGAACACCAGAAGAGGTCGGCTCGGACAAGGGATAGACGAAGGAATCAAGATGCATCGGCCATGCGCATAGAAGAAGGGGCGACGTAAGAAGGCCCGATCACAGAACTTCATAATAGATGTAACATGACCCACACCCTAACTTGGTTGTATGGAACTTCTCATATAAATAGAGTGACTTGTATCCAAGAGAGGTAGGTTGTAATTTTGGGAGAGAGAGAGAAACTCGAGTTTACACCAAGGAGAAGAAAGTGAGAATCAAGTTCATCTTTGTAAGGAAATCCGACTAAGAGCAACACCTTTGTAACACTTCGAAGTAATAAGATTCACCCTTTCACCCCCGTGGACGTAGGTAATCATACCGAACCACGTATATCTTGTGTTCATTGTTGAGTGCTTACTTTCATGTGACTTGAGTAGAAGCTTTCTATCCTTTGGATGTAGTTGGTAGTAAAATGCATCTACATCCATGAAACCTATGTACTTACCTTATTAATTGTGTCCGCCGTAGTTTTACAATCAGTGACTATTGATATACTAGACAAGATATTATCTTTTAGCCATGTAACCGCTTTTAGTAATAATTTTGTTTCTGGATGAAAATATGACACCGCCCACTCCTTACCCGTTGAAAGATGCATGAAAGCCTCATGACCCGTTGAGTATAGAATAAATGCATATCCCATCGACAAATCTTCCTTTTTAAAAGAGGCATCTATGAAGATTATCCAGTATGTGTTTAGATTAGACCGTGTTTTACTCGAGCAAGTATTCTTTTGAGTAGAGATAGTTTTATGAGGAGTTGATGGAGGGGTAGGATTCATGAATTTATTTATCTATTGGATTGGTCGGATCTGGTTTGATTTTTTCGAAAACCACCAAGCGTCTATATTTTCAAAGGAGCCAAAGAATGGTAGAAATTTTCCCCGCTAATGAATTCAGGTCTTTATCCGTGAGCCACCATTTAAATTTCCCAGGGAAAGGCCAAACCAAATGGCTCGGGCAAAAGGACACTCTCTGAAGAGGTGATGCTCAGTTTTTTGTTCTTGGTTATTACAGATTTGGCAAATCTTTTCAATATCCGGATTATGATCCCCCAGTCTGGATAAAGTTGGAAGAGCTTTTTGTGTTAATTTCCTGATGAATAGTTTTATTCCTGGAATAACTGGTATTTTGCAAATTTTTTCCCATGGGAAGTCTAACTGGATGTTGCTGTCAATGTTTTGTTTAGCTGGGAAATTTAATCCATCTTATTATTTTGGCAAAAAAATTATGAAAATATGAGTTCACTTTCTTAAATCAACCGTTGGATGAAAACTCATTTACCGAATGAACTGCTAAAACAAACAAATTGCGAGTTAACAATGTATTTTCCTAAATCAATTGTTGATTTGATTATCAATAGAATGACGGTCCATGTACAAAATAAACTGTGAGATGAACTTTATCATGTTAAATAAATTGTTAAGTTAACCATTCATTTTCTCGAATGATACGTGGGTTGGTAGTTCATGTTGCTAGATGAACTGGTAATTAGTAGTTCATTTTGCTATAAAAACTTTTTAATTTTAGTGTTTCATTTTGATAAATAAACTCTTTTAAATGGCATTTCATTTTTTGCAATGACTCTCTTTGGTAGCAGCTCATTTTACAAGGTGAACTCTTTTTTGTTGCAGTTCACTTTTTAGGATGACTTGTTTTTGCAGTTTATTTTGCAGGATGAGAAATTTCTTCTGTTGTTGTTCATTTTCGGAATGAGCTCTCTTTTTTAACAACTCAATCTCTATGATGAATTCACTTTTAAGATGGTTCAACTTATGAAATAAACCTTTATATGGTTCTATTTGTAGTTATATTGATTTTCCCTACCTTTTCAGAATTAGTAAAGGTTCATCGGTAATTTGTTAGAGTGCAAGAAAACTTTTGTCAAAGAGATAAATGAGAAAAAGTTTAGAATTTAAGTCTAATATTGGCAGCGTAACAAAACTTACCACCTTCTATGTCGTTACTCCAACAAAGAGAAAATAGGCATTGGGATAAGAGAACGGTAATATTGGGAACTTGTATAAAAAGAAAAGATTGAGAAAATAAGAAAAAGAAAACATAAAAGAAAATGGACCAAACAAATATCCCTATTTTTCCGCTGACCTAATGGAACTAGACAGTCTACAAAATGACACTCACAGTAGACATTAAGTTTAAAATTCTAAATTCTTTAGTTTGAACAGGAAAATGCTAGAGACACAGATGAAAAAATTCCGAAAAATATACCGACTCTCACATACTTGGAGACATGCTACCGACAATAATTAACAGGGTCCACGTTTTTTGTGGTGAAATCCCCCCAAATATGTGAGAGCCAATGAAATCTTCGCATATCACAGAATTCCTGATTGAATACACCCCTATGGGTTGAAGTTGAACCCTATAATACCGTGTTCTTTAATAGTTTCACAAAATTGGCACCAAATACCGATTTCTACATTAGGCTTAAAGCCGGCAAACGGGCGGGTCGGGGCTGGCTTGTGACCAACCCGCGTGTTACGGGTTAATGCGGGCCAAAGCTTGCGGGTTGAAATTCTTCACGGGTGGTCATTTCTCCAACCCGCGCCCGTCCCGTATAAAGCTTGCGGGTGCACGGGTTTGCGGGTTTTTGTTGAGTCAACTCGCCAGAAATCAATTTGATGCCATTAATGGCGATAGTTTTGGTTTGCTGCTGTTACTATCGGCAAAATACGAGAGGTGTTACTGTGGTCGGATGGTGATTGAATGGAGTTCACGAGAATGAAAAGGAGTATGATTCCGATGTTTTTGTTAATGTTTGCTTTATCTGACTGGAGAGCAGAGCTTGGTGGCTCTTAGTCTTAGAGTTCGAGTTGTTGGTGACGATGGCCGAGGGCAGTAGTTAAGATGATATTGTTGATGGTTCGAGCTGATGAATGAGAATGGAAGTAATGAGCATGAAGGAAAGGCTTTAGAGCTGTTTAAGGAAGCTGTTAATGGCCGTAGGAGCTGTTGAGTACGATAATGAGTAATGACGTCTGAGTTTGGATGTGACTAAAATGAGAAAGAAGGTGAGCTGTGGTTGTTGGCAGTATGAGTAATGAGTTTGTCGATAGAGTTTAGAGTTTGCTGCTATGATCAATGGTGATCGAGATGACGAGAGAAGAGAAGTTGCTGCTGATGGAGTTGACGAGATGTTGCTGCCGTTGATTCTCGACGATGAAGAATACTGGAAGTCAGGGTAGAGAAGAAGAAGCTCGTGTTTGAGGTTGGAAGTTACGTAGCTAGTGATAGATGGCGGCAAGGGAGAGTAACGAGCTATACAGGGAAAAAATGAAAGTACATGTAAATCAAACAAGGTTCACCTTGCTGCTTGCACTGGCAGAATGAGAAAAAGGCAGAGAAAAATGGCGATGGCCGCTGCTGGATGAGAAAAAAAAAAGCCAGAGAGAAGAGAAACGAAAGAAGATAAGACGAAGCTAGGGTTTTATGCTTTTATACCTAGGAGGGAGGGGACACGCGTCATATAACCATAAGTATTGCGGGTTTACAGGTTGTACCCGCGTTCTCACGGGCCGGCATTTCTCCAACCCTAACCCGGCTTGTTAGACAACCAGCCAAGCCGGGTGCGGGTTTTCACGGTCCGGGCCGGGCGAACCCGCGGGTTTTTGGCTTGTTTTCCAGCTCTAATTAGGCTTCTCGATTCCAAAACAGATCATCCCTAAGCTACGTGCCTAAAACTGTCACGGGGACATTTTTTTAGGTCATGCACAACAAACCATACTACCATAGACCCAATATAATCCGTAGTGATCCTTGGCAGTGGTTAAACAATCACTTGAACTTGGCAGACAGTAATTGAAATTGATAGCCGACCGGCTCGATTTGTTATTCGAGTTTTATAAAATAAAGTTATTCACCGATCTCGTTTATCAAATCCCATGAGCCATGAGCCATACTGTACGGACAAGCGATCACGAGTCTCCTTTGTTTGCGTCCACGGAACGTACCCTACATCGATGGACGTCCTAAAAACTGATTTTTTTTTTTTTTTTTGATAAACAAGGAATCTTTTCATTAATGGGATTTCAAGGTTTTTTTTTTGAAAAAAGAAGGATATATTATAAGAAAAGATATGTACAAAGCTAAGAAAAGTCTGACAAAAAATTGTCCCAACAAATTACATATTTATAATTTCCTCCCATTGATTAATTATCTGATTAATCGAACAATCTTTGAAAATCTCCGTTGTAGAGCTCCAAAGGCAAATATCCAGTTTTATTTCATCCATCAATTCTTCCTTATGTTTAGGCCTACCTCCATTATTTCTCCTGTTTCTTTCCATCCACAACTCCCAGCAAATTGCGTACGGCAATAGGTGCCATACCAAATTGATTCTAGGCGAAACATTTTGCATTCTCCAACTCAGCAACGCTCCTTTAAAAATCATAGGTCTAACCCACGAAACTCGCATTGAGTTGATGAAATAATCCCAGAAGTGTTGTACCCATCTGCAGTCAATGAAAAGATGATTTGCGTCTCCACTTCGCTGTTACAAAGAAGGCAAAGATTTGATCTAATATCCACTCTTCTCGCTTGCAGCATGCTTCTCGTTGGGATAGAGTCATGCATAGATGCCCAGATGATGAACATCACCTTAGGAGGGACGAATTTTCTATTCGTAACTCTATAGAACTCCCAATCCGTGTCGGCGTTAGTGAGCTTCAGGTAGATAGCTTTTGCCGTGCATTCTCCCACCATTGTATCTTCTTCCTGCATTAGTCTCACGTTTCTCAGATCATATTTAATTTCTAGCAAATCGATTCTTTCCGCCGGGTTAAGTTCTCTAGAGAAATCAAATTTCCAGCTCTCAGGTCTCATCTCTGCCACCGTCACCAGCTTGAATTTGCTGAGCTTGTACAGATGTGGGTATTTTTCGCCCAAAGGCCTTCTCTCGAGCCAGCAGTCCTGCCAAAAACGAACGCTAGTTCCATTGTTTACCTGAAGAGAAACCGCTTCATAAAAATCCTTATGTGCCTGAAGGATTTCGAACCACATGCTCTTTCTAATTGGCTGCTTCACTTGTAATGGCAGCATGTGAGAATCCACCGCCCCTGTTTTTTCACAAACTATTCTCTTCCACAACGCCGCTTTCTCGTTAGCATACCTACCAAACCATTTCACCATTAAAGACTTGTTTATATTCCTGATATTTCTTATGCCTAGCCCTCCTTTCTTTTTCGGTTTAGCATATTTTTTCCAAGATACCCACGTCATCTTCCTCTTATCGTCGTCCTCGCCCCATAAGAATTTTCTCATTATGCTTGTGAGTTTCTTTTCGACCGCAGCCGGCATGTAGAAAACCGATAATAAGTAGGTAGCTATGCTTTCCAGAGCACTTTTGATCAAAGTCGATCTACCCACCTTGTTCAAATATTTTCTCTTCCACGTTGCTAACTTTTTCTTCATTCTTTCAATCACGATCTCCCAAATATGAGCGCTTCTTTTTGTCCCTCCTATTGGCAGCCCTAAGTAAGTAATGGGTAGCAATTCAACCTTGCATCCCATCTCCGAAGCCAACTCTTGAATCAAGCTATCAGCTCCAATACTCGTCATGGCGCTCTTTTCTAGGTTCAATTTTAACCCTGTCAAAACCTCGAACAATAACAATATTATTAAAAACCTTCTTACCTCCACCTTTGAAGCTCCCAGAAAAATTAGAGTATCGTCAACGAACTGAAGGTGAGACACCGTTGTACCACCCTCACACACTTGAAAACCAGTCAGTCGACCATTATTAACCGCCTCGGTAATCATCAACGAAAGTATTTCCACCACCAGCAGGAAAAGAAAAGGTGACAGGGGATCACCCTGTCTAATCCCTTTCGAAGGTTTAATTCTATTAGTGGCCTCACCGTTAACCAAGATGGAAAGCTGGGCAGCAGTAACACACCAATGAATCCATTTAATCCATCTATCTTCAAATCCGTTTTTTCGCAAGATAGTGAACAGAGAAGGCCAATTGACATTGTCAAATGCTTACTCCATGTCGATCTTACATAAAAGACCCAGCTTCTTCTGTCTTAATCTGCTGTCAATGCACTCGTTAGCGATTAATATTCCATCCAAAATTTGTTTATTTTTGACAAACGCACCTTGCGTATTTGAGACAAGACAAGGCATAACCATCTTAATTCTTTCTGCCAGCATTTTGGATATGATTTTATAAAAGCTGCTAATAAGGCTCAACGGCCTAAAGTCTTTGGCGGTAGCAGAATCTTCTTTCTTAGGGATCAGTTTAATGAAAGTCATATTTAGTCTCCAGTCGAGCTTACCTTTCATATAGAATTATTTCACCGCTGCCATAACTTTTTCCTTCAAGAAACCCCAGCACACTCTAAAGAACTCAATGTTGTAACCGTCCGGTCCCTGGGCTTTATTAGTGCCGCACTTTTTGATAGCTTCCTCGACCTCCGTCTCATCGAAAGGTCTCTCCAGCCAGATTTGTTGAGAGTGATCCAGGCTTTTGAACTGCATTCCGTCAAACGAAGGATTTATCGAAGACGAGCTAGTAAAAAGGTTGGTATAATACCTTTGAATCTCCTCCTTGATTACATCTTGATTGAAGGTATCAACACCACGTACTTCCAGTTTGGTGATGCAATTTCTTCTCCTCTTCGCATTCGCAATCATATGGAAGTAACCCGTGTTTTTATCTCCGTCTCTGAAACCTCTCACTTTAGCTCTTTGGAACGCCATTCTAGCTCTAGTTATCTTAACCTTGTTAAGATTAACCAACAAATTTGCTCTTTCCTCAGTTTGATTTGAGTTTAGAGCCGTGTTCTCTTCCGCCATGTTCAGGATCTTAATCTTTTCCTTTATAGCATCTTCCTCCTTCTTAACATTTCCAAACACTGATTTGCTCCAATTTTTGATAAAAAAATTTCAGATTATGAAGCTTACGAAAAAGAATGAAGTCTGGAGTCCCCTAAAAGTGCATCTCCCGCCACCACTATTCCACCAATTTAACGAAATACGGATGTTGAAGCCAATGATTTTCAATCTTAAAGCTAGAGTTAACTCTAATACTAGAGGTCAGCTCAAGCAGTAAGGCATTGTGATCTGATATAGTCCTAACGAGAGCCGTTTGAGTAGCTTGGGAAAATTTAGCATCAAACGTTGTGCAAACCATGAATCTGTCTAGTCTACACAACAAGGGATCATTATGCTTATTTCTCCAGGTGTACGCACCACCATTCATAGGTAAATCTATTAGCTCCTGATTAATGATGAAGATATTAAGAAACTCCATGTTTCTGGTATCACCCCCCTCCATGTTTCTCTCGTTATCACTCCTGACCGCATTTAAATCACCCACGAAACACCACGGTTCAGCGGACCATTCTCTAATGCGAGCCACGTCCTGCCAAAAAGTCTCCCTTAAATTATAAACACAAGGAGAATACGCATTGGTGAGGATAAACTTGAAACCATTGCTTCTAAATTGGAAAAGGATAGAGATTGAGTTAACACCCATTCTTTTATCTAAGAATTCCAAGACAGATTGGGTTACAATGAGTTTAAGATCGAAGATAAGAGAATACAAAGTAACAATAACATACCGTAAGAGTACAATACCGAGAAATCCGACAAGAGAAAGAGAAGGATTACCGGAGTAAGTCAAATACAAGTATGAATAAGATCCGATTAAATCGGAAGAAGGATGGTTTTTCTCAAAATTAAATTCCAACCATTTAGTTTGTTTTTCTTCTATAGAAAGAAATGCTCCCAAAATAGGAGTGATTTGCTCAAATCTCTTATAGCCAGTGATGAAGCTTCCGTCAAAAAGACCATCTATGGAGATTCCGTCGCCGGATAAGTTGATGATGAAGATTATGTCGCCGAAGATAACCAAGATGAAGATTTCGTCGTTGGAGAGCTTGGAAAGCATCACTATCGATCTAAAAACCCAACCCAATAACCAAGAATCGCCATTAAAGCGAAGATAAACCTCAAAAGAGTATATAAAACCACTAAAATGATGTAGATAAGTAGAAAACATAATAAAAACAAAACTAATCTACCAACTAACCTAGAAAGCAAGGAAAATAACCTAGTCCAAAAAAATGGAAGATCTCTAGCAGAGAATAGTTGTTTTTGAAGGTTTTGTTGGAGAAGAAAAAGGAGTGAGAGAGAAGAGAGAGAAATATTTGTAAAAAAAAACAAGACATCGTAAAAACATATTAATATTTTCATATAACCTAGAAAGCAAGGAAAAATATAAAAAAATGATCTAAGTACTTAAGAGAAATCGAAGAACTAAGAAGAGAAATGATTTGATTTGATCTAGTCCAAAAATGGACTAAATTCACAACATCAACATACCTTCTAATCTAAATAATCAAATTCTCAAGAAATCTGACAATGGGAACTTTAGTAAATACATAACGCAGCTTAACCTAACCAGGAAAGGGGTGCTAATCAAAGACAATAGTTGTTTTTCATAGCTTAAAAAAGAGATTCTTTGAGTCAAGGTTTTGTTGGAGAAGAAAAAAAAAAACGATGTTAGAGAGAGAATTGAGAAATATTTGTAAAAAAAAAAACTGATCCTTTGACATCGTAAGTTAGACCGACATATTAATATTTTCATACGTACGAGAATCATGCGATTAAATTATAGCAAATCAATAATATACACAACAAGTTGATATTAGAATATAATAACGACAACACACGTAGTGGAGGGACAATGTAGCCGACTTAGCTAGCCGGGGGACCGCCCAATTCCTTAGCCATGAAGCCACTCTCATCAGTAGATATCCCGTGGCTTTAGCTGTACTTGGTCAGACACCAACTACAGCAACCATTACAAAAAGATGGAATCGATCCAGGTAACATGACATGTCATCTGACTAAGCAATTTGGATTGTTCAGTTGAATCTTTCGTCTATCCATCTCTTCCCTTTTGTTGTTTATCTATATATATAGACCGCTTCCCTTTTCTAAAATCTTAATCTTCTTGATCAAAACACAACTAAATAAAATAGCAAGAAAACGAACAAACTAGCAAGAAAGCAACTTCTTTTCGCTTGAAAACGAAAAAAAGAACGGAAGCAACTCTGATCCAGCAAATTAAAGATGGGGAATTGTTGTAAACGTGAATCATCTATGTCATGGGGTGGTGATGATTGGGATTGTTTTGAATCGGAAAGTGCGAAAGAAACACAGCGGTGCAGTGGAAAAACGAACCAGAAGGCAAATACGAAGAACGATGACAAGAATTTGTTTACGTGTGAGACTAATAAGTGTCATAAAAATGTTATGAGTCCGTCTACAGAAGTTAAGATTAGGATTACAAAGAAAGAATTGGAAGAATTGCTTGGGAAAATTGATGTACAAGGTTTATCTATGGAGCAAATTCTTACTCAATTGATCAAAACTCATGAAGATCATCAGTCTTGGAGACCCGCTTTATCGAGTATCCCTGAAGTGAACTGAGGTGATTAATTGATAGCTCGTCTTCATCGTGTATCATGACATATATGCACAGTTCTTTAATGTCGTTGGAGTTGATGAGGATAGGAAAAATAAAATACGTTGTAGTGTTCTGTTCTAGTTGTACATAAAAATCATGATTAGAGGTTTTGCCAAAAAAAAAAAAAACAGCAGCAAAGTTTTGTTAGAACTTGTTCTATGATTAACTGCAGTTCAATCCTTTATCACCTTATATTTACAACATTGTTCTTATTTGAGCTTTTAGGGAATGAAGAAACACTTTATTCTTAAATTGAATTCCCTATTGTAAATCTAATATACATCAAAGTTTAAGTTTAGAACTAATTTCTTGTTTGTTGGGGGCTGTTGTATTTTCCAAAAAACAGAAAAGAGCGTACAAAATGGATTTTTTTTTTTTATTTTTTTTTTGTGAAATTTTATGTGCACGCTTTTTATCTAGCAACATTATAACCAAATTTAAATGTTCCTTCAACCGGCAAGCAAATGAATTATATTGTAAACAGCATCGATGCATGAACCAGTGAGGAATGAGGATATAAAGCGATCAATCGCATTAACAAAAAGCAGAACTAATCGAAAGAAAAATTCAAATGAATTTGAGCTATGGTAATAATATAATAACATGGGTGAATGATTACGTGTGATACAATAATGTTCATCTTCCACTGAACGAGTAAGTGGGTTCGTACTCGGATAGTTAGTGAGATCCCTCTTCCGCGAAACCATCGTAAAAGTTCAAGTGATGAACACACGTATGTCCAAGTTCTATATTGCCCTTTCATCATTTATCTAAAATTGGAACTTAGTGTGCCAACTGTTCAACTCCTTGGAAAAATTGTGAGGCTACTTTAATAATTCTGGATCTTGATGTGCCCAACCACGTCCAAATCTCAGATCATGGAGTCCTGAAGCGAAAAGCCTTGGCTGTGAAATGTAAATTTAACTTTTCAAGGGACGTAGATATATGCTCATGTGGGTGGCCGATGACGTGAATCCCATTGCATCTGCTTTTGTGAATAATGGCAATGAATTTCTACGACGACTGTGATTATTATTAACATCTACAGTTAATAGCAGTGGTTTTACAGTGGACAGTAGTCCATATATCAATTGGCCCTACAATTTTCGGGCATGTAGCATATGTGAAGAGAACATCTGGTAATCAATGCTCCGGAAATCCCATGAACATGAGTAGTTCTATACGGCCACCACCAAGGGAAACATTTTTCACCAACACATCCCCCGATTGGATTCTTGTTTTATTTCACGATTTGTTGGTTACTTGGTTTCATATTTGTTGGTTACTTGGTTTTATTTCACGATTTGTTAGCCTTATGGGTAGTATCTACAAAATGATCTCTAAAGTCTTGGCTGAGCGTCTTAAAGTTTACCTTCCAAAACTTATTTCGGGAAACCAATCGGCTTTTATCAAAGGTAGACAAATTCTGGACAGTGTTCTAATTGCAAATGAACGCATGGACTCTAGAATAAAGAGTGGAATTTCGGGTCTTATTTGCAAGATAGATTTCGAAAAGGCCTTCGACCATGTATCTTGGGATTTTGTTGACGAAGTGTAAGCCAAAATGGGTTTCGGTTCAATTTGGAGAAATCAGATTCAAGGGTGCATAACAAACATACTGGTCTCTGTTCTTATCAATGGTTCTGCTCATACTCAGTTCTTAACGGGTAAAGGTCTTTGCCAGGGAGATCCAATCTCTCCATTTCTGTTCCCGATTGTCTCCGAAGTTCTGAATAACATGTTCCAAACTGATGTAACGCATGGTTGGATTGGTGGTTTTGATATGAAGCCTAATGGAGCTAAGGTGGGTCACCTCCAATTCGCAGACGACACCTTGGTTTTCTTAGATGACTCAAGAGATCAGGTCAACAATCTTAGGATCTTATTACTTCTCTTCGAACTTGTTTCTGGGCTTAGAATTAATTTTTCAAAGACTAGTATGTTTGGGGTGGCAGGAGTGCAAGATATAGATAGCCTCGCTGCGATGATGGGATGTAAGGCAGACAATTTTCCTTCTACCTATCTCGGGATGCCCTTTGGAGACAAGGCTATGAACTCCGCGAAATGGGACTCCATCATAGAGAAATGCCAAAAAAGATTGTGCTCATGGAAAAGAACATCTCTTTCGAAGGCAGGTAAACTCACCCTAGTTAAGAGTGTCCTAGATAGTGTACCCATTTATATGTTCTCTTTATTTGCTGCACCAATAAAGGTTATTAATTCCATCGAAAAAATAATTAGAAATTTTTTATGGGACGTTAGTGAAGTTCAGAAAAATCACCACTTGGTAGCTTATGAAACTGTGTGCACTCCCGTAAAGAGTGGAGGCTTGGGAATTAAGTCCCTAAGACACATGAATAAAGCTCTCCTTACCAAGTGGTGGTGGAGGTTTAACACTGAAAAAGAAGCCCTATGGAGGAAAGCGATTGCTTCTAAATATGGGTATAGTAGCATCGATAAGGAAACAAAAGCTCCTAATAAATCTCAAGGAGTTAGTCTGTGGAAGGGTATATATAAGCAGTTGGAATTCTTTAAGGCAAACTCTAAAATGGATGTGGGCGACGGGAACACAATTCTATTCTGGGAAGATCATTGGATAGGCGAGTCTTCTTTTTCCCTGTCTTTTCCTTCTCTTTATAGTGCTTCTTCCTCTAAGCATCAGATAGTTTTCCAAGTGGCTGAATTTATTAGTGGTGGCGGTTCTTGGAACATGGATCTTGAGAGAAGACTTACTGAACATCAAATTATTGAGGTTTGTAATTTGACAGCCTTATTAGAACTAGTTTGCTTATCTACGGAGCTCGATCAATTGAAGTGGTGTATCGATAAATCAGGGAAATTTTCTGTGCAGTCAAGCTATGCTAAGCTCGCTAAGGAACATGAGCTTCCTATTTTAAATCTTCGCATTTGGTCGAAATCTTGGCCTCACCGTGTGGGTTTCTTTCTTTGGCTGGTCTACCATAAGAGCCTAGCAACTATGGATCTTCTTCGTACAAAGGGGAAGCTAATCGTCAATGGTTGCCTTCTTTGCTGCAAATCGGGAGAATCAGTTACTCACCTACTGTTCCACTGTAAGTTTGCTTCACAAATATGGGTTTACTTCAGGACCGTTTCTGGGGCTTTTTGGCCAATGCCTAACTGCATTGATGCTATCATGAAAAGTTGGAAATTCAGACTGGTTCATCCAATCGGAAAGAAATTATGTCCACTGATCCCGGCAGCGATATGCTGGTGCATTTGGAAGTCGAGGAATACCGTTATTTTCGACAATGCTACGATTACTACGGATTCGGTCATCAAAAATATCAAGATTCAACTATATTTGTGGTGCACTAACTATGAAGAGCTGAAAGGAACTTCTCTAAACTTTGTTCTAGCAAACTGGGACAGTTTCTTTTTAACTTAGTGTTCCCAACTACCTTTTTTTGGGATGTTTGGTCTCTTTCACTTTTCTAGCCTCTTTCGAGCTCTAGTTCTTGGGTTTTGTGTGCTCTTTTGAGCCTCCTTTCGCTTACCTTTGGTAGACCTTCTATAAAATCTTTTAACTTTGCCGACCAGGAAAAAAAAAAAAAAAAAATCAATACCGGCATATTGGGACAGGATTCGCTACCTACAAGATTTCTCCCGATCAATTTAAAATTTACGATGTCGACATGATTGTGATTATTATAATATCAAAGCTGATCCGCAACTGATGATTATATTTTCCTTGTTTGACGGCTGTCGTGTACGTATGGTACGGGGCATCAAAAGGCAGTATGAAGTACGAACCCGTTACCGTGGAGGAAGTAGCTCCGTACAGTTTATATCTAGCCAAAAAAAAAAAAAAAAAAAGAGGAACCGGTAAACTCTTCCATAATGAGGTTAATACAGCAGTCATGAATGTTGGCCATAATCATTCTTAAATATTAAGTTAAATTCTGTTGTGCTATTAAAAGAAGTTGAACGAAAAAGCTAATATGCCAATATATAAATGTATACTTTTGCAGATTGCTGAGCTTTTTTTGACTCAACTCGTCTATGGTCTAATAAAGGTTACAACTTTCTTAAACACATGGACATATGATCATAAGACATAATCTTAAATCATTTCCCAGTCTTACTTAGTCATTCTAAGTTATTGTTGTAAAGTACTCTATACAAAAAACGAAATGTGTTTGTCATTTTATTGTTTAGTCGCGATTGTAACAAGCCTGCCAAAACTTATTTTTGTTGATCAAAAAAATAAAAAAAACGACCAAAATAAAATGGTGAGATTGGACTCACTAAACCTTGTATTCACTCAATGACAGTTGAAAAAATATGTAATCCATTTGAATATGGCCTTGTTTGGTAAAATTTATGATTATAGATAATCATAAATTGATAAATGATTATGATATAATCATTTTTAAAATAAATTTTTCCAAACACGATGATCTTAAAAAGGAGAAGAAAAAATAATGATCTACGATATTTTTTTAGTCCTATGTTGTTTTGATGTCTCTCTCTTGATAGTTTAGAGAAAATAAGAAGAAAAAATTCAATTTGAGTTTTTTAGAAAAAATAATTGATTATAATAAATTTCGGAAAATGGGTCATATGATCATAGGCCATAGAAGTGTGGGAGAAATGAACTTGTAAAATATAAGTCTGGGTGAAAAAGACATGCAAAATATTAGTCATATATACCCTTTGTTTTAAACTTTATTCTTTTTCTTATCCTTTTCTCTCTCCTATTTATTTTCTCTCTCTAAGATTAAATTTAATCACGATAAAAGTCATAACTTCCGTAATATAGGTCGGATTCTAATGAAATTTATATTTAAGGGCTCGAAATTCTCTACGAAACAAGATCCATTGTTAATATGAAATTCGGAAAAAAAAAATTGTTTTAACCCAAGCAGAGTATACATTTTGCACCCAGGTGCAACTTGGCCAAAATTAATTTCCTACAAAATATGCATTATGCACCCGGGTGCAACTTGATCAAAATTTATTTTTCACAAATAATGCATTATGCACCCAGGTGCAACCTAGACAAAATTTATTTTATATAAAAATATGCATTATGCACCCAGATGCAACCTGGCCAAAACATTTTTCCTATAAGAATCAAAATAATATACATTATGCACTCAGGTGCAACCAGCCAAAACCTTTCCTGTCATACATTGTGCACTCAGGTACATCTTGTGTACTTCGCAAATCAATCTAGGTTTATCCTAGTAATCACCTGCAATTTATAATACATAATCAAAATTATTAGATCATGATCTCGAAGAATAAATCCACCACCATTACTATCACATTCAGTATCAAAGCATCGACCAAAAACAAAATAGTAAAGAAAAAAAATAAGAACAACAACAAAAATACAAAAACAATATAGATTGTGCACTCGGGTGCATCTCGTCAAAACCTTTTTTTTTTTAGGGAATATACATAATGCACTTGGGTGCATCTAGGCAAAACCTTTTTTTTTTTTGTCAGAATTCGTATTATGCACTCCGGTGCATCTTGTGTACCCAAACTCTGTCCAAACAAGTACATTTTTGTGGCTCCAAAGACATACATCCTGTTCCCAAATTTCACATCCAACAAGTACCCACTTTATGATTCAATGAAGCTTTATTGTGCCCCTCTATTTTCCGACTCCCGTCGTCCGGAACTAGTAGTACCAGCTCGCTATTTTCGTTTCCTTTCCGCACTGTTTCTGTAAAATTGGTTTAGGCATTTATACAAACACTCTGTGTGCATGCTGCTGGTCATGATAGAATGTGTTCTGTTTGATTTGTTAACCTTCAAAACAACACCTTCCCTGCAGCCATATAACATATTTTCTATGAAAGAGAACTTGGTCATATCATATACAAAAAAATTCGCCAACAGTACCCAACAACAACATTATCATATAATAATATTCCCATTCATAACACAAGTTCACAGCCATGATTCAACCGTATCACATGACAATTAGCTAAGCAAAGACAGTTAAGGTATGTTATTCACCTCAAAACTATGAATCACATCATTTCCATTCAATCAATTATGACCCAAGATTTTCCATTTAATTATGAACCAAGATGGATATGTGAAACACAATCCAATCGAATACAGTTAGAGAAAACTCTATACAACTTTTATGCCATGGAAAAGATCTATAACACATGAAAAAGATATTCTGACATTAGAATCGATATAGATCATCGGATTGCAAGCATTGTTGCTGAAAAAATAAAAGGAAATTCAATTTGTTACCTGATGTCAAGTGCTAAACCGACCCTAAGAAAAAAGAGAAAGAGATTTATTGATGAGATATCTCTAACACCCATCCATCAATCAAATCAAACATAGATTTGCAAATATGATGTTTGATTTAACCCAATTCATTTTTATTTTTTTGATACGTCGAATCAATTGTATCCTTCCATTGCTAAAAATATTATCGAAATCATCACGATTTCTATTAGTTTCTGGTTAACCGGATCGGTGGAGAAGAAGACTTGAGAGCTCTGTTTTAATGGAGGATATACCGAGAGTCGAGACTAGAACAGAAGAGAGGACATTTTAGTCAGATACACTAAAAATAATTGGGTGATATATCCAATTTGGATATTAGAAAAGTATCTAAAGGTTCTTGTCTATTTGAACCAGAGCCATATTTTACATGTCTTATACACCTAGGAATTCACATCTAAGGCCTTTTTAACCAAAATACTGTAATAAATTTTCAAAACAAATTTTTCTTGTTTATGGAAATAATGGATTTTTTCAATTATGATTAAAATAATCAATTATTATAATGGTTACCAAACGCATATAGAATCCATTATAATCTGCATAATGGATTATGGGCTGATAATCCATTAAAATAATGGTTACCAAACAGCCCCTATACGTTTGTTCGCTTAGATAAAACTACTAATTACAAAATTTTACCATTTCAAAACTAAAAATACCAACCCGCTCTCGGCAAAATGATACAACTAGACTAATATATGGACATTGTCGAGTCACGTCTACTTTGCGGTCCATAATGTAGCTAAATGTTGGGTTTCATGCATCTTCCCCTGATATCTTCCTGTAGAACTCTATAGAAGATGGCACCGATCCGAAAAAGTCTTCCTTAGAAAGAGTTGGTATTCTAAATGCTGTGATTTTGTTTATCTTCCACTGATATCCTCTTGTAATTCTGATAGAAGATGGGACCGATCCGGGAAAAAATCTCCTCCAGAAGAGTAGGTAGCTAGTAGGTATTGACAAGTAAGTAGCAATGGTCTTGTTCATATGCCTTTGTAGTCATTTAGATAATGTATGATTCATTTACTTTTTTTTGCTCGATAAAGATAATAATTTAATAGAAACGGAAAGCTGAACCCAAAAGAAAAGGGAAGCAGGCCACCAACAGTCAAGAAACTACACATGCAAAGCCAAAGCCGAAAAGAAATGGAAAAAGAAAACAGATACTAGAACTATGGGGGTTTAAAAAAAAGTTCCCTCCATTTGACAATAACATCTCCACTGAACTATGTATGATTCATTTACCGTAAGCAGGTGCCTACTGCTTGCTGTATAAAAATTATAGGGGGTGCTTAGTTGAATTCGAGGCGTCAATATACCCTTGCACCAGTCTCATGTGTCCGCAGCATAGCCGGATATCTCTTCATTAGTATTTCTTAGCATTGGATATGTCTGTTTTTTGTTGTTTTTTTTTATAGGAAAGGAAGTTCAATTGAATCTTAAGATATTACATGGTGAATTTTTTTTTTTTTCGAAAAAGAGGCGATCCTCATATATATTGATAATAATCATCCGATTCAAAATCGGGAACGGTTACATGAGTTCGAAGACAAATCAGGGGACTTTCAACAATCATAGTATCACCACACAAACAACATACACATTCAAGCCATTTCACAGCATAGTTACAGGACATAAATTGAAGTAAAAACCTAACCATTCCAATTTGATTCCAAGGTAGCAGAACTAGTTTAAATGGCTTAGTTTGGATAAAAAGTATCACATCCAAAACGTATAACAAAACTACTATGAGTAGAGATGTTATGATCCATAGATCCAACCATTTCTCAAGGTTTTTCTTAAAATCACAGTAGAACAGATAAAGGTGTAAACAGATCCATAGATCCAACCAATTATCAGTGATTTTATCAAAGGTACGGTAACACGGGTAACAAAAATTACATGAATCGGTCATCATAAAGCGGTATCGGTCGGAATCGGTCTTGGTTTTCATCTTCATCGGTCTTCTGAAACTGTTTGTTGTTGGTATCTTTGGTGTTATTGTTGCTGATGGTGTCTTTGGAGATACTGTTGTCCGTGATGATCTTGATTTTGGTGTTGTTCTTTGTGCCGTTGTTGTTGTCACTAATATTGTTCCGTCAGTTGCTTCGAGTTTTGTTCTTGTAAGAAGAACAAAAACCCTACTCTTAATCTGCATCAATACTAGAGAAGCAAACCCACTGATTTTCAAACGAGATAAACTTAATTGAAATAACACTTTAATCAAATCTAACCCTAAAAAGTACGATATAAAACCTAACAGGTTCTTGGAAAAAAAAAAGATGAACAGAGTAAAATAACTAAATAGATCTGAAACAGAAGATCAAATTAAAGTTAGAAGAAGTAAAGAAAAGATTGAGTCTGCTCAGATCGGCCCCAAAGGGGAAGATCTGAGCATAAGAAGTTTTTAGTGGGAAAAGTTTTCAATCGCTTGAGAAGGAGGAGAGAGATTCGCTTGAGAAGAAAAGAAATCGATGATGTACATGGCGAGTTTGAATAAGGATTTCAATCCATTCAGGACCATTATTGAACCAATTAAAACATAAAGATCGAGTTCTTGCGTATTTAGATAGAGTATCTGCCAGATGATTTGCATCCCTATGCACATACTTGCAACTCCAAGACTTTACTGACTCTAAAATGCTAAGTGCATCATTGATGATATTATAACTAGTCCACTTAACAACTCCCACATTTCCATTAAGCGTAGCAATGACATTGGGGAATCTTGTTTCATGAAATCTTTTAAGTCTTTGTTTAAGTTGGACAAATTATAGAATGCTAGCATTGCTGATCACATCACAATAGATGGTTCATGGAAGTTTGACTTCAAAATATGCCTGACAAATGAAGAATCAATTACTTTTGGTAATCAGTTGCATATCATTGGTTCAAATCCACCTACACTCGATGCTCTGCCAGACACAAGAAGATGGCCATTAACCACAAGTGGAACTTTTTCTGTCAAATCTTTGTATGCTAAAATGATCTTTAATGCATGAGATGATAACTTCCCCCATAGATTCGTCTGGGTTTCTGGGATTCCTCCTAAAGTTAATTTCTTATTATGGTGTGATGTTCACGGGAAGCTAAACTCTCAGGATATGATGCAGATCAAGGGAATTGATATTTATAGCTCCTGCATTCTTTGTGGGGATTGTACAGAATCTCAGGATCACGTTTTTATCCACTGCAAAGTTGCTCACAAGATTTGGTGTTCCATTACACCAGTTGATCGATGGGCCTGGGTATATCCGGATTCAATGATTAATTCAGCAAGAACCTGGTTTAACAATAACTTATCACCTAATGGCAAGATAGTTTGGAATCTGATTCCAGGAGCTATTGTTTGGGTGTTATGGAGAGAAAGAAACTGTAGAACTTTTGAAGATAAATATACTTTCAAGACAGATGAAGAGTTATGCAATGAAGATAAAGGGCTTGTTTTAACTTGGGCAGCAACTTTTGGTAACATAATACATTTGAATTTTATACAAACTGTAAGCAACTGGAGTGCAGTTTTTTGCTTAACTCTAGTTTTTATTTTCTACTTTTACTACTACTACTTGTAGTACCTTGTATATTCTAACTCCTTTATAAAGTTCTCTCTTCTAATCAAAAAGCAGTCTCCCTCTAGTTCAATCCTCATCCATCCATTCCTCTCTGCCCAAGATATGTCTGTTAACAATACGAATTTTCTTATATACGTCTCATGTTTGTTTGTTTTTCCTTTTTCACATCTCTCGCCAAAGGACGTGTCCATCCATATGAGTACATAAATTTTCAGCATTGGTGAGGAGGAATGTGGTGCCGCCACAGTAGCCTAAAACGATTCTCCTTGTTTGGATAAATACAGTATAGTATTAATTTAATGATATATATATATATATAGTATTAGACATCCTCTAAGGGAATGCGCGTTTCCTTTATTCAGGTTTGAAGGGAATGCAAACAGAAGAGCTTCGACGATAATAGCATTCAGACCATGCAATGGATGGCTGTAAAGACGACAAAGTTAATGGTGGTAGAAACTATAAATGTTAGTGCTGGCTAAAGAAATGATGGTGACATTAGTGGCAGGAACAAGGATAGGTGATGTTAATTACTATGAAAACAAATAGCAACAACAATTGGGTGACAATCATGTAGGCAATGTTTTTTCATGGTGGTGGTGGGTGCATAATATGGTCCTAGCTAAGATTTTGGTGATAGTCGGTTAAACCATGTGACTACTATAAAGAATGGAGAAGGAAAAGTAACTTTTTCTTTAATAGATCGAAATGAGATCAACTTGTTCTCAGGAGTCGTCTGCAAGGATTAATTGGGGCCTAAAAAATAACTGGGGCTCACCAGTTGGTCTACAAATAGCATTTTGGGGTTATCCCTTATCCCAATTTTTCGAAATGTCTAAATTACCCAAACCATTAGTGTTAATTGAGTTGATTAGTTAATTTAGATTAGTTGTTAATTAGTTAAGTTAGATAAAATCAATTTTAGGGGAAAAATTTAGATAATAGAAAAATTGTGTTTTTTGTGTTGGATAGAGAGGAAGAAAGTGAGTTTTGGGGAAAATTTAGGTTATTTGAAATGAGTGATTGTAGTGGGGGAAATGATGTAGGTGAAGATTCAAATAACATACATGATTGTGTTGATGGTGAGATTGTCTCATCTAATCCTATGGATTGGATGTTTGATGAAGAGATGTTAATAGAGGAAGCCATGAATATTGGTGCAAATGAAGATCTCATTGCTCAAAATGAAGGAACCAACCCTCAAAATGAGGAACCCCAAGCTCAAAACAATTAGCTAAATTTCCTATACTCTTCAAATCGCATGAATGGTGCTCCATGTGGTCGATTGATGGTCACTATGGAACTACTCAGTGTGAGAGTTGTTAGGTCGGGAGTATAATAAACTGACGACCCTTAAGAGTCGTTAGTTATTTGTCACATTCATAAACGACTCTAATCTGCAGTATGAAAAATCGTCATCCAAGTTCAAAAACATTGACGACTCTAATGTGCAGTTATGAAAAATCGTCAATCAATTTTGAAAATATTGACGACTCCCTTTTTAAGGTCGTTTAGAGTCGTTTGCTCAATATATTTATAACCCAACGACTCAAATACCTTTTACCCTCTGTAGCTATCACTCTAAGGGTCGTTAGTTGAGCATTACTATAAACGGACGATCCTTTCATTTTAAATGAGAGTCGTTGTTACATACGTCTCTATTATTGACGACTCATATTTTTTTTAATAATTTCTGATTTCATAGCAACATTTCATTGAATACTAAAAGTCATACCTCTTTCATAGGGTTAAGCAAAATACATGATAACGATGCACTTCTACACTCAATCAAAAAGCATGTAATTATACATGGTTCCATGGAAGATAAAGTAGCAATCGTGTAACTTAAAAATTTTCCCACGAAGTACCTCGTAGTATCCATACGCCTTCTTCACCTGAAAACGCAAACGCAAACATACTTAGCTAGTATCGATCAAAGCTTTGGATAAGTTTTACCTCTTGTTTAAATACTTACTAAGTTACTCTTATAATACCCATCATATCCAGAAAGGCTTCCCTTATGGCCGTAAATTCTCTTTTCAAAACATCACACTCGAATTTTATCTCTTTGAAACGTTCCTTGACTTGTTTCAAAGACCTTGAGTTGATATTTCCGTCCAACGCCACAAAGACGATGAATACGCGGTTCCACCAAGCATCCGATGTTTCGTCAATGTCTTTGTCTAGACTTTCAAAGTGGTTTGTTACTGTTTTCTAAGCTCTTGTAATGGCACAGTTCTCTTCGGAAGTGTAGGGAGTCATTGTGTTTCTCTTTTTTTCCTCTTGGATGATGAATAAATGAGATGGAGAAGATAAGGCTGATAATTATGGTGTTGGTAATGAAGAGGTGAGATATGGATCTGTATTTATAGAATTCAACGAGCCACCTGCCTCAACCACATTTGTTAGAGTTCAATTCCCCAATAAATGCTGGTAGTATCTTGGGTCGTTAATATTTTACATTTATAACTAAACGACTCGTAGAGTCTCTATATTAGGTCGTCAGGTTGGACATATAGAAATGAAATACACTAGAAGAAAACTTGGCAGAATGGTGTATATATATGTTAGTCCGGAGTCGTTAGTTTTTGTTTGGAGTCGTCAAATGAATTTAATGTGTCGGAAATTAACTTTTTAGCAGATTGACGACACTTGTATAATGCTCATATTTGTGTCACAAATGTCGTTAATCTGCACAATATTGGTTGACGATTCTAATGGTGCCGGCAACCTGCAAAAGATTGTTTGACGACCCTTGTTTGGAATATTTATGGTTGAACTAGTATTATTAAATTGAAAAAAATGTACATGTACTATGAAATAAAATATAAGGAAAAGACATAAAATAGTTCAATACATTGCGCTAGAAAATGTATACGAGATTAATTATATAGGGAGAATTGCCATTCAACTTCCTTCAAGAGAGTGTAGCAGTCCTCGTGCAAAAACTCATGGTCGTACCTTAATTTGTATTGGGTCTGACCCAAAGAATACTGGAAAAACAATTATTTTAATAAGTTAATGTTGTTGAATAATCATAACCAAATTAATAATTTTTGATGAACGGCATATTGATTCACAAACTTACTCTACTCATGCAGTCTTCGTTTGGCATAACGTCCTTACGAGCTTTCAATTCGTTTCTCAGCAATACGCAGTCATTGTATAAATAAGTGTATCTTTCCCTTATCTGCGGGAACGTCCTCCTATTACGATTTCCGTTTAGTGCTTTAAAAATCTTAAACACACATTTCCACCAAGCATTGGTGTTTTGATCATGCCCAAGGTAACGCCCTCTTGTTGGGTCTTCGTTACTGATCACCCATTGTGCTTCCTCAACGGAGTGCTTTGTGAGAGTGGTGTGTGCTCTGACAATAACAACATCTTCTAGGTTAGTGAAAGGAGTTGAAGCTATTTTTAGTGTTTGAAAGTGATGGGTGACTGATTAAGGATGATTGAAAGTGATGGGCGATTAAGTTTTGAAGAGCTAGGTCTCTATTTATAGCAAAATGTACTCAATGACTACTTGTTTTTGAATAAAACAGTGACTTGTTTTCAAAAAATAGCAATAATTTCTCCTAGAAATCAAACATATCTTTGATTTTAAAATTCTGCATTAACTACATGTAAATTCGGCATTGGTTATATATATAACCTAACGACTCCTTAGTATGTTTAGTAACTGCTTGTCAAAGTCAAACTTACCGTTAATGTGTTGAGAGTCGTTAATATAATTTGTGAAGAGTCGTTAATATAATTTCTGCAGAGTCGTCATTTTGGCATATAATATCTGGACGACCCTCTGGTGATGGTTTTGTGATTTGTTTTTTAGTTGGTAGTACGACAAATCTCCCAGCCAGTACCCGTATCTACCATGGGTCCGGATACCTCCCAACACTATACAACTGATTTGGTACGTTTACCTTAACCGAATCGGTATATTTATATATTCAAATAATTTTATTAGTGATCACATGATTGTCTAATGTAATTGTTTGCTCAATGTAGACATGGAAAACCAAGAATGACATTAAGGAATGGCTTATCCCTAAGGCAAAATAGAAGATGTGTGTGGTTGTTCAAAGTAGACACGTTAATTGTAACAAGAAGGAAATGGTATGCGAGAGAGCGGGTAAGAAGGGAGAAAGTCACAAAGGCAAGAATTACAAGTATGAGAAGAACACAACTAGGGTGTGCAGCACAAAATTGAAGAATTGTGAATGCCCGTTCAGGATTGTTTTCAAAAGACATCATGAAGCCGATTGTTGATGGTGGATTTTAGTTCAGGGCTAAAGTTCTAAAACCAATATTTTGTATAACCATCCTGCAAAGGATGAGATTATTTTATAAGTGATGAATACTTGTTCACTTTATTAATTCACCTAGAATGGAGCATGTAGCAACAATTCCCCGAATATTCTGTGAATTTTAGCTTTATTGATTAATGCATAAAACGCCTTGTATTTCCTGTGATGTTCCTAGCAGAACTCTTATTGTTGGTGCGGCATGATGACTGATTGTTACTCACAGCAGAGTAGCATGAATATCCAAGTACCAACAGTGAGGCATGCACGAAATTCCCATACAGGCTATAACTCTCGGTGTGTTATACTAGCCCGATTGAGCATCTAGACTGTCCATAGCAGTCTAGAAACGATCACGATCATCCAACTTCACCAGCGTGATTGGATGGCCCGGATCGAATCCAACACCCCCAAGCAGGTATTAGAATATTCACTACCGACCCAATGCGGTCCCCGCATGGTCGGCCTCCCCAAAAGGGGTAGCAAAGCTTGCCAAACCGTCCAAACCAAGCGGAATGGACAAGAAACCCTAAATTAGGGTTTGCGGGACATTACATGTGTCGCAAAACGATCTCAACCATCCATCTTCGCAGGCATAGATGGAAGGTGTAGATGTAAATTCAAAGGGCCCAGAGCATGTCAACACACTTAACGTGGGCCCTCCTACATGCATGAACAAACGGTCAGGACCAACCATGTTTGGTTGTCCCAATTCGTGCGTGCAAAACAATGCATGAAGCATGGCCGGACAAAACCCTAATTAGGGTTTGTAAGGATCATGAGTGTCCGATTTCTCCTGATCGAATGAAGGGTTTAGGAGACAATTGAGCAGCTCCAGTGAGAATTAACATGATCATAGTGGAACCATTTATCTCCTCACATGACCGACCAAGGCATACCGTGCCTGGTTTCTCCAAAACGCACGCCCAAACTAGTGTGGTCGCGCTTCCCAAATCACAAATTGATCTCGACCACTCAACTTCGCCATAAAAATTGAGTGGCTTAGATCATGTTTCCATTGGACAGTCAGGTATAGGCATAAACACCGGCCTACCACCCACATGCCGGACCAAACGGCCGAGACCGACCAAGCTTGGTCGTCTCGAAACACGTGCCTTGAAGGTGGCATACCGTGCCCCTTTAAGAATCCTTTACGGCATAGGATTTCTGTCGCAAATCGATCTCAGCCACTCAACTTCACCGAAAAATTCGAGTGGCCTAGATCAAACCTTCATGGGACAGTGAAGCAAGGACATGGACATCAGCATGTCGTCTACACGCATGCCTAATCGGTTCTCCATGAAACGCCCCCCATGCTTGGGTTCGACCAAGCTGAAGGAGTACACTCGCGCACCTCTTAAACCCTAATCCGAGGGTCGCAGATGTGGGTCGCTAATCATCTCGTTCTTCCAACTTCGCCATCTCGGACGGACGGCATAGGATAAGAGTTAGGCGACCAATGAAGTATCACCGTGATCACCGTCTACCACTCTACCACACCATGTGGTCTTCCAAGGGAGGATTTTCTAGCGCAACCTCCAAACCCTCACGTGAAGTAGGCAGGGCATGGTGTTCAACAACGATGCTTCATATATGTTGAATACATTCGATGCATAACATGAATAGAATACACACGATACTTTACAAGTATCGACTTCCTAAATAACTTAGTTATTTAACTAGCATTACATGCTACCTTATGTGGGTCCCACGATCCACACACTCGAGACATCAATCATGTCACAAACTAGGGGATACACACTGGGGTATTGGTATGGAAGTTTACAGCGTGCAGCGTGCAACGCGCCATCACAAGAACGTGTAAGGAAGACATGGACGTTAGTGATGATGGGAGAAGTGGGAAAGATTGATCGTGTGACACTAACATACCACTCCACTACTCCATCACTCCACTTCCTCCACTTCATACGAGAGACGTGAATAAGGCTCAAATGACTTGTATAAATAGGTTCTCCTCCCTATTTCCAAACAGACAACAACACAACACAGAAACCAAGTGTTAATACAACACGTATTCAAACACCCAGAGCATGCTTGCATTAATCGTAAGCCTGCTCAACTTTCTGTTACAAGTTATAAACAAGCCTACACCTTCACAATCTCAACACTTTCTTCGCTTCCCTCCCTAAGATCAACCCCATCTCCTTCACTTTGTGACCAAAACAAGTCCTGAACAACCATTTCTTGGTTTAGGCCAGAATTGTATAGATTGATCTCTCGAATCAAAAGCACTCATCACGCAGTGCATTTGTTTAGGGTTTAGATTCACTTCTCATCCACACACCCCAAATTACTAAAACCACCAGAAGTAGTTTTCACCCATAAACACCGATGTATTCCAAACGATCGTCACAACCATGATCCACCCATAAGTTTATATGGACACACTGCATATGCCCGGTTGAAACCACATCAGATGGATAGAGTTAGGCAGATGAATGGATTTAGACCACTTAAAATCCTAAATGCAATAAGGGAGGAAGATATAGATAACTTGTCCACCATTTCCACAATCAACGCCGCCAAAGCAATGATTAAGAGAACCGAATGGAATGGTAGGTTGATTATGCAACAATCAGAGTGGTTAGTGGAAACATTAAACTACACCATGTAAACTAAGGTTGGTCTGGATGAGAAAGTGACTCATATTTTTATTGCGCATCCAAGGATGGTGGATTTGGCTCAGTGTTTTTACCAGGTTCTCTTTACAGATTGCACCTATAAGACAAACAAGTATAACATGCCGATGTTGAACGTGGTAAGCCATACTTAGGATAAAAATTCATTCATCGTTGCATAGTGCTTTATGGAAAAGGAAGAAATAAAGGATTATATTTGGGTGTTGGAACAAGTGAGGTTGATTAACCTTGGAAAAGAGACACCGCAGGTTATATTTACAGATATGGATTTTGCAATTATGAGTGATGTTCGTCAAGTCTTTCCACTTGCTCAATAATTTCTTTGTACGTGGCACATCCAAACCAATCTTTTTTCTAATTGCAAGAATCAAATCCAAAAGATCCATACTAAGAAAGGTAATCAACGTTCTAAGGAGGAAGATGAGTGTTTAAGTAAACTTTCCAAAGAAGAGCATGCGGAAGAGAAAAAGAAAGAAAAGGAAAAATATGATGAAGAGGGGGATCAATGGAAAGTTTTTTGCGAAGATTGGGACTATTTGGATCATTCGAAAACAGAGGTTAAGTATTATGCTAACTTGCAGAAGTTTATTGATGTTTGGAGAACGAATCATAAGAAGTTGGTTGAGTATTGCATGAATACATGATTGAATCCTTGGAAGGAGAAGTTTGTTTATGCATGGACCAATAAATACAAGAACTTCAAAAATGAGTCTACAAGTCTTGCAGAGGCATCTCACGGGTGTTTGAAGAAACTTTTGGATCAAAATAAGGGTGGGGTAGTTACGGTACAAGAATCAATTCACGAGCATGCAGAGGATGACGTAAGAAAAATAGTCACACAGATGGAGTTGAGTAAAGACCATTTTTTGATGCAACACATAAGGGACAAGGCTTTGTTACGGGTGGTAACAAACCAAGTGTCATGGTGGGAAAATAAATATATGATGGATCAGCTTATAGATTGTAGAGCTAAGGAGGAGGCTAGAAAGGTGATGAAGATGAAGTGTAATTGTACAAATGATGTTTGGCTCGGCCTCCCTTGTAAGCATAAACTTGGTGGGTACAAAGACTACATTTCACTTGAAGATATCGATCCATTCGGGAAGCAACCATCATTCATCCCAAAACCCACGGGTTTAGCCGATGAAGAATTTGGAGAATTGGATATTGGCAAGTACATCAACGAAAAATACTAAAAAATGAATTGTGCAGGAAAACACATTTTGGTTGCTAACTTGTGGACGGACGCCAGTAAGATCTTGGGGTTTCAAGAAGAGCCAATCAAACAAAAACCGCCCGGAAGACCAACAACAAAAATGTCATTTAGAGAAACTATTAACAATGACAAGGGTTGCGATAGAGACCGATCACGTCATGAGCATGTCCAGGCGGAATATGATGAGTACGAAAAGTCTTTCATTCCTACGAAACGAGGTCAGTCGAAAGAGCAAGAAAATGAAGATATGTATATTGTTGAGCATGCGGTCGATACCCAACAAAGCCAAACTAGTGGTATAGTGACGATAAGAGGAATAAAGGGTAATCCTAAAACACCTAGGGATTCGCAAGGAAGACCACATCGTGTTGCTGACACTTTATACAAAGAGTATACCGACCAACTTCCTTACGTCATCTTAGATCACCTTATATCCACCGACGACGTTGATGTGGATGGGAATTATGGTTACCATGTTGCAACGGAATAATTAGGGCATTTAGACAAGGTTGACGAACTTAAGCTCACCCAAATCGAATATGCAAGGAAAAAAATGGCGTAAAAACTAGTTGAGGACAAACAACTGTATTTGACAATGCTCATGGAAGGAGATCAAAAAGAGAGGAAATTGAAGTTTAGGGAGTTGATTTCAAACGTGAAATGGAGGAAGGGGTCGAAGAAGGCCGGTTATAAGTTTTGGATGCAAATGCCTTTTGATGGTCAACTTTTAGTGGACACATTCACTTGTGTGGTAATTGTATTCAGCAAAGGCTTCCCCGGAGTGTCTTGTATGTACGTACCCTCAATAACTAGGTGCGATGCAGCGATAAAGAAAAGAAGAATTGTAATGGAACATGTCAACAATAACCATTATATAGGTTTGAAGATTTCCGAATAATGTCCTTTACCACGGGTGATCTATAGTGATTGGGGAGACTACAACAAGGAGTGGACAAACCAGTACGAGTATGGAATGAATATGTGGAATGCTTTGGAAGGAACACCAAGTACAATGCTTTAACACGTTGACATGTGCGACTAAATGTGGAAAGAGTTTTTTTTTTTGGAAGTACAATGCATGAATACTTGGATTTTTGTATTATCACTAATCTTTAACAAATACAATGTGTTTTATCTTGTGTTATCAACTTATCATTATAAAAAAAAAAATTTAAATTAGGGTCATTTACATTTAAGTAATTCAAGGTAGCGACATTGACATTATCAACTTGAGTCATTAGGTAAGTATTCAAAAAGATAAACGACCCTTGCACTCCAAATATAATGGTTTCCGGTATGTTTTGGAAATTAAGGGTCGTTACTGGTCCTATTAACAAACAAACGACTCTATGCAAATATCTATAGGGTCGTTAACAGTATATTAACAAACTAACGATTCTGTCAGACCAAAAAAAAAGGTCTCCTGTATGTTTTGTAAATTATGGGTCGTTATATATCTTATTAACAAAAGAACGACCCTATTACCCCATATTTGAGTTAAATGAAGTCGTTATTATGATATTAATAAACGAATGAGTCCGAATTACATATATGGGTTGTTGTTGTTTTATTTGAAAATGAACGACTATGAACATTTTGTTGAACTAGGGTTGTTTGATTTCTAAAACTCAAACCTAACGACTCCAGATATATCCCTTCAACGGCTCTTTATGGAGATACCATTTCCCAAAAAAATGGCCGTTGGGGGATTTTGTATATAAAGATTCAACCAAGGTCTATTTAATAGAACTTAAAACAATCAAAGTTTATCATTTTTTTAATGGAAAGTTCGTCATCAACTACCAATTCAATTGAAAGCATACTTAGAAGATGCAAGCGACTAATCAAATCAATATTTACGCCATATCCTACGAAGGAAGAAGAAGAGAGGCGCGATGCCGACAAATGAGGCAAAGAACAAGCGCATCTCCGAGAAGTATTCAAACAAGTCGAGGAAGAGACCAAATGGGTTAAAAACTATTACATCGTCAAAGACCTTCCCGAAGAACATCAAGATGAGAGTATATTTTGGACTCTAGTTGGTTGGAGTCCTTTCGCTAATTACAACAAGAAACTACGCTATGATTATCTACCGTCCCATATTCGTGATAGGACGATTCACGTTATAATATTGTGCACCAATTATAACGAGTTTTTGTCGAGGAACAAAGGGGATAGGCATGCGGCCCAAGCTGCATATACCAAATGGAGAGGAGATGAGTTTTATCACATTGAAGCCGCAATGGTAGTTGCCTCTCGCACAAGGAAAAGGAATAACATGTAATGCAACTTTGAAGTAAAGTTACTTCCTTAATGAAATAGATGTTTATTTTCGTGCCAACTTATAAGTTTGCAAAATAAACTTGACGACCCTCAATTTTTTAGTTTTTTTCCCCGACGACCCTTGAAACCAAATTGACGACTCAGTTGATGTGTTTTTTTTTCACTGGACGACCCTTTAAAAGTTTTAGATAGAGACTGGTTTCATAGTTACAAAAAGTAGTTGTTCATTAAAGAGAATTAGAGTCGTCAGAACAGAATCATTAACCATTCAGAAATATGTTAACGACCCTTAAAAAAATTCAGATAGAGTGGTGGTTGGGTCTACCGGTGAGTCGTTGGTATGCAAGTACCTGTGTTGACGACTCTAACACTGACTTTATTTCCTCAGGTTATGAGTCGTTGCTCTGTAAAACATATCCTGACGACTCTAATTCTCATACTTAGAGTCGTTCATCTGCAAAACATTTGATGCCGACTAAAAAATAGCAAGTTTTTACATTCTCCATATTTTTATCAAAAAACATATAAGCACAGCAACTTCTAAACAACATGCTAAATTGTTAGGAAACCCAATCCACACAAGATACCGATAGTACGAACTAAAAGACATAAGTTGTATCTAAGAACTACGTTAGTTAAAGTCGACAATACTAAAAGACATAAGTTGTAGATGTTAAACCATACATTTTAAAGTTCTAGACATAAGTTCTTCTCACTCACTACTACCACCTCGACCTCGACCTCGACCTCCGCCTCGACCTCGACCTCCGCCTCGACCTCTCTGACTTCCCTAACTTGATGATGTCCGACTTTTCTTTGAAGGACCTTGTCCAGGACTGCCCCTTTGAGAACCACCTTCTTCTCCACTACCTTGATCATCACCATATCCCTTTTATGCACATTCTTCTGATAGTTGGCTAGTTGTTCTCCTTGTCCTCTTATATTGCTTTTCCAGATCAACGAACATTTTCTTTGCTTATGGATTTTCAATGTTTTGGCAGCACTCAGCGTACTGACGACTTTGCTCAGGTTCTATCACTTCTCCCTTGTCGGCTTTGCAACAAAATGACTTCATAAAAATATTCATATGTTCCCTCTATTTGCATTCAAATACCGATTAATATTAACATAATTAAAACAACTTTATGTAAATGATTAACAGAATTCGAAAAATAAGTACTTACCACAAGCTTAAGAATGGAAGAGTCATCTCTAGTGTTAGCTGTAGAAGCAGCGGAAGATGCTTTGTTTATCCTCCTACCCATAGTCTGATCAATCCTTATCACTCGAACGTTGGAGAATCCTTTATACCATGACATGTAATCCACGGTTACCTCATGACCTTCATTAACAGTCTCCCACCAAGATATTTCTACCCTACTAGTATCCAAATGCCTATTATTCCAATGCTCAGTCTTAGGCTCAGGTTCATAAGCAACAACCAACGCCTTTTTGTCCGCCTTGCATTTATTTAATTTATATTTGAACGGTGGTACATAATCCTCATCGGGTGAATCTTGAATGTACCCAAGCTGACGCATTACTCTATACGGATTGTACATTGAGTATCCATAAGGGTAAAACAGAGAGCCATGGTAATATGCAAGATCTTGCAATCCTTCTACTATATCTTCCTTGTAGGGATCAAAGGTTACCTCTTTGGCTATCATGTTGTCCAATTTTTAGCGCATGGCTAGAAACTTCAACTTCTACGCTTCCTCCTTATCTTGAGCTCCAGTGTCCTTGTATTGGGTTCCTCTTGGTTTAGTATTGTTCCATGTTGGCTCAAATCTAATGTCTCCGTCGCCTTTGATCAATGAGGGGAAATGCTTGTAAATCCATACCGGAAACATCATCAAAACAATAAAAATAATGTTAAATCTAAAAATATAGAACAACAAATATTACGAACAACGAACAAATTTGATAACTCAAATTACCTGAAGTAAAGCCAAATTCCCGTTCATTTGAGAAGTTCTTTCCCGGGATGCCTTTGCTAGCTGAGCGTTCAAATGTGCTACTATGGCAAACCCCCACGAATACTTACTCACCTCATCCAAGGGATCCAAAAGTTGAAGAAGGTTGACGCTGACTCTGTTTCCTTTTCTATCGGGAAATATAACTGAAGAAAGGACATACAACAAGTATGCAGCTGTCGTCGCATGAACTTCAAAATCAGAGAGTAGTTGATTGTCTCCGTCCTTCTCAAGTGACCCCGCATACATCTTTCTAATCTCAATCAGTTTAAACTATTTCTTTGGATACTTCTTTCCCATCACAAAGAGTCCGTGCGTCTTCTTTTCATCCCATCCAAACAACTTCTTCGTCAATGCATAAATTTTTTCCCACTCTAGGTTTTTCTTGAACTCGTCTTCCGTGGATTTTCCCTCAACCTGCAATCATAGAATCTGTTCAGCGTCTTCGAGAATCAATGCCATCTCGCCAAATGGGAATTGGAATGTATCGACTTCGCCGTAAAACCTCTCAGTAAAACATGATACTACAGCCTTGTCATATGCAATCACGGAGTTTTCAACGGTAGTATACAAACCTGAGTTTTCAACGATGGCTCTCACTCTTGGACATTCACCTTCTAGGGGCCATTTTTTCATTTTTGTATAAGAAGATTGGTGTCTAAAAAGACGTGTGCATTCTTATGATCCTATGAAAGACAAACAAATAGAATTAAAACATAAGAAATTAAATATCAACAAATCAAATGAAAAGCAAAGTTGAGATTGTTACAATTGTCTCATTGATGGTACGGGCCCACACACTATCATATCCGAATAGAAATTTGTCGCCATCTTTAGGTTCACCTCTGGCTTTCCCACCGGGTAGACGAGTAAGCTGCAAACGCATGGGTGGAATGTGTCGCGCGCTTGGTTTAATTGGGACTTTCTTCTTCGGCTTCGGCTGTGGCTGCGGCTATGTTTGCAAGACATCCTCCTGAATCTCCTCCTCCTCCGCCTCCTCCTCATAATCATCACTGCTACTACCATCATTTACTTCTTTACCATTTCCATCATTACCATTATCCTCATCATCCTCTTCATTACTTCCACCACCACCATTTCCATCCTCATCATTATCTTGATCCCCCTCTTCCTCAATCTCTGCCACCTCATTACCACCATTCAATCCATCACCACCATTACCTATATTCCCTCCATCACCACCATTACCTTGATCACCATCCTCCTCCTCATCATAAGCAGCATATTGACCTACTAAATAAATTTCTTCATGTTCCGCGACTTCTTCTTCTTTATCGCTTGGGGTTGTAGATATAACATCAAATGATGAAGACAGCAATATAGAGGATTCAGCACATGGTTCTCTGGGTTCGCGGATAATTAAGGCTACCTCACTCGGTGTTTTTCCTCGTAATCGACCCCATTTAAGTATTTTTGGTTGCGGGGAGGTCTGGATGGAAGAGTTACCAAGACATTCTTATCCTTTTTATTCTTGTTACTAAAATACCAATAACAATAATGTTTAAGAGTCGTCATAAAAAAATCCTAAAATAAACGACTCTGACAAAAAAAAAAACGACTCCATGTATATGATTAACGATTTTCAGTGCATGGTTAACGATTCAACCAAATTTTTTTAACGACTTTCCCAATTTTTTAGATAGAAGAACAAATATGTGTGGTTTAGAGTCATTCACTTCTATAATTGGTCGTCCAAAAAAATCGTTAACTTATTCAAATTAGGTGGACGACTATTTCATTTATTAGGACAGAGTGGTGGTTTGGAAAATGACGGAGTCATTGATTAATAAAAGGGGTCGTCAGAATAAATCGCACAGGGGTCGTTTTCACCAACACAATTGGTTAACGATTTCTTGATGATTTCAACATGCATGTCAAAAATCGTTAACAAAAAACAATTGGTTAACGATTCTAACCAATAAAAATAATACTACAGCAGGAATCGTTCTCTCCGCAACCCTAATGGTTGCCGATTTCTCCAAAGTCAAACATGCAGATCAAAAATCATTAACCAAACATGAAAAATCGTTAAGCAAAGATGAAAAATCGTTAGACATTCAAACTTGATGTTTAACGACTCTTATTCCGAGAAAGCGATTTCTCCGATTCAAACCCTAATTTTCAGCAGAATATAAAATTAAACTAAAACCCAAGTTAGAATAGGGGGTTTTAAAGGACATACCATCTAATTGGAGCCATTTGTTTGTCTGGAGGTTTTGATTTCTTATTTGTACTCGAATACTCCTTCGCCGCATTGACGGTATCAACAAGATTCACAATTTGACTAGCTAGTCTCGCAGTCTTCTTTGTACGTGCCATGTTTGTAGAAGAAGTTAATCGTCGATTAAAGTTTTCGCTTCGACGATGAATCGGATGAAAAATAATTTCTAAATGGTCGTTAATGAAGGAACTGATAGAGGGAGGGGGGGAGCAGAAGAAGAAGTGTTCGGTGATAAAATAAAATGGGGGCCTAAGTTTAGTCTTAATAGGATTTTAGGATAAATTTTAGGGGAAGGGTAGAATGGTACTTTAAAGCTCATTTTGGAAGCCCCCTATAATTTTTGGTGTGGGTATAAATTTGGTGAGGCCCCTAATTATATTTTAGGGCCCCCAATTAATCCTTGGTCGTCTGAGGGTCAAGGGGAAAAGTGTATCGTGTATCATATTGATAGTTGTACGGAAAATTTGTAATAGGGAATCAGAGTGAGTTGAGGAGAGAGAGTGTCAGAGGATCGGCGATCGATTCCGTACATTTATGTTTCCATAATTTCTTTGTTCTTGAGTGAGTTTTTACAAATTTCATTTGTTTTATTCATTTAATTCAATGATGTGTGTTAGTTTTTGGTTGAAATATGGTAGAACTTAGTTATTAATGATGTCTGAAGTTACTAAAACTTGTCCAGATCTTGAATTTGGTTAGAGAATGAGTAAAAATAATTTTAGATTCTCTTTTGCTAATTTTGAGATTTCTTCAGAGAAAGGAACTTTAAGTAAACCTCCATCGTTATATATTTCAGATGATGAAATAGACGAAAGTCTAAATGATTGGAGGTTTAGTTTCATTGGTAGATTGGACTTCGTTAAAATGAAATTTGTCGCTGTTGAATTATCTTTAAGACTTCAATGGAAGCTTATATGTAACTGTCAATTGATTCCTCTTGGTAAAGGTTTTTTCATTATTAAATTGAGTAATGAGACTGATATGAAATATATTTGGAATGAGTATTGGGTTATTGAATCACAAACCCTAAAACTGAGAGAACGAGAGTTAAATTTTAATCCGGCTGCTCAGAAATCAACTACTACTTTTGTTTGGGTTCATTTTCTTGGTTTTGGGATTGAATATTGGAAAGAAAAAGTTATTATGGCTTTGAGTGAGACAATCAGTAGAGCTATTAAGGTTGATGAAACTACTATGAGGAGAGAGGTTGGTTACTATGCTAGCGTTCTCGTTGAAGTAGATTTAGAAAAATTTATTCTAAATCAAGTTTTAGTAAAATCAAAGTATGGGATTTTTAGTCAAGAAGTTCAAATTCCTCACTACCTAAGTTTTGAAACCACTGTAAGGTGGTAGGTCATTTGGTTGATGAATGCAGATCAAACAAAACAAACTCTCATAATGGGAGCAGGGAGTAAGAGAAAAGAGACAATGGAAGCCTAAAGTTAAAATTCCAAGTCCAAGGGGGTTTGATTTTATTTTTTTCCAATGACAAGACCACAATAGAAAATCAAGTTGATGATCTTCTTTTTAGTGAAGATGAAATAGTGGATGTTGTGCACCAGGGGAGAGCTTTGCAGGAAACATTTACTTTTTATATTCAAAAGGATTTTCCATTATTATCTGCTGAAAAATTACTCAATGTAGCTTCAATTAACTTTCATTTACCTGTTATAAAAGAGCCGGTAGAAGTAATAAATGCTAGTATTACTTCCGGTAACATTGGAAAGAAAGAATTGAAAGAGATTATTATAAAATCAGGAGGGGGTAGATTAGGTTCACATGATGTGGAAAAAATTAGTGAGAAGGGGATTCAATTTGGTGGAATTAATGCTTCTCCAAGTAAGTTTCATATTTTGAGAGATGTGGCTAATGATATGCACACTATTGTCGGTAGAGGTAAACCCATTCATGATGGAACTGGTATTTATAAAGTGGTTGGGAAAATTGTTAGAGGAAATAATATAAAAAATACTTCTATTACAACTACAAGACAATATGCAGAAACAGTAAATTTAGAAAACACAAAGGGAGTGAGGAGACCTGTAACTTCTCAAATTTCTGCTTCTCAATGAAAGTGTTATTTTGGAATGTCATAGGCTTGAAAAGATTTAGAGCCAAAAAAAAACTGAAAAATTTAGTAAATCAATTTTGTCCTGCAATTGGTATGGGTAGATGATCCCAAAGTGAAAGTTAGTGGGAATTCTGTAAAAAGTTTGAAATTTCTAGGTGTATGTGTAAGCAGTTAATTCATAACCATGTTGATGGTGAGAAGGCAAATATTTGGTTGTTTTGGTATGTGTCTTTAGCTTCTCCTTCTATAGTATCCATAATAAATTAAACAAAAAATAACAGTTGTAGTTGGTAATGTATTGGTCACTGGTGTACATGCTGATTGTCTTATTGTTAATAGAATAGAATTTTGGGAGGAGTTGGAGGAAATTAGTGAAAAGGATTTCCCTTGGTTGGTAATTGCTGATTTTAATGTTGTTCTGAGTAGTGATGAAAAGAAGGGAGGGAGAAGACCTTTGAGGGTTTCAATTCGGGATTTTAGAGAATGTTTGGACTCATGTAAGTTAATGCAAGCTTCAAAATCTGGTATTCAATACTCTTGGTGCAATAATAGAGTGGGGAAGAAGAGAATCTTATGTAATCTGGATAAAGATTTCATTAATGTTAAGTGGCTGGGGTTATATGTTGGTAGGAATTATAAGGTGGGCGTTAGAGGTGTTTCAGATCATGGAGCTTTACGTGGTTATGTTATTAGTATCCCTGAGCCTTTAAACATTCATTTTAGGTATCAAGAAGTTTGGACTACTCACCCAAAATTCTTAAATCTGATAAAACAATCTTGGGGAGAAGAATGTGGTGGTATTCCAGCATTTCAATTTATTCATAAGTTAAGAAGGTTTAAGACTTATGTGAATAGGTGGAATGGGTCAGTTTTTGGTGACTTACAAAGTAAAGTGCAAACAACTGAAGATGAGGTTATGAATGCTTTAAAATTATTTGATGCAGATCCGGAAAATATAGAGTTGTTGAATAATTTAGTAACTACTAGAGGTATACATGAAGTAACTGCTCAACAATATAATACTCTTATGAAAGCTAAATCTATAGTAACATGGGTTAAGGATGGTAGAGCCAATACTGCATTCTTTTATGCAAATTTGAGAATAAAACAAGCTCAAAATGCAATTGTTAAATTGGAGGATAAAGATGGAAATGTGGTAACTGAAAACGCGGGTGTATTACAACCACACCCAATATTTTGTTCGACAATTTGTATGTACTAAAATCAAATTCAAAGCGCTTTATCTCTTTCTCAATACAATCAGTAAATCAACTAGATAGAAATTTGTGAGGCCGATTGATATGAGAATAACTCGGATGGTACCAAAGACCAATATCTGAGTGTCAAACAAGTTCTATCCAACAAACAAGGTCGTATTTATCAATTGTGATTGATCTACGCACAACCTGTGATATTTCAATTATATAAACAAAAATAATGCCTAAAAGAAATAACACATACACCATAAATTTTGTTAATGATGAAACCGCAAATGCAGAAATACCCCGGGACCTAGTCTATATTTGAACATCACGCTGTATTAAGCCACTACAGACTCTAGCCTACTACAAGTTAACTTCACACCGGAATGTAGTTAAGCCTTAACCAAGTCTCTCACCGATTAAGGTACAGTCATGTTCCTTACGCATCTTGAATCCCAGCAGGACTCTGCGCACTTGATTCCCTTATGATATCGCCCACAACTAAGAGTTGCTACAATCCAAATTCGAAGACTTAAAAACAAATATGTCTCCCACAAATATGTCTATTTTGGTTGTTGTTTCCGTTTTTAGATAAATCAAGGTTGTAGATGGGGCAAAACAATTTGCTGATTTTTTAAGGAAAGTAAAGAGACGACCATGCGGACGGAGACTCCTCGATCGAGCAAATTTCTTAAACCTTCTTCTAACAGATGCACTGTATGGGAGCGCTTTGAGTTTGAAAGATCAATTTGTAGGACTCCGGCCTAAACCAAGATAATAGCCATTCCAGAGTCAATTCGCTCACAAATAGGGAAGAGGGTCAATCTATATGAGGGAAGCTGAGAAGTGTGAGACCAATGATGATCAAGGATTGTGGATGTGTTGAAGGTTTCTGCAAGATGAACTGTAGTGTTCAAGTGAAATAAATTCTGATCTATTGAATGATTATTTCTTGTGTGTCGAAATTGTTGTTTTCCAGATGATTCTCCGTTAGATGAGAATTCTTGGTTGTTCAATCGTAGATTTAGAAACTTATTTATATTACAAGAATAATTGAGAAATTGATCCCAGTAAGTGTGACGGTTGCTGGAGTGAAAGAATGGGAAAGTGGGATATCGTGGATAAACCAGTTTCATATCGTGCAAAGACTTGGTTGATCGTCCATCCACTACTTTTCTTCCTCAACTGCTTGCACGACTTACTCACATTTCTCATCATGGGTGTACACAAGTGTCGTAGGCCGCCAGACCAAAACCCTAAAGAATATCCCCCCATGTGACATGATTGATGTCTCACGAATGTGGAGTCTGCAAGGCAGACATGTATTTAATTAGTCAGTTGTTGACTTGACTAGACAATGAGTCTTATCAATGATGAGTCTTGCTTTGGAACGAATGTGATATGCTCTAGGACTTATGGATTGAGCTTTGCTTTGGAACGAAGGTGTCTACCGGGACACGCTCAGACGTTGAGTCTTGATGAATTATGATGTATCAATTTACCTGTAGCTCCCCCTGAGCTAGCAACTTACTAATCCAAGAGATTAACTAAATAAAGAGACACTAAGGATATAAATCATATGCTTAAGCATTCAATTAATAAATCTTCTACAAAACTTAACCTAAAAACTAGCCCCTCTCTGAAATATATATATACAAGAACTTCTCTCAAATGATACATATATAATAGTCATTTGTTTTACAAATAAAATACATAACATAATAACATGGGAGGAGTTAACCAAACTAACGAACTCAACTCCTCGAAGCTTCCGTTGTGAAACTCTAATATGTCTCTGAAACTGAAAGTGGGAATGGGTGAGCACATCATCCCTAAAAGGGGTGCCCAGTAGGAATAACATTTAACTTTCAAGTAATCATTGAAATGATTTGAAAACAATTCATGTTTTCCCTAACACTAAAACACAACCAACTCACAGAAGTAAACAATAACATATATGTAACTAACTCCTTCCAAACAATGTACTAATCTTGTGATTCAGCCTCCACCTAGATAGCTAATATGGCAATTCAGCCTCCACCTAATTAATGCATAGCTCGAAAGAAAGTAGTTATAAATGAAGGAGAAGTATCCTATATACCACAAATGCAAATTCTCATTTCCAAACAATCAATGGAAATTCTTATTTCCCAAACAATTAATAAAGACGAACAAAGCATTACGATTCCTTTCCAAGCATGGAAAGATTAAAAGAAATAACAGAACTTTCGTAACTCAAAGTTAAATAATGCATGGAATACACAACCAGACAATGCATGAATTTGTTAAACATAAACTTTGGTAAAATAAAACAACAATGATCACAAAAGAGTTAAATATAAATTCCCACCTATTTTGATGACTAGCCACGCCTACCTCGATATCCACGATCCACTGGTTCATCCTTTGAATCGATCATTGTTAATATAGACTAACTGCAATTGCAGCTTTCACTAAGATCACAGATAACAACAGTACAATCAACTTCTCAGATCAACACAAACGTTTGAGCCCTTACTTACACTTGTATCTCAGACAGTTCCATTACTCTATTCATAATACAAGACTTGTACCTTCACCTAATACATATCAATAACAATAACTTCATTACCACCAGCAACTCAACAGGAAACTCCAGTCTCAGCATCACAACTCAATCTTAAACACTACCACTCCTTGCAACATTACTGACATTGCATGCTACCATATTTCAGTCTTAGCTTAACACAATCAACACCAGCCACCAACAGTTCAGCTTTAACATCCAACCAACACACCTCTTCCTCCAGTTATGTAGTTTTCACTCCAACTAAGACCAACACCATCATTTGAATACAACTCAATTACAATTATAGCTCCACCACTAATACCCATACACATATACACTACCAAACCTCAACCCCAGCACTACTCAGTTATAACCATCTTTAACCATACACAAACATTATCTCCATCTCCATATACCACTACTATTTCATCTGCAACTCAACAACTTCCATAGTTCACCAACACCACTTACTTCTCCTTCCCCCTGTAATTCAATACAATTCACAGTTCCAATCCATACCCTTTTAAACACCAAGTTTCTCAAACAATCATATAGACTCACTCAATAAAAATGAACCACTTTTCCAAGTTAACTAAGAAATATAAAATACCTTATGATAATCTTACCCAAGCAGTTGGAATTGAATTCTTCTTCGCTTTGTCTTGATTCTTAGAACACCATCAACTCACCAATATTCAACTCTAAATACGGAAATTTAAACAACATATAGACTTACCATTTCACTAGCATCCTTTGAATTGTTAATTCACCAAACCAAATCCACTGAAACTCTAATTATAATTTGGGGAGGAATAGAACATAAACTCTAATTTCTCCAATTCTTCACGAACAACTCATATCAACCAATTAACTTCATCCCTTTCATCAATCATCGAAACCCGGTCCTCAATTCATCTTGTACATCACTAAATCTACTTTCAATTAATTTTCTAAGAAACCATAATTATCAAATTACTCTTCTTCTCCGAAACCTAATCTTCAAATTGACACAAAATTCTTCTCCTTCCACTCAAACTCTCGAAACCCATCTTCAATTAGTCTTCTAGAGTATCAATTTCATCTTTTGAATCTTCCCTGAAATTCTAGTGAAACCCTAATTCTTCACAGAATCACTAATACCTCGGTTCTTCTTCAAAACAACACTACAACTTCAATCTAGCAATAACCCTTTGATCTTCAACTATTAACTTATCTATTTCCAAATAAACTCAACATCAAACTCGAACCCTAATTATCACAGAACACTTCTCTTCATATCAATCGAGGATTCTAAACAAACCCAAACTATGAACTCATCAACATCACACTCGAACGATTGATTTCACTAATTTTCTGTAAGGTTTTCTCACCAGAGATTTCCTCTCTGAATCGCCGGGAAGAAGAAGAAGAAGAGAGAAGAAGAACGAAGAATAAGAAAGAAGAAGGAAGGAAATATGGGTTTATTTGCTCGGTCTAGTGAGATAAGACCAGCGATAAAAGATAAAGGCACCCTCCCAAACGCTAAGTGCAGCCAGATCGGTTAAGCTTCTAAAAAACCAATTTATAGTTTTTACCAAATAAAAGATATCTTATTCGTTTAATGTCCGAATTACACGTTCGAGAAGTCCATTCCGCATAACCTTTCTAGATTTATCCAACAATACTAGTTTCATAACTAAATCGTTGTTAAATTAATTTATATTAATTAGAATCTATATTAACTAATCGAGTCCTTAACGGTTAAACCGTCTCTTGATCATTTCTTGACTGGTCTAATAGCGTTGACGAGCTTGAGGGTCCTTACATTACCATTCAAGGTAATAATGATATTTTTGGTATTTGAATGATGTCCGATGAGGTTTCTCGATCGACGAATTATTCTGATACGTTCAACAGAAAATCAGAGATATTGTTGAATTATGCAGAACACTCATTTCTGATTTAATATATCATGAATGATCAAATGATAGCATATAATCAAAAATATTGTATGGTCGTCCGTTCGAACCATGTTGCTCTGTCGAGAAAAAATGTTGGTAGCAGGACCAAACATTAAATTAGAATATTATTGCTGGATCAATGGAATTCTCGAATGTTGATAGTTGAATCAACATGAGGAATATTGCTCGGATGAGCAATTGATAGTTGAATCAATGAGTTCTGAACCCAGGTGATCGTACATGTTGCTAGCTTAAGCGCAAAATAGATATTGCTAGTTTAAGCAAATATTGCTCGTTTGAGGAATGTTGCTCGATTCATGAAATACTGGCAGCTGGGCCGAATATTATTAAGTAGAATGTTGATTGCTATATTAACATAAAATTATTAGGGTTTGAACGTGTTCATAATTATGCTTTGCAGAGCATTTGATTTGAAACCCTAATTTTGGTCGATTGTTGATCAATTGATGATTTTACTAAAAATCATCCAATGAGTGAGAGAGGGAACGACTACATGGGATGATGGATCGACCATGTAGCGCCCAAGTACTCTAATGAGCATGCACCAAAGTCCTTTGTAGACCAGTCGATGAAACAATGATTAAATGCTCGTGTAATCATTATTAAAATAGTGCTCGTCTTAGCATTAGGTTGTAACACCTAATTACGGAGAGAGGAGCGACCGACCAAGGAGTGTAAAACTGTCCCTTGGTGCTCGTGGGACAAGCTAGTGGTCGATCGATCAAGTTCCAAGTCGGTTGGAAAGAGTTTGGACCCAATATGGATTGTAGAAGATTAATTAGGTCAAAATCATTAATAGGATGTGGGACCGGCTTTTTCAAGCCTAAGGTCCGATCTTGGTCGGTCAAGGTGGCATGACCGTGTCACCACATTTTCCGTGACTCTATCTTGAGAATTTTGGTATTTTGTGGTGTGCGTTTGAGAAATATTTTGGATTTTCAGAAGGGTTTTATCTTTACTGAAACTCTCGATTTTGCTTGAGTGAACAAGTAGAATTTTGCTCGCATGACCAATATTTGTCGTGGACATCCCAGATGGTCGTGTGACCATTTGACTTTTTGGTTTTTGATAGTTTGAGCAATACTTGAGAAAATATTGAAAAACCCTTGTTTTTGCTCAAACGAAGGAGTTTCATGAGATGAAGGAAGAAATAATAATAATAAAATAAGGAATTAGGAGACATGGGACCGGCCACGGCTAGGGCATGGCCGTCCATCTAGTGGGATCGGTCTCGTACTCTTCCATATTTTATATTATTATTTTCCATCATTTGAGGAAATATGGAGAAACTAAGAGTTTTGCTCGAACGAGGAAGTTTTCTCGAACAAGGAGTTTTCAAGAGACAAGGAAAAATAATAAAATAAGTTAAATAATAAAAGGAAGATTCGTCGGACCGGCCACGGTGGCATGGCCAGCCGGTTGGTGGGCCTGGTCTCGTTCGCGCCTCTTTATTATTTTTAATTTATTTTCCTCTCTGATTTTGCATAGGTTTCCTCGTTCATCCATATTTTTGAATGCTCGTTATTGCATTTGGGTGCTCATTCGTGCATTATTGTTAAGTACACTCGCACCATTTTCTCGGGGCTTATTCGGTGGAGGCCCAGATGCCCGAACAGTGAATATTTATTACTTATTCATGGAATTCAGCTGAGAATAAGCCACGAAACGGAATAATCAAAATAGATTGATTATTTATTACTAATTCATGGAATTCAGTCGGGAATAAGCCATGAAACAGAGTAATGAGATAGATTGATTATCTATTACTAATTCATGGAATTCAGTCGGGAATAAGCCATGAAACAGAGTAATGAGATAGATTGATTATCTATTACTAATTCATGGAATTCAGCCAGGAATAAGTCATGAAATGGAGTAATGAGATAAAATAGATTATTTTTCTAGGAATTTGATTGATGAATGTTGCGCTAGAATTTAATCCATGAATTCCTCTATACTAGCATGCAATATGTCTAGGAGCATTGTTTATTCGAGAATGAGGTATGAGATGATAGAAGCATCATATTTATTCTGAATGTTGATTGTGTATATTCGGGGAACAGTGTGGCATACCGAAGAAGTTAGCACTCTATACTAGCATGTAATATGTCTAGGAGTCATCCAATCGTTTCTATTTTATATAGAGGTGTTGATGAAATATGCGAAGTGTCGAAAAGCTCAGTCGGGGAGGATTTATGAATAACATATTCATATAGATCTCTGATATGGTGTACGCTCAGTCAGAGATTGTGAAAATGAGTTTTCACAAATCCTAAAATATGAGTTTCACATACATTCCTAAATCCGTGTCAGAAACATGCAAGATCATAATTTTATAATTTTAGCCTTTGTCAAAAATCCACCATCAACAAAGGTGAACAAGAAACTCAACTAATAATCCGGTCTTATACTCCTGAAGAGCATCCTACAAATATTAGTCACCTCACAATAACCTAACTGATTAACAAAAAAAGTTATTGATGAATCACAATAGTCTGAGACGAAGAACTGTTGTGATTACTTTTTATATCTTACCTATCAAAGATAAATATCGAGTAAATCTTAGAGAAGATAAAATTCAATACGATAGAACAAGTAAGATCACAATACGCAACTACAGAGAAAATAGTTGGATTTGGCTTCACGAACCCCAAATGAAGTATTTAGTCGTTAACCTAATAATGGTTTTGGAAAACCCTAGGTTAATGTATAATCGTCTCTAGTTTGCAACTAGGACACACAAAAATGTCGGGATTAGGTTTCCCAAATGCTAGAGTTCTCCCTTATATAGTCTTTCAAATCAGGGTTGCTTACAATCAAAGATAAGATAACTTAGTAACAAAGCAATTGATATTCACCATTAGATGAACTCCTGATTTAAGATTCAAGCTAAGTCTGCTTAGAAACTAAGCAATCAATATCCACTATTAGATGGTATTATCTTGATACACACAAATTAAATACACTTATATTTAGATATGGATGAACCGTACCCAAACATGTATACCTTGTTGGCTCAATAATATTTAACCGAAGTTAGCTACATGATCACTTATAGTTTAGCCACGTTCATCTAACACTTCTAGATCAAATATGATGATCAATCAATCATGATAGATAATCAAATGAATCTAAATGAGCTTTAAGAGAGTTGTTCAAATGTTCATCATCTCATAGAAATATATATGAACCATTTGAAACATATTCGGTTTTGTTTGTAATTGTACAAAGTACTTATACAAGAAACAATTAATGAACATAATGCCATGGTTTGCAAAACAAGTTCGCATATACCTTATTTCATTAAAGTTCTAGGGACTTTAGTTCGAAAACTGAGTTTGCAAACGAACCTGAGTTCATGAGTATGAAAATCATACTTACCAATTTTAGAACTTAACCACTATATTCGCAAACAGAGTACGCGAACCACAATTCCGAACTTAGCCTTGTTTAGCCGTTCGCAAATAGAGTACGCGAACTACAACTCCGGACCTTGACAGTTAAACCCGTTCACAAGCAAGAGTTTCGGACCTGAATTAGAACTTCATAGTTCGCATATAAAGTATACATACTGTGATATATCCAGAATTTGGTAGTAGTTCTAAAGTTCTTATTTAATCATTGAAACATCCTTAGAAGACAACAATGGTAATCTTACACATTCCACTAGCTTTAAGTAATTTTCAAGTGATTAATCGTTCAATACGAAACTTCCCAAGTTAATATCAAATGATTGTCTCACACAAATCATGTAAGATGTTCAAGGTAATTTTCACAAGATAATCTTCATTAATATTTAGTTTCCAATAAATAAATCGTGTATAACTAAACCCGTCAAGTAGATGATGAAGTTTAACCTAAAGCTAAAAGCTTCCAACACGTATTTCGATAAAGTGGTGGGACAAGATTTGGTAACAGATCTGCAATATTATTGAAGGTGTAAATTTATTTCTAAAGGTTTAAATTCAAATTTATTATTTCTTCTACCTAATGTAAAAGGTGCAAAAAAGGCTGAGCATTTTAGACCAATTAGATCAGCTAACTTTAGTTTCAAAGTGATCAGTAGAGTTATTACTACAAGACTAAGTATTGGGATTGATAAGTTGGTGTCCAGTCAATAATGAGCCTTTATCAAGGGTAGAAATTTTCATGAAAAGATTGTTTTAGCATCCGAGTTGATAAATGGTATGAACATAAAACTAAGAGGAGGGAATGTAGGTTTGAAATTGGATATTTCTCAGGCTTATGATTCATTGAGCTAGAAATTTCTCTTTGAAGTGTTAAGAAAATTTGGTTTATCATAAGTTAGTATTAAATGGTTGAGAACATTATTTACTTCTGCCAGAATTTCAGTTCTAGTGAATGGTGGTCGTTGTGGTTTTTTCGAGGTAGGAAGAGGACTGTGACAAGGAGATCCTTTGTCTCCTATTCTATTTGTGATTGCTGAGGAAGTGCTGAGTAAGAATCTGACTCAAATGGTGCAAGAAGGAATAATTCAGGCAATGGTTCAAATAAATGGTTGTCAACCATCTCATTTAATGTTTGCAAATGATATTTTTGTCTTCTGTAATGGACATAAGAAATCTCTTTATAATTTGATGGATATGCCTCTAAAATATCAAAATGCTTTTGGCCAAGTGATTAATAGAATGAAGAGTAAATGTTTTGTTGGAGGTACTTCAAATAGTATAAGAAAGAGTATTGATGATCACCTGCATATGGAGCTTTCTGAATTTCCTTACAAATATCTAAGGGTTATTATCAATCCTTGAAGAGTAAGAGTACATCAAGTTTAGGGGATTGTTGAAATGATGTAGGAGATGTTTGCTAGTTGGAAAGGCACATTGCTTTCCTTCCCTTCTATACTAACACTAGTCAAATTTTTGTTATGTAGCTATCTAATTTTTACTATGTCTGTATATAAATGGCGAAAAGTGGTGATAAAATAATGTGAGATAATTATTAGGAATTTTTTGTGGATAGGGGATCCTGCTAAAAAGAAATTAGTAACAGTTAAGTGGGATGAAGTAAATGTTCATATTTCTGAAGGTGGATTAAGTATCAGAAGATTAAAGGTGATAAATAAAGCATTGTCGATGAGACTTCTTTGGAGAATTATGATTGAAGATGAAGAGTGGACAAGGTTTATGAAAGATAGATTTATGAATAAGAAGGGTGAGTGGAGTCAATCTTATATACAATCATCAGTATGGCCTGGATTAAAATGGATGATGAATGATATAAATAAAGGATCTAGATGGATTTTTGGAGATGGAAAGAGCATTTCTATATGGAATGATAAATGGTTGTTTGATTATACTCTAATTGAGAGGTCTGCAAATAATGTTTTTATTCAACAACATAAAGATTGGAAAGTGGAACAATTAATAGTAAAAGGAAAATGGTTGAATCCTACAGAAATGAACCAATTCTTTAAGAACGCGCAATTTAGGGATACTAAAACTAATCGGGGATATAGGAAAAAGACAAAAACATAATTTAAATAGTAAATTAGAGTCACCCCCTATCCATGTAATTTATATAATTCTTAATCCACTCCTCATTAATCATGTTTAATGGTTAATTATAATTAGTTAAGTTAATAGATTAGTTTGATAACGATTACTATAAATCATTATCATTGAATTTGTTAATGCAACAACATTAAATCAAGATATTTACGATCATGGAGGTTTAGGTGAAGAATCAACCCAGGAAAGTAAACAAGATGAACATACAAGTGCTCTAATTACTCATGTATATGTATTAATGTATTGATTTTTGATTTTTTTTTTGAATTTGCCATTGTTACGCCTGAAAAACTCAATATCGACATGGTAAAAGTATGAATACCATGTCGGCAGGGCATAAATCGGCATGGTATTAATATATTCACCATGCCGATAAATAATATCCCCTAATTTTGAAATTGTAAGTACACTGCCGGCACAAAATTTTCATCATCGAGCATGCCGGCGGTAGTGCCGTCATGAAACATTTCTTAACTTGCTATGTCGGCACATGGTGCAAATTTCCCAGAAACTTGAGTTTTTTCAGATTAATCGTCGATTTTTTTTGTTGAAATAATGATGAAACCGTGTTGAAATCGATGATGGAGAAAATAAAAATCAAAGAAAGGAGCCGACATATAAGGAGAAGAGAAGTTGAAATACTAAAGGGTGTTTTAGTATTTCCATACTAAAAAATCACCCCTTAGCAGATACTATTGGATGGGGATAGTAATTTGTATCCCTCAATTGCGCGTTTTTCTTTAAGTTGGAGGACATTTGGGTGATGGTGTTGACAAGAAGATTTTAACTGGAAAATTTTCTATTGCCAATGCAGTTCAACTGGTTAGGAAATTTTTTTCCCATGTTGCATTAACCAAAAAGGTATGGGATCCTTGTCTCCATCCTTATGTTTCTCTAAATGTCTGGAAAATCCTTAGAAGAGCTTGTGCAACAAAAGAGGCTGTTAGGAAAAAAGAATTTAGTACAATATCTAAATGTTATATACGTGGGAATGATCAAGATTATATGGATCACATAATATGAAGATGTAGCTTTAGTGAGAACATATGACATTCGTTATGTGGAATTTTTCGATTTCCAATCCCTTCAGACTTTGAGGAATTAATTAGCCTTGTGAAACATAAAAGTCCCGCTATAAAACAATTTTGGTATATTAGTGCCCTTACTACCATGTTGGAGATCTGGTTTAGTTGAATAGAAAATGTATGAGGATGAGATTCTAAACTAAATGAAAGTTCAATGCAGGATATTGAGTTTTACTAAAGAATGCAGTATAAGAATGAAAGGTAATAGATGGGGTTCCTTACATGAACTACAAGTATTAAATGTTTTTGGTATACAGGGCATCCAATTTCATAATAATGTGGTGAATGAATGTTTTTCCAAGCTTCCAGTGATGAATCAAGTTTTAATATGTTATGATGATGCTGCTAAAGGAAATCCTGGTCAAGCTGGTGTTAGTTTTATTGGTATGAACTGGGATAGTGGATATGTAGGTGCCATGTCAGGTGGATTGGGAATTTCCACAAATTATATGGCTGAGGTAATGGCTTTGATTAGTGTTGTAGAATGGGCAGTGAGTAAATGCTTTATGGATGTCTGTTTTAGCCTTGAATCGAAAGTAGTTCTAATAGCTTTTACTTCAGATAAGATTCCTTGGATTTGACAAATAGATGGCGGCAATTAAAAAAGGTTTGATATATATCTCTTTAAGACATTCATATAGAGAAATAAATTTCACTGCAGATAAACTGGCTAAGAATGGGGTGTTACTGGGTAGAGGGAAACTTGTTTTCTATGATAATAAGCAAACCTTCTTGGGTACATTAGAGTTAAAAGATACTTCGTTTTTCAGATTCTGATTTTGTTAAAAAAAAAATTGTACATTTTTGCTTTTCCAGCTTGCTTTGTCTGGGTTTGTCTAGACATAAGCTCTTTTTGTAAATCACGTTTGTTTTGATTTTAGTTAATAAAATACATATGTTTAAGCAATAATAATAATAATAATAATAATAATAATAATATCATGCAACATATTCAAGGTACAACACAACATAATAAAAATTTAAGCACAACGCGGTACAAGAGGCGAATACCACAAATCACGATTGTGTCATGTGTTGTACCAGACAAATCGCCACACATGGCATAATATGTATCATGGTTAAGCATGAAGCAGAACACGTGATACGAGTAAGCACGACACAATATGCATAAAATATGACACATCATAAATAAAGGATAAAGCACCATATATATTCCATGTGTATTTCACATTTAGTATGACGGAACGGAAAATTACGCCTTTGGCGCGTTTCCCCGCAGTACGTAACTTCCCAGATGTGCCAAGATGAAGCTACGATCCGAGCCTTAAATCTAGGCAAATGCGCGTTCATTTGCCCTTGCAAGCATGCTCGTGGAGCATGATGCATCTATTTAAGCTTCCACACTGTTCAAATTTCCCTTGTTCCGCAAAGCATTTGTTAATAAAATAAAAACTTTCTTAATACGGAAAAAAATGGCCAGTATCCAACGTGTGGGGTTGATCAATCCCATTGTCTACCCACCGTCCCAGACGGTCTTCCGGATATCCACTCGTAAGTGGAGTGCCACTTAGGCCAGGCAAACTCACAGTACTTAAAACAAGCTCAACTCGGTTCGCAAAGTAACTGGCATAGCAGTTACAAACTCTTTCCCGCGCATAAGTTGGCCTACTCTCCAACTTAGAGTTTTCCATTAAGGAAAATACACATTGACAAGACATTCCCGCATAGTCTCTAGAGTTGTCTCGGAACTTGATCTGATACCAACTGTGACGGACCGGAAAATTACACCTTTGGTGCCTTGCCCCACAGGCCGTAACTTCCCTGATGCGCCATGATGAAGCTACGATCCTCGCCTTAAAGTTAGGCAAATTCACGTTCTTTTTCCCTTGCAAGCATACTCTTGGAGCATGATGCATCTATTTAAGCTTCCACACCATTCCAACTTTCCCTTGTTCCGCAAAGGATTTGTTAAAAAAATAAAAACTTTCTTAATACGAAAAAAAAACGTCCTTTTGAGGCTCTAAACGATGGAATTTGGATAAATTCTGGTGAACATGTGGATCTTTGGGCCGTTTCCTATCAGAATGGACTCCTCTTTAGCTAAATTACGACACTCGGGTTTTTAGCCTATGTCGAACGCCTTGATAGGAAGTATGAGCATCCAAGGAATGGTATGCAACTAACCTCATCAAGTATGGACACAATCATCTCTTGCGTCCATCTACCGAGCTAGATGATATGAGAGGCCAAAGTGTCGCAATAATCTCTAAATTAGATGATATGAGCGACAACGTGCTGGACCGGCAATGCTGCAACTCATTGCGGATGCCTATGTACCCTTCCCTACTCTAAAGGGATCAAGCACATACCGTAGTTCATCCACGAAGGTACAAAAACTTAAGCTAACTCATTTGCATGGACGTGGCTAAGCAATAATGTAAATGGCCTAGTCTGTATTGGCCGTTCCGTCGAAATGCATCCAAGTGATGCATGTTTGGTCCGCAATATGACATAACGATGCCTAAGCATCAAATTCCCTCTTCGCGAGTCTACGCAACTATAAACGAGGCTTGGAGGCGTGTCCAAGGCTAAAGTGGCTCGTGGCATGTTGTGGGACTAAAGTGGCGTAACTTGGGGCCACGACCAGAAATTAGGGTTTTGACTAATGCCACAGAAGAAAAAGTCGTGTTTCAATCATGAAACCATAATTGGAGTTGGTTATGACTTTGGCCAAGAACAAAAGTAGGTTAGCACGTAGCTACGTTATTTGTGGCACGTTGGCGTGGCATGGCATGTTTGGCATGTTGATTAAGATATTGGCGCGGCATGGCATGTTTGGCATGCCAGTTAGAATGGTGGCGTGGCGGGGCATGTTTGGCATGCCAATTAACATGGTGGCGTGGAAGGGTGCGTTTGGCCTTTAATGCATGTGGTGGGTTTAAAGCGACATGATTGGTCAAGAAAAAGGGGCCAGCCAAACATAGGGAGCGGCCGCACCTCTAGTTCTCGTGACATATTTAAAGCGACATGATTGGTCGGTGGGAAAGAGGAGGCTCGGTCAAGCAGTATGGGAGCGTGACCATCTACAATTGGCGCTGACTGGCCTATGGCACATCCACACCTCCCTTCCTATTTTTTGCGGCTCTTCTTTTATCACTGTTTTTTGATTTTGAGTAGGATTTTGCACCTACTAATCCATGGCGGATGAAATTCCCAGTTTGCCTTGGTTTATTTTCGATCAGTAGGATCTGATATACTGCGCGGGGAGCGAAACACTAAGTTTGCAAATTAATTAGGTTGAGATTTGAATATTGTGAATTATCACAAAATTGATTGAAATCTGCACATAGTTATTTAAATTTATTGCCAGAGAGCAGTATGCTTTCCGATTGAGTGCTTTTATGCAAAGCCTTAACCTTAATACTTCGGGAAATTCATGCTACTCTGCTGCGAGTGAATATTAATTGTCATGTCATACCAATATTAAGGGTTCATCCTGGGAACATAGCACAGAAAGTATTCAGTGAACCTTATATTAGTGAATAATACAAGCAGGGCGCAGAAATTTACAGAATATCTGGGATTGTTGCTACATGCACCATTCTGGATAAATTTCATGTAAATATATTGATTTTCTCAATAAGTGCGCAAGTGAAAAGATTGTGAACTCATCACTTTTACATGGCTCCGTTTTTTTGCAGAGTGACGGTACATTAAATGCGTGGTTTTATAATTTTATCCCTGAACTAAAAACCACCAGCAACATTAAGTCCCCTGCTTAGCACGTAACAGTGGAATTGTTGCGAGGTAAGCAATAGATGGTGACAGACGAAAATAAAATTCATGGGAAGACTGAACAGACGTTACCAGTAGAGATAGGCAGACTTGTCCTTTGAGAAAAACATGTTTAATTAAACGTTGAGGCAAGTAGCAATCACCCTTCTGGTACGTTGATGCCGAGAACACTAAAATAATGTATTGAAGTAGTTGAGCCTCGACTGATGGGTGTTAATGAAGTTGATCCTTGAATACAAAGATGAGTATTGAGGTGGTGGAGACGTCAGCACTATGATGTGTTAAGGCGGTGACGCCTGGCAACATGAGTGAGTGATGAGAAGATTGTGTGTCTCAACACTAAGATAAAGATATATTTGAGGCATTAATGCCTGACAACACAGTAGTGAGTGTTGAGTAATTGCTTTGTCTCAACACTAAGGTGAGGAATATGTTGAGTAAGTATGCCTGACAACACAGTAGTAAGCGTTAAGGACTCAACACTAAGAGGAAAACATGTTGAGGCAGTATGCCTGAAAACACAATAGTGAGTGTTGAGAATTTGAACGTCTCAACACTAAGAGGAAGGATGTGTTGAAGCAGCATGCCTGGCAACACAGCTGTGAGTATTGAGGAAATAGCACGTCTCAACATTAAGAGGAAAGATATGTTGAAGCAGCATGCCTGGCAACACAGTAGTGAGTGTTTATGAAATAACATATCTCAACACTAAGAGGAAGGATGTGTTGAAGCAGCATGCCTGGCAACACAGTAGTTAGTGTTGAGGAAATAGCACGTCTCAACACTAAGGGGGAAACGTGTTGAGCCAGTATGCCTGACAACACAATAATGAGGGTTGAGGAATTTTCACGTCTCAACACTAAGAGGGAGGATGTGTTGAGGCAGTGTTCCTAGCAACACAATAGTATGTGTTGAGGAATTTGTACGCCTCAACACTAAGAGGAAAACGTGTTGAGGAAGTATGCCTGACAACACAATTGTGAGTGTTGAGGAATTTCAAGTCTCAACACTAAGAGGAAAACGTGTTGAGGTAGTATGCCCGACAACACAATAGTAAGTGTTGGGGAATTTGCACGTCTCAACACTAAGAGGAAAAATATGTTGAGGCAGTTTTCCTGGTAACACAATAGTGAGTGTTGAGGAATTTGCACGTCTCAACAATAAGAGGAAGAATATGTTGAGGCAGTTTGCCTGGCAACACAGTACTGAGTGTTGAGGAAATAGCACGTCTCAACACTAAGGGGAAAACGTGTTGAGTCATTATGCCTGACAACACAATAGTGAGTATTGAGGAATTTGCACGTCTCAACACTAAGAGGAAAAATATGTTGATCAATTTGCACGTCTCAACACTAAGAGGAAGAATGTGTTGAGGCAGTTTTCCTGGCAACACAGTACTAAGTGTTGAGGAATTTGCACGTCTCAACACTAAGAAGAAAGATGTGTCGATGCTATTTGTCTGGAAACACAGTACTAAGTGTTTAGGAATTTGCACATCTCAAAACTATGAAGAAAGATGTGTTGAAGCAACATGCTTGGAAATACAGTACTGAGTGTTGAGGAATTTGCATGTCTCAACACTAAGAGGAAAGATGTGTTGAGGAATTTTCACGTCTCAACACTAAGAGGAAAGATGTGTTGAGGTTGTTTTCCTGGAAACCCAGTAGTGAGTGTTGAGGAATTTGCACGTCTCAACACTAAGAGGAAAGATGCGTTGAGAAAGTTTGCATGGAAACACAGTACTGAGTGTTGAGGAATTTACACGTCTCAACACTAAGAGAAAAGATGTGTTGAGATTGTTTTCTTGGAAACACTAAGTGTTGAGGAATTTGCACGTCTCAACACTAAGAGGAAATATGTGTTGAGGAGTTTTCCTGGCAAAACAGTACTGAGTGTTGAGGAATTTACACGTCTCAACACTAAGAGGAAAGATGTGTTGAGGTAGTTTTCCTGGAAACACAGTACTGAGTGTTAAATAATTTGCACGTCTCAACACTAAGAGGAAAGATGTGTTGAGGCTGTTTTCCTGGAAACACAGTAGTGAGTGTTGAGGAATTTGAACGTCTCAACACTAATAGGAAAGATATGTTGAAGCAGCATGCCTGGCAACACAATAGTGAGTGTTGAGGAATTTGCACATCTCAACACTAAGAGGAAAACGTGTTGAGGCAGTACGCTTGGAAACATAATGGTGAGTGTTGAGGGATTTGCACGTCTCAACACTAAGATATTTAAAATTTATTTGATAGGCCTAATAAATATAAAATATTTAGTTTAAGGATAGTTACTTAGCACTGTCTCCACTAGGCATATCCTTTGCGCGTGATTGGGCTTTGGGTATATTAGGCTCTCCCGTGAGTAAGCGACATCAGGCGTTAGTGATAACATCAGGATGATAACGGATTGATAGACGGACAAAAGTCCTCAGGTCTTGATGGGAAGAAAAATAGACGGTTGTAAAGAAAGTTGTTAAACGAGACTTACTTGTGTGTGGAACCTGCGAACAAATGCTCTTACACTCTCTCTAAGCAATTGTATCACATTTACGAGTTATCTATACGGTAGCAAATAATCTTCAGGATTAGACGGCTTATTGGAGACCCTTTCAGGTATAGACACTAGCAAAGGACATACTCCTAGTTCCGCTTTTGTTGCTTTGAGATGGGTAGTGCTGAGCATTCCCCAGCCACACTCTTTTGCCTTTATCATCTTTGGATCGTGTTTTTGTGGAGTAGGGGAGTACCCTCAAGAGAACGGCTTAACTAATAGGTTGTGAAAATATGTTGAAGATCCTATCATGGAGATTCTTTATGTACCTCTCGAGTCTCCAGGTGCAATCTCCTTCGGTAACTCAACTACTCTCTCTATGGGATAGGAAATTCTGAAAGCGTCTCTCATTGATGTTGTTGCCATTGAGCCAGATATGGTGTAATTTGGATGAGGTTTTCTCATTGTGGCCGTCGCGCATGTGGTACTGGAGTTGTAGTTGGTGGTTTTGGACACCCAGGATGTTGCATCTCTAAAGCGGTGTCTTTCCTCTTGCTACTTCAGTGAAATTGCTTACAGAAGACCGAAGGTTGTATTGTCTGTTGGTGAGATGTATGCTTCCACAAATATCATGAGGCTCTTTATTCCTAGCAGGCCTGGTGTTGTTGTAGCCTACCGCTTAGTAGCTTCATGAAGTTCAGAAAACGTCTGGAAGCGCAGGATCTCTAGTAGAGCGCTTTAGATGGGTACCATGTCATTAATGCACAACTCCACCAAATAATGTTCAATCACATTTGGATCATGACAATCTAGTGCCTGAATTCTGAATCTCTTAACATAATCATTCAGATGTTCGTTGCTTCGCTCCTTCTGAGTTGTGGCCATGTCCATCTGATCTTTGGCAAGAACTTCCTATCTCTCCATTAAATTGATAATGGTAATGGGAGGTTGGTTTTCGCTAGTTCCTTTAGTCTTTCCTCTTGACGAAGAAGTGGTAGTAGCCCTGGTAATGATTGGAGGCATCATGCTCGAAGAAATATTAGGAGTAGTGGCTCTAACTCTGGTAATATGATGCATCACGCCAAAGGGGGTGCTTCATGTGCCGATGGTGTTGGTGCTAAAGTATGTAACTCCATGGGATATGTCGACTGAGTTTGCGGACGGTACATTGGTGTTGGCCATTCCCATTTGCTCTCGTTCGATACATCCACATATTCTGTCTGCATCGTCGTTGGCGGAGGCACAGACCTCAGACAAGGATTCAACATTTTTTGTGTCATCTCTGGCGCTCTCCGAGCAAATGTTTGCTGGCTTTTGCCACAGACGGTTTTCCATACTCTTCCATGGTAATTATATTTTGAGCATTAGCGGCTTTGGAAGTGCTTGGGATGGCCGGGATGCATCATGAAGCGGCAAGTTGGGATTGGTGATTGAAGTGAATTCTGGTTAATGATTGAATTTGATCTATGATCCACCATTTTGAAATTGAGAAAAAAAATGGAATGAATCCTGAGAAACTGATTTTTCAACCAAGAGATTAATCTCCCACAGTGGTCGCCAGTTATTTTGGGGTAAAAACTGTTTCTGCTGTTTTTGGTAAATTTAGGTGTGTTGATGAGAAACGAGTTTAGACCTAAACAAATGCACCGCAGGGAGTACTTTAGATTCGAGAGTTCAATCTATATAATCCTGGCCTAAACCAAGAAATATCCGTTCTAGTCTTGCTTTGGTCACAAAGTGAAGGAGAAGGGTTGGTCTTAGGGAGGGAAGCGAATAAGGTGTTGAGACCAGAATGGTTAATTTTGAAAGTGTGGCTATTTTATGACTTTTTTCAGAATTTGAAACTGGATTGTAAGCTATCAGTTATTTTGTGTTTTTCTGGATACTGTGTTGTTGTTAACCAAAACCCTATCGTTTGGTCGAAATAGGTAGAAACCTATTTATACAAATCATAATTAATCGCACCCTGATCTCGTAGGAAGTGGGAGTAGTTGAGTGATGGATAAGTAGGGTAATGTGTAAATGCTAGAAACCACATCCCCACTATGAAGGAAACTGGTTAGTTTACACCAATTACTTCTTGCCGCCACTAACTTCCCGCTTTCGTGACACTTTCTTATAATGGGCGTGTTGCACGCCGCACGCTGTAAACCGCTATACCAATACCCTAATGAGTATCCCCCAGTTTGTGACATGTTTGATATCTCGAGTATTTTTGTGTAAAATATGTAACAGATTGCCGAATGGGTCTTGTATGCAAGACCTAGCTATTCTGTTTAATTGTATGCCAACTAAGTAGCAGATATCCATATGTGGCAAGTCAAAGTTATGAGACTTACCGTAGGAGAATAGCGTGTGATGCTATTAGGTTAGTTTTGGTTGGTCGCCCAAGACTTACCATAGGCCGATCAATTCTGTGGCGAATTTGGACTGCCGAGATTGTAATTCAGGAGAGAGGGTGGCCATTGATTATGGCCACATTCCGTCGGCATCTGTTAATGGTATAGTGGCATAGACGCACTTATGGCATGGTGGCATAGCCGCGCCTGTGGCATTGCGGCATGGAAAAAGCTATGATTTGGCGTCGTTACCAAAGTTAAGGCTTGGCGGCATGGCCAAGGCTAGGATTTGGCGTCGTGGCCAAAATTAGGGCTTGGCGGCGTAGGCAAGGCTAGGATTTGGTGTCGTGGCCAAAATTAGGGCTTGGCAGCTTGGCCAAGCCTAGGATTTGGCGTCGTGGCCAAAATTAAGGCTTGGTGGCATAGCCAAGGCTAGGATTTGGCATCGTGGCCAAAATTTGGGCTTGGAGGCATGGCCAAGGTTAGGATTTGGTGCCACGGCCAAAATTAGGGCATGGCAGCGTGGCCAAGGCTAGGATTTGGCGTCGTGGACTAAATTAGGGCTTGGCGGAGTGTCCAAGGCTAGGATTTGGCGTCGTGGCCAAAATTAGGGCTCGGCGGCATGGCCAAGGTTAGGATTTGGCATCGTGTCCAAAGTTAGGGCTTGGAGGCGTGGCCAAGGCTAGGATTTGGCATCGTGGCCAAAATTAAGGCTTGGCGGCATGGCCAAGGTTAGGATTTGGCGATGTGGCCAAAGTTAGGGCTTGGCTGCATGGCCAAGGCTAGGATTTGGCGCCTTGGCCAAGGCTAGGATTTGGCGTCGTGGACAAAATTAGGGCTTGGAGGCATGGCCAAGGTTAGGATTTGGCACTGTGACAAAAATTAGGGCTTGGCGGCGTGGCCAAGGCTAAAGTGGCTCGTGAAATGTTGTGTGGCTGAAGTGGCCTAACTTGGGTCCACGACCAGAAATTAGGGTTTTGACTAATGCCACTGAAGCAAAAGTCGTGTTTCAATCATGAAACCCTAATTGGAGTTGGTTATGACTTTGGCCATGAACAAAAGTGGGTTAGCACGTAGCTACGCTATTTGTGGCACGTTGGCGCGACATGGAACATTTGGCATGCCGATTAAGATGTTGGCGCGACATGGCATGTTTTGCATGCCAGTTAGAATAGTGGCATGGTGGGGTGCGTTTGGCATGCCAATTAACATGGTAGCGTGGCAGGGTGCGTTTTTCCTTTAATGCATGTGGTGGGTTTAAAGCGACCTGATTGGTCAAGAAAAGGGGGGCGGCCAAACATAGGGCGCGGCCACACCTCTAGTGCTCGTGGCGTATTTAAAGCGATATGATTGGTCGGTGGCAAAAAGGAGGGTCGTTCAAGCAGTATGGGAGCGTGGCCATCTGCAAGTGGCTGACTGGCCTGTAGAACGGCCACAGATCCATTGTTGATGCTCCTATTTTCCGCGGCTCTTATTTTATCCTTGTTTTCTGATTTTGGGTAGGATTTTGCACCTACTAATCCATGGCGGATCAATTTCCCAGTTTGTCTTGATTTATTTTCGATCAGTAGTATCTGATATACTGCACGGGGGGAGAAATACTAATTTTGCAAATTAATTAGGTTGAGATTTGAATATTGTGAATTATCACAAAATTGATTGAAATTTGCACAAAGTTCTTTAAATTTATTTCCAGAGAGCAGTATGCTTTCCGATTGAGTGCTTTTATGCAAAGCCTTAACCTTGATACTTAGGGAAATTCATGCTACTCTGCTGCGAGTGAACACTAATTGTCATGTCATACCAATATTAAGGGTTCAGCCGGGGAACATAGCACATAAATTATTCAGTGAACCTTATATTAGTGAATAATACAGGCATGGTGCAGAAAATTACAGAATATCCGGGATTGTTGCTACATGCACCATTCTGGATAAATTTCATGTAAATATATTGATTTGCTCAATAAATGCGCAAGTGAAAAGATTGTGAACTCATCACTTTTACATGGCACCGTTTCTTTGCAGAGTGACGACACATTAAATGCGAGGTTTTATAATTTTAGCCATGAACTAAAAACCACCATCAACAACTGTGTGGCTCCGTAAGTTTTCTTATGTTGAGCATTTCCAATTGAATTAATCATGGGTTATCTTGTGGTTAATTTAGTTGAGTATTTTGGATACTAATTCATGTTTCATGTGATTTGTAATGTCCAAAAAAATCCTTCTTTTCTTGTGAAAGTAAGGTCACTCTTGTTGTTCCTTCGGGAATGACATTTTATGGGGGAGAGTTCTTAATTGAACTTGTGCTTAATTGCCAAATCTTTGTGGGGAGTGCGGCTGTGGAATATTATAGGGGTTATCTTGTATCTTTATAAACTCCTTAATGAATGCATTTAGCTTCGGCTATATGATTGCATCTAAAAAGTTGATATGTGCTTTCTTTTGGTCATGAAGTGTCCTCATGGAAATTTCATTAGGATCCCACTAGTTTTCGTACCTTTACCAATTTTATTGACAAAAAGGGGGAGATCTAATGTGTAGTTCACACTACAAATACATATAGTTTTTGGATCATTATGTAAGGGGGAGTGATACATATCACCATAGTATTGTTATCGAAGTTGTGATACAATTGAACTTTGATGTTGTGTAATAATACTATGACACTGTGTAACAATAATTGGGAGATTTTGTTTTCTCATTTTTATGGCTACGGATCTTCAACAACGATGTGTAAGGACTTGCCTTACAAATTAGCACAGAATTGGGGAAAATCCTTAAGGATTGAAGAACACAAGAAAAGTTTTCTTAGATTAATTTTTCATGATGAGTTCTACAACAAAGAAGGGAATATAAATGAGGGTTTTGGTGTGCACATGTGCCACTCACACACACACTCTACTAATCCTACTTAGCAGCAACTATTAACTAATAATAATAATAATTAATAACTACTAAATACACTAAACAGACTACTAGACTCGGTTACTCAGGTGGCCCTTAACCGAACGTGTCATCCCAAAGCTGGGTCCTGACAAATCCCACTCCTTCAATTTATCCTTGTCCTCAAGGATATGAACTAAGCCCGACCATGAAGAACACCATTGTCGCCGACTTGCAGCTCTATCTTGAATATTATATGAATTGTGAACTTTATAACTTCAACACCAAGAGCCATGAAAATATGGAAACCATTCATTTCCCCAAAAAATTAGACTTAGTAGCTTCGTTATTCCTCACTTCACGGGCAAGAATAGAGCTCTTAATTTTAACACCACTGAACATAACTGACAAAACTGATGAGGCTGCAAAAATAAATTTATTCATAAGAATCTCTACCACATCATCCTGTTTCCTTGCACCCACTTCATACTCGCCAAAATACCACATTAGACTTTTCAAGAGTCTGGGACAACTTTCTTTAGCTGGGAACAAATTGAGGAACATCATAAGCACAACACCACACTCCATTTTATTTTTCCAGTGTGGCACCAAACCTCCTCCATTGTTAGTTGCAGTCAATTGACACCGAGATAGATGCATAAGGGTATAAGTTTCTTTGCTACCATCCCAGTAATTAATGAATACTTCTATGTAAGCTGATACCCTCTCTTCTATCACCAAAAACTCTTCCTGCCTATGTACTCCACAAAAGACAATTTTTTTCATTGTTGATAAGCAACTCAAACTTCTTACACTTCTCAATAGGAAAAGCCTTCAGCTGCAAGAACTTGATTGTACAGAGGTTGTGGTTTCTTGTCAATTTCAATTCTAAAATGTTGTTGCCTCCAACTAAACCTCTGAACTTGTACATAACAACTTTGACGATATTTCTTCTCACTGAATTAGGAATTGAAGGTGCAGGGTGAACTGAGAATTTCTGTGATGCACTTGTTAAAGACACGGAGTGGAGAGCCTCATCTATCCTTTGCTTTGTTGAGCCATCAGATGTGAAGGTCTTCAGTTGCTTCAAAAGATGTCGGTTGTACAGATGGGAGTAACGTGCTGTTAAACCTGAAATAGAATTGGACCAACTCCAGCTTTTAGCACCAACAATACATGGATCTGAAGTGAACAAGATTACCTCCAACATGAAGTTTTTATGACTGACACCAAAACCATTAGTCTGTACAAGTATTTCCATGCTTTCCACTCTTCTCTTGAGCCTCAAGAGCTCCTAATAACTTTCAACAACTAAGAAAAACACCATATGGGGATAGACGTGGAGCCAAGGAATACCAGCCTCTAGTTTCATTCTTCTACAAGGCGCTCTTAACCATTGAGCTGTCATTCTATTGTCACCATGAAAGAGATGTCGGGAAGTAACAACAATTAAATTACCCCTAACATCCCTCAGATATCCACACTGTTCGACTTCTACTGCCCATGAAAAAGTTTTGCTGCAGCTAGTAGCTTCTCGTGGTTGGTTTACCATAATCCACAGACGCTTAATTGGAATACCAAGGAGTGAAGAATGACTGAGCACACAATTGAAGTCTCTCCAAGGAGTCTGCGAAACATATTTTTCTTTCTCTACAACCACCCAGAATTTCCGAGCTAGTGATCCAAGTAATACCATGAGAATCCCTTTGAAACCACTGGTAATTATTATACTCCTTACCCCAAAATAATACTAGGTTAATCCACAGTTTGATAAGAAAACCAAAAAGTTGTACTCAATGAGAATGACTAGCTTCCATAGAAGTAACACATTGCAACTTTTTGTGGATTTCGCTATTTCCATTAACACATTCCAGGCCACTGTCATTTGTATAGGAGGTGTGCAATCTTTCACCTGCAGTCGAGCAATCAGGCTTTGTAAAATGGCACCAACTGTTTCCATTTTCCTTTGAAGGATCAAGACTGCCCAGAGATTTTCACCTGTCTGCGCATATTTCTCAAACGACTTACTATAACCCCTTATTGCACCTTTTGAATTAAGTACTTCGAGCACCTGAAAGGATATTCTTGTAATAATAAATCGGCTCAACCAAGTACCATCCTTCCCACCAAACATAAACATGTGATAAAATAGAACCCAATGTTAAAAACCTCTCACCATACTATCATGTTTATTTCTGACCCATTTTTGTGCCTTCTCGACTTCATACTCCCTTAAGAACTAAGGTACCAATGAACTCCAGTATGCAGTACTCCCAAGAGGCCCTGTATCTAGCACCTTCCAGGACCAAACAATTAGATCACTGAACAACCCATAGAATAAACATCCAAGTTCAAAAAAATACACATATCTATCACTCCATGGCTGCGATAGATGACTAATATAAGTACTTGAATGCACCTGACATGACCCTTGATAGAATATGTTCGTATTATTGAATGAAGGTTGTTGCATACGTTTATAACTGCGATTGAAAACTTCATGGCAGTAACCACCCACATATTGTTATCTCTTTGTGTACATCTTCACATACAGTCCACTCTTGAGTTGTAACAACAGGTGAATCTCATCCCAGCTGAAAATCCATCTCCTGGTAGGATAAATATGAAGACTTAGTTCACATGCATTGCTAAACTTACAATCCCTTTTCATATGAAGTATCGCCATAGTGCAAAGAGATTTATCCTGCCGTGGTATTTTCTCAAACAGCTTGTTGGCAACCCACCTGTCTCCATTTTTGGCATTTAAAGATCCATTCAAGTTTTCAAACAACAATTCCAATTCATACCCAAATTTTATAATCAGCTTGCAATCAAAATTTGCACTGTCTTGATACCCCAGAATCAACCCATTAAGAGCAATCAAACAACAATATGCATCCAGATCTAAATAGAGCCTTAAACTACTTCCAACACAATATGAATACCTTTGAATAACTTCAAGATCTTTACCACGATCGAATAACATTCGAAAAACATCAAGGCCAGGTAATACATCACATATAGAAGTAATTTGAGTCACAAGTGTGTAGTATAACCTGATAAATGAGATGAAGCAAGAAGGAATTGATTAAGATTGTCGTTAGTAATAACCTTCCAATCATCAATATGCTGAAAGTCTTCATGATAAGATAGAAACCTTGAATCTCTATTCTGAATTTCACCTACGTCATCAGCTCCATCAACTATAATAGGAATTAAGCTTACTGCATTTGTGGTCGAATCGTCTTTCCCTTCACCAAACCAAAATGACGAATTAATCAACTCGAAATTGAGAGATTCATCTCCAGCTTCCTCTGATAGAATTGTAGAGTTTTGATTAACATCAGTTATCATTTCTTCCATCATAACCTCATCCTTATTCTTCTTAGCTTCCGGATCTCTTACCTCATCAACTTAAAGTGATTCCAACTTCTTCTCGGTGTTGGAAATAAGAATATTGATTTGTTGAAGATTGAAATCACGATCTGGTAAATTTTTATCCCAGACTAGACTTATAGACTTCATTCTCAAATCGAATAATTCATGGTATAATGATTTTCTAGCTTCATAGATATCTTGTTCTAAGATATCAACTCTACTGGTAAAATTTGTGATTTCTGCATGATTTTTCATGGTAAGGTCACTCAGGAAAGAGTGCTCTGATACTAATTGTAAGGAATTTCCTTATAAATTAGCACAAGATTGGGGAAAATCCTTAAGGATTGAAGAACACAAGAAAAGTTTTCTTAGATTAATTTTTCATGATGAATTCTAGAACAAATAAGGGAATATAAATGAGGGTTTTGGTGTGCACATGTGCCACTCACACACACACTCTACTAATCCTACTTAGCAGCAACTATTAACTAATAATAATAATAATAATTAATTAACTACTAAATATACTATACAGACTACTAGACCCGGTTACTCAGGTGGCCCTTAACTGAATGTGTCAGCCCAAAGCTGGGTCCTGACACGATGATGCTGCATTGAATATATTTGGAATCATTGGAGTACTTTGAATTGACGAAGATTTCGAGTAATGTTGAAGAACCAAGGAGATCATGCATGTGAAAGAGAAGCTGCAAAGTTTATTTATTTTGTATTCCATATGTGTTGATAGTTTTGTCACTAAAATTGACAAAGGGGGAGATTGTTAGAGCACTGCTCGGTCGAACTCGCAAGTATTGCTATCTCAATCTTGTTTGTCATGTTTAGTTTCCAAAACTATAAGTCTTGATTTCTAGTCTACTTATAGCTAAGTCTCGAACTAGGATAAAAAGTGTATTTGAGATCTAGACTTCATGGCGTTCATCATGCAAAGATGAAGAACTACTCAAGGAATTGGTAGATCTTCATCGACTAAAAGGTATGTGGAGACTTGAACTTATCTATCACTCAAATGTCTATTTATATCCTATCTTGAGAAAAAAGTCGTATTGCTATATAGACTTCGATTATACACATTTGTTATTTCAAGACGAGTTTATCTATTCTCGAAATATGTGTTGGTAAGATTTCGCTTTGGCCAAGTTCATCTTTACAAGTGACAAAAGTCATGTTGGTTATTTCAATATCTTGAAAATTGCTTGATGAAGAATAGTGTGTGAATAACCTCTATTTAACATCCTCTTAGAATGTTTCAATGATTGAAATGAGAGTTTAGAATATATAACCTTGAATGGATATAAACATTGTATATGAACTCATACGTGTGTAAGTCCAAAATCCTTGAACCAAAGTATGCGTACTTTTCTACTCAGGATAATCGGAACTAAAGTCCGCGTACCCTACACGTACTGCCGTAAGTTCACGTCCGGTGAATTTTTGCTGGACTTTGTGAACTGAAAACAAACTCAAACCGGGTACTTTAAGTATGCGTACCGGTATGCATACTTGAGTGGGTTATTTTCTGAAAACGGTTTATTCGTGAACTTAAACTTATATAAACTAAGGAATGCGTATTTGCAAACCGTGGAAATAAAGTTCATGAATCGATTCGAGTGAATCAAAATGGTTTTTGTTTCGATTGTGTCTTATATACTTCTATGATATCTAAGCAATTGAACAACTCTCTAACTAGTTCTTTTGAGTCATTTGTACTAGTTATGGTGAAGATGAATAAGGTTGATACGAAAGTGCTTATATGGCTAACCATTTGGTTAACTACTATTGAACCAACTAGGTATACCCGTTTAGGTATGGTTACACAAACCTAAATGGATGCGCATTTCATTTGTGTATAACAATCTAAGTTCGATCTAACGGTTGAAAGATATTACCTTGAATTTAATTAGGTTTTCATCTAACAATGAATATTGAATGCTTTGTTACCAAGGTAACCTAGATTTCAAACCCTGATTTGGAGACTATATAAAGGAGAACTCTAGCAACTGGGAAAGCTAATCCCCACACCTTCTGTGTGATACTAGTTTTATAAGCTATAGTCGTTTTTCCTTTAACCTTAGGTTTCTACCGAGACCCTGTATGGTAACGACTTAAATACTTAATTGGGATTGTGAAGCCAGACCCAACTATTTTCTCTGTATTTGCGTGATCTGATCTTGTTGTTACTATCGTATTGAGTACAATTGTAAAATTGGCTCAAGATTAATTTTTCAGATATGCAAAATAGAAAAGTAGTCACAAACATCTTCGTCTCATCGTTTGTGATTCCACAATATCTTGTTTCGCTATTCGATTAACAATATTGTGAGGTGATTGATATTTCTAGGATGTTCTTCGGGAATGTAAGTCTGGTATATCATTTGGCTCATGTTCACCTTGATTTATCAAAAGACGGAACAAAACTCGTGGGTATTTCTGTGGGAGACAGATTTATCTATTCTTGTAGACTTTTATGTGTGAAACATATTTTTTTATTAAAGTTTTCGACTTGGGGTCCTAGCAACTCTTAGTTGTGGGTGAGATCATCTAAGGGAATCAAGTGCGTAGTATCCTTATGGGATCAGATATGTGAGGAGTGAAACTTTACCTTGGATCAGTGTGAGATTGATTGGGGTTCAACTACACTCCAGACCGAAGTTAGTTTGTAGTATTCTAGTATATTTTGTTAGTTTGTAGCGGCTTATACAGTGTGTATTTAATCTAGACTAGGTCCTAGGGTTTTTCTGCATTTGCGGTTTCCTCGTTAACAAAACTTCTGGTGTCTGCGTTATTTCTTTTCCGCATTATATTTTGTTATATAATTGAAATATCACAGGTTGTGCGTTGAATCAATCAATTGGTAAATTTGACCTTTGGTTGTTGATTAAAATTGATTGATACTTGAACATTGATCCTTGGTACCATTGTGAGGTGATTGATATTTCTATAAATATTGAAGTGTGCATTTCAAGCAAACTAATCCTCAAAGCTAGCAAAACTACCTAGTTGTGTTGTTACTGGTGGAGCCGTCTATTCGGAGAGGAAAGTACCCTAATTAGGCAAAATCTCTTATGACCGCTCGTTTTATAGACTTCTTTGGGATTGGGAAGCTCTACGAGTACTGTTGATGGGAAACTAAATAATTGCAGTTTATTATTAGCTTTCGATTGATTTGATTGACTAACAATTATTGAAATTTGATTGCACTTAGTTTGTTTATGCTTGAGAATCTTCTCTTCTGATATAAGATTCACTCAAACTAGATCAAAGTATCGACGGGGATCTTTAGAACTGTTTTTAGATCTAAAGACGTCTTGTGATAATCCATTATTAACATACTCCGTTCTGTGTGTGATTGATCACAAGAGATTCAAGTTGTTTGTGTGCAGGTGTTTATTGAATATCTAAGAAGATTGGAAGACAAAGAAGATTTCTTATTTGAGTTCATAATCTTTGGTGTGCACAAAACTTGATCCAACAATAATCGGTTTATCTTTGTGATAACCTTGATTGATTAGTTGAGTAGATCGACATCAATACAATTCTTTGTGATTCAAAGTATTGATTGCAAAATCTAGACAATTACTTTGGTAGTTGTTAAGAGATAGATCTAAGAACTTGACAAAGGAGTTTATTGGGATAAACAGAAGAGCATTTTGTCAAACTCATATCACGATTTGTTGTTTTAAAAGAGCCTGTTTGAAAAGAGTTGTTACCGAACAGATTTGTTATTCCTTTGCAGCTTGGAATATGAACCAAATGAATTGTTCCAAGTGCGTGACTTATTACAAGTTGGAGGAGCCGGGATACTGAGGGAACTAGGTGAACTATAGGTTTAGTTGTTTGATCTCAACTATACGAAATTTGTTTAGATTTCGTATAGCGGCTTAATTTTGAGAGTATACAATTCTAGACTAGGTCCCGGGGTTTTTCTACTTTTGCGATTTCCTCGTTAACAAAATCTTGTTGTGTCTTTTACTTTGATATTTCCGCAATTATAATTGCTTTATTATAATTAGAATTAAAAAACACAAACGTTAATTCCTATTTACTTGATAGCAATCCTATTGTGTTTGGTTAAGTCCGAACCTATTATCAAGTAAACATACTTCGTTGTTGTATTGTCTCGATCTTGTATCCATAGTCAAACACACAAGTTATCTTGTTGTTGTATTGTCTCGGTCTCATATCCATAGACGATCACACGAAGTGTGAACTGATTAGTTGTATTGTCTCGACTCGGTCCATAGAAAATCACTTTCGGAGAAAGTACTTATAGGTGGAAAAGTTTTAGATTTAGGTATATTTGGGTACCCTCGTCTTTTCAATGTCGCCATGTTGAAGATTGGTATAAGCGCAAGAACTGACTGAATCAAGGTAGTTTTTCCAGCATGATTTAAATTGTTCATTTTCCATCCAGACAATATTTTTCCCATCTTTTCCACCAAATAGTTGTATAAAGATATACTATTACCATGCTCCAGAATCTTAACACCATTTCTCATATCAGATTGCCTTTCTTGAGAAATATTTTTTCTTAAGAGGATTGAAGATTTGTTGTAGCTTACTTGTTGTCCTAAAATAGATTACTATTGATGAAGTTTAGTCTGCATTGCATCAATTGTGCAGATGTTCAGAGTGTCATACAAGCCACATCATCTGCAAACATCGTGTGAGTCACTATGCAGTATAATGGAAAAACTATGGGAGCATATGATATACAAATACGATGAAAGAGGACAACCTTTCCTAATTTCTCATTCACTGGAAAAAAAAACCTTCAAGGTGCCCATTGGTCATAACAAATAAAAAAAATGGATTTAGTTACACAACTCATTATCAGCTTGTACGTTTTGCCATTTGTTTTGGGGTAAAAACTGATTCTGCTGGTTTTGGTAAATTTGGGTGTGCCACCGAGAAATGAATCTAAACCCTAAAAAAATGCACTATATGAGAGTACTTTAGATTCGAGAGATCAATATATACAATCCTGACCCAAACCAAGAAATGGTAGTTCCAGTCTTGCTTCGGTCACAAAGTGAAGGAGAAGGATTGATCTTAGGGAGCGAAGCGAAGAAGGTGTTGAGATCATAATGGTCAACTCTGAAGGTGTGGCTATTTTATGACTTGTATCAGAATATGGAACTGGCTTTCAGAATGTAAGCTATTAGTTCTTGGTGTTTTTCTGGATACTTATGTTGATAACACTTGTTTTTGTCAAAATAGGTCAAAAACCTATTTATACTAGTCATGATTGAGGCCCTGATCTCGTAGGAAGTGAAGACAGTTAAGTAGTGGAGAAGTGGAGTCGTGTAAAAAGTGGAGACCATCATGTTTCTGAAAATGCGGGGGTCTAACAACCTCACCCAATATTTCGATTAGCAATCTGTATGGACTAACTCTAATATACTTTTAAGAGAATCAACTAGACAGTCAGACTCAATCTTAATAAAAAGTATATCAAGGAGTTAATATCTCTATCTCTCGATTTGATCTATACTCAAACAAATATAAATATGTGAGTCTTTATCAAATACAAGAGATATAAACTTGGATGGTACCAAAGACCAATATCCAAGGATCAATCAAATTTTCAATCAACAACCAAAGGATGGATTTCACAATTGATCGATACAATGCATAACCTGCGATGTTTCAATTTTATAAAAAAATATAATGCGGAATAGAAATAACACAGACACCAGAAGTTTTGTTAACGAGGAAACAACAAATGCAGAAAAACCCCGGGACCTATTCCATATTGGACACCACACTGTATTAAGCCGCTACAGGCACTAGCCTACTACAAACTAACTTCGATATGGACTGTAGTTTAACCCTAATTAATATCACACTGATCCAAGATACAGTTGCGCTTCTTATGTCTCTGATCCTAGCAGGATGCTACACACTTGATTCCCTTAGATGATCTCACCCACAACCAAGAGTTGCTACGACCCAAAGTCGGATACTTGAATAAACAAATCTGTATCACACAGAAAAGTCTACGATAATAGATAAATCTGTCTCCCACAGATAAACCTACGAGTTTGTTCTGTCTTTTGATAGAAATCAAGGTGAACAAGAGCCAATCGATAACCCGAACTTATATTCCCGAAGAACAGCCTAGAATTATCAATCACCTCAAAATAATCTTAGTCGTATGGTTGTGAAACAAGATATTGCAGAATCACAAACGATGAGACGAAGATGTTTGTGATTTTTTTTTATCTTGCCCTATCAGAGATATAATCTCAAGTCAATCTTTCAATTGAACTCGCACGATAGAGAATGGCAAGATCAAATCGCTCAACTACAAGAGAAGTAGTTTCGTCTGGCTTCACAATCCCAATGAAGTCTTTAAGTCGTTAACCTACAGGGTCTCGAGAAGAAACCTAAGGTTAAAGGAGAATCTGAAAAAGTGTGGGTCTAACAACCACACTTAATATTTCGCTTAGCAATTTGTATGGACAAACTCCAATATACTTTCTATAGAATCAACTAGACAGTTAGACTCAATCAATAGAAAAGTATATCAAAGAGTTTATATCTCTATCTCTCGATTTAAATCTTACTCAAGCAAACTGCGAGTCTCGATAAAATACAAGAGAGATAACTTGGATGGTACCAAAGACTAATATCCAAGTATCAATCAATTTAAATCAATAACCAAAAGGTCGGATATTCTAATTGTTCGAAATTTTTTCTCATAGATCCATCTGGTGGTGGATCTAAAAAAGCGAGGGTCTAACAACCACACCCAATATTTCGAATTATCAATCTATATGGACAAACTGCGAGTTTGTTTCTAGAGAATCAACTAGACAGTCAGACTCAATCTAGAAAGAAATATCTCAAGGAGTTATTATCTCTCTCTTGTTTTGATTTACTCAAGCTAATGGAAATCAGCGAGTCTTTAATCAAATACAAGGAATAACTTGGATGGTACCAATGACTAATATCCAAGTGTCAATCAATGTAAATCGACAATCAAAGGTTGGATATTCTAATTGATTGAACAACGCACAACCTGTATTATTTCAATTATATAACAAATATAATGCGGAAAATAAATAACACAGACACCAGAATTTTGTTAATGAGGAAACCGAAAATGCAGAAAAACTCCGGGACCTAGTCCAGATTGAACATACACTGTATTAATCCGCTACAAACACTAGCCTACTTCAAACTAACTTCGTCTGGACTGTAGTTGAACCCCAATAAATCTCACACTGATCCAATATATAGTTATGATCTTACGTCTCTGATCCTAGCAGGTACTACGTACTTGATTCTCTTAGCTGATCTTACCTACAACTAAGAGTTGCTACGACCCAAAGTCGAAGACTTTAATAAACAAATATGCATCACACAGAAAAGTCTACGGTAATAGATAAATCCGTCTCCCACGAATATACCTACGAGTTTTTTTCTCCGTATTTTGATAAATCAAGGTGAATAGGAACCAATTGATAAACCAGGCTTATATTCCCGAAGAACAACTCAGTATTATCAATCACCTCTCAATAGTCTTAATCGACGCAACGAAAAAAGATATTGTGGAATCACAAATGATGAGACGAAGATGTTTGTGACTACTTTTTATCTTACATATCGGAGATAGAAATCTCAAGCCAATTATTACAATTGTACTCGTACGATAGAAACAGCAAGATCATATCACACAACTATAAGAAAAGTAGTATCGGTCTGGCTTCACAATCCCAATGAAGTCCTTAAGTCGTTAACCTGGTTTAGAAGAAGAAACCAAAGGTTAAAGGAGAATCGACTCTAGCTTAGCACAACTAGTATTACACAGAATGTGTGGGGATGAAGTTTACCAGTTGCTAGAGTTTTCCTTCTATAGTCTTTCAAATCAGGGTTTGCAATCAATGTTAGCTTGGTAACAAAGCATTCAATATTCACCGTTAGATGAAAACCTGATTAGATTCAAGCTAATATTTATCAACCGTTATATCGAAAACATAGCTTGTCATCCAAACCTTCATCTCAAAACTTCATCTCAAAACTCTATGAATCCAAACCTTTGATTTAAACCCCTTTCCAAACCCTTTTTTAAAACCTTTTGTCATCCTGAAATTTCATTCTCCTCAGTTCTCCATGAACTAATCATCTGTTCTTGATCGCCCATTTGAGCAGTCATCGCCGAGTATCCCTCCGAGGTAAGTATTATTAACCATATCGTCTCCTTATTCTAAATTATCTTTGGTGCTCTGTTTCAGGTATTACTACTGGCATCCCTCAAACTCTTCTATTTGCTTATCTATTTGCTTATCTTTCCTTTGCCCGGTATGCCCATCAACACCCGAGATCCATCTCTTTTGGATCCTTTAAGACATGTGTCGTGTCGATCTCCCTTTCTCCCCTCCATCACTTCCTTATCCAATCATTATATACCCCCGCGTTTCACTCCTTCCACCCTTCGAGATAATGTACCGCTGTGAAAAAACATGTCACACTTCAATGCACTCTTCCATTGTAATAACTGAGTTGAATATACCGCAAAAAATTAAAGAAGTGGTTAACCAAACTTTGGTTATTTGAATTCATGGAGACACTGTGCAGAAACATAATCAAGACCCTCAAAAAATTCTCTTCCTTCCAAAGATCGGTGGACAACCCAAACATGAACACCGGTAACAGCCAAACATCAAACAACCAAAGGGAAACGGAGTTGGTAGACAAAATAAATACTCAAATATCAATGACTCGATCAATATCTCTCAAACCGAAAACAATATCGATATGTAGGAACAACACATAACTCATGGTGGTGGCAAGAATCTTCTCCCCTCTCAAACTAAACATTAAGAAGTTGATGGAAATGCTGCAATTCCTTTGGGTTTTGGCCTACAAGCCGGTAGTCACTGTAGTAAGTGGATTCGCGGAGGTCAATGAGTTCACCATAGATCTGCAATCTCGAGCTGATGTTAAATGTGCAATCCGATACTCTCCCACTAAATATGCTGCGTGGCTACTCGTGTTAAAGGCGTACCAATTTGGAATCCCACCATCCATTATACATATGACACTAGTTAACTTCTGGGTAAGCTTCTTGAATCTCCCGATTGAATTATAGGGGGAAGGCATATCGGAGATGATCGCAAACGGTATTGGAAGCTTCATCAAGAAAGAACTTCCACAGGACTACAACAATGCACGCCCCTTCATTAGATGTCTTGTCGAAATGGATCTAAATGAATGCTTTAATCCAACCTTTGATATTATTCTGGGAGAAGAGGACATATTTGAAGTCATGTTGTACTACGAGCCGCTGCCAAAATCATTCTGCAAAATTTGTAGGATAATAAACCACCCGAATGAGAAATGTAGAGAAATGAGCATCGATGACTATCCAAACATATTTCTTGACCCCAACTAGCAGGAGGAAGAGAGACTCAATGATGCCAGTGTTCAGATGAGCTACGAAGATATGGAAAAAAAAATTCTCAATCAAAAATCAACCCTCCACAGCGAGTTTATGAGGCTGGTGATTTGATAAGCCCTGAGTTTCTTGCTACACCAAATCTGGCGGCTCCGGAAATCCCTCCGAGATTTGCAATGAACATCTCCGATGCTGATATGAGAGGTGTTTTTACTAACCCTCAAATGAGCTTTGCGTCCATAAGTAGTTCAAACTCTTCCAAGAGAATATGGGAGGATGACATGGAACCCATGACAAACAAACTTTAGAGATGGGAATTACCCAATGAAGAAAGTGATGTGAACAACGGCTCCTTCAATTATATTCATGGACCACCGACAGCGAACAACATGATTTGGACACCTGAAAATCTGGTTGGTAAGTCAAACTTGTCTGCGATTGGGGAGAATAGCATGATGGTACTACCTTTCTCCGAAGGGCTAACATAGAGGGTGCCCTTATCAAAATATATGGCTTTAATATCATACTCGGAGCTTCAACTCAAATATCCGCAATCAAAACCCGATATCGTTTCAAACAGAAGATAGAGAACCTTCTCGATCTCAAACAGAAAAGATAATGGAGAACACTGCTAACCATTTTCAGATGCAAAATCCAATGGAAGGAGGAGTCAAACTCAAACTAAATAAAGAAAATATCCTTCACCTTCTGAAAGATGAAGAAATATCAAGACTCGGTGTTGATCTAAACAGATCCCCAATAATGGTCTCTGAAGAAATCTCTAATCAAATCTCGGTAATTAACTCAAAAGAGGTAGTCATCAATCAGATGGAAAAAAAACCAAAGAAGCAAGAAGGAAAGGGAAAATCGAGCTGTGCAAACACCAGGAAGAATCGATTGGAAACAATTCTACCGAGGAAGACAGTACAAAACCTGATGGGATCTCAAAAACTTCAAAAAAAAAAAAGGGTGAAGGTGAAATCAAAATCGAAGATAGAAACTCACAATCAATAGGACTGCTTGATCCCGCCACATATGCATTTTGGCAAGCCATAAATAAACTACTCTCAGATTCCTTCTTCTTCAAACTCTAAACCTAGCTTCAAAATCAATACCCAAAACCTTTCAAACAACAATGCGGTTTCTTCATACCAAGGAATACCCCAGAACATCAAATAAATATTTATCCCACCTCTAAACATCTCAACTCCCTCCAATTTGGTCAATTTTCCAGATTTCCATAACACCTGCAACACCATACCACTCCCTCAAAATCAAAACCAGGCAATTGATAATAGAGGGATGCCATCTGGTGATACCAATAAACCGGCTGAAGATAATGGTGATGGGAAAGATTCAAAACAAAGGGATGATGCACATACTGGGGATACTCAACCAATAGGCGATGCCGCCTCATACTGGGAGGATCAGGTACCATACAACCTTCATAACTCTTTAAAAGTTAATCAGCATATTACATTGATTACTACTGTGAGCACTCATTTGATCAAACATTTATTGTATCTGAAGAATAGTTGGAAATTTATTGGTCTAGATATATGTGATTCCAGAAAGTTAGCTGGTCAAAAAATTAGAACCAAAACTAAACTAATCTCTGAACAGTGCCAATGGTTGAGAGTGTTACTCAAAAGTCCTGGTAGGAAGAGATTGATTAGAAAAGATAGAATAAGGATTTGGTATAACACAAACCACTCGGATGTGCTGATTATCAGTTTTTTTTAGACAACACATATATGATAAGAAAATGTCACTAAACATCTTGTCTTGGAATCTTCAAGGCATAGGTAAACCATTCACTAAAACACATTTGTCTAATCTTGTAAAAGAGTATCAACCTAACATTTTGTTTCTCTCTGAAACTAAACAAACTAACTCCCGAGTGAATAAAATCTTAAAAAATCGAAATTTCGGCAAGGCCGAAATAGTAAATCCTAAAGGCATCATTGGCATTGCTGGGGGCCTAGCCCTCGCTTGGAATGACAATGTTACTCTTGACATCCTCAGATCAAGTGATAATCAGATAGATTCTCTAGTTCATGAGAAAGCAACGAATCATCAATGGATGCTTTCATGTCTATATGGAAATCCCAACAAAAAATTGAAAGTCAAATCTTAGGAATCATTCCAGAATTTAGCAAAAGAAGTTGTTATACCATGGATGATAATAGGAGATTTAAACTTCATACTAAACTCAGGAGAAAAACGAGGAGGTAATCAGATAAATCAAAATGAATGTTTCCTTTTTAACTCTCTTATATACTCTGCCAATCTCATTGATATAGGATTCATAGGATATCCATTCACCTGGTCTAATAAGAGAACTGGCAATCAGTTTATCGAAGAAAGAATAGATAGAGCTCTAGCAAATGATCTTTGGTTAAACTGCTTCCCTTCTGCCAATCTTCATCATGTGCCTCCTATTGCCTCCGATCACATTCCAATCTTGCTGAAAACTTCGCCGGTCTGGAAAGATGGCTCCAAGCCCTTCAAATTTTTTGGTTTTTTTCTTGAAGATCAACAGTGCTTTGAAGTTATTGAACATGCTTGGAAAATTGAAATTCAGGGTTCACCTGCTTTCTCCTTCATCTCTAAGCTAAAAAATGTTAAAAAAATTGATAAAAACCTGGAATAGAGATTATTTCGGTAACATACAACACTACATAAAGCAAACAACAAAACACATTGAATTTGAGAAAAATATAAGAAAATAATCGGAGAACTATGAGGTGCTGATCCGCCTAAACTCTGAGTTAGAAAAATGGTGCCACTTTGAAGAAGCAATGTGGAAGCTAAAAGCAACTGAAAACTCTTTGAAGCTGGGGGATCGAAATACAGGGTATTTCCATACCTCGGCAAAACAAAACTATAGAAGATTAAGAATAGATGCTCTAAAAGATAACAATGATAATTGGTGTACTGATAGAGTCACCATTTCGAATCTTTTATTCTCCCATTTCTCCTACATAGCTTCCACTGAAAAAAAATCCCATCCCCCAGCATATTCTTGAACTAATCCCCAGTTGTATCTCTCTGGAAGAGAATGTGGCTCTAATAGCACCTCCATCTGAGGAAGAAATCAAGTTTGTTCTATTTGGTATGCATCCAAATAAAGCACCGGGACCGGATGGATTCCCGGCGGTGTTCTTCAAAAAAAAAACTGGAACCTGATCAAAGGAGATTTAATTTCCACTATAGCTGATTCATTCCATAACAAATCTATGCTGAAAGAGTTAAATGCAACCTTCATTACCTTAATCCCAAAAACCAAATTCCCAACTTGCGCAGGAGATTTTAGACCTATCTCGCTGTGCAACACCATATACAAGATCATTTCCAAAACTCATGCAAACAGATTGAAACCATTACTAAACAAATTAATATCTCCTTTCCAGTTGGCATTTGTGTCAGGGAGACAAATTGTCGATAATGTCATCATAGCCTATGAAATAATACACACAATGAGGTGCAAGAAAAAACTAAAAGTAGGATATATGGGTCTGAAAATTGACATGTCGAAAGCATTCGACGGAGTCGAATGGAAGTTTCTCGATGAAACTCTTAAAAGATTGGGATTTAGTGACCATTGGTGTTCACTTATTTCTCAATGTCTGGAAACTACTGCAGCGGCAGTGCTGCTAAATGGATCGCCTACGACCTTCTTTAAACCTTCTAGGAGAATTCGACAAGGGGACCCTCTTTCTCGCTATATGTTCATTCTATGTATGGAAGGTCTCTCGAGGATTCTAAAAAGTGAAGAAGAAAAAGGGAACATTCATGGGATAAAAGTCGCTAGGGAAGCCCCCTCTATAACGCACCTTTTGTTTGCGGATGCTCATCTTTGCTAAAGCAACTAAATAGGAATGCAGGAGATTAATCTCCATACTAGATTCGTTTAGCAACGGCTCTAGTCAATTGATTAATTACCAGAAATCTGGTATCTTCTTTGGGAAGAGTGTGGGAAACAAAGAGGCTGGGGAAATCATTAACCTTCTTAAGGTTAAAAAGATTAAATTAGAAGATAAATATCTAGGGCTGCCATTATTTACCCATAGATCCAAAAATTTGTGTTTCTCCTCAACCCTCGAAAGTCTAAAAGGTAGACTGCCGGGATGGAGAGGTCATCATCTTACCCCGACAGGAAAGGAAGTCATGATCAAGCATGTGTCTGACTCTCTATATACCTACCAAATGACATGCTTCGTCATTCCTAAAAATATAACCAAGAAAATGGATGCCCTTAATAGGGCATTCTTTTGGGTTCAAAAGGAGGGACAAACTAGAGGTCTATGCCCAAAAAATTGGTCTGATATCTGCATTACCAAGAGCTTGGGTGGTCTAGGTTTCAAAAAATACGGGAAATTTAACTTGGCTATGATCACCAAAATTGTCTGGAGATTAATCCATGACCAGGACTGCTTGTGGGGGAAAATAATAAAGTGAAAGTATTTCAAAAACTTATCCCCCATCCTTCTAACGAAGGATAAAGCACCTGCAAACAGCTTCTGGATTTGGAAGGGACTTAAACTAATACAAAAAAATGCGATTTGGAGAATAGGAAATAGAATGGACATTAATCTGTGGGGACACAATTGGATCCCACTGAACAACCCAAACATTATCAATAGGGAACAAATAAAGCCAAAAATTCAAAACACTTTAACCAAAGTGAGTGACCTGATTGTTCAGGAGACGGGGAATTGGAATCATGATTTTATTGATCAGGTTTTTCAACCTGAGGTGGCGGAAAATGTAAAAAAACATTGCTCTAGATGAGAGCAGAGGGGAAAATGATAAACTTGTTTGGTTAACAAATCAGCGGGGAAAACTGTCAGTAAAAAGAGTTTACAATTTATTGGTTACTACTTCAGAAAGCAGCACTACAAATACAATAGATAACCACATTTGGAAAAAGGTATGGAAACTAAAAACAGTCCCTAGAATTCAAATATTCATCTGGAAAGTAATACATAATATCCTACCAAGCAATACAAATCTAAATATGAAAATCAGTAATATTTATGCATGATGTGTGCAGCTAGGCTAGAAACTGTTAAACATATTCTGTTTGAATGCACATTTAGCAGAGCAGTCTGGTTTGGTCTAGGAATTACATACTTACCCGACATGATAAATTCTAGGAGCCTCAGTGAACGCTTCCTGTCCTAGTTTGACAACTACACAGAAAGGGACTTCCCGGAGAAATGTGCCACGGCTTGCTAGCACATTTGGAAAAGTAGATGCCAAAAAACATTTCAGGGAATAAATTTGAACCCCACCGAGATAATCATTCTTATAGAAAAACACATCAAAGCTTGGGAAAATGCTGGGATTCAGAAACATCTACTGAGAAACTCAACAGTGACTCAAAGAGATAATATGCAACCGTGCCATCCATATAAAATATACTACATCATAGTTCACTCCAAAGTTAACAACCGGAGAGGGTCAAAAGCGACAATTATAATCATCACTAATGCAAATGATGTTGTTACAGATACAACAGGAATTACCACCGCCTTAACAAGCCGAAACACTGCTCAGTCAGTAGGAGTAATAACGGCAATGGTCAAAGCAAGAAGAAGGAGCTACAGACGGATCAATATCAGACTGTAGGACAACAATGTTAGAAAGCAACTCATCAAACAACTGCATAACAGGAACACGGATTCAGGAAACCTTTTACTTATGTCAATCTCAAACTTAATTATGTTTTTCAGTTCTATTATATGTAACCATTATAATGGCTCCATAAGACAAGACATCCCAAATAGTGCTCATATATTACTAGACACCCACATTCTAGGATCATACGGGAACACTATAATTCATGGGAATGGTTATTTAGCTGCTTGTAATGCTAAGTGGGAGGATCTTCCTCTCACCTAGTCGGTTTGTTTTTGAACTTATTTTCAAAAAAAAAAAAAAATTTGAAGCAAAAACGATTTGATTCACTCGAATCGGTTCATGAACTATATAGCCACGGTTTGTAATTGCATTCCTTAGTTTATAAAGATAAGTTCACAAACATCGTTTTTAGACATAACCTACTCAAGTTTGTGGACTGGGTTCACGTACTTAAGTTCCCGGACGGAGTTCAAAAACTCCAGGAGAAATTCTCGGGTCAAGAACTTTCGTCAGTTCGCGGACTGGGTTCGCGGACTTCGAACACGCACTTCTACGGTTCTCTTGATCAACAAAGTTCGCAAACTACGGTTCAAGGAATAAGGACTTATACATATATGTGTTTCCACAAAAATTCTTATAAACCCTCATTTCAATCATTGAAACATTCTCAGAGAACGTTATATAGTTGTTATTCACAAACCATTTTTCGTCAGAGAAATTTTCAAAGTGATTGAAACTTTACATGACTTTCATCACTAGGTAAAGATAAACTTGGCTAAAACGAAAGCTTTACCAACACATATTTCGAGAAATAGATATGCGAGGTAAACTCGACTCGAAATACCAAATGTGTATAATTTAAGTCTATATAGCAAAACGACTTTTGTCTCAAGATAGGAGATAAATAGACTTTTGAGTGATAGATAAGTTCTAGTCTCTACATACCTTTTAGACGATGAAGATCCACCAGTTCCTTGAGTAGTTCTTCGTCTTGTATGATGATTGCCATGTAGTTCTTGAGCTCAACTACACTTTATATCCTAGTCTGATACCTTAGCTATAGTAGACTAGAAATCAAGACTTATAGTTTTGATTACTAACATTGACAAACATGCTTGAGATATAAACGCATGCGAGTTTGATCGAGCAATGCTCTAACAATCTCCCCCTTTTTCAATTTTAGTGACAAAACTATCAATACATATGAAATACAAAAAATAAATGAATAAACTTTGTAGCTCATATTCCACATGTCTAATCTTCAACATTACTCGAAATCTTCATCACTTCCAAGTACTCCAATGATCCCAAATGTTGTAAGTTTATCATCATCGTTTTTGAAAATCCGTAGCTATAACAACGAGAAAACAAGAGTTCTCAATCATTGTTATACAGTGTCATAGTATCATTACATAACGTCAAAGTCCAATTGCATCACAACTTTAACAACAATACTATGGTGATATGTCACTCCCCCTTAGCCAATACTCCATCTCACATGGAAACCACTCCCCCTTACATGATGATCAGAAAACCATATGTATTTGTAGTGTGGACTACATATTAATTCTCCCCCTTTTTGTCAATAAATTTGGCAAAGGTACAAGAACGGGATCCTAATAAAATTTCCAAAAGAGACACTTCGTGACCAAAAGAAAGCGTATATCATCTTATTTAGATGCAATCATAAATCCGAAGCTAAATGATTTCATTAAGGAGTCTATAAAGATACAAGATAACCCCTATAATATTCCACAACCGCACTCCCCACAAATATTTAGCAATTAAGCACAAGTTCAATTAAGAACTCTCACCCATATGATTTCATTCCCGAAGGAACAACAAGAGCGACCTTACTTTTACGAGAAAAAAAGGATTTTTTTGGACACCAAAAACCACAAAAATGATTTTGTATCCAAAATTCTAAATCAAACTAATCACAAGAGAACCCATGATTAATTTAATTGGAATACACAACCAAAATAACCATAAACGAATCTATGATTAGTTTAGTTGTAAATGCTCACATAAGAAAACTTGTGGAGCCACACAGTATATACATAAAATATGGATCAGGGAAGATCAATACTGCGACATAGACAAGGATTCATTCGATTTTCCATCACTATTTGCACAATGACATATAATAGACATAATCCTCATAAACAAAAGATTTTAACCTATCTTCCATCAATGAATGACATAATATGCTTAACTTTTGTTTGTCAAAAGTTCATCGATCTTGTATCAATACTTGCATATCGACATATAAAAGAGACAACTTTTGACATCATATGGGACAATAATAGTTCACGGACGCAAACACACATATCCCATAACATATTGCAATATTAAAACCATAAAGATTAATACTGCAAAAATCATCTTCCAAATCAACTTTAGAATAAATCTAAAAATATTGCAAGATGAAAACATTGGACATAGCTATGTGAAATCACAATAATTTATATTCCAAACTCTAGTAATCCTTCTCAAAAACAAGAATAAATTCTCATAAGAAGTTTCCTAGGCATCAAGACAAACTCGTAATGCAAAGTCATTAAAGACCATGCACCATAGTTCACATAAAATGATTGTGAACATTCAAGAATCCTATAGTAAAGCGTACTACAGCCCATTCTTGAAGTTCCTTCTTTGTGATTCATCAACAATATTCTTTTAAAATCTATAAATGAGCTTATAAGAGTAGTAATCCATGAATCCAAGTTCCCAAGTCCAATAGAAGTGGAACAAGTGCGACAAAACAGAGCAAAACACTCAAAAACAAGAGATAAGACAAATACTAATCTTAACTCATCCAAATTCAGGAATTCTCATCTCCAATTCGAAGATAATTTAAATATAAATAGAATGCAAAAAGAAAGAGGTCATTCTGAGATCGAACGAAGAAGTTACGTCCAAAACATGTTTACCGAATATCAACGTCTACATGCAAGTATGCATACGGGTATGCGTAGTTAAACCCCTGGATTTTGATTTTAAATGATGGTATGCACACCTGGTATGTGTACCATGAAGTCCAAACATCCCGAACCACTATTTTCAAACCTAAACATTTAAGAACCATAAACACATATCAAGTTATGTAGAAATGAGTGATAAGCAAGGTACATGGATCATTATAAGTACTCTATGCAAATAAAAACAAAAATATTGCTCAAGTTTATAGACATACCTTTTTAGAAGAATCCAATCGTCTTACCGAACATAATCTGTGTGCCCTAATTCTCGTGCTTCCCTCACCGTATACATAGCAGGGCAGTCTTTGGTGAGGATGCACTTACAACACAACTAAGTTGTGTTGGGGTGAACAATGTCTTGCTCACCATAAGTGACCTTTGGATTATCATGAAAGAGATCGCTTTTAGAACCTTTCTCATCCAATTCCATTTTTCCAAAAAACTTGTTAAGTTCCAACATCATGGATACTGCCTTCTCCATAGTCATGGAATATTCTGGAAGATCATTCCTTTTCACACTCAATGTATCATTGGCTTTCTTTGGTACCCACTTCTGAGTGCGTTTAGGAACAACTGGAACCTTCTTCCCATTACTCTCTTCAAGATTTCTCGGAAGAGAATTGGATTGACTATTCTTTTGCAAGTTAGTTTTTCGCCAATTGAGAGCATCGGATCTTGTATTAGTCTTTATAAATTTATCCTTTTGATAACAATTACGATTGTGAAAAGGATTCGTATGACGTTTATAGGAAAATATAGATTTATCACAGCACTGAATCCTTTGCCTAAAGGTTGGAAAGTTACAACCTGTAGCGTTAAGGGGATTAGTCTTAACATATGATCTTGGTTTCACAACTTCTTGTGATGCCCAAACAAGAATATCATGAAGTTTCTCATTTTTTATACGGAAACAACATCTCCTTTCCATGTGACCTTTATTTCCGCAATAGTGGCAAACATAAGGAATGTTCTTACCTCGATCCGTGGGTGCTGACTTTGGAGGCTGATATACTTTGCTCTTTTGAACCTTAACTGCCAGTGAAGGTATTTCACTTTTTCCATCAGTGAAAACCTTTTGTTGATAAGAATCACTAGCCTTGACAAATTTTACCTCTTTGCTAATACTTGGAGCATTTATTCCCTTATAGCCCAATCCTAGTGTATCACGATGATTTTTACTTGCTCCTAGCATAGTGGTTAATTTGCTTGAACTAGTATTGAACTTTTTCAAGTCATCTTCCAACATCTTGATTTTATCACGAGCAACAACTAAATCAACCTCAAGACGTTTTTCTAGAACGAGACAATCACTTTCTCTGTCATCAAAACTTGTTTGTTGGGAGGTAATCCTTGCTTAAAATTCTGCAAGTTTCTCTTCCAACAAAAAATACTTTTGATAAAGATTATCACATTCAAGTGACTTTATACGTAGGTTTTATGCACAATCCTTGAGGATCGATTCGTTAGAACGATTCGAAACATAAACAACTGCGTAACATCTTCTCAATTTCTTGTTTTCTCGACAGAGAGGAGTCAAAAGACGTGTGACATGAGAAGTTGCCATCATCTGGTTTTTCAACGAATCCAATAGCTTATCATACTCTGAGACTTCCTCATCAACATCTCTATCAATCTCTGAGTCACCTTCATCAGATAGTTCATCCAACTGTTCTTCAAGGCATGTTTCCCAGATATCAATAATTTCTACATCACGAGGATGTTTAGATATTGACCTAGATGTGACGGTTCTCTCAGGTGAATTTAAGCTTTGAAAAATATCTGGTAAGTTCTAAACCGGTACGTTATTAGAGATAGACTCGTCCATAAAGTTAGATCGCTACAAACACAGACTGATAAGGTCTTTAAATGTGTTTGCCAGCTATGATACCAACTGAAAAAGCGGGGGTCTAATAACCACACCCAATATTTCGCTTAGCAATCTGTGTGGACAAACTCCAGTACACTTTCTAGAGAATCAACTAGACAGTTAGATTCAATCAATAGAAAAGTATATCAAAGAGTTTATATCTCTATCTCTCGATTTAAATCTTACTCAAGCAAACTGCGAGTCTCGATTAAATACAAGAGAGATAACTTGGATGGTACCAAACACCAATATCCAAGTGTCAATCAATTTAAATCAACAACCAAAAGGTCGGATATTCTAATTGATTGAACAACGCATAACCTGTATTATTTAAATTATAAAACAAATATAATGCAGAAAATAAATAACATAGACACCAGAATTTTGTTAACGAGGAAACCGCAAATGCATAAAAACCCCGGGACCTAGTCCAGATTGAACATACACTGTATTAATCCACTACAGACACTAGCCTACTTCAAACTAACTTCGGCCTGGAATGTAGTTGAACCCCAATCAATCTCACACTGATCCAAGGTATAATTATGCTCATATGTCTCTGATCCCAGCAGGATACTACGTACTTGATTCCCTTAGATGATCTCACCCACAACTAAGAGTTGCTACGACCCAAAGTTGAAGAATTTAATAAACAAATCCGTATCACACAGAAAAGTCTACGGTAATAGATAAATCCGTCTCCCATGAATATACCTACGAGTTTTGTTCCATATTTTGATAAATCAAGGTAAACATGAACCAATTGATAAACCAGATTTATATTCCTGAAGAACAGCTCAGTATTATCAATCACCTCATAATAGTCTTAATCGACGCATCGAAAATAGATATTGCGGAATCACAAACGATGAGACGAAGATGTTTGTGACTACTTTTTATCTTGCCTATCGGAGATAGAAATCTCAAGCCAATTATTATAATTGTACTCGTATGATAGAAACTACAAGATTAGATCACACAACTATAAGAAAAGTGGTATCAGTCTGGCTTCACAATCCCAATGAAGTCTTTAAGTCGTTAACCTGGTTTAGAAGAAGAAACCAAAGGTTAAAGGAGAATCGACTCTAGCTTAGAACAACTAGTATCACACAAAATGTGTGGGGATTAGGTTTCCCAGTTGCTAGAGTTCTCCCTTATATAGTCTTTCAAATCAGGGTTTGCAATCAATGTTAGCTTGGTAACAAAGCATTCAATATTCACCGTTAGATGAAAACCTAATTAGATTCAAGTTAAAATTTATCAACCGTTATATCGAAAACATATCTTGTTACACACACATGAAATGCACGTTTGTAGGCTTGTGTAACCGTACCCAAACTTGTACATTAGTTCGTTCAACAATAGTTAACCAAATGGTTATCCATATAATAACTTTCATATCAACTATATTCTTCTTCACCATAACTAGTTCAAATGACTTAAATGAACTAGTTAGAGAGTTGTTCAATTGCAAGGAAATATCATGTACTACACAAGATACAATTGAAGCAAAAACGATGTGATTCACTCAAATCGGTTCATGAACTATATAGCCACGGTTTGCAATTTCATTCCTTAGTTTATAAAGATAACTCACAAATATCGTTTTTAGACATAACCTACTCAAGTTCGCGGACTTAAGTTCCTAGATGGAGTTCACAAACTCCAGTAGAAATTATCGGGTCGAGAACTTCCGCCAGTTTGCGGACTTAGCTCACGCACTTCTCCGGTTCTCTTGATCAACAAAGTTCGCAAACTTCGGTTCAAGGAATAAGGACTTATACATATATGTGTTTCCACAACAATGCTTATATCCTCCAATGGTTATATAGTCTAAACCCTCATTTCAATCGTTGAAACATTCTCAAAGGACGTTATATAATTGTTATTCACAAACCATTTTTCGTCAAAGCAATTTTCAAAGTGATTGAAACTTAACATGACTTTCGTCACTAGGTAAAGATGAACTTGGATAAAGCGAAAGCTTTACCAACACATATTTCGAGAAATAGATATGCGAGGTAAACTCGGCTCGAAATACCAAATGTATATAATCTAAGTCTATATAGAAAAATGACTTTTGTCTCAAGATAGGAGATAAATAGACTTTTGAGTGATAGATAAGTTCAAGTCTCCACATACCTTTTAGTCGATGGAGATCCACCAGTTCCTTGAGTAGTCCTTCGTCTTGTATGATGATTTCCATGGAGTTCTTGAGCTCAAATAGACTTTATATCCTAGTCCGAGACCTTAGCTATAGCAAAATAGAAATCAAGACTTATTGTTTTGATCACTAACATTGAAAAACATGCTTGAGATAGCAACACATGCGAGTTCGACCGAGTAATGCTCTAACAGAATCGACTCTAGCTAGACCAACTAGTATCACATAGGAGGTGTGGGGATTATTTTTTCCAGTTGCAAGAGTTCTCCTCTATATAGTTTTCAAATCATGGTTTGCAATCAATGTTAGCTTAGTAACAAAGCATTCAATATTTACCGTTAGATGAAAAACTTGATTCAACTAAGCTAATATCTTTCAACCGCTAGATCAAAACTTAGCTTGTCACACACAAATGAAATGTATTTCATTTAGGTTTGAGTAACCGTACCTAAACGTGTACACTTAGTTGGTTCACAAAAAGTTAACCAATGGTTATCCATATGAGCACTTTCATATTAACCGTATTCATCTTTCTCATAACTAGTTCAAATGACTTCAAAATAACTAGTTGAAGAGTTGTTCAATTGCTTAGGTATTTATACATAGACACAATTGAACCAAAATCGGTTTGATTCATTTGAATCAATTCATGAACAATATAGACACGGTTTGCAAAGATTGCACTCCTTATAATTTATTGTTTTAAGCATGAACTACCGATTTGAGAAATAACCAGCTTGGGTACGCATACGAGTATGCGTACCTTATCTATAGGATTTGAGTTTCCAAACTCAGTAGAATTTTTCGGGTAGAAAAGTTCTGCCAGTACATGTACCTAAGGTGAATAGTTTATGAGTTCGTAAACTCCAAACTCAGCAGAATTTTCCGAGAGGAAAAGTTCCGCCAGTACGCTTACGCTTACGGGTACGCGTACCCAACCTGTTTCCTTTACCAATACCGTATGCACACACATGCACACACTTGGTTTTTGGCACATGGATTTATACACTAATGTGTGAACACACTATATATGCTTATATCCTTAGATGGTAATCTCAACTCTAAATTTCAATCATTGAAACATTATTCTATAATGTTATAACAGTCTTTATTCACAACTATCGTCATCAAAGCCATTTTCAAGATTGAAACGTCATCATGACTTTCGTCACGGTTAAAGATGAAAAATGGTTAACTCGAAAGCTTACCAACACATATTACGAGAAATAGATAGGCGAGTAAACTCGGCTCGAAATAGCAAATGTGCATGTATGAAAACTATCATACTTATACGACTTTTGTCTCAAGAGTAGGAGATAGAGTAGATAGACTTTTGAGTGATAGATAAGTTCAAGTCTCCACATACCTTTTAGTCGGATGAATTTCCACTGGTTCCTTGAGTAGTTCTTCGTCTTCGTAAGATGATCGCCATGGAGTCATGGAGCTCAACTACACTTAACTATCCAAGTCTGAGACTTAGATATAAGTAGACTAGAAATTAATACATTTAGTTTTGACAACTAAATTTGACAAACAAGCTTGAGATAGCAATGCTTACGAATTAGACCGAGCAATGCTCTAATAGTTTTCATCACGAGGGAAGACTGGTCAGCCTCACACCCATTACTCACTTACTGCTAATTAACCATTCGCCCTTTCCTGAAACTTTCTCGTAATGGGCATGTTGCACGCCGCACACTGTAAACCGCTAGACTAATACCCCAGTGAACATCCCCTAGTTTGTGACATGTTCGATATCTCGAGTATTTTCGTGAGACATATGCAGCAGATTGCTAAGTAGGTCTTATGTGCAAGACCTAGTTATTCTGACCAATCGTGCACAAACTAAGTGGCGGGTGATCATGTGTGGAGAGCTAAGTCATGATACTTGCCGCAAGAAATAGCGTGTGATTCTATTAAGTTAGTCTTTGGTTGGTCACATAAGATTTAATCTAGGCCGGTCAATCCGGATGGCGAAGTTGGATGACCGAGATTGTAATTTATGGAAGGGGGTGGTTATTGATTATGGCCACATCTCGTGGGATGACGCCTTTCAGTGGAATAGTGGCACAATTGGCGCCTTCCTAGCGTATCCACAGCCACTATATCTTGGCATATCGGCACTAGGTCCAAATATGACTCAACAATATTAGTTATAGTTGTCGTATCAAACTTAATGCCTTGGGTGGCATTATTTGGAATGGGTCGGCATAGCGGTCTTCCAAATTAGGGTTTGGCATGTCAAAACCCTAATTAGCGTGTGCGGCTATGTGGCCGTGATATGGTGGAATTTTGGCAAACACTGTCGTGTCCACATTAAATAAATAAATCATGGCAATGCCATAATATGGGAACGACCATGGAGGCGGGTATCTATAATATGGCGCGGGCGCCACTTTTAGGGTCTTCTGAATCCTACATGGATTGTGGCATGTTGTGGGTCCGAAGTGGCATAATTTAGGCCATGACTAGGAATTAGGGTTTCCACTTGATTCGACCAATGCCATTAAAACAAGAGTTTTATTCTGATCAAAATACCTTGGTTAGAGTTTGTTATGGCGTTGGCCACGAACGAAAAGTGAGATAGCACACGGTTACACTGTTATGGCATGTTGGCATATTGTTGCCGCGGAATAGCATGGCATGCCAAATATCATGCCGGCGCGACTTGGCGGGTTGATTATCTAATTGGCATGGTGGCCATGTTGACGCGACGACCACTAGGTGTTGGCGCAGTTTGGCTTCATTTAATGCGTGTGGAGGGTTTAAAGTGACCTGATTGGTCGATTGGAAAGGGGGCGGCAAGTGGCATGGCCACTGACATATTGCAAGTACGTGTGGCGCATTTAGATTGACCTGATTGGTCGATGGGAAAGGGGGCCGACAAGGGGAACATAGAGCGTGTCCATCCGGCTTCAGGTGGTGCCCTCTATGGAGAACTAGCCGTCTATGTGGTGCGGACACGCCTCCTCTTGTTGCTACTCCTATTTTCCGCAGCTCCTCTTTTATTTCTGATTTTTGATAGGACTTTGCTCCTACTAGTCCATGGTGGATTAATTGCCTAGCTTACCTAGGTTTGGTCTCGACCAATAGGGTTCGAGATATTGCGCAGGGAGCCAAAAACCTAATTTTTGCAAATTGATAAAATTAGGTTAAAGGACTGAATTCTGCGGGTTGCCGCAAACCCAATCAAATTTTGGTGAATTTTGCATACTGATACAAAAATCACTAATTTAATGTTAAAGGGAAGCATAACTTTGCATGTCTCTGATTGAGTACTTCCACATGCATCTCAATCCTGACACTTCGGGAGATTCATGCTACTCAGCTGAGAGTGAACATTAGTTGTCTTGTCATGTCAGTATTAAGAGTTCAACTGGGAACATGGTATGGAACAAATACTCATAAATTTACAGAATATTTGAGATTGTTGCTACACACGCCATTCTGGATAAATTTCATATAAATATACTGAATTGCTCAATACGCATGTATGTAAAGAGGCATGAGCACTCATCACTTTTAAATGGCTCAACTTATTTGCAGAATGATGGCGCATTAAATACAGGGTTTTACAATTTTAGCCCTGAAATAAAAACTACCATCAACACCATTAATGCCAAAGCCATGAAGAGCATGCCTTAAAAAGTTTCAATCCACCTTGTCATATGCTTTGCTCATGTCGAGCTTGAGTGCAAAAAAGACAAGAATTGAATTTGAATTGTTCATGGAGTGAACTCTTTGGCAATCACTATGTTATCTAGAACTTTTCGACCAGGTATGAAAGGTGATTGGGATTGATCAATCAAATTGTTAAGTAAAAGACTAATTCTAGAAGTTAGAATCTTAGTGACTACTTTATACAATACATTACAAAAAGCAATAATTTTGTATCTAATGCGATCAATGTGTGTTTTACTTTACGAGCAAGTGAAAGATATGAATGGTTCAATCAGGGGGTTATGGAAGCAAACCTGAACGAATCTTGTACGAGATAAACTACATCAACCCCAACTATAAACCAACACTTCTTGTAGAATATTGAGGGGTATCCATCCGGGCTTGGGGTTCAAAGGGCCCAATATTTTATATGTGGAGATGGCACTACACATAAGCTACTGCAGACATACTGAGATAAAGTTAGCACAACCAAGAGAAAAAGAAGGGGTGAGCAAAAACATCCAAATCCATGGACTTTACCCAATCCGATCCGTATTTTTGCGGATGGATACCTGATCCGTTTCTTAACGGATTGGATGTTGGTGGATTCTCGAAACCAATCATTTTCACGGGTTTAACGCGGGTGAAACATCACCGATCCGTTGGACATCCGACCCTAATGATAATATTAGTATATTATACATAGATAGTATGAAGGTTGTATAAAGGTTATTATACAAAATTGGTAGATAACATATATAGTTTCCTATTGAGATGCATTGAAGTTCCTCAAAGATACTCCAAAAGTATCAATTTCGGATTGACCGGAGGCCCTCATGTCAATAAAAATTATAATTTTGGTTGTCGGAAAGACATTATGTTATTCATGTTATGTTAATTACTAACATTTCAGTAATCTAAGTTTTAAAACCAAGTTATATTACTCATCTTCGGCATTTACTTGTGTTCGTTTATTTTTTTTTTAATCCGACATCTATACGCATCCAATCCACTCATTCGCTCACCCGCAGGTGCCAAATCCGAAGGGTTTGGACGTCGGTGCTATTTAGACGCATTGGACATGAGTGATATCAAATTTGCATCCACCGATTCATTGCTCACCCTTAAGAAAAAGACGAAGGAAAAACATGCTAATCTTTAGTGTGAGTGCACATGGTTCGGTTCGGTATGGTTATTGGCAAAAAAAAAAAAAAAAACTGAAACCGGAGTACTCGGTTTTTCAGTTATGAAAACCAATGAAACCATTTGACTTGTTCGGTTTCATACCGACTCGGTTTGGTTAACATGTAAAGATACAAAAAGTTTCTTATTTTTGTCAGTTTCACAAAACTGACTGATATTTTTTTAAACCAGTCAATTTTGTACTAAATTTCAAAGATATTAAACGTTCCAACTTCTAATATACATTAACAGAAACACTAAACTGCAAACAAAAACAAGATTTAAACATCAAATGTTCATAAACGGTTGTTTCTTAAAGAATCAACATCTCTATTATTTGAGAAATCAAACTAGAAGTCCCGTTCTTCATAGGATCAACAACAAATATTGTGTTACTCCATATTTGATGGTGGCTCTTTCATATTACGGGTTCTCCATAGAAGGTTGTAATATATAGCACCTACACTACATATACACAAAGAAAGCTGATTATGAAACTGCTCAATCAAAAACAATACGGAATCAAGAAACTGAATGCCTATTCATCTAAATGTATTCTAGTCATTGAAGACCCTGACTGTATTTCACCAACACATCAACCAAGCAGACTACCATGGAAGATTGAACCAAGCCCAACTATTGATAGATTAAAATTCAATATTTCACAAAAAGGAACAGACTGGAACTAGAATTAATGCATGAAATTGATTTTCTAGATACAAGAGGCATATGCATCTGATATTATCATTTAGGTCCAATTTCACAAACATAAGGGATGAAATGTTGGAACATAAATGTTCCTACAATTGAAATTAAAACAGTGACTCCATCATCCGTTAGTAACAATATATTCATCCGCCACACAAATTGGTGCTCAAAAAGAAAAATAACTACAACCCAATTCATATTACAATTCGAATTAAATATAATTAGCCCTAAAATCCACAAATAATTTAAGTTTCATGTAACCCTAATTTCAAAATCAAAATCAAAGAAGTATTAAGAGATTCCAAAATAAAAATCAAAGAAATGTAAGGAGATAAAATACCTAATTCTTAAGCAATCTATTGCGTTTATATAAGTAAGAAATAAGAATCATTCTCATTATTTGAAGAAAAAAAAATACCTAGTTCATATCCATCTAGTGTGGTGTTGATGATGCTTACTTCTAAGTAATGATAGTTTCCGTGCAAAAAGAAGAAGAAAAAGAAAGAAGAAAAGAAGGTAAGGGTAGTTTTAGGGTTGAGTAGGAAGTAGAAGGTTTGGGTGGTGGATCTGGTGGTGGTGCTCGTGGTGGTAGGATAGGGAAGAAGAAGTTGTTTCTGGTGAGAGTGAGTGAGGAAGAAGAAGTATGTGAGATTGTCAGTACTCGGTAATAATAAACCTAAAATTGACGGCCACGAAAATAACTAAATAAGAATCGATGGCTACTATTAGTTAGGTAGTATACTATAGGGAACATTATCTATATACCCCTACTATGACACCCCTTGCAAATATACCCTTATGAGCTTTACAAATACCCCTAAGCTTAATACATTACCAAAATACCCTCTTTTGTATAGTGTATATACAAATCCACCAACCGATATTAAAAAAAAAAAAAAAAAAAAAACAGAAACACTACCTCCACTGTCCACCGTCAACCACTACCACCAACCGCCGCCGCCGACCACCACCACCGTCGACGCCAACCACCATCGTCGCCGCCTCCTCCAACCATCACCACCGCCAACAACCACCACCACCACCGACAACCACCACCGCCGACGGCCACCACCACCACCACTGTCCACCACCGCCAACTACTACCACCGCCGCCGCCAATAACCGCCACCCACCGACGAGCACCACTACCATGTGGATTCAACTTGTTGAAGTTGTGTCCATCTAGGAGTCAACTAGCTCAAGTTGTCTCCAATAAATAATGTTCATATTGGAGACAACGAGTTTAAGTTGTCTCCAAAAGTGGAGACAACTAGTTTAAGTTGTCTCCAATATATAGTGTACATGAATAAGTTGCAAAAAAAATAGAGACAACTAGTTCAAGTTGTCTCCAAAAGTGGAGGCAAGTAGCTTAAGTTGTCTCCAATAAATAGTGTACATGAATAAGTTGCAAAACAAAATGGAGGCAACTAGCTCAAGTTGTCTCCAAATGTGAAGGAAACTATCTCAGGTTTTCTTCAAAAGTGAAGGCAACTAGCACAAAGTTGTCTCTAAATATGAAGGCAACTAACCCAAGTTGTCTCTAAATATGGAGGAAACTAGCACAAGTTGTCTTCATATATGGAGGCAACTATCACAAGTTTCCTCCAAAAAATAAAAATTGTACACAAATGAGTGAACCTAGTGTGAGTCGAACACACATCTTCTGACATATAGTCAGTTGTGCTACCATTACACCATAGATTCATGCATAACACAAGGTAACATGCATGAAAAGCTACCTGGTTTGGAGAATATATCAAAGGAGGATTTGGATTTGAGGTCTCATTTCGTGAGTCCTAATAGCTGTTGCGTTATTTGTACTTCACATTTCAGCAATCGAGCTTGGTCTTCAGCTCCTTCTTGTTCACCTGAAATGAAATAAGAAAAAAAAAAGCTTAATTGCCAAACAATAACGTGTCTCACAAGAATGATATGAAAATATTAGTTGAAGGAAAGTGTTCACCTTTCCCATGGTATTACGAGGAAGTGAATCCCACAATATCAACCTCGTTGGTATCTGAAAATGAAATAGCTTGATTAGTTAGGATAACGTGTTACGACAACTCTATTTTAGGGTACGGAGTTTCAGAATAAGAAACACAAACCTTGTATGGAGCAAATTTATCCTTAGCCCACAACTGTAGTTCTTCTAAGAAGACAACTGGTTTGAACTCTTCTTTTCCTGTTTACTTTGCATCTGCCTCAGGTACGATAATCGCAGTGACAGCTTCTCCGTAGTCTTTATCTGGTAAACCTAGTACACAACACTCTGACACGACTGGGTGCTGTTGTATGCAGTAAAGAAAACGACGAGTGCCATTCAGAACCTATATTGCAAATTACTACCAGCAACAGAATGAAAATGAAAAAGAATGAAAACTTACCTCTAAACCAAGACTCCATTTACTGCAATATAACCTTTATGGTTCATTCCATATTTTCCATTCAGTTCATCTTATAATAGTCAGGTTCCAACAAAAGTTCAGAAAATATTTTCTAATACTTAGTCATAAGCATTATAGTTTAAAATTTTAGTTATAGTAGATGGTAACAACAAATTTTCCAGAGTAAAAATGAAAAGAATGTGTATTATTAAGACGAGACCCTGAAGGTTCTGTAATTGCTAATTATACACCAATTACCTGGAAAAGAAACTATCTGAGGTAATGGTTCTACAAAAAAGAAAAGAATGTCACCTGGAAATCCCCAAATCCAAGTTATTAACAAACCAAAAGGTTGGCAACACAAAGTTCAGAAAAGTAACATAACAGGCTGGGTTAATGAAAATTATGCAGTTTTATCCATAAGCTGTATGGAGCAAGAACATTCGACTTGCTCGTCTCAATAATATACCCATTCATGACCATTTCCTCTAGCATAAAATGTACCTTCTCCAAATGGAACATTATGTCTAGTTCACACTGCATATTTTCAATTTAAGCATAAACGAACGTCACGGATGAACAAAGTGTCCACTCACCAAAACGAATTGCATACACTATTCAATCTTACCACATTCCCAAAATGACGGTCCATGGTTTCCACTAGGAAATGTATAAATTCCAATATCGCTAGTTCATTCTGCAAAACAAAGAATTATAGCTTGATATCATTTTAAAGAAGGCATACTATGAATAGGGCCTTCCACACACAGCTCATCTCAGACCCAGCTCATCTCTAAGATCAACTCTTGTTGTCTGTAATAGCAACTCCCAGCCCTCAGCTGCACCACCATTCTCAGCACACTGCAGTTCCATCACTACCGACTTCTGCTTCCACTTCCATGTTACACAACAATAATCATAGAAACCACCAACATCTTCTAAATATTTCTTGAATCAATCACAAATGAACTCCAACCCACCTCAAAATTGATTAGCAACTTTCAATTGCTTCATTAGAGAGCTTCAATTTCTCCATTTTATGTAAATCAAATCCCTAATTCTTCTCTGCTTTCTCTAATTTCTTAGTTACACAACAATCGAACTCAACAAGTACCCATGACTGATTTATATTTCTCGATCGACACCAAATTCTTCATCCAAACACCAATTTCAAACTCCGAATTCTTCATTCAAAATCGAATCTCGATCTCAAAAATTATACGAAACTAAAAAACCGAAAAATCAGTCTCAATCTCACTTCGAATTAAGCATAAATTTAAACTGTTTATTATCAGAAATTTAGTTTAAAATGAGATCAATACCAAAAATCAAACCCTAAAATTGGGATCTCACCTGAATCTTCAACGAAGAAGAAGAAGATGGACTGATGATTTTTATGGTCGAATTTCGGGATTTGATTCCAAATAGGTGACAAAAAGAGAGAATTGTTGATGGATCTGGTAATGGAATTGGTGGATTTTGAGGTGGTGGTGGAATTAGAGATGAAATCGATGGGGGTGTTGTTGGTGGTGGTGATTGCCAGAGAAAAAGAGAAGAGAGATGGTGATGATGGGGATGGAGCCGATTGTGGTTTTGGTTAAGTTGGTGTGGACCTTGTGGTGGCGACGGAGATGGAGACGGAAATGACCTTGTGGTGGCGACGGAGATGGAGATGGTGGTGGCAGTGATGGAGACGGTGAGAGTTCTGTTGATTTTTCTCGAGTGAGAAATAATGAAGAGCCGAAGTATAAGATAAGATATGAAGGTTAAATTTGGGATTTTGTGAACTATTTTTTTGTTCGCAATTTCAATTATGCCATTAGGGGTATTTGTAAAGAACCATAAGGGTACTTGTGCAAAGCCCATGGATAGTAGGGGTATAAATAACATTCCCACTATATAATTCGGTTTATCGGTTACTTCGGTTCGGTTTGGATTAAAACCATAACTAAACCCTAAGCAGTCGGTTTTTCAAAATTGACAACCATGTCTATAATCTCCGTTAATAGTTTCTGTTTGGTTCGGTTTAAAATGATCCGTTTCGATTTCGGTTCACGGTTTAGATTAGGTTTTGTGCAGCCCTAATCTTTAGTGTCCATTGATGCTAGGCGGCCATGGGCCCATTTCGACTATACCCCGAAATTCTCTCTCGCGTCCCGCCGAAACGACCCAAAAATTCTCCCGCAGAAGAAAAAATTCCGTGTCTAAATACGCCAAATTTCTTCTGATTCCCTCCATTTCTCAAAAAAAATCAAACGCAATTTCTCTCTCATGGCGGATTTTGGAGCTCCAACTTTCTCTTTAGGGTTAGATTTAGATTTCGATTCTGAGATACCTCCTCATGACGATAAAGTAGAAGCTCCATACGTACCTCCACCTCCTGATTCAATAGAATTGAGCTCCCAAGAGGAAGAAGTAAATATTCAACAGCAAACCCCAATTCCTGATGTTGAAGAGTCTCGTCCTGTTCTGAAGCGCCTTAGACGAGGAGGATCTTCGTCTAATAATCAGCATAAACAAGAATCTTTGTTTATGTCTTCAACTATTGATGATGATATCGAGGATTTCTCTTCGCAAGAAGATATCCCCAGAGGTATAATAAAATCATTTCATTTTTTGTGGTTCTAATTTAAATATCAAGAATTCGAATAAAACTTAGGGATTTTTTTCTCTGAGCTAGAAGCTTCTCATGAAAGTTTTCTGGATAGTGAAAGATTTTATTTTATTTTTTTCATTTTTTTGTCTAGGGTTTAATAGGAGCATTGAATTAGGGATCATAGTATTTAGGGTAAAATAAATCTAGGAAAATGGTATTAGTTTCTGATAAGTTCACATTAGGTTAAACGAACTTAGGTTTATTGATGATAAATGAAGCAGCCGCTTATGGTAAACAATGGTTTTTTTTTTTTTTTTGATCGTGAAAGAAGAAATTTATTTAAGAGAGGAGAAAGAATTACAAGTAAAATCTACAAGCATAAAGGGAAACTAAATTACGAAAATAGATAACAATGGGATACATTCCAACCAGAATGGGATGGAAGTGAGAGGAACAATAGTATTGCAATTATGTGTTAATGAAAATGCTATCCAAGAGAAAATGCAGTAGTCTAACCTGAAGTCAAAGTTTCTTTTGAAGGCTAAACTCTATGCAAGAAGAGACACTTTGACATCGACACTTACTTGAAAATATGACTGGGATTTTCCTGACTTGCATTACGCTCATTCCGAATCGCCCAGAGAACAGCGGCAGGAACCAAGTCCCAAATCAGTTTAGCAGGCCCTGTGATGCTATTAGTTGACTAGGTTTGCGCCAATTGCAGAATTGATAATAGTGGGATCCAAGGCAAATGGCTAGGGAGAATAAGGGACCACACCTTGCGAGCAAATTGACAGTTTAAGAGCAAGTGTTCAGTGGATTCACAGTGAGAGGGACAAAGAGCGCATCGACTGGCTAGTTTGAAGTTCCTCCGCTGAAGAGAGTCTTGAGTGCTAATTTTATTAAGGGATGCAGTCCAAAAGAATAGGTTGATTTTTGGGGGGACATGAGGGTTCCAGATTGTCTTGTAGGGGAAATTAGGAATGAGTGGGGATTGAACATGTTCCATTAAGGAGTTGGAGATTGTAGTTGCTTTATGGTTAACTTTGGATTTCATTTGTGAAACTGCAGATGATATTATCTCTCCGTTTTGATGGGTTGTCTTGTATGAATATATATATGTTAATGCCTTGATGTTTCCCTGTTGTTTTTTTTGGTGAATGACAGACACACATTCAGCTGTACAAAATCGTTCTGTAGCAAGCACTTCGAAGCTCGCATTACCTGCTCGCAGACCGTTACCCAGACAATGGATGACTAATCCCAAAGCCAACAAAGAACTACCAAGTTCGAAGGCTTCAACTTCTAAGAGTTTGGATGCAAGCAAGAAAAAAGTAAAGTTTCCACTCAGTCCTGTCAGAAGATTCTCGCTACTTGATTCTGATTTTGATTCAGATGATGTGTCCAGTGGAGAAGATCAACATGAAGATGCTCCTGTGGTTGATTCATCTAGTAGAAAGAGACAATTTAGTTCCACCCAACCTGTGGCAGGACAGCAAAAGATGGCAAAATCAGGTAAAATTGAGGATTTGTGGAAAGATTTTACTACCAAAATCTCTACACCTGCTCTTGATGAGTTCTGTGAAGAGTACTTCAAGTCTGCGGAGAATAGTAATGTAAATCTGGCGAAGGACAAAGGTGTACATCTCGGCACCTCCAGACCTCTTTTTCAGAAAGTGGCCATTAGAGAAACCTTCAATAAAGATGGGCAACCTCCTGCTTACATGTACTTTTACAATGATGACCCGAGAATCCAGAGATTAGTTCGTGAACGGTTGCCTTATTTTTCTCCCCTTGCTGTTAAGGAGAACCACATTGACAAGGAATCTGAAGCAGCAGCCATTGACTACATGTAAACTCATCTCACTGTTTGTTGTGATTTTTTTTTTCCAGTTTAGAAAAATTAATGGTGTGGTTGTTATAACGTTTTGTCTATCTCACTTCAGGAGTCAATTTGGCCACAAAGAAGCGGCCACTCAAATTTCTGGAAAGGGTAAGAAAATCCTTGAGAAGACACCAAAAAGAAGCAGGAAGAATGCGAAAAAATCAAATGCTAAAGAGGCAGTACAAGATTCTGCAAACTGGGTGAATCCTAAAAGCTCTGCTAACATCCCAAAGGATGCTGGAAAGAGGAGAGTTCAGGCGAATAATCGTGCTACTGGTCACTGGTATACGAATGCAGATGGAAAAAAGGTAACGGGAAGCAATTATATTATTCAGAAACTTGAACCTTTTCTATTCTTCTGGTAGCTTCTCACACACTTGGGAACCTCACTTGTCTTACCTGTCAGTTACGACCAAGGACATCCTTTTTTATACATCGGATTTAAACAAATAACTGAAGAAACTTGTTTCCACTGAGTGGCTGTTGATATTCATTAGTAATTCGGAATCTAATAGCTTCTCTGTTAGGAGCCTATGACAGTTTCATAAATTGTGTAGAATGTACAGTAAAACAGCAGTAGCCACTGATACTGTTCTATTCAAAAAGGGTGAAATGTAGTATGTGTTTATGCTGCTACTGGTCAAAAAGCATCTTCTGTAGTTCAGGTAATGACTACTTTCCATGAATGTGGGGCAATGGACTACATTATTATGGTAGCCGAAATGGCAGATTCACCTGTTACATTACAATACCTCGCCCCTTATACAGGAGCGTCTCTGGCTGAATATAGATTATGCAATGCTGCAATACTCTCTTAGAGAAACGAACACGGTCCTACAAATAAATCTCAGTTAAATCCTTTGGTGTATGTCCCTGTTTATCTCTGCTTTTCATTCGCTTGTTTGTGATGTTATTTTGCTGATATGCTTGAACCAGGTTTAGTAGTAGTTGAATTATGTATAGTCTGTCTTTATCCATAATTGTGTATTTGTTCTCACATTCTTTGTCAATCTTTCTTCAGATTTATATCAATAAAAATGGGCAGGAATTATCTGGTCAGATCGCTTATAGGCATCACAAAAAGGTACTTCTAGTGGAACTTGATTCTTCACTTTTTACTCGCTCAATCCGGAACTGTCTTCTTTTCTTGTTTAAATCATGACAAGTGGCATGCCTGTAGTTATCTATCCCACCAGTAAAGCTTACCATATAAAAGACCAAGCTCGAATTCGTTGCCACTTTTTCAGTAATCGTTGTTTAATCTGAATTGGATTAGTGCATCTCATAGGCCTCTTTTTCTGCTAACAGGAGAATTGTGGGTTTAAAAAGTCAAGAAAGAAAACTAGTCCAAAGAAGAAATCAAAACGCTGAAGATTAAACTCAGGCATGTAATCATATGATGTTCTGCTTTACTTGGCCATGTCATATTGATATGTTAAGTTGTAATGTCATGATAAACTTTTTCAATAAGTCATATTTTTGTTTCATCTTCTCGATTCTGTTTTCTTATATTTATGTTGCTTCATGTTTCCACCACCCCAAATTTCAGACAGTTCTCTCTGCTTTACGGTTACCATATCTCAGTTGTCATGAATGACAAGGGAAGCCAATCGGTGGCAGTAGTTACCAAAACCAAGATTCTAGCTATGAAAACTAGTACCATCATGAAGAAGTGTTTTAAGCCAGAAAGTTCGAAATAATAGAGTGATTTTTATGGGAAATATAAAAATGGTACTGTTAACTGAATTCATGTCTGAATATGTTACAGTAAATTCAAGAAACATATCTATCGCAATCATTTGCTCCTAAATGGAGAACTGTTATTGCTAACTTCATAATTGCTAGAAGTAATAACCTGAATGCTTTTAGATTGTTCGGTTAGAAAAGCAAATCATTTGGATTTGGTTCCTTAAATTGTCAGTGGGTTCCTTGAAAGAAAACCCACCCACTACAGACACATTTAGGAATCACTCGTTTATCTGTAGCCATTATATCATTAGTGTTTTTTATTTATTTTAGGTACCACACTACCGGCGTGGTCTCCCGTAAACAACAACGTATATTAGATTCTTACCTCCATCTAACCTACATGTGAGATGAGATCTGACGAGACACCATTACTTCTTACAGATTCTGTACTTGAGTCTATTTTTTACTGGGAAAAATCTGGACTCAACTCACCCCAGATCTAATTGTTTTCTTTGGTACCCCAGCTGATGCATGACCATTAAAGCCTAGCACATTTAGGGGCGATGCGGTCGCAATTAGGGTCAACACTAAAAGACAAAAAAGATCACTCAAACATAAAATTGAGCTACCCCTTATCTGCGATTTTTCAAAATGGCAACTATGTTCTTATATAATCGGTAGCCAAAACCACAATCGGTAGGTTACAAACAATCGGTAGTTTAAAATGAATCATTATCTACCGATTAATGTATGGATATTTCGGCTAATGTTCCATTTTATAATCGGTAGTTAATTGGACCTGTAAAATTACCGATTATAATAATCAGAAGGTTAACTGGTTACATTACCTTCTGATTATAGGTTGCCCCAAAATGAGTTTTTTTCTAAAATCCATTTTTTCCAAAATTTTGAAATCTTCCATAATCGTTAGGATATTTGACTACCGATTATAAGTAGCCCCACATCGGACCTTTGACAAATTTCCACTTGGCTCCGGGTGCAGAGCCACCCCTAACCATTTGGTTCGTGTTTGAGACGTAGCCATAATCGGAAGTTTAACTGGTTACATTACCTTCCGATTATAATAATCGGAAGGTTAACCGGTTACATTACCTTCCGATTATAGGTTGCCCCAAAATGAGTTTTTTTTCTAAAATCCTTTTTAATCGGTAGTCAAAGGTGTTACAAAGCTTCCGATTAGGTTTTAACAATCGGACACAAAATACCTCCCGATTATGAAGGGGCATATAAGTATTTTCAACCTATTTTGTCTTTTATTGTCGCCCCTAATTGCGATTGAGTCGCCCCTAAAAGTGATGGGCATTAAAGAGAACAAAAAAAAATAAAAAAAAATAATGTCTTTCAAGTGTTCAATTCCAATGTTCCGCCACTCATCTCACTTTTCTACGGTGTATATATATAAATATATATATATATATACACGTAAGCTTGGAAATCAAAATTGGTCTATATTTCCTTCGTATCCCCTACGGGCCCTATCCCTCTCCACCACCAAAATCATAAAACCATAATGAAGAACTCACAACCTGGAGAAGAGCTCCATCAAGCTCTCCTAAATCCTCAAGTTTCTAAACCACCATTGATCAAATCTAAACAGCTTTCTAGTACTCACGATAATCATCAAGGTCAGCAATCCGAACAACAAGAGATACTGAACAGCAGTCAGCCTTCACTGATGGGAGCACATAAAGTGACCGGCCAACTAGAAAAAATATTATCAAATACTGAGCAGAAAGGATTTGATCGCTTCTTCTCGGCTACTTGTATAGAACTAAAGCTCTTATTCTTCCTTGCTGCACCCACTGTTATGGTTTACATGATCAATTATATTATGTCCATGTCCACTCAAATCTTTTCCGGTCATCTTGGTAATCTTGAACTGGCTGCTGCATCACTCGGGAATACTGGTATTCAACTTTTCGCCTATGGTCTTATGGTACTCTTTCTCTCTCTCTCTCTCTGTTGATTTTCTGTTACTACATATACTTTCTCTCGAATTGTAATTTGAGCTTGCAAGAGGTAGTGTATAACTCTTGTTACCATTTTGAAACATATTGTCAGCTTGGAATGGGAAGTGCAGTTGAGACTCTATGTGGCCAAGCATACGGAGCTGGAAAATACGAAATGTTGGGCGTTTATCTTCAAAGATCGATGATCCTCTTGATGGCAACCGGAGTCCCACTCACTATAACTTACATATTCTCAGAACCCATTTTGATATTTCTCGGTGAATCAACTGCCATAGCATCAGCAGCAGCAGTTTTCGTTTATGGACTAATCCCCCAGATATTCGCTTACGCAGCTAACTTCCCTATACAAAAGTTCCTCCAGGCTCAGAGCATAGTAGCTCCCAGTGCTTACATAGCAGCAGCTACCTTAATTGTACATCTTTTATTAAGTTGGCTTGTGGTATACAAGATCGGACTTGGTTTGCTGGGTGCTTCATTGGTGTTGAGTTTATCTTGGTGGATTGTAGTGGGTGCTCAATTTTTGTACATTATGAAGAGTGAGAGATGTAGACATACTTGGACAGGGTTCAGTGTACGAGCCTTTTCTGGATTGCCGGAGTTCTTGAAATTGTCTACTGCGTCAGCTGTGATGTTGTGTTTGGAGACCTGGTATTATCAGATACTGGTTCTGATTGCTGGTTTGCTCCCAAACCCTGAAATTGCTTTGGATTCTCTCTCTATTTGGTAAGTGGCAACAACTTGAAGAGACTGTTCAATTCATAAAAACGTCATTTTATTTTTCCCCGTCTAACCATTGATCCAAGTCCAACTCACTGAAAAGACAAAAAAAAACACGTCTTTTGTGGGACCTTAGTAGAGCGGCTAGAGCCACGATAAAACATATTCAACTGCATTATTGGGATTTCTTTACCTGTGTGCTAAACTTATAATTGTCCTAAGTATTTAATTGCTAATCCAGAAAATCAGTATTTGTCTCGATTACAGTTCTGTATTTTGATAATTACATATGGATCTACACCTTTTGGTATTTCTCAGTACACACAAGTTTAAAATATAAATAAGCGTTACAAACAAGTTAATTTAATTTGTTAGTTTCTTCATGTACTAGGAATTATTTAATGAACTAATATGGTGATAATTATGTATGTGCAGCACGACAATATCAGGCTGGGTTTTCATGATTTCTGTTGGGTTCAATGCAGCTGCAAGGTATATATTTTATTTCGTTGCCAAACCCATTTAAACAAGTGTATCTTTTTTCTGTTTATATATAGCTCGTTGTCTGTTTGACAGTTTTTACTTTATCACTGATTTACTATTTATTTTATTTTTTTGACAGCGTGAGAGTGAGCAATGAGCTTGGTTATGGTAATCCGAAATCGGCAGGGTTTTCAGTAGTGGTAGTGACAACAATCTCCTTCATTATATCTACTATAGCCGCTGTCATCGTTTTGTCACTGCGCCACGTCATCAGCTTTGCATTTACTGATGGTGAAACTGTTGCTGCTGCTGTCTCCGACCTCTGTCCACTCCTTTGCCTCACCCTCATCCTCAACGGCATTCAACCCGTTCTTTCTGGTAATCTAGACTTGCCAAAACTGTGTATTTTTCTTTGTTGACCAGACTCGCAGTAAAGCTATAGCAAACTTTGTTAGCTACTGGGACTGCTCTTTAAGAGCAGTTCCTATGGCAATGAACAAAAATAAAAATTTGTTCATCCACGTGCAGTGGCGGATCCATCTAGCAGCAAGGGTGTGCACTTGCTACCCCTCCACATTTTGCTTCTAAGCCTAAATTTTCAATCATAAATTCTCCTCCAAACCTAATTTTGCTTTTTTGCTACCCTTAATAAAAATTTGCTTCCCCTTAGTTTAGTTTCTAGATTCGCCGATGTCCACGTGGATGAACAAACTACATTCTTCACTATGGGAAACAAGGTAAAATGAGTAAATCTGATATTTTAGGGTCCCACTATTGATTTTGTTGACATAAACTAATAAGAGTTGGGTCCCACTAATCATTTTATTTATATAAACTAATAAGAGTTTGGTCCCACATATTATTTAACTAATACAATAAATAATAAAAAATAAACCATAATTATAATAATCAGGGTTTGGAGAGAGAATATGTGAGGGGCGACATCTACTCTATCTCCAGCGACATCCACTCCAACTCGGGCGTCAGCCTTGCTGTCGCCAGCGCAATTATCCATGTCACGCGTTCTTGCATCAAACGCTCGTTTGTTGGTGTGACTCAATGTTCAAATGAATAAATCTATTCATTTGAACATCCATTTTCTTAGTTTGTTCATCCCATAGTGAGATCAAAATGAACAAACTTAGAGTTTGTTCATCCCATGGGAATTGCTCTAAGAACCATCTTACACAAAAATATACCATGTGTTTTCGTAAACTCACCAGTTGGTTAGCGCATGCTAAAGATATCTCCTCCTTTTATCATGAGTAGTCGTCAAGTACAGTGGTAATTTGGTACAGGCATATTGCAGCTATCTTTTATGCTGGACCGGCCCACATTATTTAAGGCATATTAGTTTTGTTAGTACTTCTTTCGACTTTCGAGACATGTTTTTGGGCATACCAAAAAATTATTCAAGGCATCTTTCAAGGTTAAATGACATGTGAGCCGAACCTAGACAAATTATATGCCCGATAATTTTTTGGTATGCCCAAAAACAGCCCTCCTTCTTTCACCTGTATACGACTATATAAATGCCATGGCCAGGACATACGTATTTCTCATTAATACCGTGTTTCTTATGATTGTTTGCATGTTCTGAACTGAAATGTGAAGGTGTCGCGGTTGGGTGTGGATGGCAAACGTTGGTTGCGTATATTAATGTAGGATGTTATTACGTAGTTGGGGTACCTTTAGGTGCTCTTCTCGGCTTTACCTTCAAGCTTGGTGCTAAGGTAAAACTAAATTTCTCATGCAGGCAGTGCTTGTGTTCTTCTTGTTTTGGGAATATATAGGGAGATGTCCATTTCAAATATACGCAATTCATTACGTAATGTCTTTCCATTTTTGAGTAATTAGCTAGAAGCCTAGCCAAATAAATAGCATCGCCTTATCTTTTTAGAATATATCATCATCCAACTGTTAGTAAGAAGGGAGTAATTGCCATTTGAGATGAAAACAAACAAAGTGGGGTAGATTAGGTCTCATGGTCCCTTACGTATGATTATTCAAAAAATATCACAAAACCTTTAAACATAGGGAAGAATACAAGTAAGACTCAGCAGCAGGTTGATTTATTTGTTGATTTTGGGGTTCGCCAGGGAATATGGGCAGGGATGATATGCGGGACAACGATGCAAACCGCCATTCTCCTATGGATCACATATCGAACCGACTGGAGCAAAGAGGTAACAATGTTCTTTGTAATGTTCCTCTTGTTTCGATTGCTCGACGCATAATGAAGAATCATTTCAATTTAGTTGATAATGAAACTTGACTCTGCCACTTCCGCAAACCTGTGACCACTTTATACTTTAGAGAGTATTTTGCTTTTCAATATTTTTCTAACTTCTCTACAAATTTCTGTTCTTTTTTTATGGAACTTCTCAAAGATTCTTAAATGTGTCAAATCCTAAGTAGTCGGATGGGAGATGACCGTATCCAGTCATTCAATAACTTATTCTTTTTTGACGGACACAATTGCACAATTTAGAACATAATTGATCTCTGATTTAATGTAGAAATGAGGGTGACACCTGATGTTGCACTTTCTTATTAATTAATGTTCAGTCTCCATGCCGGGCAGCCAATACTTTATCATGTCCACGCCTCCTAATACATGCTAACAAATCTTATCTAAGGGTACCAGGCCAACACAAGTCACCTTTGGGCCTCAGGGCTGTCTTTTAGCTCCCGTAACATGATTGTGATTTGCAACTACCTTTTAAGATTACGGTGACATCGACTTTGTTTTACTTTGCTTCCACAGGTGGTGGAAGCCATGAAGCGATTGGACAAGTGGGAAGGTAAAGTGGAGCACCTATTGAAGGCAAACGGTTCCCAAGAACAGGCTTCCCAAGCACCCCCATGTTGACCAACGGATGCCAGTTGAGAGTCGCTTCACTTTAAAACCAAACTCGAGGCATTTCAAATGCCACCACTCAAGACTAATCTGTAGATTCTAAGCGATGCTGCCACCAGGATCATGTAAAACATAAAATAATGATGTTTTGAGTTGTATTAAAATCTATTGAACTAGCTTAATTTGATACCCTCAACTTTCTCAAATCTCTGTATGCATCAGTTTCAAATCTTTCAAGGCACGTACATGGTTAAGTTGTTAAGTTTGACGCTGACAGTGCTGCGGTCCAGTAAGTTTAAGAGACCACTGGCAAATTTGTAATGTGTAAATAGGAGTATTAATGGCAGTCTTGCTGTCAATCACAAATGATAAAAGCACAGCTAAGTCATAATATGGATTTCATGCTTAGCTTTTCAGAAGAACTTGTCCATCTTGAACTGGTTAGCAAACACAGCCCATAAAATTTGTGTAAAAAACCCACTGTGGCACTTCACAAATACGAGGAATGAAGACAATTTCATAAGCGCATGTGCCCATTCTGATACAACAATATATCATAATGTTCTTACCCTAATGTTAGGAATATTATACTTGCCCAAAAAAAGAAAAAATTATCAATAGAGCCATAACAAGGCATGTACATTTCCTGTATCATATACTAGTACGACCGTTTCCACGGTGGGAGGGCCGACCGAAGAAGAATTTGAAGATGGAGTTTGTCTGCGACTATTTTCGTCCCGTTTAAGAGAAGTAACACTTTTACCCCGTTTCAGAAAAAGTGATACTTTCGTCCCGTTTCCGAAAAAAGTGATACTTTCTCCCCTTTTCGGAAAAAGTGATACTTTCTTCCCGTTTCAGAAAAAGTATCACTTTTTCTGAAACAGAGCGAAAGTATCATTTTTTCCGAAACAGAGGAGCGAAAGTATCACTTTTCCCGAAACGGAGTGAAAGTATCACTTTTCCTGAAACGGGATGTGAAAGTATCACCTTTTCTTAGACAGAAAATTAGTCGATCCATAAACCAAAATATGGTTGCATGATGTGTTATGCATCCTTTGTGGTGGTTTGCATAATGGCTATGCATTCAATTTTCGAGAATTATGCCTAAAATAAAAGTATTATTTTTCTTGAAACAGAGGAGTACATCGTTTTATTAGTTGCAACGGAAAATTAGTTGATGAATAAACCAAAATTTTGCTACATAAACTATTATGTATCCTTTATGGTGGTTTGCATAATGGATATACACTTAATTTTCTAAAATTGTGCCTAAAATGATAAGTACCTCTGAATTTTTCGTAAAAACTCAAAATTTGATATTGTTGTTTGTGCTCGTTGGATAGGTTTTTTTATTAGCTTTCCAACGAGATAAAATTTGTAAAATTATAAGGCACGGATTTTTAGATATGTTATATTAAAGTTTGCTTTCCAATTATACCCCTGAAAAGATAGGATACACGATGAGTTATAGTAATTGGATTAAAAGGGAAGGACATTTTTGGTTTTTCGGCCCTAGCAATTTCTAATCTTTTTGTGTCAATTGATCACTTACATTTTACAAAAAAATGGCCATATAAAGGTCCTCACTCGCTTCGCTCGGTCGGCCCAACTAGATGACCGCTGCCACGGTGGGACGGCCGACCGAAAAAATTGGCGCAAAACTAAATTTTATATAATGGCTATGCAATCAATTTTCGAAAATTGTGCTTAAAATGAAAATATCATTTTTTCTCCTGAAATGGAGAGAGCGCGTCGTTTTATTAGTTGCAAGAGAAAATTAGTTAATGCCTAAACCAAAATATGGATGCATAATATGTTATGCATCCTTAGTGGTGGTTTGCATAATGGCTATGCATTCAATTTTTAAAAATTATACCTAAAAGGATAAACACCTCCGAATTTTTCGTAAAAACTCTAAATTTGATATTGTTGTTTGTGCTCGTTGGATAGGTTTTTTTATTAGCTTTCCAACGATTAGGGATGGCAATTTGCCCCACCCAAACCCATCCCCTACGGGTAAGGGTTTTACCCGTGTAATCGGGGAACATGGCGGGGTATGGGGAATCCCCGAAAATAGTGATGCGGGTATGGGGCGGGAATGGGATTCAAGGTCCCCACCCCATATCCGCCCCATATCATAACCTATTATATTTGACCGAGAAACTTTTTTGGAATATAACGAAGAAGATCATGATGAAATGATTAACATGGAGGAAGATGGTTAATAATGAGGAACTAAGAAGTAAAATAAATCATAATACTCAATTGTGGATCAATTGTTTCCTTTATTTTTCAGTTTTAGTTGGTTATTATAAACTTAAAATTTTAAAATGCATGCTTATTATTATTGTTTGAACCAGTATAATTATTTTTAAATTATTATTATTTATAAAATCCTAAATATTTATTGGAATGTTATGGTAACTCATCGGAAACCCATCCCCTAAGGGGATTTTCCGTACCCGTCACCGCCCAATTCTTATGGGGATCAGGTAGGGGATGGGTTTTGGTTTTTTGAACGAGGTAGGGGATGTGATTCAAGGTCCCCGCCCCATTGCCATCCCTACCAACGATATAAATTTTGTAAAATTTCGAGGCACAAATTTTTATACTATATGTTATGTTAAAGTTTGTTTTCCAATTATATCCTTAAAAAGATATGGTACATAAGGAGTCATAGTAATTGGAATAAAAGGGAGGGATAGTGGCGTCATTTCAAATGGGACACCAAACAAAATTCAATCTTTTTATTTCAATTTGTAAAAATGTCACGAGCCACATTGACATAAAGTCACCATATATAAAGTCCTCCCTTGCTTCGCGGTCGGCCTAAAAAAACCATAACAAGGCCAAAATCTTGATTTCAGACAAGCAAACCGCAGGTGAAATATCAATATCAACTGGTTAGTATTTTATCTCAACAACTTGTTTACAAAAATATGAATGTAACAATCACTAGTATTTATGTCAATGGAAAAGGGCAAGAGAGTTTACTAAGGGAAGAGTGGTGGCACCGCCACCTTAATTCGTGTGCATGTTATCAGCTGCATGTGGTCCATCCGTGCGCTGGTTGTCTTCTGGCCTTGTAGGAGATCTCAGAATATGTTTACACATCCTGATAATAGACAAAACAAAGAAGGCATTAGACAGCAATGATGCAGGTGGTGTGTCATTTAGTTGACGCACACATGATGTAGGTCAATTTCATGCCAGCATGGTTACTTGCTGACACTGTTTGCATTGTGGAGTTTAATTGACCTTACAGATGACCAAGCAGGTCAACAAAAACAGATTCAGCAATGACATTAAAAAAAAAAAAAAAAATTTGGACTGAGATAGGATAGAATCTTAGAATCATGCAACAGGTTGAAGTGCCATCGAACTTTATCAGGGCACAGCATATGCTTAGTCTGCTCTTTCTTGTCCTAGATGTACAACAAAACCTATTGAAAGGGACAATTGTGGTCTATCATATTCTATCAGACAGGCGTAGAACCATAGATAACACGAAGTTGATTCAGAGATGTGAACAGTGAGAGGATTACATGTCTAAAGCCTCTGCCTTTGCCTTGATTTCATTTGACCACAGCAACGGATCGGTGTTCTTGGGTAATGAATCCTGCTGTTGAGTTTTATCCCTGAGCCACTGCTCTGCTTTGTTGCATTCATCAATGACCTGCAAGCACGAGAAAAACATAAATGATAACTCTGTAATCTCAAAAATAAATAATTATGTTAATCAATCAAATAAGGTTGGTTACCACATCTCTATCACTAGCTGGAAGTGACTTGACAGCCACTCTGTACTCCACAATGCAATTGAACAAATCCCTTGTAGCCTGGGCTCTAGCTTCTTCATCCTTGTATCGACTTTCAATAGGATCCACCAACTATAGTCACCAAAAAATGTTTTGAATATAGGACAGGGAGAAGAATAAAAGAAGCAAACAGTTGAAAAAACATACTTTGCAAACCGTAGAAGCTTTACCTTTTTAAGATCCCCCAGCTTTCCAGTGTATACTCTTTCAGACTCATCATCCCCATCCTCATAAAGCCATTCCTCTGTCTGTTGTAAGTTTGTAGAGATCCCTTCTCGCTCTGAATCTGTAGCAAAGCTCCGATATGTATTGAAAAGCTACAGAAAAAAGTATTAATATTAGTTCCAAAAGCTTCAAATAGACAAATACGAAGTAGACTGCATGACTTGGTTGAGACAGACCCCGGTCAGCAGGTGATGGGAGTTTTAGAAGTGAATTCAGACATCAGCACATCTAACACAGATTCGCTTCACTCAGTTTGGAATCTGGAGAGAGATTTAACCCAACACCTTTGCGCGAAATTTCTAGTACTCAAATTCAAAAGTTTACCTTATTGGCACCCAATTTCCAATGTATATCTCAATGTGGAGGAAGGCATAAAGGAACAGAGAGAAAAAGTTCACCTTATTGGCACCCAATTTCCAATGTATATCACAATGTGGAGGAAGGCATAAAGGAACAGAGAGAAAAAGTTGTACCTTATTGCGGGTGTCATAAACATAAGATTCCAGGGCATTTTTCCTGTCTTTCGTTTGTTCCATAATTCTGTCCTGCTGTGTCAACTGAACTTCTCTTTCTTGAGCTTTCAATACATCGGCCTTGGTCATCCCACCATATACGTTCTCACTAATTGGTATCTCAAGCCGTCTATATGACCTTTTTTTCCTAGTTCCGTCACCCTGAAAACAAGTTGGTACTGTAAGTTGTTCCTAGTCCCTACAATGTACCAATATTACATTAAATTCGGCCCTACCGGAATTTCTGGCTTCTAAGTCATGCAACCATGATACTAGTTTAACCTAAGCCAAATACCTGAGGGCAGCTGAAAAAGCATGTTTTACATTGAATGTTAAATAACTGTGTATATATATTGTCATTTGTATATGGTTTCAGGAAACACACACACAATACACAAGGGGAACTCGAGAAGATCTGTAACAACCATGACGACAGTACTAATTACCAAAACTTAAGAAAATATATATCAGATAGCTAAGAAGATGGTTAACTTGCATGAGGAAGTAGTAGTGCTAACAACCTGAAACTCCAAAAGGGGACTGAGTGCCAAATGACACGTCAATTGTTTATCAGGCGATAGAGGATGTGATTTCTCTCTTTTCATTTCAACTCTGATATGATGAATTTTTACATACTATTGGATTGTATGGATACCACATTAGTCAAATAGGTGAAAAAGAATGATGAAGATAGAATTTTGCTTCCATGAAATAACTGACAGCTGAATGAGGTATGGCTATCTTTAAAACTTACAGATGACATAGGTGAAGATTCAGGCTGCAGCGAGCTACCATCTTCAGTATGATTATGTATGGCATCGGAAGAAACTCGAGAAGTATTACAAGGTTCCACCTTGTCTAAGCTCGAGTGCCTGTTGCCCCTCGTGATAAGATCATCTACCTGATCCTCTACCAACTGAAGAAGAAGGATAATTGGGTTGGAGTCGCAAGTAAAAGAGTTAGTACAGAAATTCAAAAAATATTAAAAAAACTAAAAATGCTTCATACAAGGCAGAAAGGAAGTCTACTCACGCATGCCGATTCCAAAGAAACAATCCCATGAATATCTAACTGAACCCTGACTTTGACTTTAGCTTTTTCTGCATGGGAAACTTGGAAAGGGCCGATCTGTACGCAATAAAAATTAATCGTGTGAAAATGGTGGAAGACGAATCAAAAAGATATTCCACTCGTAGAAGGTCATAAAGAAGAAAAATATATTACTTAATCTTCATGTACCCGACAAAGAAATGCATGTGAGAAAAATAAATGATATGATGCACTGTCAAACACTGCTATCAGTTGCAAAAATAAACCAAAACGTGACATCATCCCATGCATCGTAAGAAACATATAGTTAAACACTTGATCAACAGTTCAATGTACAGCAGCGACTGAACAAGGTATATATGGGAGAACCATACCGTGAAACAGCTAATTTTGGGAGAAACACCAGAAGGCAATTCACTTTGATCAGCATAGAATGCTTCCAGTCGAAATGTGTTAGTTCGATGAACAGTTACAACTTTCATACTTGGAACTGGTTGACCTTTGGGGAACAGCATCCCATTTGACAGAGTGCAAACGGGACCTTCCTCAGTTGAGAAACCAATGGAAAAAGGAAATGAATCTTGAACCTGCAAACATAAAGGATTGTTAATTTATAACATGAAATAACAAGATGAAGTGACACGGACTCGATAAAAAATGAATCAAAATTCAAACACTAGAGGTCAAACAGTAGTTTCATTCATAAACCAATGATAATCTACGGAAGGCGGAAGCGATAAACTTATAAATTATATTGAAATCGAACCTCATAATCTCTAACCCTGAATGTTGGACTCAGCATAGCACACTGAAGAGCACATCCCCGCGCAACACATTCACTTGCATTCAGCGTCCTGCGAGGCTCTCTATTAAAGAAAGAAGTCAGCATTCGCGTAATAGCTGGTACCCGAGACCCAGATCCAACAAGCTCAACAGAATTGATGATATCTAGCGTCAGACCAGCATCCACTAAAGCTTTATTACAAGGAAGCCTCATCCTCTCCAACAAACCCATCGACAGCTTTTCAAACTCTTCTCTCTTGATAAAACCTTTCACATCCTTCTCATCCATTAAGCACTCAATATTCAGAGGGGCCTCAGCATTTGCACTTAAGACCTTCTTCAGCTTCTCACATGCTGTCCTAAGTCTAATACAAGCCCTCGCATTAGAATAGACATCAATGTGGTACTGCTCCTTAAACTGTACAGCAAAATAATTGAACAAAACTTCATCAAAGTCTCTACCACCCAAGCTTTTGTCAAACGCATGAGATAAAATCTTCATCTGGCCAGCCTCAAAGGTTGCAACTGTAACTTGAGTGTCACAATGACCAATGTCAATAAAAACAACATGAGTAGGGCCAGATTCAGATGCATCTGTCCTGTAAATCCCATACCCAAGAGCCGTGGCAGTACCATCATGCATCAATCTTAATGTTTTCAATCCAGCTATCTCTGCAGCATTCAAATAAGCCCGTCTCTGCAAATCTGAGAAATACGACGGAATACCAATCACACAGTCTGAAACAGCGGTTTCCAGATTTTTCTCTGCTATCTCTTTCAAATGCGAGAAGAGCATCGCCAATATCTGAATCGGAGTTAGTGTCAGGCTCTCACCCAAATATTGCAAATGAATCAAAATCCCACCATCCGGACCTTCTGAAGTCTTGAAAGGAAAAACCCGAAGTTCATTTTGAATATCTGGCTGACTGAAATTCAAACCAATCAATCTCTTAACTTGAGATATTGTAGATTTAGGGTGCATCATAGCTGAAGCAACCCCAGCTGCGCCCATGAACCGCTGTTTCTCACCAAACGACACCACAGCTGGTGTTTCCCGATTGGATTCTTCATTCAATAAAACGTCAATTCCCCGATGTTTTGCAGCAGAAATTACACAATTCTCGTTACCAATATCAAATCCAACCACACTCATCTCTACAATCAAAACACAAACCACCTTTACTTGTGTCAAAATCAAATTCCAAACTAACGAATACTCATTCTTTTCAATAATGCCCAGAGTTCCGACGAAAACTTCAAACAATTAAAAAACACTGGAAAATTTTCTGCGTAAACAACAAACAAATCCACAATACATTACTCAACAAATGTAATCAATTTTTTTTGACCAAACGAGCCCTAAATTACAAAATTACCAAGTCATGGGAACAGTACATCCCCAGAATATTTCTTCTCTAATACGCATCAGAATTACAATTTAAAATCATCGAACAACAGATAAAGGTGTCTAAATTCGGAAATTACAGTGATCCGTATAGACAGAAAGATACCGATCAAGTTATATAAAGAGAATTTATCTTAAATTTCGGAGAGCTTCGGATAATATAAATAAAGAGGAGTCGAAATATGTACCTGATTCAGGTGGAGATAATGAAGAAAACCCTAAAAATGCAGAGAGGGGGAGGGGCGGAGAGGCTGATTGGATTGGTGGAGAAGAGCGATGGTTAACTGGTGATGATCTCTGGACCAGGTCTGTGGGTTTCTTCGTAATGGGGATGGGGAGGACTGAATCGGGAAAAACACGAATTATGTCTGTTTTGAGAGGAACCGAGGAAGAGAAGCGGTCTTTAAAATTAGTATGTTAGGTTGGTGCTGTGATGAAATCATAACACTGCCTCCTCCTCCTCACTCATCGTTTCAACTTCTTCCACATCAGCACGGTGCAAGCCGATGCCATTGGCCCATTGCCATGCTCCTGCGAGGATATACCTCTCCGGCACTCTGTTGACCACAACTTCGTCAAGGTCAATGGAACAGCATAAAAATAGCCATGGACTTAGGCCCCTATGTACATGCCAAAAACTGATATTTGGCATATATGCACCTATTATGGGTATGCCAAACTGCCAAACTCATATGTCTATATGTCTGAAATAACATATAGGCATACATGACAGAGTTTCCAGCGAGCGATAGATTGTTCATCGCTCGATGGTCAAGTCAACGCTCGTTGGTCATTCCAGCGCTAGTATTAGTCAAGTTGTCGCTCGCTGGTCTGATCAACGCTTATCATATCTTCATCCAACGGCTACCATTTCCCCCCTCTATAAATACCTAATTTCTACCCATTCCAACCCAACTTCAAATTCATTTCAACATGCCTAGTGCTCGCATAACCGAAGTGGATTTTACTCCCGAGGAAGATGTTTTTCTAATTCATTGTTGGGTTTCAGTTGCAAGCGATATAGATTTCAATTTAAATACTTTTAACTTATGGGACACTGTGTTTCAAAGGTTTACGACGTTAAGTCACGTAAATCCAAGAAGAACAAATGAGTGTCTTCAAAATCGTTATTGTTTCATTAATAACAATGTTAGAAAATATCAGCAAATTATGTGGTTGATAAAAGGGGATAATCCTGGGTTGTCAAATGAAGAACTAAAAATTAGAGCTCGTACCAAATTCGCCGAAGACAACGGAAGATGGTTTAGTCACGACGAATGTTATGAACTCTACAATGTTCATGGACAGAGATTCAAATTATAAGTATTGTGTTATGCAATCAAGGTTAATTTTTAATGAAATGTAAAACTAGTTTGTATTTGAATATTAATCTAAAAAAAAGTTTCCATTAATTAAGAAATTTTTTTACGTTTCAACTATATTGCTTACATAATTAAATTGCTTACATTTAAACTACTCATTACCTTGTCCATTTCCTCCTTGACCAAAGATCCAATTGCCCGCGTTTTCTGGATCAAGAGTGTTGTTTAACATATCAGTTAGCGAGCCGGTTTAAGACTCACTTGGTGCTTGAGTCTCATCAGAATCACCATAACCTTGATAAGCAATGGGTTTAGGGCGCATGGGAACACGATACAAATCTTGAAATACGTGTTGTTGATATCCTTGAGGAGTTTGCTGCAATGGCTGCTGGAATGGTTGAAATGCTGATGAGCTTGAGGCAATTATAGGGGTGGAGGAAATTGGGGTATACAGAGTCGGTTGCCTAATTACTTCCATGTTTACACCACCACCTGGAGTCATTATGTCAGTTGGAAAATGGCTAAACATACATGTATGAGTTATATCCAAACCAATGTTTTCTTCACCACCACGTACTACTTGACTATCTTACACTAGGTTTGGAGTAGAACTTTCTGGTAACTTCTGCATAGAAAGACGTCTCAATCTTCTTTCACTTCCACGACTTTGTTGACTTCTAGTTGGACTCATTCCTCCACCACTGGGACTCAAATGAATCATTCCTCTACCACCGATACTCATTCCTCTAACAACTCTACCACTGGGACTCATTCCTCTAACATTGGGACTCATTACCCTACTACTACTACCTGAACCATCATTACCGTCAAATATTTGACTCATGTCAAACATCATGCTTTCCCTCAGTTTTTGCAACTCATCCAAGTGCAATCTCTGAAATCCCTGAACTAGAGCATGATAATCATTCAACTGGGTCTGATACCGCAACTCTGTATCATTGATCCCCAAGCATGGATAAGTCCGATCAAGTGCACTAGAAGCAATTGAATAAGTAACAATCTCTCCATATGTGCTGGATATAGTTTGTACCTCCCAAGAAAATGGTGGCATGGTTGACGATGAACTTTGAGAAGGATATGCAAATGCGTCACCCGTCTCTGGTGGAGGTTGGGAAGGAAGAAATTCATCAACAAGTGGCATCCTACCTAAAGATGGGAAATCCATCTAAACCAAACTTTGCGGTTGCATAGCAATATTGGGATTGAAAATAGTGTTAAACCAAACTAGGTATTCATTTATGTCCATTGGCTCCTGGACCAATTGATCAGCTTCTTGCCAATGATGGCCTTCCCTTATCAATTTGACGTAACCTTTTTCTGAAACCTCTGAACTTGGATAAGGGTTGACGGCTATCACTGATCTTCTTTGCAACAAAAGAAGTTGTCTTTCACCATAATACCAAACACCCTTTTCAGAAATAGGGATGTATAACGCCATCCTTGTAAGGCTTAGTTGTACCATTCTCTGAGCTTGTTCTTCTTCGAACTCATGTATTGCTTCATACAGCTGGGAGATAAGGTTAAGGCTTGTTCTACATAACTACTGAATCTTATGAACAATAGCAGTATGTTGAACATGTTCAATCTGTATAGGTTGCCAATTCTCGGAATCGTACTTCTGTATGATCGGAAATACATTGGTATGATTCTTAAGAAAAGGTTCTGAAACACGGAACCATATATACCACCAATACTGAAAACAATAACATTATTGGTTATTAAATTTTCAAAGTGAAAATAACAAACAAATATTGTGAAAAATATTGGTTCTTACCTCCAGAACTCCCCAAAATGCATTAAATCTATCTTTGACACACGTCGAGCAATCACCGAGGGCCGTGCAAATCTTTGATAAAATCGGAGACCCCAACTCATATGTTGGTGCTTGCTCTAAATATTTTAATGCTTCGAGAAACCCAATTAACACCACTGAGCTAGCATTTGGAAATAGACATTGGCCTAGTTTCCATAATACAAACAGACGTTCGAGCTTCTCATAATGGTGGGGGAACAAATATTCATTACCAGCTACTCTATTTTCATTTATTTTCCTAGCATAACGTATAAAAAATTCTTTCAACCCATGCGCTTTCAATTGTCTATATGAATTATTTCCTTCTGCATCATTTGAGTATAAGGGAAGTCTTTGTTTCCATTTATCTTCTGATAACCAATTTAGTTTGTTAAATGGAAGTAAGTTTCCAGCACATGGAATTCCCGTTAACATGTACAAATCTATCGGTGTAACTCTTATTAACAATAATTATTCATAATTAGAATTTGTTGATTTTTATAAAACAAAACACATAATCTAAAAATTAAATTACTAGAAAAAACTGACTTACCGCATTCAAAGTCCTTGAAAAAGAATATGTTTGTAGTCTTCCACCATTGTTCTAATATAACTTGAACTCCTTGGGTCTTGTGGTTTCTAGGTTGTATATGGTATAGATGTCGCCAAGGATATCTTCTATCTCTCTCTTGAACAGCAGGGGGGAGTAATTGAAAAATCGTATGTAACTCAGTCCATCCACCTCTTAGATTTACCGATTAACTCGCTCCTCATGGTCATATAGGTGATTAGAGAACATACCTTCACCGGCTACTTGTCTGACATTATTAAACTCATAATTTGTATCCACAACAAAACTTATTCCACTGGCTGGGGTACTAGTACATCCTTTCGCTTTTCTATTTCTGTTTCTTCTCTCCATATTTTTTTAAGAAGTAAAACTAAAGATACTTGTGAAGGGAATAAAGAGTTGAGAAGGGAAACAGAAGAGTTGAGAAGGGAAGTGAAGGATATCTAAACAAGGTGCTGTATTTATAGGCGTTGGAATGTCGTATGCTGGCAATATTAATTATAACGCCAGCGACCGAGTCAATAACGCTCGATATTGACTCGGTCGGTCCATGGTTTTCCCATGGTAGCACAATTGGTTTGCCATGCCACTTGGTATGCCAAACAACTTTTTTTTTTGCATATGCATAGGAATAGGCCTTAACCTTTGGTCAATGCATCGTTATTCATTGCCTATCATGGCATGTTTAAAACCTTCAACGTTAGTGTTGAATTTCGTCTTTATTTTAATGGTGATCCTATTTTATGTTAATTATTTTGGGTTAGTGGGTTTTTCAAGTACAAAAAAAAAAAAATGTTCACCGGAATTTTTAAATTGTAGATTAAGATGTTGAGCAAACTACTCTTATTTTTGTGGAACAACTTTCAATGAAGAAGAAAATTAATTACATGGTCGGATCATCCCTTGATTTAATCGGTTATATCATGCGGGTTTAGGTAGTTCTTTTGTTTCTCCTTCTCTTTTCTTTGTCACATTATTCAAATATGTACATCAAGTGTGTTTTTCTTATTATAATTTATCTCTTGATGCATTTGATTTCTATGTAACTGTTTGATATTACTCAGAGAAAATAAAGATCAACATAATGAGTTTTTCTTTTTCAGGCTCTTTTGAGAAAATTGGAGAGTTTCTTTCAAAATTATTGGAAAATATATTGGATTGATCTCACGAACATCTATATCATCTTTCAAAGGACTAAAAACAGTAGAGGGGAGGTCCAAAATATGTCACGATTGCTTTTCTTAGCCCAGGCAAAGATGAATTTGTATTTGCTTAATTTCACTAACAATAAAAGATGCTTTTATAAGATACAATGGGCAACACAATTAAATTACACTAACTCCATCTACATGCATGTTGCACATCTAACTCATAAGATAAATATATATATATATATATATATATATATCCGCACTAACAGACTAGTGGTGAACAATTCAATAACAACTCAACTACCACGTCATGATGTTTTTATGGAGTAGTTTGAATTTAATTAAAAATATAACATTCTCTCTTAAGCTAAAATTATGATAACACAACTTCGTGCACCATCTCGTCAACTAAATATGCAAACTTTTGGTTTTATTTATAAAATTGCAACACTTAAAACATCGGGGTGAATTTGTTTTACTATCACTCCTGGCTTCATCCTGAGATATAAAATCCACTGAGACACGCTGATACTTCAACATCAAACTGTTTGCCGCGAAAACCGAATTTATCCTATAGATTAGGTTTCTTAAGCGAACTTGAACACCTCGAATTACAACCACTACCTATATGAAATTATTTTTCAAAATATTAACAACTCGTTTATCCTCCATTTGGATAGCATGCTTAACAGTTCATTTAGTTTCACGGGTGGAGTATCAACTTCACAACATGGATTCACTAGTCTCTACTTATCAGCATCCCCTGATACTTTAGCATATACCATCATCGTCAACAACTAAGAGTCGTTTATCTTTACACTTACTTGCTCCACGACATAAAACAAAACATCCTACTTTACTCTTATAAAATCACTATGTACTTCACTTATATGTAACTATTCTTCCCAAACATACATCACACCATGAATTTTTTTTCACAAAAATATCAAACAGTTAGACTTTCTAAACAGTTAGAAAGAAATAAGAAAATAAACAAAGCCTTTTTTATGAACTTTCTCAGGCAGGTTATATACAACGATTATAACCAGCGTCTTTGCTTATACCAACACAATCATTCAGCATTTGTAAAACCCATGATAAGTACATTTATGGAAAAATAAAAACATAAAGAGAATTTTTCTCAATTAATAAACTCACAGCTTGGTGGAACTATAAGCATTACCAATTAACCTTGGTAACATAACAAAGTATACAAAGGCATTCCTCTTGTAAAAGCAGTGAAAATATATGATTTCGGATTTCGGCTTTTTCTTTTTCACATAAGAACCAATTACCGCAATAAAGCCAACCAAACAATCTCTGTACTTTTTTATCCTCTCTTTCTCTCTAGTTATAATTACTCTCTTTGTACCCTAGATTTGATATCATGATGAGAGTTACATTATAAAATATTTCTTTAATCTTTCTTACAAAAATAAATGTGTTTTGGCCAATTTGAAGGTTTTGATTTCACCTATTTAAGTGATTGACGACTTCTATTCCCTTAAAACTGTAAAAACGGGAAAGAGATAAATCTCGGCTAAGAATGCTTACACCTTCTGCTCCTCTAATCCAACGTATCAGAGTGATTCAAGCATAAATTTTCAACGGGTCAAAGCTTAATTTCTGCAACCATTTATTGTCAGTTACGAGCCAAAATCACCGTTGAAAGGCATTAACCACCCCCATTATGCCTCATTCATATCAATCACTATGGCTTATGAAACTCCCGATCAAATGTCTATGTATATAAACTTCTCCATGTGTAATCTTCCATTCGCACTGGAAAGTACATCATCTCCACGGAAATATTTATTGGTAATTATTGTTGTTGTCGTTCTCCTTCCTCTTACAGGTACACATTGGGTTCCTCTAATTACCCTTGCATTCCCTTTGTATTCTATAGTATTCTACTATTTCAATGATATGTATTTGGTAATTTAAACCAAGGGGTGCATTTACAACATAAAAGTAATAACATGATTCAATTATTACCGTAACTAGTGTCTAACCCGTGCTACGCACCGGGGCCGGTGAGATCGGCTAATTTAGCGTGGCGGGGCTTCGTCCCGCACCCGTAGACAAATGCATTAATATTTTTTTTGAAAAAATTGTGATTAGTTTTATTTTTAAAGAGATAGGAAACTTTGATACCCATTAAGTGTCTTATCATTCGATGGTTTAAATTTGGTATTAGAAATTTACGTTAATGTATTGGTTTTATGGCCAGATATTAAAATAATTGAATAGAAACTAACTCCATAATTAAATTAAATTTTATTTACAATTAAATTAAATTTTATTTACAATTAAATTTTATGCTACGCACCGGGTACGATGGAGATTATTTTTAGGGTGTGGCGTCCCCGCCCCCTTGCACAATTACATCAAAAAATTCCAAGAATCTTGATTAGTAATATTATTTTTCAATGGATAATTTTTTTTGATACCCATTGATAATTGTATATGCATAGTTTATAGAATTATTTTTATCGCCTATATTTGGCATATATAAAATCTTAATGCCACACCAATTAATGATTCACCTGCCGGTGTCATTGTAGTACAGTGGTCAAGTCATTGGGTGATGATACCAATGACCTGAGTTAGAAACTCGCCAGCATCAAATTCTTTACCGATAAAAAAAAATATTAAAAAAAATTAATGATTCACCTAGTATGTAACCCCTGCCACACATCATACCCGAGGGAGACTACTGATTTGGTGTGGCGGGGCTTCGCCACGCATCCGTGGTCCATATGCATGGGAACGTCTTTAAATAGAAAGTGCATTTTTTTCATTCGAAATACCTGAACAATCGAAAAAGTAACCGTACTTTTAACCCGTGCTACACACCAGGCCCGGTGGAAACTGCTGATTTGGTGTGGCGGGGCTTCACCCCGCACCCGTGGGCCATATGCATGGGGACATCTATAAATAGAAAGTGTATTGTTTTTATTAGAAATACCTAAAATACCTAAAAAATCAAAAAGGTAATTGTACTTTTGCATTAAGCATGTACTTCTTTTTCCTGATATATAACTGTGTTATGGGTGGGTGGGTGGGTGGTGGTTTGCTTCTCACCCGGATTAAAAGGGTTCCATTTATCAAGACACCATCTAAACATTTGGTTAAACTTCCTCGGGGTTTAATTTTTTTCAAATTGGGTGATGATGGTTTTTAATTCGTTTTCAACAAAGTCAGTCACTTCCATAAAATGGCCATTCGAATTAAGAAATTTTGGGCGCATTCATAAAGTAAGTTGCATATGCACCTACTAAAAGGAATATCCATTCACCATCGCTACAAAACACCTGTGTAGAGTAATGCACAAATGAAATAACTGAGTAATGATAAAATCCCCTTGTATCCATATGCACATTCTTGGTCATGTGGCTTAAAACCTGTTATGCAGAAACACGTAACTTATAATACAATAACAAACCATTCGAATGGTCTATCTTCAAGTTTGCTTACTTAATTATGAATAAGATTATTGAGGATGAAGATATGCTTACCACTAACCTATGTATATGTTCAATGCACTGTAATCATGTCAGCCGGTAATGATACACCTACAGATGGATCGGTGTGTTGTTCATAGTTAGTGCTAACATGATTGACATGGAATTCCAGTTAAAACTGTATTTGGAAAATTAAGCACCTCAAGGTATGTTTTACTCCGTTTGCTCAAAACATTAAGCATCTCAAGGTAGATATGTTGTTTTATGCTTGGGTACTTCAGATATCGCAGAGAATAAAAAAGTCCTTTCATTTTCAACAATTTTTTAACTGATAGAATGTGGGAATCCAACTCAAAACCAATTGGAAATAAGTGGAGAGGCCCTAAGAATTATAAACCGTAGGATCTTAAATAACCTAGATAATGTGGGACTAAGACTAATTGTCTCAACATTAACTTTGAAATGGAATAACGCCCTTCAAAATGACTTCAAAATGTTTACTACTAAGTGGGAATTATCATGAAAATGAGGCAAATTGATACACGATACACCATTATCTCAATCGAGTTCTAATTTTTTCATTATTTTTTTATAGTATTCGTTACAGGAGCACAATTTATATCCAAAGGCATTAACAGTTAAAAAACTTTATCCATTGATTAACGGTACATCTACAATGGTAGCTAATTCAACAAATTATGATGCGTAAGGCTTCATAATTTGTCACTCATTTATTCATTTTCAATAACTGATGAAATATATATGAGAATTTTTCTGGAATATCCAAGGATGGATGAATGCACTCAATTATGTCTCACTGGGTCACTTGATCTTTAGAAGGTGAAGGGTAAGATATTGTCATTTCTTGGCAGCATCACTGGTCAAGCAGAATAACGAAAGTATACCTACCAAGAGAGTATGTATATACCAAGAGAAAGAAGATCAAGAAAAAGTATTAGAAGAACCACATATATTTTTCGAGAACTCTTAACAATTGCTACTTTCCAACCAATAAATAGTATGTAGTATGTCCACGCTTCAACACTATAGTTGGAGAAGATTTTTTTTTCATGGCCATGTGAATCAAAGATAAAATTTATATAAAATGTGTGATACATTTTGTAGTGAAATAAAAAATAATATAAATGTATGTAATATTAGTTATAGATAACGTCTGTTTATGCGGAAACTCTTTGTAATATCCTTTGTGTTACTTGAACAAACATTACTGGAAGAGACACCTACATACATGCATATAGTTGAAACCGGGATGCAGCACAATAATTACATAATAAAACAATTTATCCTTTTTTTTTCCGAAAAAAGAGGCAAGCCTCATTCATTAACATTCACGATGCCATGATTCCAAATCGGTAAGGTTAAAACACGGACAAGAGAGTTTTCAACTGACTCAAAGTTTTTCAACAGACAACAATGACTTGCAAGACATATCACAACATAGTATCAAACCAAATTTTGAAGTAAAAATCTTACTATTCCAAACCAATTCCTTAGTAACATGACAGGTTTAAATGGCATGGTTTGGACAAAATGAAATACATCCAAACTAAATAATAAATCTACTAAAAGTAGAGATGTTAGGATCCAAAAATCCAACCATTCCTCAAGGGTTTTCTCATAATCATGGTAACACATGTGACTAAGGTATAAAAGGATACATATATCCAACCATTTGCAATAACTTTTTCCTAATCTAATGTAACAAAGGTAACAAAGATAATCAAATTAGACTCTTTTTGGGCGGAATCGATTGGAGGTAGTCTAAGTTTTCAACGAAATCGGTTTTCTATAAATATGTTTTGCTGGTATCTTTGGTGTCAATATTGTTGTTGTTGGTGTCTTTGGAGACTTCGGTAATATTGCTGATGATGGAGTTTCTGATATCTGTGAAGATGTTGTTGTTGTGATTTGTATTCTTATGATAAACTTCATTAACAAAGATTTTGAATCCATATGAAAAACTTTAACAAATAGCCCTGAATTCAAATCCCTTAAAAAGGACAGAAAATAAACCTAGTTCTAAACAGAGAAAAAACTAACAACTACTTAGATCTAAAACTAAAAGTAGAGTTCAAACAAAACCCACCACTGAAATCAAAGGCAGGATTGAAATAAACTCACAACAGAAATCAAAAGGAAAGTTTATACAAATAGAAACAAACCCACTTCTGAAAGAAAACCCAGGGGTAGGAGATCGAAAAGGAAACTGCAAGGGAAATGGAGATGAGCTTTTTTGGATAAAACAATTTATCCACCTTGGCCATAAAGAAGATTAGCACAGATGTGATGCTATAAAGCATCGAAAATGATGATTGAAATCACCTCTTCCTCCCCATCATATTGTTCTTCATGTGATTTATTCATATATCTTCTTTCGTCACCCGTTTATCATCAAATTTAAACCTAGAAGAATCTTGCACCCTCTAAATTTAGAGATTTATCCTAAAAGAATGAAAAATGATTTGATGTTATACCAAATAAAAATTGTCCACGTCAAAAGCTTGACAGAGAAGTATTTGAGGAAACATGGAAAATACCATAGACAATTCATCAATCGCATGCAAATCTCCAAAAAAAAATAAAAAATCTTGTGAAACTTGGAACCACGGTAATAAAACAAAAGCTTGATTTAGCAGGCCAACCACTTTACCATTTATCGGAGAGTGTTGATCGAATAAAAGGCGTAGTAGTGTCAACCATGCACTCCGCCATTATGAACCAAAAGTGGCTAAGAAATCTTATAATACAAAACAACATAGGTTTTTGAGCCTTGGACGGTCGGATAACATTTGGAGAGACAAACGTTACATCCGACCACCCCAGTCTCATCCTAGCGAAAGACATCTAGCGGCTGTGGTGTTTGTAACCTCCCCCTAGCCCTCTTAATTACGTCCTCTTCATCAATTAAAACGTTACAACAATTAAATGCTATCCTTACAAAAAAAATTAAAAAGAAAAAAAATATAAGTGTTACACTAACTTTCAACCATCTCTTAAAAAAAGAAAGAAATAAATAAAATGAATACAAAACCTACAAAAAAAATATATGCTACAATAACTTTCAACCATGCCTTCCAAAAAAAATGAATATTTCCAATCTTCAGCAATCTGCAAAACACAAACAATGTAATATTTTTAAAAATAATAGCAATAATTTTCATTCTACTAGAGGAAAATTGAAAAATACCTACAATAATTTTCAACCATGCCTTCCAAAAAAAATGAATATTGCCAATCTTCAGCAATCTGGAAAACACAAACAATGTAATCTTTTTAAAAATAATAGCAATAAGTTTCATTCTACTAGAGAAAATTTGAAAAATACAAAGCATAAATTCCATTGTACTCATCGAACAGATAGAACAATCTACGATGAGGAAACTTACGTGGAGTGCAGCACCTGGGGAGTTGAAATATGTAAAACCCCAAAAAAATGACAATCGAATCAGCAAATCTTAATCAACCTGCAGAACACATATAATATTAGAGGAAAAATGGATAAAAAAGAGGAAAAAAATATTCACATGTGTAAAGAGGAAGAATAGGTGATCTTCATGTGACGGGTTATGGACAAACGAGAAACTTTTACATTCTGAAATTTCTCTGTTCGTAAACACAAATTTCTTTGATCATCACGTAAAGAAGAAGATTGTTTTGTTATAATAGTGATATTGTTAGAATAATGAGAATAGGAGAGGAAGAAAATTCGCTTTTGTTACCTATTCTTTTGAATATGTAAGGCTCTTGATTACGAACAGAGCTTTCTTTTGTTCAATATATTCATCACTAGGGTATGACCCGTGCCGTAACGGCACGGGCTCTGGTTATTGTGACGATGCATTGTTTAGGATTCTGGAAATCTGGATATGAATATGTCACCCACTTTATATGTCAAATTTTTAGTATGCCCACAAAATCGAAAAACCCCATCAACAACATTAATGCAGTTTACTCAATTCACTAACGGGTGTCGTCTAAATCTAAAATACTAATTTGGGTTTAATCCAGTTTAGCTTAGAATTCTCAGTAGCGAAATACAAAACTCAATTTAGTTGGACCAATGCTGTGTTTTTGTTGTGAGTCAGTGACTTATGTATTTGCAGTCTACATTCATCGTGATATATTTGACTTGACTCTGTTTTTCAAAGAAATTATAAATTAACAGTTAACACTACTCCAGTCTGGGATTTTGGGTATCTGATTTCACCATCGTCATTATAAATTCCTTAAAACCACAATCAACAACAGTATAAACCACAACCAGAGTACAAATTTCCAGAATATGACATCAAAAAGAAATCAAAAAAATATTATTGAGTTTGCTTTCCCTCTAACCGGACGAACGGTTGGCTGTTGACGTTCTGAAAACTTCACTTTTGAGTTATTACATTGGAATTTTAGAGTTTTGTATAAATAAAGATTCCTAGATAATTTTGCTCGTTGTATAATCTGATTATGCCCTTACATAGTTATGTCCGAGTATGTACAAATTAGTCGTACAAAACTATGTTACCAAATTGGTGTAGATAAGGCTAAACACAGGCTGATGTTGGATGCAGCAAATCTGAAAATTATAAAGCTAATAATACCTGTGCAACTTCCCAAATCATAAAACAACGTAAGGTACCCAGAAAAGTCACTGAATTTACAATTCCAATTGGACCTACATTTAGCACAAATTCAAAGCTAGAAACGTTTGACATGTTAATTCTTAAATCAGAATATATGTTTGGTAATGAAGACTGAAGGATGATGAGGCTGATGGTCCATGACCCTGCAATCACGCGATCAACCGGGCCACCAAGAACGAGCACGATCACGCGATAAGGCATGCCGGGAAAGAAGCAAGTAGATTATGCTTCGTAATTATTGCCATCAATTCAGATCCCAACTGAGCAAGGGGATCCCTACTGGGCTTAAACCGTAAATATGTTGTTCTCCTTCGAGTAATTTCAGTTACTGCATTTATGGTCCATGACCCTACAATCCTGATTATGATGTAGTAGAAAATACTTGAATTTCTAAATCTCATTTTTTCCAATAAAACATCGGCCATGGTAGGTACTGGCAGTGGGAATAATGATGGTGTTGGCGAGAATTGGAAAGTCCTTCACGTCCCTGTCTCCGATACTACATATAGATATGATATTTTATCAATCCATCCGTGTTCATTTTGTAGTAATACCAATTTGATCAATAACTTTCATCGAATGTATAACTCCAGTATAAATTCTTGAATAAGAGTCGTACCTTTCATCCTTGTTCTTAAGAAACGCAGATATGTAAAAGAAACCGATTAAAGGCACCTCAAAGGAACCACATTATAGGGTAATCCAACATTTGAATGGAGTACAAAAATATTACAAATCTCCAAATGAGTTTGGAGTTTAAATAAATGAGTTTAGGCTGGCTAACACAATTATGTAGTTTGACTAATCGGAATTGACAACTACTACCCAAAACCTCATTCATAGGTGAGATTTTATGAATAAACTAACCACCAAAAACGTAGATTGAATGTGGAGTATGAACTTACTCTGAACAATATACTGAGTATGTGCCCTTGCCAGACTGCTTTGGAAACCAATCCTTGACCAAACAGAATGTACTTTATGAAAAGAAAAGTAACACTGATCTACACAAAATTGAAAGAATTTTTCTAAGCATTACTGATTACCGAATGACTGTTTCTATTAAAGTTTCGAACAAAATGAATTGCTAACCAAAAATTATTCAAACAAATATAAAAGAAACTAAATTACCTGATATTGATATATGCATCATATTTCTGAAACAGATGATTGAAGCGCGGTTACTCATTAAAAAAATATGCACCCTTCTTGAATAAGACATTAGTAGTTTGTTCTTTTCCCTGTTTTTTGTAGTTCGTTGTTTTCCCTGTTTTCTTGGAATTTGGTAGTTTCAATATTTCAGACAACCGATGCGTTGGGTAACTATGTTTCTGGCTGCCTGCATTGTGAAGTGCTATATTTTATTTCGTTATTTTAACTAATGAGCTCCAATTATTCTATCAGTTGTGTAGTGTTATTTCGTTATCTGCATCTTTTGAGTACACTGTGGGAGAAACTCACCTAACCAGTTTAGGAAAACTAATGAACTCCAATTATTCTATCAGTTGTGTAGTGTTATTTCGTTATCCGCATCTTTTGAGTACACTGTGGGAGAAACTCACCTAACCAGTTTAGGAAAATAATTCCATCTAACCAGTGGTTCGAGTAAACCTAAAAGGTGTGTACGGGGAGACAGTTATTTGTAGAACTGCAAAGTGGACATGGAGAGTATTTGTAAACCACAAAGTGGCCATGTTAAAATATCTTTATCCAGGTGAAATTGAATCATGTGGTAAGTACACAGCCATTCCTGTGGTAAGTACACAACCATTCCATCCACAAGCGTGTATCGGTCGTTTCCAAGTCTGTATGGCATTTTTTTGGCTAAGCTGAATATGGCATTTTTTCACACGAAATAGTAAGAATTAAAGTTTTGGACATCGTTCGTACAAAATATTTATTGATCTGAGGCAATGATGCAAGACCATCCACAGGCGTAAATCTTTATTTTTTTTTCACTCTAAGATTCCACGTTTGGGTTAAACTTTGCAGCATGGTAATTGCACATATAAAAAAAAGGAATAGAAATGACACTAATTATGAAAGACTTTGTAAACGAACATGTAACTGAAGCGGGTAATTAATCTCTCAGCTCATGTAGGTGTACCATAGTTGTCTCAATTATTATGATTAAAACATAATAGCTCATGCAAACAAAAAAAAACGGCAATTATTAAACGGCACATTAATCTAATTTCAATTAAACAGCCAAATGTAATTACAATTATTCACTGAGCACTTATAAATAGAGGAGTGTATTTCCTCCATCATACCTTCATGCTCATTCACTCATTCCCAAATCATTCTCTTAGTGGAAAAATTTGGTGTAAGGTAATCAATATCAATATGTCAAGGGTTTTGTTATCTTGTGCATGGATGCACAAGATAACACCCAATCATTGCATCGGGAAGGTGCAAAAACAAATAAAAAAATAAGAGAGATGTGTTATCTTGCATCGGAGAATGCAAAACATCACTCTCAATAAATGCACATTTGGTAAATCTATGTTAATTTGCATTCTCCAATGCAAGTTTACACCATCTTTCTTATTTTTTTATTTGTTTTTGTACCTTCCCGATGCAATGATTGGGTGTTATCTTGTGCATGGATGCACAAGATAACAACATGATTAGCTGCACTTCTACCAAAAAGTAGGTCACAAAAAGTATGTGTGCTTCCTTCTCGAGGATGCATGTCTGTGGTGAAGACAAACCCGTGGTTCTCAAGGCTGGGACCGAAAACAAATTGGTCGCCAAAGGTTGTGATGGAGTCCAGCAATATCTCGATGCACGGGACATTAGGCCATACGAAGTATGTTGGCGTTTATTTCGTCAACCAGTTCACCAGAAGTGCTCTTCGGTACTGCTCCTGGCAGTTCCCTTGAAGGATAACTCTGTGTTCGTATCCGAAGCGAGGTCCACTGTAAGGTCGATCGTATCCGAAGCGGACAACTGTGAAACAAATTTGATGAGTGAAAAGATAACTATCAAAGGGTTATCCAACAGGGTTTTCGATGCCAGAACAGGGGTAAAATTACTGTCTTCGACAAACACAGTTTATATATTAAAACCTCATTATGTATTGGGCATATATGGGAATTTTATTATCAAATGTAAAACTGATAACTTCTGTTTGCAGTATACCCAGAAGTTCAATTGCAGAGAAAAAATAACTGGATTTGCTGAGGATTGGTATTATACGTGCTGTGAGTATTGCGGCCATCAGGTTTCAGAAGTGACTATACTTGTAAACTGTCAAGAGTGTCTAAACTTCATTATTCGACCAGTGCCTCGGTAAGAAAGCATCTTCCAAGTACACAAACATTTTATGTGTGTTGCATTAATATTATACATACTGTGTCACTAATATGTGTTGTATTAAAATGTATATAGGTTTAAGCTCAAAATGGCTGTTGAAGATTTAACTGGAACATCAACTTTTGTGGCCCACCACCAGGAGGCTCAGCATCTCCTCAAATGTACGGCAGCGTCACTGTATTCTCTCCACAAGGTGAATAAGATACACTATACATAAACCCAATTAATGTTAGATAAGCATTTCATACAAATACTAACTCTACAGTGGCATTATGCAGAAAGGTATGTTTGGAATTATCTTCAAGATTATGTATGAAAAGCTCCTAGGGGAAATTGATTTCCAGATATACAAAGCCTACACCGATGTCATTGGCGGGAATAATGTATTCACCCTCGAAACCGTTCTCCGTGGACACGAAAATTGGGATGGAAGCTGGGCTCAGACTCGCCTAAATGAGGTGACCAACGAACTAAAATATTTTTTGTTAAGTTAAATACGTCACCATTCAATAAAACCGGATTCTGACAAAGATTTCCATCAAAAATTTAAACAGGTCTTTGGAGTCTCAAGAGGTGATGAAAACAGGTTTATTGGCGCACCGAATACCGTCAATACACAAGGGAAACCAATGGAAGATATAGATTGAGTAGAATCGGCCCCAGTTATATGTGTGTTTTCTTTCGTTTTTTTCTTTTAGATGTTTAGTTAGTCGACCAGTGATACGTTCTGGTGCAGAAAAAATGTATGGCTTATTAATTAATGTTTGGTTTGTTTCGCTGACTCCATAATCAAAAAACTTGCTCTAATATAAATTTATTACTCACCCTATATATGTCTTTTAGATGTTTATTTATGAACGGAACAAAATTCACCTTAATGTTTTGCTGATATCGAGTGGCGGAACTAGATATTTGGAACGGCCCTAGCTTGAGCATTTTACCAGCCCGGGATTAAGCCTAATATCTACAAACAAACTACATCTCAATACAAATTACGCTATCAAAAACATGGGCTTGGACTGCTTTGGGGGTGGCTTTAGCTAGGAGAAACCTGACTGTAGTTCCGCCCCTGCTGATATCACCAGATGGTGAAACACTATCCGGAACATCATGGGTGTTCTTATTGATTTCGGGACACATCAGGTGGATTTAAGAAAAAAAAGGCCCATTTTGGAGCTCATGGGTTTAAAAAACACTTTTTAAGACCCGATGAAATAGCCCATTTGAATCGGAAATTCGGTCTGTGAGGTCGATTTCTCATATTACGTATGACTGTTTTACATGGAATAACCAAGCAGGTACGGATGAACCAATTCCGGCTAAGATTTGTGAACAAATGGACACCATAAGATAGGCGAAAACTGTTTCGGAATTCACCTATCGAACAATTAAAAAGCATCGTGCATTTTGATGCATAATTTGTTAAACGGATATAGTTTCTAAATTTGGAAGATCAGCATAATTCCATCTACCACTTACGAATTTAAATTTACGTTTGGATTTCAATATCTATGTCGGTTAGGGTTCGGAAACCTGAACAACCCGGCCGACAAGTGTAACACGCGCAACAACAGCTGGAAAAGTGTAACGATAGGAAACTAACGAGTAATCATCATAGGATCAACGGGGGTAGCAGTTAAGGATTCACATTCTACATTTAATGTACCCATTCATTCTCCTTGAAAGTAACGCATGGTTTAATGCTAACCTCCGTCAAATACATAACCAACATTGATGGAGTTCCAAAAAGCGTTACATAAACTTCCACTGATCTGATCAAATACTAACCTGATTCTTTTTTTCCTCAGTAATCAGGAACATAATTGAGAAAGACCTAATGGATCAATTGCAACCGGAGATACGACCAAATGTACAAAAAAACAACACCTAAAACTTATAAGGTAACTTATAGACATAAACTTCGACGATTTGATTGACATTGTACATTCCTTTGATGCAGAGAAGAAGCATTGGACAGCTGAGGAGGCGCGAACGAGAAGCTAGGGAGCGTATGCGCACATCTCAGCAAAGTCCACAACAAATTGGTCAGACAGCAGTTCAGCATTTGGAGGAAGCCGGGCATGGTGTACATCAGAACAGTGTAAAGATTTTAACTTATCAAGAAAATACTATACCATAGAACTACAACTGCACTGACTTTTTGGTTCGGTTTGGGGCAGAGACGAAGCATTGCACAATTGAGGAGGCGCGAGCGAGAAGCAAGGGATCGTGCGGAATCGTCTTCACAGAGTTCACGCCTTACGATAATGAGGGTAAGGCGTATAACTCATGAATTTCAACCAAGAGTGCGACAAATGTACAGTAACCGGTTCAGTGAAACAACTTCAATTAATTTATACTTTGGTTTTTGGCAGGGAGCCGGAATTGCACAATTGAGGAGGCGCGAAAGGGAGGCAAATCAGCGTGCACAAGCATATTCGGAAGGCTTACCACCAGGTTTTCAGGTACCCCTACCACCTTGGTAATAAGTGAAGCGAGAGTAATTCATATATTTTGTATTAGACTCCAGACTTAGCCACAGTATATGTTACGCGCCCAGTATAGGATGTCACGTACATGAATCCAAGACATATTTACCAGAAAATTGGTATCACACATCGATGCCCACCGCGTGTGATTATACTTAACTTTCATTAACATATATTTTGTATTAAAAAATTGGTATCTCACATCCCACCACCTCACTAATGAGTAAATCCTGAGTAATCCATATATTTTGTATTAGACTCCAGACTCAGTCACATTATATGTTATGCACCCAAGTATAGGATGTCACGTACATGAATCCAAGACGTGTCACATAAATATTGGTATCTCACATCCATCCACGCTGCGTATGATTATGCTTGGCTTTCATTAACATATCACTCACAATTTAAATACAGCCTGGCGACGGCAGACTAAGTGAATTATCTACAAGGAAGAGAAAGGGCAAGTCTGTAATGCAGCACTCACGGGTAAGAAATTCTACTTATATCAAAACATTCTACAAGTTCAAACTGTGTTTGCAAGACTTTTAATATGAAAATGAAATGTGAAATGAAATATTTAACAATCGCTGCTTGGTTTACACGATTGGGGTCCCGTACTCTAGGATTATGCATCTCTGCCAACAGATGATCCAATGAGAGATGCCAATAATGCGAGCAGGAGACTAAGAGCCGCAGCAACCTCGCCAACTGATATGGTACCTCCACCACCTACAGACGAAGAATTTTATGGATTGTAAGTATTTTATATGACTATAATAGGCCAGTGTTTGGATAACTTCGACATCAGTTATTTTAGAGAAAACATATTATGAATCGTCAACAATGCTATGATCAGGTCCGGCACGGATGGGGATGACATTTCTTCGGAAGAGGAGAATCCCCCCAATAATACATCATCAGAACCATATTCGGACGTCCGTCATTCCCTGAAACGGATGGATATCCCGTGCCCCGATTGTGGAGCACTTCATTGGATGGAGGAAAAACTGTCTGTGTCACCAAATAAGGAACCCAGATTTGGAACCTGCTGCTTAGAGGGAAGGATAAGGATTCCTATGATGAGAGTACCACCACAGGAGCTCATGGATATGTATGACAAAAATGACAAAAATTCGAAGAATTTCAGGAGAAACATACGCAAGTGCAACTCATCCAATGCTTTTACGAGTCTCGGCTGCACGCTGTAACCAAGAATTCTCAAGGGAAGAGGCCCACCCTCTTTTACTATCCATGGAGAACTATGACATAGGTCAGGGACACTTATTCCACAGAAACCAGAAGATGCAATGTACTCGCAGTTGTACATATATGATCCATCCCTAGCCTTATCGAAACAGAAGGAACGGAACAAGGATTTGGACGAGGATGTACTCAGGATCGTGCAAAAAACTTTACTGGAAAATAATTGTTTGGCGCCGTTGTACAAGCAGGCTTATGATATAATGAGCAAAGTCGATCCAGATAAGACCGACATCCATGTATCACTACACTATGACAACCGAATGACAGGAGGCGGTATAATCTTCCTGTAACTACAGAAAATCCATAGTTACACCCACTCTCGAATTAGATAGGTACCAAGTCGAATGAAAACGAGTTTATACACAAATCTACTTCTCTTTTATTAAAATCCTTAATATCTTAAGTTACAAATCGCTCAAGAACACTCTAGATCTAGACTGCTCTCTTACAAAGATTCTCTCTCTCTCTCCAATAATGTTCCAACCCCTTCTCAGGAGGCTAAGTCTCCTCTTATATAGGGCAATATTACATAGTGGAATACAACTCAATTTATCTCGGACTGACGCTTCTATCTCGCTCTGAACAACTTTTATGCTTACTTTTCGCCTTAAGGATCGGTTCATGTCGGGGACAGCTGTCCCTTTTCTTGCACAACAATCCATACTTCGGGAAACCTCACTATTTCTTGGACTGCAAGTCATACCTCGCGCAATCGACTTCGCGCCCCTTCCCTTTTCTTGTGCAACAATCCATACCTCGTTAAATGTCTTCTCGAGCAAGTTATGTCAACCTCGCCAGATATCTTCCCGAGCGAGGTAGCTCTACTTCACTAGATGCCCTTCCGAACAGGTTGGCTCTACTTCGCTAGATATCTTTCCGAGCAATGTAGCTCTACTTCGCTAGATATATTTCCGAGTAAGTAGCTCTACTTCGCTAGATATATTTCCGAGTAAGTTAGTTCTCCTTTGCTGACGGGACCTCGTAAAGGCAGATCTGACAGTTGATTAGACAATTCACTTACACTTCTTCGGAAGTGGTGAACAATATCTTTCTCGAAGATTCTTCTCATTATCTCGCCCAATCTTACTCGGGCACGTGGCGGAGTGATTTTCTGTACCTACATTTTGCCTTTTCTCATTCCTTTCGCGGGTACCAAGAAAGGAAAGAGAAGCCTGCATTAACTTCGTAACCACCACGTACGCGGATTTTCCGCTATCTTGTCTCCCACGATTCTTCTTTACAGTTACCAACCGGTTCCCCTTCCTATGCAACCACTTCTCTAGGTCATACCTTGGGTCCATTATAAATAGTCATCTCCCTCATCCTTTTATCTTCTTTACGTCCTTCAACTTCTTCTTCCCCGGCACTGTTCTTCTGCATACTCCGCCCACTTTTGATCTCCTTAGTTTTCCTCACTTCTTTCACACCGTCTTCTCTTCTTTCAACAATGGCACCCAGAAAATTTCCCCTTGCCATTACATCAAAGGACCTCGAAGATTTCCAGGCTGATTTCAAAAACTAGGTTTAACGTTGTCACCGACGGTGGATCTTTCAGCCGTGCCTCCGGTAATCGCAACCAGACGGATGGAACTGAACAATCGCTGGATTGAGGCAGAGAAGTGGTCATCTACCAGGATGATTGCCACTTTGGGTCAGTTGAGAGCGGGCCTAATCTTTCCGCTGTATGATGCCCAGAATCCTCTTCTCTGTGAGATTCTTGCTCATCTCAACAGGGGAGTCTTCCAGTTAAATGGTAATTCGATTCGGATCTGCAACGAGTTTGTGAGGCGTTCCTCTGGCGGTTTATCCCAGATCCCAGCTGTGGCGGAGAGCTTCAACCCTGCGGACTATAACGTTGCTTCCTTCTCGAAGAATTACTTCGATAAAACTCAAGGTAAAAGAAGGAAGTTTCAAGAGTGGGGTGTTGCTTTACATCGGAGGTCCCTGAAGGATCCCTCCAAATTTCTCCTTTTGGATGTTGAGCCCGTTGGTTCTTCGAAGGAGGCCCCCAAAGGCCCTTCCTTGCATCTAACTAATGATGAGGACTGGATGATGTTCCCAGTTGTTATCGAGGGCCCCCTTGTCTGGGGTTATGATGAGTTCGGGAATGCTCGGGAAGGTCCCCTCCCAAGTCACGTTTGTCTCGCTTCCTTTGAACCTTGGAAGTTCAACTGGTCCGAGAGGCCCTCCGATGTGAGCTCGCTAGTATTCTCCCTTGCTTTACTTTGGCGTCTTTTATTTAATTTTTTTTTGTTATGTTTTATCTATTATTATTATTATTATTATTTATATATATATATATTTTTGTAGTACCCCTTGCCTACTCCCGGCTTGATCAAGGATAGATCCTCCAAAAAGCATGTCGTTGGATCCCCTGCTACGGACCAGGTAACCCGCTTCCCACTTTGCTTATGGTGTTCAAATTTTGCTTTCGGAGTCTAACCCTTGGTTCCGACAGGAAGAAGAACCCGCGGATACCCCTGTCGTAAACCCTCGTGTCCTTCTGAAGCGAAGTCATCGGGAGAGATCTTCTGATGCGGCTGTTGCTACCAAGGTATCCTGCTACCATGTTTACTTCATAATAGTACTCCCTTCTTGTTGCCTTAGACCTTGTTCAACTCCTGGATACTAACCCCTGTTTCCTAGGTTCCTCAATCCACACCTGCCGCCGAACCCCAAAAACGCCGCAGAGTTCTGAATATTGGGGGATCTCACCCGTATACCTTCTGCCCAGAAGCCAGCAGAGTTTCCTTCTCCTCCTGGCAAGAACAAGCCCGAGAATCTAAAGGGCGCCACTCCTCCTCCGAAGGTTCTCATGCCAACTCCTTGTATCACGGTGGAATAACCCCCAGCTAAACCATCAGCAGGTCCTTCTGGTGAGAAGACTCGGAAAGTTTTTGAAGCAGAAGATCCAGCCTATGCCCCCGACATGAACTTCTTAAGGGACACTCTTATTTTAACTCGGGACAACCCTTCCACGAGGTCTGCAGCCATGGAATCTGTAATCTCGCTATGCGCCGACACTTTTCTAGCTCAAGATCAAGCTTTCATGCAGAACGCTTCGTTGAATCTTTCCACCAACCAGCACGCTGCTATTATGGCCTTGGTTAGTGTTATTTATCTTAAAATCATTTGACATACAAGTCCCCCTCTTACTGAAAATATTTCGCAGGAGTTCAACCGTCACATGGCTCAACTCGTGGAGATGAGGGTTGCTCGTGAGGATCTGAAGACTGCCAATGAACGACTTCAGGATCTCAGGAACGATCTCGCTGATGAGAAGGAGCGTTCCGCTAAGAAAGATGAAAAGATTTCGGAGCTTCGCAGTAAGTTTAATCTTTTCTCGGTCCTTATTTCTATCTCGTTCTCGTTTTTACTATCTTGTTGTTTTCGTCAAGCCCGTTCTACGAAGTATTATATGAATTTTAAAGAATCCAAGTCGACCGTGGATGATTACCAAGCAGAACAAGCAAACCTTTTGTCCCAGATTAATTGCTATATATCTGAAAATGAGATTTTGAGCGAAAAGCTTTCTACGTCATATTCTCTGGCTGATCATCTGGCTAACGAGTCCGCTACTCATGAATAGTCGAATTTCCACCTTCGTGAGGAGAATGAACGATTGAGGACCGAGCTTCGGCAGATCAGTAATTCTCTCACCACTTCCCGTAATCTTCACTCCTCATCCATGGACCGAGCTAGGCGCCTTGAGGAGGATAAAGAAAGAGTAATTAAGAGAAAGGACAGGTCCGAAGCTGAACTTCGCAAGCTCCGGAGTGAACTCTCCGAGTTGAGGTCTGGATACGAGAAGCTAAAGGCTGAAAATGCTGGGTTAAGAAACGAGAACAACGAGTTAAACAACGACATGTCTTCTATCTTGGTTCGCTTGGAGAGGCTTCAGGGCAAGAAAACTGCTCCCGCTCCTCCTGCGAAGAACAAGCTTGTCATGCCTCCTCGAGGCGGTAAACTTGTTATCGGATCCCCTAATGATGATAGACCCATGTCCGGCCCTGGAGAGGACGTGGAAAAATCACCTCTAGAACTCCACAGCTTTCTCGAATCCGAAATATCAAGACTCGACCATTTTAATCTTGACGTCCAGAAAACCTTAAATTCTGTTATTTCGCAGAAAGAAGGTAGCTCTAGGTGTTGTTGTTGCTTCGTGCTTTGCTTGGTTACTCTTTGTTTCTCATTTCGCTGTTATCTTGCAGAATCCGAGGAGAGTTTGAAGAGTCAAATTTTGCACTTGTCTCGCCAAAAGGATAGCTTGGTTGAGGAGTTATCCAAATTGCAGGGAGATCTTGCTTCTTTGAACGAGGATTGCGATAAGATGGAGGAGGACGCTAGGAAGGTAGCGAAATGGACTCGCCGAAATTTCCAGGAGGAAAAGGTGAAATTTGTTACCGAGTTCTGCAAATCTCATGGTATCGACGTTCCTAACATGAACCTCGAGGTTTTCTCCGATGATGAATCCACTGTCTTCGCCGAAGTTGAGAACGAAGATACAGAGTCTGATGAAGACATTGAGAAACCTCATCACGAGATCCCTCAAGGCACATGAGGTAACGATGCTGGGTCTGGTGCCAATACTGGAGCTGGTAACAATAATGGGGATGCGGGATTTGATGGCAATCCTAATGAAGAGGGAGTTAACAATCCCTGATTATTTGCTGTGATACTTCGGTTTTTTGTCCTTTTAACATTTTATTTGGGCGCTCCCAAGCTTGGGGGGCATGACAATTTTTGTTCGTATTTTGCCTTAATATATTAGCTTTTTCCTTTCTTTGCTTTTCCCTTATTTGCTCGTGATAATTACATAACCTGCATGTTTGTTAATGGGTGCTTTGCCCTGGTATTTCGGAATCACTCCGAGTATATACTTGACGAAGGAAATAATCAAAGAATAATTTATGTTGCTTAAGTATATACTTGCCCCTTATTCTTTGGGTGTTTCCGAAGTAATTAATTTTACTCCAATTTTTTTTGCCTTAATGCGAAATAAATGCTCGAAAGAATAAAATCGTATTTAAAGTATATACTTGCCTCTTATTCTTTGGTGGATTTATGTAGCATACCTTGTGCTTTTAACTCAGCTCGTTCTTACTCTGTCTGCCTTAGTTGTTTATGCGAGTCGATCTCGCATTGTTATCATCTCGCTGCAATCATTATTTTCCAGTTCATAGCATAATCGAGTTAGTGCATATATCATCATGTATAAGATATCAATTGCAAGTGCTTCTTATGCAATGTAAGAAGTACTCCTTAGAATTGTATGGATTGTGTGGTCGAGCTTTGTAATGTGCTTGCTTCTTTTTTTTGTAGCAAATTCCTGCCTCTTTGCAAGTATACACTTTTTCCTCAGGTCTCATATATATATATATATATATATTTTTTTACATCTCTATCATCAGTTCGAGGTCTTATTTTGCCTCCTAGTTAAGGTCTTATTGTTCCCCACCCCGTTGGTCAGGGTTTTGCGACGAAGTCTCAGGCGCTCTTTACTCTTGAGAAGTAAAGATCCATCAACCTCGCCTTATCTCGCTCATTGAGGTCTTATGCGCAACAATATCACAGGCCTACCTACTCCCGTGAGTACCAGCCCCGTAACATTGCCGACTTTGGTGGTCACTCAGCTCCCTAAAGGAGGGTGCCGTCCCTTCCCCTATGAATACCCCCGTGCTTTTGGGCTTAGGCATCAGTTATTTCGTGACCTCGTGCCCTTTCGCCGATATGGCTCCTGGTTACGAAGTCACACCCTAGTTGGGGTGGTTTTGGGACCGAGCAGAAGAACTACACCAGGCCATCTTCTTCTCCACTGGCTAGTTCTTACACCCCTCACCGAAGGTAACCCAATTTGGTCCCTCGGCGGATGGGTCTTACGATTGCCCCTAGTTGGTGGTTGTTATCCACATCTGAGATTATCTCGTGACGCGCGTGTAGGTCTTACATTTGCCCCTTGCACTTTGTGCGAACTAGGTTGCACGCCACGAGGTCTCAGCCTCCCTAAGTAGAGGTTTTATATAGGACTCACGATCGCCTATTTTGAGGGTCGTAAGCAGACCTCCTAAATGAAGTCTTACTTGTGGCCCTCGCATTCTCGTGTTTTGATCTTGCATTTTTTTTTTGCTTTGCTTCTGTTGAATTTTCAATGTTGCTTAACAAATAGTTCATTCATTTTCTGATTGTTACATATATTAAAAAAAAATTTATCAACTCTTCACGAGTCTCTGTTGCTTATGGATAATACTTCTTGATGTAAATTGGATTCCACGGGTGGTCCAGTCTGTGACCTTGCCTTTCTGCTTCGCCATATATGATATCCCTGTTACTGTTTGTATCCTTTCCTTCACAGTCCGCGAGTTCATAAGCCCCGTTTCCAACTTTTATCTTTACGATAAAAGGTCCTTCCCACGTAGGCTCCAGTTTTCCTCCGGGTCCCTTTTGATACGGGGGTATCTCACGCAGAACTAGCTCCCCTGGGATGAAACTTCTTTCTTTCACCCTCTTGTTGTATTCACGGGATAGTCTCCGATGATAGTTCGTCATGTGCTGTAGAGCCATTTCCCTGTTCTCCTCCAAGTCATCTAACTTTGCTAGGATCATGTCCGAGTTTAAACCCTTTTTCCAAGCTTCCCGTTTTGTAGTGGGGAACATGATTTCAGTAGGCAGTACTGCCTTAACTCTGTATGCCAGAAAAAATGGGTACATCCCTGTTACTTCTCGCCTTGTGGTTCTGTATGACCATAGCACCTACGGGACTTCTTCGCACCGGTTATGGTGATGCCCGTCTAACTTCTTTTTTAAGGTGGCTGCTATTGTCTTATTCGTTGCTTCCGCTTGACCATTACTCTGTGGGTATAACGGGGTCGACTTCGCGGATTGTATCTTAAAGGCGCTAAATAACATCTTCACGTTTTCCCCTTCGAATTGCATCCCGTTGTCAGAAACGATTTGCAGAGGGACTCCAAACCTACATATGATGTGCTCAAGTATGAAATCGTAAATGTCACCATCTCGTGTGTTCTTCACAGGTTTTGCTTCAACCCATTTCGTAAAGTAGTCCGTTGCCACTATTAGGTACTTCCGCTGTAAGCTCCCGGCAACAAATGGACCCACGATATTTATTCCCCATATGGCGAACGGCCACACACTTAGCAATGAATTTAGGCTTGTCGAGGGTGCATGTATACGCTTTCCTAATCTTTGACAAGCTTCACACCTCGTTGCCACACCCCTTGCGTCTTTATGCATACTCGGCCAAAAGTATCCCTGCGTCTTGGTTTTATAAGCCAATGATCTGGTTCCGCTGTGATTTCCAGCATCACCGTAATGTATTGCCTTCATAATTTGCACACCTTCTTCTTGTGACAAGCATCGCAATAGTGTCCCTAGGAATGATCTCCGGTATATGATTACTTCTCTTAGTTCGTAATTTTTGGATCTCCCTTTGATTTTGTGCGCCTCAAACCTGTCTCTAGGCAGTTCACCCTTCTCGAGGTATTTGTGAATAGGTGTCCTCCAGTTATCTTCTCCCATCTCGTCAGATGCATTACCCTCTGCTATCATCACAGACTTCTCGTTTTCCAACTCATTCGTTACTGAGGGGTGCATTAGCCTTTCAATTCGGATATATTTTTCCGAGGTGTCTTCTATCATTGATGCAATAAAGGCTAAAGCGTCTGCGTGCCTGTTGTTATCTCGGCTTACTTGTCTCCATATTATATTGGGTATTTCCTTTGAATATTCTTTCACAAGCTGCAAATATCGATTCATCACCGCATCGTTCGCTTGATACCTCCATTCTATCTGCCTTACTACCAGCTGAGAATCACTAGTTATTCTTATTTCTTCCAACTTCATCTCGATAGCCAGCCTCAAGGCATGTATGACTGCCTCATATTCTGTCTCGTTGTTAGTGGCTTTATATTCCAGTCGGAAGCAAAATATTGTCCTTGCTCCTTTTGGCGAAGTAAATACTATTCCCATTCCTCCTCCAGCGTTGTTGGATGATCCGTATACAAATATTTCCCACCTCCTTGGGTGATTTTCTTTCAGTAAATCTGTAGGATCCGGACGCTCCTCATCTATATCCAACAATTCTTCCACTCCTTTGTCTTCTTCTATTGGGAACTCGGCTAGGAATTCCGCAACTATGTGTGACTTCGTTGAAGTTTGTACCTCGTATGCTAATCCGAATTGATCTATTCGGGTGTTCCATCTTTCTACTCGCCCAACTCTCCTCGTATTCTTTAAAGCTGACTCTATGGGGATTCTCGTTATAATTTTTATCTTGTGAGTCTGAAAATAAGTCCTTAGTTTTTCTGATGAATACACCAGCGCTAGAATCAACCTTTCTATCTTTGTATAGTTCTTTTCAGCAACATTGAGTGTTTTGCTGACGTAAAAGATAGGATTTTCAACTCCTTCATCTGTCCGAAGCAACACTGAACTGATGGCGTTTGGTGTAGCTTCGAGACAAATCAGTAGTTCTTCGTTTGGCTCGGGATTTTGGAGAATTGACAAGTTGATAAGATATTCTTTTATATTTTGCAGGGCCTGTTCGCATTCTTGTGTCCACAAAAATTTTGTTCCCTTCTTTAGGATATCGAAGAAGTGTTTGCATCTATCCGAGGATTTAGAAATGAATCTTCCCAAAGCTGCCAACTGCCCATTCAGTTTTTGCATGTGTTTTATCGTTGCTGGCGATGGCATGTCCAATATGGCTTGAACCTTTGATGGATCTACTTCGATCCCTTTATCATACACAATGTGCCCCAGGAACTTCGCTGACTCCACTCCGAATATACACTTCGCAGGATTTATTTTCATTTTAAACGCTCACATCTGCTCGAAGATTTCTTTTAAGTCTTCAACATGGTCCCCTGACTCCTTAGTTTTAACCAGCATGTCGTCGACGTAGACCTCCAGCTTGTTGTGTACCCATTTTGCAAAAATCTTCTCCACCATCCGCTGGTAAGTTTCCCCTGCGTTTTTCAGTCCGAACGGCATTCTCGTGTATCAATACAAGCCTCTAGGAGCGAAAAAGTCCGTATGCTCTTGGTCTTCTTCCGCGAGTGGTATCTGGTTGTATCCACAATAACCATCCATCAAAGTTAACCTCTTGTACCCTGAAGCTGACTCCACCATTTGCGGTATATTGGGTAGAGGGAAACTATCCTTTGGAGAAGTCGTATTTAAGTCGCTGAAATCTATGCATATTATTATTCCTGTAGTCTTCTTTGGTACTATCACCATGTTAGCTATCCATGTTGGATACTTCGCGGGTCTTATTATTCCCGAGTTTAACATTTTTTGTAGTTCTTGCTCTATTTTCTCGTGATAAGCAGTGGCTATTTTTCGTATTCGCTGCCTTATTGGTTTGATTGCTGGGTTTAGATCCAGTCTGTGACAAGCAACTTCAGGATCTATCCCGGGCATCTTGTTCATGCCCCATGCAAAGATATCAATGTATTCTTTCAACAGCCTTATCAACCTTTCCTCTTCATCCGACTTCATCATTGTTCCGATCTTCACCGTTTTCGTTTCATCTTCGCTGCCCAAGTTTATCTCTTGCGTGGGTTCTACTGCTGCGAAGTTCATGATTGGATCTCCAAGCGGAGATGGACTCTTTAGTTGCTGAACGGGCTCGTCCTTATCTTCCGGGATTTCACTTGGGATATCCCATCCTTCTCTTGCTTTGACCATATACACCATTAATTCTTCTTCCCTATTTGCTTCTTGCACCCTTTTCTTTTGTTCCTTCTTTCGCTTTATCTTCTCGTCATAGTTGTGCACATCTTCATCGTTACACTCTCTGGCTTCCTTCGGATCTCCCTTTATCTCGCCAATACCGCTTGGAATAGGAAATCAGATATCTTGGTGATACGTGGATGCTATTCCCTTGATCCCATGTATCCATGGTCACCTAATCAAAGCGTTGTAAGGAGATTCTACATCCACCACGCATACTGTTACCTCGGTTTCGAGTTCCCCTGCGAAGATTTTCACGACCAGCTCCCCTTTTGGCTTCGATGCTACTCTTTTAAACCCATAGATATTGTAGGTCGATGGTACCAGATCCGAATCTCGGTATCCCATTGCTTTAAACGTGTGGTAAAAAAGGATATCCACCGACCTCCCTGTGTCCACCAAGATCCTATCTATTTCCCACACTTTCTTTTTTTCTACGAAACTTTCTTCCCACTTCGTGTTCTCCCCGAAGTTCAAAGTGATCACCAAAGGATCCGTGTGTGAAGCTCCTCCTTCCGGGGAGTCTGCGGCTGAGAAATAAATAGTCCTTCTCTGCCACTCTTCTAACGGCTCTTTCTTTGCGATGTTGTATATCTCGTTTCCTTCAAAATCCCGTTTATGAACCCTTTGTAACATATTATCATGAAAGTTTTGAATATTCTTCGCAGAGTGAATGATTGAGTTGCAGTTTGACTTCTATGTTCTTCTGTTGATTTCGATTCTGTATACTTTTGATTTCTTTTGATCACCTCTGGGAGGTGGTGGCGGGGGTATGGGTCCCGAATTTGCCAAGAAATGCTTGAGTTTTCCCCTTTCAATTAGGCGGAGTATTATTCGTCGGATGTTTCTGCAATCTTCTGTGCGGTGTCCATGGAAACAATGATACTTGCAAAAGTCATTATTTCTCACACTTGACAAGGGATCCACCCCAAAATTTCCCGGGGGTGGAATTTCTTCCGTCAGGACAATTGATTCCCATATATTCTCGACAGTGGTGTTGAGCTCGGGCAAAACTACATCCTCGAACTGCGGTTTATTTCTCCCATATTGCTGCCCTGGTTGGTATCTTCGTGAGTTCCTCGGATTATCATCTCGGAACCCTTCATAATTCCGAGGTCTTGGGTCGATATACCTCGGATGTTGATCTATCCATTCTTGGTCCCCACTGGATACTGCTACCAGCTTCGCGGGTATTGTTGCCAATGGTTATGCGTCCTCATATTTCATGTCTCCTTCTAGCACATTTGTTATTCTGGGTAGCAGACGTGAGTTTCCCTCCTTGGACTGAATTGGGGATGCTTCAATTGCCTCCCTTTGTTTTTCTTCCAACGCCACATACTCCTCCTGATATTCTCGGAGTTCACTCATTGATATTGTGTTACGAATTACGAAGAGTTGTGTGTGCAAGAGGTCGGTTGGTATTAATGCGTTAACGAAGGCCAGGATGAAATTTCTCTCATCTACCCTTCCCGCGATTTCACTACATACGGTTCTCCATCTCGTAATTAGACTTCGCAAGTTTTCGCCTGGCTTTCTTCGCAAGTTGAACAAGGTTTCTATTCCTGGCCTTAACATGTTATTTCTTATGTAAGTTGTCAGGAATACTCTCTGCAAGTCTTTAAATGACGAGATTGAACCTTCTGCTAACCCTTCGAACCACTTTGAGGCTTCCCCGGTTAAGCTAGCTGGGAAATATTGGCACAATACTGTTTCATACCTCGCCCACTGCATTAATGAGAGAGTGTATTGTTTCAGGTGCTGCACATCATTCCCCGTTCCGTCGAATATGCTTCCGAAGGTAGGCAGTGAACACCTTCCTGGGATTCTTCCCTCTAGTACTTCGCGCGAGAATGGTGATTTGTCAGCCTCCACAATTGCCTCGGCCAATTGTAATCTTCCTACCCTTCGCATATTATTGAGTAATGCTTTCATTTCCTGTATTTCGTTCAGGACTGTCTGATTAACTTCGTCCCTTCCTTCTTCCCGCCTTCGTTTTCTCCTCCTATTACTTCGCTCAGCATCACCTTCTCTCCTTTCTTCCTCTTGTCCCCTTCTCTCTGCTCGGTATCTCTCTTCTTCCTCTGCATACTTCCTTGCTTCCTCCTGCCACTGTTGTTCTCTGTGTCTTTGTTCTTCCCGAGATCTTTCCTCCCTCCGGATTCTCTCAGCTTCTCTTCGCCTTTCTTCTTCCCGAAATCTCTCCTCCTCCCGAGTTCTTTCTTCCTCAAATCTCCGTCTTTGGTCTTCCCATCTTGTTTCCTCCAAGGCTCTCCTCAGCAACCTTTCTTCGTTGTTGTCTCTTCGACGTCTCCTTCTCAGTTCTCCTCTTTATCTTTCCTGGTCATCCTGAGGCACTTCCCCTTATTGGTTCACGTTTTCTCCCATACCAGTTTCACCTCGCGCATCTCGAATAGTCCTTTCTTCACCAAGTTGGTTGTTTCGCTGTACCAAGATCGCGTTTTGCCTCATGAGTATAGTTCTTTGCTCTATTAGAGCTCTCTCCCTTTCCCTTTCTAAGCACATCACCTCTATGATCTGCTCCAATGTCATATTTTCTTCACCGGCAGTTTCCCCTCCGTTCTCTTACAGAGGTTCTTCTTCCACCTCCGTTTCAGCGTTAACGGTATGGATCGATCCTTCCCGGTAACGTTCATCCTCTTCATGTTGGATCTCACCTTGCCTTCCTCCTATGCTTGATGTTTCACCTATTTCCATCCCGCCTCCTCTTCCTGCTAGACGCAAGATTCTCCTCGATGCGATGAGATGCCGTGCTCGTTCCGGTACTCTTTCCATGGACAACCTGTTAAACTTTCTTTCTTCGATTTACCGGTTTCTGACCAGATCTGGCTTTCTTTCCTTCTGGTCAGCAGGTTTCAGATCTATCTTTCCTCTTTTAGCACTATCAGGATTCCTTGACCACTATTCTTCAGTTCTTGCAAAGTAACAACCCACTTAATGATTTGTGTGATAATAGATTTCTCAAACAATCTCAAGTGAGACTAAAATCTCCACATGAGATCCCTGTTTCTCGGCGCCAAAATGTAACTACAGAAAATCCATAGTTACACCCACTCTCGAATTAGATAGGTACCAAGTCGAATGAAAACGAGTTTATACACAAATCTACTTCTCTTTTATTAAAATCCTTAATATCTTAAGTTACAAGTCGCTCAAGAACACTCTAGATCTAGACTGATCTCTTACAAAGATTCTCTCTCTCTCTCCAATAATGTTCCAACCCCTTCTCAGGAGGCTAAGTCTCCTCTTATATAGGGCAATATTACATAGTGGAATACAGCTCAATTTATCTCGGAATGACGCTTCTATCTCGCTCTAAACAACTTTTATGCTTACTTTTTGCCTTAAGGATCGGTTCATGTCGGGGACAGCTATCCCTTTTCTTGCACAACAATCCATACTTCGGGAAACCTCACTATTTCTTGGACTGCAAGTCATACCTCGCGCAATCGACTTCGCGCCCCTTCCCTTTTCTTGTGCAACAATCCATACCTCGTTAAATGTCTTCTCGAGCAAGTTATGTCAACCTCGCAAGATATCTTCCCGAGTGAGGTAGCTCTACTTCGCTAGATGCCCTTCCGAACAGGTTGGCTCTACTTCGCTAGATATCTTTCCGAGCAATGTAACTCTACTTCTCTAGATATATTTCCGAGTAAGTAGCTCTACTTCGCTAGATATATTTCCGAGTAAGTTAGTTCTCCTTTGCTGACGGGACCTCGTTAAGGAAGATCTGATAGTTGATTAGACAATTCACTTACACTTCTTCGGAAGTGGTGAACAATATCTTTCTCGAAGATTCTTCTCATTATCTCGCCCAATCTTACTCGGGCACGTGGCAGAGTGATTTTCTGTACCTACACTTCCCACAGCTGATAAAATCGCAGGCATCTTCCCAGGTGAAGCATCAACTAATTCAGGTCCACGCGACATCGTTTTATATCTCAAAGGAAGTCGGGCTTTGGAAAGAATCAATGAGTGCAGTCCGGCATACTTGCCGCTACATTACGTGTTATTGTTTCCATATGGTGAACTTGGTTGGGATACTGATATGGTATGGTGGGATCCGGTCACAAAGAAACCGGCAAAGAAGATGTTGTCTATGAACAAGTATTACAGGTTTCATTTGTTTGAACGATGCCACGAGTACTCAACAATTCTAAGAGGAGGGTTACTATTCCATGAATTCCTAGTAGATGCATGGGCCTCTTTGGAGCAGAATCGGTTGGTGTTTATAAGTAAGAATCAGGGGAAATTAAGGTCGGAGTTTTAAGCCGGGCTAAAGGATTTGGTGAGTTCTGGAAAGCAACCAGGACAGGTGGGAAAGCAGGTCATACTTCCATCGAGTTTCACTGGAAGCCCGAGGCAGATGTTCGAGATTTATCAAGAATCTATGGCAATAACGCGGTTCAATCATCACCCCAATTTTTTCATAACAATGACAGCAAATCCAAATTGGGAAGAGATAAGGAAGGCACTCTTACCTAATCAACGCCCACATGACCGACCGGATTTAATTTCAAGAGTATTCGAGATAAAACGTCGGCGACGATGAAGGAGATTGACAATGGTTTGTTCGGTAAGAAAGTGGCCCATGTATATACAATTGAGTTCCATAAAAGGGGTTTACCACACATGCATGCACTAATATTTTTAGAGAGTGGTGAAAAAATTCATACCGCGCAGCAGGTTGACAAGTTTGTCAGTGCAGAATTCCCAGATGAGGCCTTGGAACCCGCTTTATTTGACACTATCAGAAGGTGTATGGTTCATGGACCGTGTGGAGCAAGGAACCCAAATGCCTTATGCATGGAAAAGGGAATCTACACCAAAGGCTATCCAAAAATCTATGCGGAAACATCATCAATGGGTGACGGGGGGTATCCAGTTTACCGCAGAAGGGATGATGGACGTGTAATCCGCCATGGTAAATACTCCTTAACAAACAATGATGTGGTTCCATATAACCCGTAGCTTTCTAGAATGTTTGACTGCCACATAAATGTAGAAGTCTGTGCTAGCATCCGTGCAGTTAAATATATTCATAAATATATTTACAAGGGACACGACAGGATGACTTTGGTCGCACATGGCGGGGATGAGGTGAAGCAGTATCTGGATGCAAGATATGTTGGGCCACCTGAGGAAGCTTGGCGTTTATTACGACTATAGTTGCATGAGGAGTCTCCTTCAGTACAGCGCCTGGAAGTTCACCTACCAGATGACCATATAGTCGTGTACAATTCAGATAATTTGATGAGTTCAATCAAGTACAAAGCAGACAACCAGAAAACAACTTTGATGGGTTACTTCGAGTACAACGCCTGTCACCCAGACACAGAAGCCTATACCTATCAGGAATTCCCACAACATTTTGTATGGGCGAATGGTATGTGGTTACCTAGAAAGAGGGGATTTGCAATAGCAAGGATGTACTTTGTGAGTCCAAACGCCGGCGAACTCTACTACGTGAGATTACTGCTCACCATCGTCGAATGGGCACAATCATTTGAACATCTGGGGACGACGGTCGAAAGTGGAGTGAAAGAAGTCCATCGCACCTTCAAATCTGCCTGTTTGGCTCTCGGGATTCTAGAACACGACGGGGAATGGGTCAAGTGCATGGAGGACGCAGCGGACATAAAAAATGGACACCATATTAGACACCTATTTGGAATCATACTGACACAATGCATCCCGGCACATCCAGAAGTTCTATGGGAGAGGTTCAGGGTTAATATTTGCGACGACCTACAATACAGACTAAAGAGGCAGTACCGCATAGAGAATCCAAAAGAGGAACAAGTGTTCGATTACGGACTGTACCTTATGGAAAAAATACTGCATGCATCGGGAAAGGAACTGGATCACTACGATAAAATGCCCAAACCGGTCCACAAATGGGATGAGTTAGTGGGAAACAGGCTAATATGGGAGCACAGACAGTTACAGTATGATATCGAAGAATCTGAGATCAATCTTAATGTACATAAGTTGAACTCTGCACAAAGGAAGGCTTTCGACGAAATATGTGATTCGGTGGCTGGAAAAAAGGGAAACACGTTTTTCCTAAACGGGAGTGCTGGAACCGGGAAAACATTTTTGTACATTGTTGGAGTTGTGTGGCTCAAATACACACATGTGAGTCACACATGGGTTTGCTAAGGATAGTCCCACATGGAGGATAACAAGTTCCATATGGTGATATATAAGCAAGGCATTCTCCATACATAGTACCGAGGCCTTTTGGATGAAAACCCCACACCTAACATCAAGGTGGTCAAGTGGGGACAGTATCGGTGCTATGTGGCCATTCCCGGAGAGGGTGCGACGGTCCGTGGAGGTCCTACAAAATGTTATCATAGCAAGGTGGAGCTGCCGGGAGTCGGGCTGAAGAGTGGTTATGGAATGCCGGTAGTCAGAAGGTCGCAGGTGGAGCCGGGAAGCTCAAAGTATGAGTAGTGTTCCAAGAGCATCTGGTGGCAGTAATCATTGTCCGATTGGTAGCATACGGACGGAGGTGGCGAGGTGGTGTGTATTCTCGCCAAGGTGGAGATTGTTGGAGTTGTGTGGCTCAAATACACACATGTGAGTCACACATGGGGTTGCTAAGGATAGTCCCACATGGAGGAGAACAAGTTCCATATGGTGATATATAAGCAAGGCATTCTCCATACATAGTACCGAGGCCTTTTGGATGAAAACCCCACACCTAACATCAAGGTGGTCAAGTGGGGACAGTATCGGTGCTATGTGGCCGTGCCCGGAGAGGGTGCGGCGGTCCGTGGAGGTCCTACAGTACAACACTTTGGCGGCCACAATTCGAAAAAGAGGTGAGATAGTACTTACCGTTGCTTCTTCAGGTATAGATTCTCTCCTGCTGGCAGGTGGACTTACAGCTCATTCCATTTTCAAGATACCCTTGAAAGTACTGGATGATTCAAACTGTGCATCGGACTATGATTCCATGGAGGCCGAACTATTCAGGAACACGTCACTAATTATATGGGACGAGGTACCGATGTAGCATAGATTTTGCGCTGAAGCAGTGGACCGGACCCTTAAGGATGTTAGAAATAGCCTGAAAGTATTTGGTGGCATTACAGTCGTTCTAGGAGGAGATTTCAGGCAGACACTACCGGTCATTGAGAAAGGTTGTCGACAGGAGATCGTAGCGGCATCTGTGAACACGGAAATCACGTAGGCATCAACGTGTCCACAACCAATCTTCGCATGTACAGAGTGCATGCATTAAAGTACGAATATATTGTGAGATGCTGGGATAGATGTTGATTCATTGATTCTAAACCCCACGAGTTTTTCATGATCTCCTCAACATCCATAACGACAGATCTAAGAGATGCATACAAATATTAGGGTAGATCAATACGAAATGTAAATAAGACAAAGATTTATGTGGTTCGGCTCTAAGGCCTACATCCACAGGTCTGAGGGTGATTCACTATGATGGTAAAAGATTACAAGATTATTCGAAAGACTTTGGATGATCATGGAACCCGAAGGTTAACGCTCATACTTACTCTTCCCTTCTCTCTCTAATTGTTCCCCCTCTCTCTCTAATTGTTCGACCCCCTTCCATGTAACAGGAAGGGTCATATATATAGCTCTTCTACGTGGGTCCCTTAGAAAGGAGCTGTTATAATTTTATCTTCTTGTGCTTTGTGCATAGTCCGCGGACCTCTTGGTCATCCCGCGACTTCTATGCTTCCTAAGATCATCACGCTGACCAATCTATGTCTCTCTCTCTTCCTAAGACTGGGAAAGAGCTGTTGTATCCTTATCTTCTTGTGTTCTGTGCATAGTCCGCGGACCTCTCTGTCATCCCGCGGCTTCTATTATTCCTACGCTCATCACGCTGGCCTGCCTTTTTTCTTGCCGTCAGTCCAACCGACACATGCCCTTCGCGCCAGGCGGTGTCAGTCCTTCCCTGTCGCGTCTGTCAGTGGGGCTTTACCTAGCCGTTGATCACATCTTGCCTCGTGATGGGGTAAAGTGTAATAGGGAAGTTCTTTGGTGCTACGCGGGTATACCTTCCTTTGATGCTCCTTCATCTTCGATCGCTTATCTTGACAGATGGCGCACTATCTAGACCCACGGATGATCATGTGTGTCACCCACCTTTGTGACGTGGCTTCCACGTGGGGATGCTAGTACACGTGGTGAGGGAGGTAAATAAGTGTATCTACAATTTTCCCCTCTTCTTGTGACTAGGCTCCAGCTATAGTTGGAAGAAGAATCGTGTGATATGTTTTTATCTCCCTCCTCATAACTTCTCCTAAAAAGGAGTTATTTGAATTTATTGTGCACGTTTCCCCTGCATGTCATGACTGCCCCTTGGGTAGTGGGCGGTTTCTTCTGGCGACATAAAAGAGGAGAGAATGATGGAATGTGAATTAAACTCACATTCTCTGTTTTATTCTCTGCCCCATTTTCTTCTTTACCTTCTTAACTTCTTCTGCTACCATTACCGTTGCTTTTGCTACTGTTGTCGTCATTCTTTGTTGTTGCTGTCCCATTGTTCTTTGTTTCTTCCGTTTGTTGTTGTTGTTGCCTTCAAGTCTTAAATTCTTGTACAACTATTGAGGTTCAGTTAGGGTTTTTGTCTCGTTTGTTCGCCATTTTTGTTCATGTGGAGTTTTTGATTTTCTAGTGATGAATCGTGATGGGTTTCAATCCCATGCATGTCATGGAATCGAAGATTTCCCCTGCTGAATTGGGTGTTTTACTGGTTATGTTTTGATCCTTTTTGAGTGGGGTAATGAATTGAGAATTTAATCGGCGGCTGGTGAAACTTAGGGTTTTCTTCGTGTTCTTCACTGTTCTTGAGATTTCCTCGTTTTTGATCTTCCTTGACTGACTAGTCCTCCTGTTTGTGTTTGTGTTCGCAGATATGTCGGATTATCCGCGGGTACCTTATCAAACTCCTCCGCCGAGTCCTCATAGATCTCCTCGGGGAGATTCTCACATCATGGAAGGGGCTTCTCCTTCCTCTGCTCAGGGTAACCCTCGGGATAGGCGTCTATCCTCGCCTTCTAGCCATATGCCTCCGTTCCAAAGAGGTGATCCGCCCCGGGGGTCGAAATACGCCTCGAGCCGTCCTAGAGATGAGTCTTCTAAGAGGCAGCAGACTCCGCGCACTGAACTCTTATATGTTCAGCCTCTTCGTACCATGCCTCCTTTGCGGGCTAATCTTCCTCCGTCTTCATCTGTGCCTAGCTCATGCAGAACAACTAAGAACTAGCCCGCGAAGAGGAAGGCCTCAGATATGGAGTCTTTGGGAGACGTGGTTCCTCCTAAGAAGAAGGTAGCAGATTCTGCGGAAGATGTTGCGGGGGATGCTTATGAAGATAACTCTGCTGTCACATTTCGTCCCCTACCCATGGGTAATAAGAAGTTCACTTTCAGGCACATAGATCTTGAAGCCTTCAAAGTGAAGCACGGTCTTCAGCACTTCCAAGTGAGTTTCTATGCCCCTGATAAAGACATAACTTACGAGATGGTTGTTAATTATCAGTACGATGCTTTTCATCTATTGACGACTGTGGGCGCTTTTGAGGTTGGTCTGATGTTGCCTTTATATAAAGCTGGTGATGATTTCTATTACCGGGTCTTATCTAGCCGCGGTACTGCTAAGAAGAGACATAATCGTGGGGTGCAGCAATTGACAGGAAATTACCTTCGTCATCTCCGAGAGTGCTATCTTCGTAGCAAGGGGCAAACAATGATGACCTGCTATTCTCCCAACTTAGAAGAGGAGAAAGGGTGGTATACTCCTGAAAAATTTAACAAATCCTTTGGAAATTATGTTAACAGGAAGACGCGCAAGCCGTGGTCTGTGAATCTGCAGAATATTTCTCCTGTTAAGGGGGAAATTCGCCTCTTGAGCGAAGTAAGTGACTCCAAGATGGCAAGGATTCCTGGTGCCGAAGGTCTTCCTATTCCTGCTGATGAGAGGATCAAGCGTGATCATGATTACGAATGGTCTTCCACCGTTATTGAGGTTGTTGGTCTGTGGGCCTATGGATGGGTTCCTGGGCCACATGGTTGGCAACCTAGTGTTGACAGCTCCTACCGCGAAACCTCTCCTTCTCGTTACGCCCATTATTGCCCTTGGCAGATGAGTTTCGAAGGTATGGATTTTGATTACTACCGTGATGTTAATGACGCGTACGAGGAGGGTAACTCCGACGCAAACCCTCTTCCGTGGAATGCTAGTGTTGCTAAGGTATGTTTGTATTCTTCGTATATATGCCCCTTCCTTTTCTTAAGTAATATGGATTATGCCAAGGAAAGGAGATACTCAAGGTTATTTATTATTATGTCCCGCAACTGGTTAGAATGAACAAGATCAACCCCAAGCAATCGTCAAATTCTCCTACTGGAGACTCTACGCAGTTCGAAGATGTGAGCAGTCCAATGAACGCTGGAGAGGATGTGTCCGACGAAGAGGAGCGGATTGAGACTTATCCACCTTTGCAAGAAGGAGATATTGCTGGTGGCGGTGATGGTGGCGTTGGTGATCAAGCCACAGGTGGTGATGGTGGTATTGTTAATGAGGTCGCTGGTGGCGGAGTTGGAGGTGGCGATGGTAATCAAGTCCTCGGTGGTGATGGTGATCAGACCAGTGATGGAGAAAAATCTACTGGGGCTGTGGTCATGGAGGTCGGTCAACAGCAGACAGTCACGGAAAAGGGCAAGGGAGTTGCTTTTGTGGCTAGCAGTGGTCAGGACGTGGGTGCTTGTGGTGAGTTTTCTTTTGGTAATACTCTGTCCGGGGATCAGTCTTTTGATATGGCCGCGGCTATGGGACTCGTCTTGGATTTTAGTCTTCTTTCTCCTAGTGATGACTGGGATGTGCTTAAAGGTAGCGGTGGTGGTGGCGCGACAGCTGTGCCTAGTGTTGAGGTTCCTTTGGTTCATCCGGAGGGTTATGGTGGCACCTCCTCCGGTGTTGGGGGTATTTTGACGCAAGGTCAAGCTAGTGCCGCACCTGGTGTGAATCCCTTGGGTTCTCCCTCTGATGATTTCCCGCAATCCTTAATCGCGGATGGTGATGATGCTGTCTTAGGTTGGCTTAGAGAGAAGGGTTTTCTCGTCATGCCGCATCCTGCCCCTGTGATTGAAGGGGAAAAGAGTTCGGACTCTTTTACTCTCCAGCATATGGAGTCGATCTCTGCGGAGATTGTAGATGTAGAGTGGGATAAGGATCTTGTGTCCAGCGGGGTTGATTTGGTGGTGAATCCTCCTTCTACTGTCGCTGATATGAGGGATGTTGTTGATGGGTACCAGTATAATTATCCTCAGCAGCGACTATTGGAGGTATGTCCCATTCTTCGTAACCCTGCTCTTACTTGGATATGTTATTTGAAATAATTTCTTTTTGATCCGTAGGTGATGAGGAGTGAGTATTGTAACCATACTCTATACCGGATCTTCAAGGCCAAGTCTCTTAAGCTAGAGGCGAAACTCCGCCACCGTGAAGGAGTGCTTTCGAGCGTCGAAGCTGCGGCCTTTGCTAAAGATAGGGAGATAACTGAACTGAGGGATCTTCTTAAGCGCAAGGAACAATAGGGCGTGGATGAGGCTGCGCTCCATTCCGAGCTAGCTTTAGTCAAGGAAAAGTTAGAGGTTGCTGAGCAGAATTCTTCGTCCCTTTCAGGTTTGAACCTCCCCTACTTTGCTTTTCCGATGTTCCCTATATGTTCTGAGTCGTCTCCTTCTTCTCTCCTCCCGCGGTATTGTCTTCAGTGGGCAGAGTCCCTGAATTGATGTGGCTTCGTAGTGAGAGAGTTCGCCAAAAGGGGCGTATTGCTGAGTTAGTTGAGAAACTTAAGAGCGAAGCAGTGAAATGGAATGCTCGCGCGGGTGTTCATAACGCTATGGCCGAAGAATGGCGTCAGACAAAATTTAGTTGGGTAGATTTGCAAAATCGAAATGATCACGATCGTGAGTTGCTCAACGGGACTCTCTTATGGACGCGGGATAGGCTCGAGGAAGCCCGTGGCCAGATTTCCGCCCTAGAGGTTAGGCTTAATGATATAGAAGAAGAATTGCGGCGAGCACGTTCTTCTAATCCCTCTGATGTGCGGGTTTATATGCGACGTCTTTCCAAGGAACGAGATGATGCTAGGGAGGAATCTGGCGCTCTTAGTAGTGCCTTATCCGCGTCTCGAACTGATGTGGCTCGTCAGGCCGAGTATGAGAGGACCTTAGAGGTGACTATGTATCATCTTAACAAGGGGTTAGAATCGAAGAATGATGAGGTTAACCGATATCATCACTCGAACTCAATGCTTCGAGATGATCTTAGCGCGAGTCAATATGCTCATAATCTCCTGCAGGTAGACTATGATAGGCTTTCGAACGAATATGATTATGCCGCAGAAGCACGAGACTCCGCGGTTAACCACTGTGAAGGTATATGTCTTCGTTATCGAGTGTGCTTCATGTTGTATTTGTTATTACTCACTTTCTTCTAATATCTGCAGAGCTCCAAGGACAGCTTCAAGCTGCAAATGACAAATTTGCCGAAGCTCAGGCTAAAATAGTTCAATTGGAAGAGCGGGTTAGCTATCATTGGGGTCTGGCTTCGTCTCGAGAGGAAGCGATGAAGCATGCTACTGAGAAGGCGGAGCATCTTTCCATTTCCCTAACTCAAGCTGAGATGAAGAGCGTACCTATAGGCTTCGTGGCGTGTAAGCAGTTGGCGGAGGAGATTAACAGGACTCTTGGTGAGATTGAGCTGGATCTCAAGAAGACCCATGGAATAAGCAAGAATTATACTCGGCGTCCGTTCCAGCCTCCCTTCAGGTTTCCTCCGCCCCTCATCTGGTGGTAGTGTTCCTTCGTCGTTAAAGGAGAAACCAGCGGATGGTGCTCCTTCTCAATATATCGTAACTAGTATGTTGGGGATTGATCTCAGTTGCTTAATTTTCTTAGCGTTTTTGCTACTTTTCTTGCTAGGTTCGTAATCAACCGCCCTGTAATAGATCAAACTTCAATGTGTAAATCTGAACTTGTATTTTGTTGAAATCGCGTCTATTTTTATAGATCCATGTTAATATAGTAAGTAATTCCGTAAACTTTGTATTTAAACAGTGTCGTGGATTAGTTCTGAAATCCACGTGAATGGTTGCGTTGTCCACGGGATTGGTTTTGCTATCCGTGGATCTTGATTTGTAAGATCTGAAAAATTGTAGTGTTAATGCAATTCCGTAGGTTGGTATCCTCGGAATCGTCTTGCGACCTGTCACCCCGCTCAGCTAATTCCTGGGCCAGAGTATTACTGAGCGGTGGGGGTCTAGCCGGCGTTCAAGAGTAACGCGGCTTATAATTATTGCTTGGGTATCTCGTTCCTTAGGAAGTCACCCCCTGGTCATACACTTATAGATGCTTATGGGGGAGTTCAAGAGATGGCATGTGTATGCGTTGTCCGGTTTGTTCCCGGTGTATCGTAGTGAGTATGTTCCGCGCTTTGTGCGGAACATTCACCTTATTGAAGTACCATGATAGTAACTGCACACAAGTTTACGTGGTTCAGCCCTAGGGCCTACGTCCACGGGGTAACAATAGCATTGACACTTTATTAATATATGGAATGATTTTCAATGTACATTCATATTCGGTTGTTTCGTTGATCTCTTTGTGTAAGGATAGGTATTGAGTAGTCTGAGTAAATTGAAGTGCTTATAGGTATATACATGTGTAAATTGAAATGCTTATGGGTATATACATGTGTCTCATATGGTGTTGGTTATGGGTATTGAGCGCATCGAGATACGTATAGGTAACGAGTAGAGTTGTGTCAATTGAAGATGAAAATTTGTATTGATTGAAAAGTTGAGGCGTGCTATTCCTCCATCAGAGATAGAAACATGCGGACTTGTAAGTCATCTTTCTTCTTCTTAAATGCATACGAAGATGATATATTATGGATAGTATGGTTTGAGGTATTTGGCGTTCCACGGGTGCCTGAGTATTTCCCCTTTCAGATTACGCAGGTAGTAGGAGCCATTTCCGGCGACGTCGTGTATCACGTAGGGTCCGCCCCAAGTTGATGCTAATTTTCCCCACTTCTTTTCTCGCTGGTATTGGGGAATAGTTCTTAACACATACTGGCCCTCTACAAAATTCCTAAGTTTTACTTTCTTGTTATACTCTCTGGCCAGCCTGCGCTAGTAGTTTTCCATTTTCTGTAGTGCGGTCTCTCTTCTTTCTTCGAGGTCATCAAGCTTTTCTAACATCATGTCCGTGGTGAGGTTCTTCTCCCACGCTTCTGTCTTTGTTGTGGGTAGTAGAACTTCCGTGTGAATTATTGCTTCCGCTCCGTATGTGAGTAGAAATGGAGATTCCCCAGTAGCTGATCTTCGAGTTGTCCTGTATGCCCACAGAACGTTATGTAACTGTTCACACCATCTCCCTTTGTACTCGTCTAACTGTTTTTGAGGATGAGTGCTAGGGTTTTGTTTGTGGCTTCCGCTTGTCCGTTGCTCTGCGGGTATATAGGAGTGGACTTGTTTTTCCGAATTTTGAAGGTGTCGAACAGCAAGTCGATATTTTTTCCTTGTAGTTGTTGACCATTGTCGGAAACTATCTCCGCGGGGATGCCGAACCTGCAAATGATATTTTGAAATATGAAAGTGAAGACGTCTGAATCACGAATCCTCGCAAGTGCCTTGGCTTCTACCCACTTGCTGAAGTAATCCGTAGCCACTATTAGGAATCTTCTTTTCCCGGTTCCTGATACAATCGGGCCCACAATGTCGATTCCCCACCTTGAGAAGGGCCACGGACTGTCCACCGAATTCAACTTTGTGGCTGGGGCGTGGATTCGCCTGCCAAATCTTTGACATTCCTCACACATTTTCGCCATTCTAGCCGCGTCTTGGATCATTGTTGGAAAATAGTAACCCTGCATCTTTGCCTTATCTGCAAGCGATCTCATTCCGCTGTGATTTCCTGCATCTCCTCTATGGATATCTTTCAAGATGCCGTGTCCTTCGGATCGGGACAAACAGCGACGAAGTGGCCCTAGGAATGATTTTATGTATAAGGTTCCGTCTCTTAGCTCATACATCCCTTCTCTGGATTGTATTTTCCTAGCTTGTTTGGTGTCCTGGGATAGCTTCCCTTCTTGGAGGAAGGAGTGGATTCCGAGTCTCCAATCCTCTTCCCGACTGTAATCGTCGTCCGCATCTGCTTGTTGCATTATATCGTCGTCTTGGAATTCGTCGAATATGAGCTCTCCGATATCCTCTTCCTCGGACACATTCTCCATCGCGGACCTGCGTTGGTTACTCGCGCATATCTCCTGGAGTTTGATGGATGGCTCGTACACTCTTGTCACCTTGATTGCTTTGACATCTTTGTTCTTGAGCATGGCCGAAACATAAGCCAAGGAATCTGCGTGCCTGAGTTCTTTCCTGCGCAGATGTCGGAACTTGATTTTTGGTATTTGGGAAACCAACGTTTGCACCAAAGCCATGTATGCCATTAGTGTTTCGTCGTACATGTTGTATTCGTAGCCTATCTGCCGTATGATTAGCTGGGAGTCGCTGGTCAACCGTACTTCTTGTATCCCCATCTCGATTATCAAGCGGAGGGCGTGGACCACTCCTTCGTATTCTACGATGTTATTTGTATGGCCTTCGAATTCCAACCTGAATGCATGTACGACTCTATCCCCTGTGGGTGTGGTGATAACGATGCCTAATCCAGCGCCTTCTCTATTTTTGGAGCCGTCTACGAAGATCTCCCATTGCCGTGGGTTTACTGGTTCAAGGATATCGTTTGGCTCCTTTTGCTTTTCAATTTCTGGGGCACCCGCGGTCTCCATCCCTCGTATGCGCACTTCTTCTTCGTTGTCCGAGGTAGGTCTGCTAGGAAGTCCGCAAGTACTTGGGATTTCTGAGAGTGTTGAAGCTCATAGTGGATGCTTTGAATTGGTCGAGGTATGTGCTCCATTTTGCTATGCGTCCTACCTTTCCCTGCCCCTTGAGGATGGCTTCTAAGAGTGCTCGACACGGGATACGTATGTCATGCGTCAAGAAGTACATTCTCAGCTTCACGGTGGACCATACGATGGCTAAAATCAGTTGTTGGATCCTCGTGTAATTTCTTTCTGCGGAGTTCAGGGTTTTTCTGACATAGTATATTGGTTGTTCTTCCTTTGTATGGGTCCTGACAAGTACTGCGCTTACTGCGTCATCGGTTTCTGCGATGTACAACGTCAAAACTTCTTCAGGATCTGGTTTCTGAAGGATAGGGATCTCCGCTAGGTATTGCTTGATGCCTAGGAAAGCTTCTTCTCATTCCGTAGTCCATTCAAATTTTGTTCCCTTCTTCAATATGTTGAAAAAGAACTTGCACTTATCCGAGGATCTGGAGATGAATCTTCCCAAAGCGGCTATGGATCCATTGAGCTTTTGTACTTCTTTTAGGTTCTTTGGGGATGGCATGTCTACTATGGCTCGGATTCTTGCGGGATCTAACTCAATGCCCCTTTTTGTTACCAGGTATCCGAGGAATTTTCCAGGTGTTACTCCGAAGGTGCATTTCTCCGGGTTTACCTTCATGTTGTGCCCCCTCATAGCTTCGAAGATGTCCCTTAAGTCTTGGTGATGGTTCTTCTTGAATCTACTTTTTACGAGCATATCATCAACGTAGACTTCTAGGGTAGTACCAATCCACGGTTTGAAAACAGCATCGACCATCCTTTGGTATGTTGCTCCTGCGTTCCGGAGTCCGAAGGGAATTCTTACGTAGCAATAGAGGTCGTGGGGTGTGTAGAATGATGTATGTTGCTGGTCTTCTTCTGCTAAAAATAGTTGATTGTACCCGGCGTACCCGTCCATGAATGATATCTCTTCGTATCCTTCTAACGCGTCGACCAGTTGATCGATACTGGGTAGTGGGTAGCTGTCCTTGGGGCATGCTTTGTTCAAGTTGGTGAAGTCGATGCAGATTCTGACCCCGCCATTCTTCTTTGGTACAATCACCATGTTAGATATCCAGGTGGGATATTTGACTTCTCTTATGAAACCAGCCTCCAACAGCTTTCGCAATTCCGTTTCCACTGCTTTGTGATACTCCGTGGCTACCTTTCGCACCTTCTGTCTTACCGGGGGTGTGCCAGGTTTAATGCGCAGCTCATGTTGTACGATCTTTGGATCTATTCCTGGCATGTCAGATAGTTTCCACGCGAAGACGTCCGCGTACTCCTTGAGCAGTTTCACTAGAGAGGCTTCGCGTTCTTCATCCATCAGAGTTCCTATTTTAATCTTCTTCGGGCTCCCCTCTGTCCCGATGTTAACTTCCTTCACCGCTTCCAAGGATGTGAACGTGGGTTTTGGTTCCCCAAGGTGAGGAACTTTCTGTAATTGCTATTTGGAAGGCTCGGGTTGTTTGTTCATAGGGGCGTCCTGGTCAGCAATTGATGTTGATACTTCCGTGTTTCCTACGGAGTGCCACTTGGATAAGATTTTCCCTGAGATTTCTTTCAAGTATTCATCAATGGCTTTGTCCTTTGATATTGCTTTGTTTCGAGCCCTACGAGTTCTCCTTTTCTCGTCTTCCTCACTGTTGAGTTGCATCTGCATTTCCTGGCATTCCTTTGCGGAAGCTTGATCACCCTTAATCTCCATCACTCCTAGGGGGTAGGAAACCTAAGGTATTGATGGTAGGTAGCTGCGACCCCCTTAAGCTTGTGGATCCACCTCCGCCCAATAATGGCATTGTAAGGTGAAGGTGTGTCTACCACACTAAAACGAGCGTCAACTTTCATGGGTCTGGCATCCACTTGCAGAACAATATCTCTGATAGGCTTCGTAGCCGTACCATTGAATCCATGGATGGTGTGGTGTGAGGCCGAGAGTTGCTCGTCATTGAGCTCCATACGTTTGAAGGTATCGTAAAATAGGACGTTTACGGAACTCCCCCCATCGATGAGGATTTTCTTTATGTTGCATCCTGCAATTGGCAAGGTGAGGATCAGAGGATCGTTGTGGTCTTCCATGTCATCTTCAATGTCCTCGGCTTCAAAGGTTAGGGGTGCGTCCATCCATTCTTGATGATCTTCCACCTCTTTCCCCTCCAAATTGTAAATCTCACAATAGTCCTCAAATTGTTTCCTCAGTCTTTTTCCTATCTGTGAAGTTAGGGTTGGTTCTTTTTCCTATCCTCAGTCTTTTTCCTCAGGATATAGTATTCACTGTGCGGTTGCCTTCTGGTAATTGGACTTGTTTGCTGCGTTTGGCCCTGTCTTCTGGTGCAGTCTTTTCAACGTATTTCTTGAGATCCCCCGCGTCTATCAGCTTTTGTATCACTATCTTGAGGTTTTTTCACTTCTCTGTTGGGTGCCCGTTGAAGCGTTGGAAATCACGGTATTCTCTCGGACTTCTCTGAGGGCCGGTGGTTGTTTCCCCTTAGTCCAAGGCCAGTCTAAATTTTCGCGATCCTTGATCTCCTTTAAGATGCGTGAGTAGCTGGTATTGAGTTTCGTGTAGATTTGATCTTCGAACCTTCTACCAGACCTCTTGTAGTCATCTTTCGAATCTCTTTGGTAACTTTTAGATCCGCTTGCTTGTTCCGCGGAATTGGTCCGTGGAGGTCGTTGAGCCTGCGCTCTTGGGTTCTCCCGCTGAATTTCTTCCAACCTTGCATGTTTTTCGATGATTATCCTCAAATCTCCCTCTGTGGCGGGGATGATGCCGTGATTTCGACAAACAATGGGCTCATCCCGTCCAGTCCCATTTGTAACAATTAATACTTACTACGGGATCTACCTGTCCTATGGCTTGACATATCTTGTGCCACCTATCCGTGTATTCCCGAATGGATTCCCTGTACTTGATTGCAAGCTAGAAGAGTTTTTCCATTCCTGTATTGACGACCTTGTTATACATGTAGGTGGCCAAGAACTTTTCGGTGAGCCGATCATACGAATCGATGGATCCTGGCTTGAGGTTATCGAACCAGGATAGCGCGGATCCCTTCAGGCTGGAAGGGAAATATCTGCATAGTATAGCTTCATCATAGTCCCACCGCCATTACCCTGTTGTAATATCGTAGATGGGCCGCGGGATCCGTGGACCCGTCGTAATATTCGAAGGATGGGACTGGACATTTCGTGGAATAGTAGCCGTAGCTAATCGGTGCGCTAGGGGTGTAGTACTGGATTCTTTCATAACCTTTGCTCTAGCCTTCCGCCTCCTTGCCTGGTCTTGATTTGGTTGATTTACGCTAGCATTTCGAACGAAGACTCTCCATCGCCAAATAGTGCTCGTCTTGCATGGATGATCGTGCCTTCTTCGTAGGTCAGAGCAACGTGTCCTCATCTTCGTCGTAGTAGTCCGAAGTCTCCGGTAAGAGTCTGGGTCAGACCTCCTGTTGCTATGCGCACCTCTTCGGGGTATTCTTCTTTGGTTACTCGCCGCAGGGTGTTTTCGAGGATCGCTCTTTGGTCTGCATTCTGCATCGCAGAGTTAGCCTAGTCTTGTTGATTCCCTAGCTCCGCGTTTTGGAGGATCTTTTCTCTCAATTGCTGATTTTCTTGGGCTAGCAAGGTCACCGCGTCTGCGTATGTCTTTTGACTCCTTTTCATCTCTTCTAGCTCCGCCCATATATGCGCAGACTGGTTTGATTCTTGACTTAGCGTTCCTGCTTGAAGTTGGGCTTGTCCGTCGGGGACTGCGGTATTAACTTCTTCCACCAGCTGCACAACGGGTTCTACCACCCCGTGGTATCCTGCTCGTAGTTGTGTATTTCGTCCATTAACCGGCGGCATACCGTACGGAGGGTCTTGGATCACAGAGCCTATTGCTGCATGTTGGGGATCATTAAGTCTGGCCGTAGCCATCGCTTTGGAGACAGCCACTTGAGAAGCTACCACTGTAGATGACGTAGCCTTTGCCGCCGAAGCCTTCTGTGCTTCCATTGCAATGATGCCCGCTTCTGAGAGTAATGCTTCTTCCGATACGTTCTACGTTTTGCCCCCGGCTATGAGTATTTCGCCTGTCTGTTTGCTCCTTGTTATTATTGGCATAGTCATAGGCTTATCTTTTGATGGTACCTTCGATTTTCCTACGTCCTTGCTCTTTTCCATTGCAATACTCTGCAGATATGGCACGGAGATAAAACGAGGCAAGATTCACGGGTTATCTATAAGTTCACGGTACCCACAAGTTGGATTCCTAGCGGCAAAGAATGCATTCAAACTACTGATCATGCGGGTAATATATAAAAAAACGTGGGTAGATGTACCGACTCAATTGAAATAATGGGGTCCTAGGGTCGTTATGAGGCTACTGGTAGAAAATAAGTATAAAAAATAGTTAAAACATAAGTCCGTCGGTCCAGAGGTTATAAAACACCCAGACCTGTTGGTAGAAAATACATTGGTCATAAATATATGCAAAAAGTAGCCCAAAACACCGATCTGCCGGTTAAAAGTCGTAAGAGGCCCAGATCTGCGAGTAGAAAATACAAAGAACATAGATATGATGCGAAAAACGAGTTTAAAGCGCAAATCTGTCTAAAAAATCACAGAGAGATAAATCTTTTGATAGGGACAAAAGTCCCTGTTTCTAGCGCCAAATTGTGAACACGCAAATCACGTAGGCATCAACGTGTCCACAACCAATCTTCGCATGTACAGAGTGCATGCATTAAAGTACGAATATATTATGAGATGCTAGGATAGATGTTGATTCATTGATTCTAAACCCCACGGGTTTTTCATGATCTCCTCAACATCCATAACGACATATTTAAGAGATGTATACAAATATTAGGGTAGATCAATACGAAATGTAAATAAGACAAAGATTTATGTGGTTCGGCTCTAAGGCCTACATCCACAGGTCTGAGGGTGATTCACTATGATGGTAAAAGATTACAAGATTATTCGAAAGACTTTGGGTGATCATGGAACCCGAAGGTTAACGCTCATACTTACTCTTCCCTTCTCTCTCTAATTGTTCCCCCCCTCTCTCCAATTGTTCGACCCCTTCCATGTAACAGGAAGGGTCATATATATAGCTCTTCTACGTGGGTCCCTTAGAAAGGAGCTGTTATAATTTTATCTTCTTGTGCTTTGTGCATAGTCCGCGGACCTCTTGGTCATCCCGCGGCTTCTATGCTTCCTAAGATCATCACGCTGACCAATCTATGTCTCTCTCTCTTCCTAAGACTGGGAAAGAGCTGTTGTATCCTTATCTTCTTGTGTTCTGTGCATAGTCCGCGGACCTCTCTGTCATCCCGCGGCTTCTATTATTCCTACGCTCATCACGCTGGCCTGCCTTTGTTCTTGTCGTCAGTCCAACCGACACATGCCATTCGCGCCAGGCGGTGTCAGACCTTCCCTGTCGCGTCTGTCAGTGGGGCTTCACCTAGCCGTTGATCACATCTTGCCTCCTGAGGGGGTAAAGTGTAATAGGGAAGTTCTTTGGTGCTACGTGGGTATACCTTCCTTTGATGCTCCTTCATCTTCGATCGCTTATCTTGACAGATGGCGCACTATCTAGACCCACGGATGATCCTGTGTGTCACCCACCTTTGTGACGTGGCTTCCACGTGGGGATGCTAGTACATGTGGTGAGGGAGGTAAATAAGTGTATCTACAGCATCATTAAGAATCTCGCCGTTATGGAGGAATGTAGTGGTTCTGAAGTTAATAGAAAACATGAGGCTTGGAAACCGGGATCCAGATAATATAGAGTTCGCCAAATTCTTGCTAAAGGTAAACATTTTTTTTTTTGATCGGTAAACATTTTTTTTCTTTTTTATTGCTACAGGTAAACATTGAAATTCGTAAAAGCTGAAGTTATAATTATTAACACTGAATACACAAATCACCTGATACCTGAAATTGTGATCTAGGTTGGTACCAGCCCGGAGGAGACAGTGGAATTACCGTCGACAATTAAAAAGTGCAGGGATATAAAGGAACTGATATCGGAGATATATCCCGGTCTATAAGACAACAAAAGCCCATCTACTAAGTATCTGACGGAGAGAACGATATTGTACCAGCGGAATGAGGAGGTGAGTAGAATAAACGATGAGATACTGAGTATTTACACAGGCCGGGCACAGACTTACATCGCCGCAGACAAGGTGAATGAGAATATAGAGAAAGGAGCGGTAGGGAATTCCGGTTGTCCGAGTGAGGTCCTCAATAATCAGAACTGCTCTGGATTTCCACCATTCAGATTGAACCTAAAAGTCGGCTGTCCAGTGATGATGCTTAGGAAGGAATATAGACCCTAAGAATGGTTTATGTAATGGAGCCAGACTAAGGGTCGAGACGTTTGCACCTCATGTGATTGAGGAAACCATATTAACGGGAGATAAACAAGGTACCCGTGTTTTCATTCCGAGAATATCATTAAGTCCAAGTTCGGGGGTCCATGTGCATATGACAAGGAGGCAATTCACAATATGCCTGGCATTTGCGATGACGATAAACAAATCGCAGGGGCAATTAGTCAAGTACGTTGGAATCGATCTAAGGAACAGTGTTTTCGTAAACGGACAACTGTATGTCGCCTTATCAAGATGCACCACAGCACGCCGAATCAAGATATTACTGCCTGAAGAGGAAACCAACCATAGGACGGGGAATGTGGTCTATCCAGATGTGCTGCTCGAGGAGGAATACTAATTAAACGTTGGTGTCTTGAACCCTCCAATTAAACGTTGATTTCAGTTTCTTATTTTTTAGATGTTCAAGGTTTTCTTTTTTTAATATTTGGACGACGATTAAGGTGGATGGGTTAGGGAGATATTGATGTCTTGAACCATCTAATTAAACGTTGATTTCAGTTTCTTATTTTTTAGACATTCATTTTTTTTTATTTTTTTTTTATTAATATTTCGACGACGATTAAGGTTTTTTTCCTTATATTACTGGAATGATAGTTAAGCTCTATGGTCTCTTTTGTCATCTCAGAGTAAGGGTTCTATATTGTTACAGATAGCAGTAAACATCATGACAACACCTCAATAACGGTCGGTTTATCAAAAACGCATACGAAGGACATATCATTTCCTATACTTATAGCAGTAGTGGTGGTAATCACTGATACGTTTTCTCCATCAAAACAAGGTCTTCGGGCAATTATGGTTTGTAATCAAACGGATTCTGATTAAAATCCGCAAATCAGGTAATTTTGCGGATTTATTTATTTACTCGAACCGTTATGCATCTTACATCAAAGTTAATCAAAAGGAGACGTTTTCTCCTTAAATTCATCCCGGGAATAAAGTCTTACAATGTTGGTATTAATGAAAATTATGGAAAATTAAAAATTGGCTTATGCTAATCAAGACACGAACTCTATAAGTAGAGCATTGGTGTAATGAGAAATAATACAAAACCAGAGCAGGGTGGACTGGAGAAGGTATTGCGCGTGAATCCTGAGTCATGTAAGTTTCAAGATACGTTGATTTAAATTATGCAGTTTGAACCATGAACGGTGGACATGATTTTTACATAATATATATATAGAGATAGATAGTTATCGTTATTGTTTAATGTGTGTCTCCCAGCTAAGGAAAAATCCATGGATCGCACCGGAAGTTCTGAAAATCAAACAATCCAGATGTCCACGATGAGGGGAGGAGGTTCAGAAAAACCAAATAAAAAACCGCGTCGACGACATATATACAATCCTGAGTATGCAATAAACAATAAGGCATACAAACACTTGGAATCCGTGAACAAAGAGGAGGCGAAACGATTGATTCTCCTCCCAGAATTTCGACCAGGACACCCGTTAGGGAGGTCTAAGTCTAAAGCCGACAAGGGGATAATACAACTTATCGAGACCGCTGAAGAACGCCGTGAGGAATTAAGACGACGATGTCGAAGAGAGAATATTGATGTTCCTTTAAGGAGGAAGATGAAGGAAAAGCCATGCTTCATGCATCACCTGTACGCGGAACTACTGATGATTCGGGAAGAGAATGGGAGGATGGATTTGAGGTTGCGGAGAAACTATGAAATGGAAAGGACATGGGATAATACCGGAATGGAATCACCGGAGCATATGGAGGATGAACACAGGACAATAGTACCAGCAATCGAGGAGGAATTTTTGGGAGGATGTAATTACATTTATTCCTCATCGGACGAGGATTCCGCATATTGATTTCATCAAAGAGATGCAACCATGGGTTGTTCCTAACAATACACAGAGGAAATCAATAGAAGATATAGATTGGGTAGAATCGGCCCAGTTATATGTGTGTTTTCTTTCGTTTTTGTCTGTTAAATGTTTAGTTAGTCGACCAGTGATACGTTCTGGTGCAGAAGAAATGTATGGCTTAGTAATGTTTGGTTTGTTTCGATCACTCAATAATCAAAAAACTGGCGCTAATATAAATTTACTCACCCAGATTCACAAAAACTATTAAGCCTAATCCAGTAATCAACAACTGAAAAAGATTCAAAGATTCATGCATTTCTGCTACAAGCAATAACAAGGGAACAAACACGTAAAGAAGTTTCTAGATAAGACGGTTAGGAATTAAGCCTCATAGTGTGTGGTAATTATTAAAATCATTCTAAAGAAAAATTATTTTGTCTCATGCCGTGCCGTTACGGCACGGGTTATTTCTAGTTAATCTATAAAATAGACCAAGACCGAGTTTTCTCATCCTACGTCGATACCGAAATACAAAAGTAAAATTATTCATGTGCGTAACAAAAACGGAAATAAACTATATTTCAATATAAAAAAAAATTAAAAAACTTCCAAGTGAATTAACTAAAAAATTTGAAAATAAAATTAAATGATGCAATCGAGCTGCTACAGTTGAGACATACTCGAATTTCATAGAATATATCTTCTTTCACATCCAATAATAACTACTCCATCAGAGCCTCTGTATGATGATAATACCGAAATCACAAAAACTAATTATCCATTATGAAAACAAATCATTAAAACCAAGAAATATTCTGTTAGGCCATAAGATCTAAACAACCATTACAGAAAACATCTTGGTAAACAAAACCATGACTACCCTTACCAGTATACTGTAATATAAACCAAAATTTACAATGGGAGATAATAATATAATTTACTATCCACACAGTAAAATATATTTGGAGTTCTCATTCAGAAGATCTTCATAGTCCACACATTCCATAAAACACCAAAGGAAAAGTGTTATCTCGGTCAAGCCTCAGTATAAATCAGGATCTATGAATCCATTTTCTATTTTCTTGGATAAAAAAAAATATAGAGTGCAGAGCTGATGTAATCTGATGCAACTATGTGATATACTAATCATTACATAATACAAAGTTATAACATCGGTAAATAAAAAATAGACAACAAAAAACCAACAAAGAAAAATGCAAGTATGTTGCTCAACAATCAAGCAATGGGAAAGCTCAAGTTCAGCTATGTCTCATTACTAATTGAGCAATGAACTGCTCAAGAGCGGACGAACTGAAGAGTTTTCACATGCTCTTTATAAGATCTTGTAGTTATTATGTTCCGGTAATAATCTCTTGAAGTATCAAGATTGTGATCTTAAGATATTGCTGCAAGTGATCAAGAATCATGATAATTGTACCTAGATGTGCAAGTACATTCGGAAATATTAAGCCATCCGAGAATTTCCCAGGTCAGTCTTATATTTTATGAGCATTAAAGCCAAAGTTATGTCCTCCATGCTAACTATCCGTTGTTTCTGATAACCATTAGAACCAGATTCAAGGTAAATATATCTTCTTCTTTTTTATGGAAACAACAATCAAAATCAAAATTAATTGTTTGCTCTTGAAAGAAAAAATTACCGATACAAAGTTTTAATAATTACCTCATGAATCTGTGAAGGACCATCTCCAGGTGTGATGCCACAACTGAGTACAGGAGTTTATACAATCAAAAATATATACAAAAATAAAACCAAGTTTAATGGATACAAAGAATCTTGATAGTCGAAACATTAAGCCCTCTTATGGATCTATAGTTTGCTGAACCTTCTTATGCAATCAAAAATTATTGCTTTCTCCATTTTGTTTCATGTAACATAGTACCCAAAATCTGCATTCACTAATATATTCCACAACTGAGCACATGAGTTTATACAATCAAAAATACGTACATAAATCAAACCAAGTTTAATGGATACAAAGAATCTCGATAGTCAAAACATTAAACCCTCTTATGGATCTATAGTTTGCTGAACCTTCTTATGGAATCAACAGTTGTTGCTTTCTCCATTTTGTTTGATGTAACACAACACCCAAAATCTGCATTGGCTAATATAGCTCTTGTTAGCCATCTATTTGTAAGGATACCCTTGTACAAAATATTGTGGCATCTAATCATCTTATGAGGCATAAAAAAGCTTACCTTATTCATCAAGACATGTAAATATATGATTGAACAAATCTTCAACACACCATGCGGGCCTGGTGTCACCGTAATTCAATAAAACTTTGCCTTAAGTTCATCTCATTGGACATATGTATTGCTGGAAAATGAGAAATAATAACAACATAAGTTAATACCTAACTATTAATATTACAAAAAAAAATACACATAAGATTCGAAGAAGATGAGCAGCATTAGGCTGGAAAAAAACCACATGTAGTTTGATTGAATGATATAATAAGAAAATCAAAACAAAAAAAAGAAAATCAAAACAAAACAAAACAATACAATACAATACAATACAAAACAAAACAAAACAAAACAAAACAAAACAAAACAAAAAGCCTCGCATTCCCAGTTACATATGAAAAGTTTCTCAATAGTAATGTTGTATAATATGCATTTAAACCAAAGTTAAGTTCATCAAGAGAATCAAAATTAAAATCAAAATGATAAAAATGGGATTAATTAAGGAGCGAGTGAAACTCACAAAAAGAATTTTTGATTGACAAAGGTCTAGAGCATATGGAATCCCTCCCACCAACAGAATTCTGACATCTTCCTGACAACATTATTATACAAAAGAGTTTGGTAGAATGGAGGGCTAGGCAAACTAATTTAACAGCCATTGAAAAATTCAACACCAATTTCTTTATGTTAAACGGAAAAGAATGAATAAGCTTCTTAATCTAAAACAATTCAAGATGTATCTAACCTCACAACCACTGCTTTTATTGTGTTCCACCCACATGCATAAGTTTATCAGTTAAAATAAGGTCTAAGGTAGTCAATATTATTTCAAAAATAAAAATAATTAAACATTAGTGAGGTGGATGATCCCTAAAATGCTACCATGAGCTGAGTTTTCAGTAAGAAAGTGGTGGGCCCAAACATTTTCTCTCATTCCGTATGTTTCTATTTCGTAAATGAAATAATAATATCTACAATGCCTGAAATTTTAACATAATTAAAGGACACCAATAAATAATGATGAACATTTTTTTCTTTCTCAAATAGCTTTTCCAATCATTATAAGATATATGTTGAAGATATCCAGTATCCAACTGGGTGGTGTCTAAGACATGTGTTTTTCACGGTAGAAAGAACCATGGTACAATGATGGATGGGAATCAACTCCACTGTATATATCATCAATATATAATAACTGGCCTGCCATTTCTAGCTCTCTTTCAACTGTTTCACTTGGTTCGAGTTTAAGCTTATACCATGAACTATTTTTATCTCCATCCTTTCTTCGAGTACAGATCACAAAATGATTTGTCATGGGTGTTCAAGATATTGAAGATAAAAAAGAAAAGAAAAAGAAAAAAAAGCGCAATAACAATGACCATACCTCCTATGTTTCTTGCGTTCCAAATTCTTTATACCTGTTAATTTCCTACAACACATACCAATCTAATTTGGAAGGAAACTCATGAAATCCATTGTTGTCCTTTGAATTCCATTTACAGAGTTGAGGCTGTAAAAATCATGTTATACTGTATATGTATGATACTTGATTCTGATTTCTTCATAAGGACAAAAAAACGGAGCAAAAGTATCCTTTGTTGTGAAACCTTTAAAAAAAAGGCTTGAGAAAATAACTATTGAATGCTAAGAACATCTGAGAAGTGATAAAGATGATAAAAATGAGTAGATTCAAATTTCAAATATTTATAAATCCAACAATGCAAAACCACAACTTCATACATGAGTCACTACAGGAAAAATATACATTTACAACTGGCGATTTACAACGCTTAGCTAAGTATTGTAGAAAGTCATATGTTTTACAACTGAATTCAAAGCAAGAGTTGTGGTATATCATCACTGCCAACCCTTAGGAAACAAGGGGTTGCGCTAAGAAAACTAACGACAACTCCTTAAGCAAAACAGTTGTGACGACATTTATCTATAACAACTCTGTTCCATATATGTAGTGACTTATCCTATCACAACTCTTACAACTGTTGTTGAAGAGAACAAAAATATGATAACGGAAAATATGTTAGAGGGGATATTCGAACATGAACCTACTGCATGGAAGTATAGATGATCAACCACCCTTTCAGTTCACAAGTTTTGATTATTATTTTATTTTTTAAATAGAAACCTACAACAACACTTATAAGTGTGGTTGAAGTAAGAATTTATAATGTTCCATATATGTAGTAAGCCTATCACAATTCTCACAAGTGTTGTTGAAGAACACAAAAATATGTACAGTTGTTTCCATATATGTAGTGACTTAACCTATCATAATTCTCACATGTGTTGTTGAAGTAAAAATATATAATGTTCATATGTAGTTACTTAGCCTATCACAATTCTCACAAGTGTTGTTGAAAAAAACTGAAAAATAAGATAATGAAAAATATGTTAGAGGGAAGATTCGAACATGAACCTAAAACAACACTTACAAGTGTTGTTGAAGTAAAAATATATAATGTTGGAAAAAATGAGGTTGGGGGGATTCGATCCTGAGCCTCAAGCATGGAAGTCTACACCACTGACCATCCTACACTATCAGAGGTTCTGTTAACTTTGTGGTTCTTTAATATACTAACTATACACTAACTTTATGACAACCATTTATAAGTGTTGTAAAAAAAATGTAATGCTCAAGTGATTGAGCCGCAAACAGCACGAATCCTTCTCTTAACGAAAAATATCACTCTTAATACACAAATATCAAAGTTATCAACATTCCCAAATGGAATAAAAGTAGCAACATAAGAGGTCATTTTTTTAAAAACAAAATAGACTAGCAATATAAGCGTTTCCTTCGCCGCCATATGCCTTTTCACAATCCTGCTAGTTTCCAATGAAGAAAAATGATAATTTCACAATCCTGCCAGAATTCCAACTCAATTCCCATATGACATCATAATTGACAAGTGACAACCCAAAAAAAAAAAACAGATAAGTAACTACTAGTCCTAGCACAATCCTGAAAGCACCGAATAAAATTCAGGCAAACCTACAAAATTCATACAAATATCAGAAAAAATGGGTGTGCCAATATAACAATCATAATAACTGATATATCATTTACATAGGTGGAGTTAAAAATGTGTGTCTACTCAGAACAAATATTACAAAGGTAACAAAGCTAGCATTCTATAAATTAAGCACCCAAATGAAGCTGTTTAATGTCTATTTTGCAAGAACAATACTAGTGTTAGTAAAGGAAATACAACAAGAGCGACAATGATAGTAAAAATTCAATACAGTAAAAACAATACACTATACTGACTTAACTTGTGAACTTCCTTTTCTTCTTATTTTTGTTCTTCTTCTTTGTCGGAACCACTATGATATATTCACCATCTTCTCTTAAGTAGCTCTCTCTCTCGTCATCCATTTGTAAACCAAGAGCTAAAGTATCCACTGGTTGGCAATTTGTCTCAAGCTTTTCATTGTATTCCTCTAATTCATGGAAACCCCTAGGTGGTGGTTTCACCATCACATACCAGTTAGATGCATTTGACTCTCGAGAATAGAAAACTTGTCGCGCTTGTTTTGCTAAAATGAATGGATCGTTACAGTATTGGTTCTTATGTTGTTTCAAATTGACCAATGTAAATCCATCTTCTACCTTGACACCAAAACTGGTATGAGCCCAATCACATTTGAATATTGGAATTTGAAACATATGATTGTAGTCCAACAATAGAATTTCTTCTAAAACACCGTAGAACCCACTAGTTTCTGACCGTCCTGCAACTAAGGTTGTTGATTCAATTGAAACTCCACTGTTTTGTGTGACTCTCTTAACATCCTTGGTAATAAACCTAGACCCATTGATTAGCAAGCCTTTATATGATACGCAGTTTTCTAACGGCCCATATGACAACCATTCTACCATGTTTGATACTGACATGCCTTGTTTAATTTGCATCTTAACCTACAAATGTATAATCTTAAGACATAAGAATATAATTAAATTTGCTATCTAAGCATGAGAAGTTATATTTATAGTGATGTTGTGCCTAACATGGATTGTTCCAAGTGACAGAATGAAACAGAATCACACGTATTTGCGTTTTCTGTAGCAGCAAAATGACCGAGTGTTTAAACTATACTAAGATGCATAATCTGACAAAGAGTAGACTAAACGTACCTTTTGTTGAAACCAATCTGAAAATGTGTCAGACTGTACGGAGTTGAGTTGGTCTTCACTGGTAATTTCCCTCCCAACAGAAGATTTTAACTCGTCTATATGCATTCTAAGACAAAAGTAAAATTAAAAAATGAAGTATTAACTGACAGACCATTTTTAATGAACATGAATGACATACTTACATCATATATGGGTCAATTTCGGGTGTGTTAAAAAGCACATATTTGTGAGCTATCTTTAACATCTCACTATCCATACGCACTTGGACACCTTTAGAAAGAGGATGTGATACCGGTGTGGAACCACTTTGAATGTTTTCATTACGCCTTTGATTTACTCTTTCAGCTGCTTGGGCCTTACGAACATCAAAATACCTAACACACTCCATTCCAAGATAACACTCGGCTATACAAGCTTCAGGTAGTGCATAATTCTTTACATATTCTTTGAATATCTTCATATACCTAGGAAAGTCGCGTATGCAATAGTTATCAAGTAATTAAATATTAGTATCTATAAGCTACAAAGAGCATAACTTTCTATATGAAACCAAAATAACATAAGTAGTAATATAAATTAAATTGGCATACCTTTCAAACGGATACATCCAACGATATTGTACAGGTCCACATAATCGCACTTCTCGAGCTAGGTGAATTGTCAAGTGCACCATGACATCAAAAAATGACGGAGGGAAGTACCTCTCCAACATACACAAAGTCTCAGCAACTTCTACTTCAAGTTTAACTAATCTATGGAGATCAACTGCCCTTTGGCATATTTCGTGAAAATAAGAACATAACCTGAAAATCGCCTCCCTTGGCCCTACAGGTAAAAGTCCTTGCAAAGCAACGGGGAATATTTGTTGCATAAGAACATGGTAATCATGAGCCTTAAGAACACCTAAGCAACCATCTTTCGAGAAATGCTTTCTAAGATCAGAACTATACCCATATGGAACCTTCAAATTTCTCATCCTATTATAAAATATAGCCTTTTCCTTGTCATTTAAGCAGTATGGTGCTGGTGGAAGGATCGTTTTTCCATTTTTCTCTTCTGGATGCAATTCTGGTCTTATTCCCATACTCTTCAGATCATTGCGGGAATTTAGACCGTCTTTTGTTTTGTTGTTTATATTCAATACAATACCAATGATACTCTCGCAAACATTTTTTTCTGTATGCATAACATCGATATTGTGCCGTAGTAATAAATCCTAGGAAGATGGAAAAAACCTAACATTAGTAACTCTATAAACAGAAATGTTAGCTCTTTTTTTTCTAAGCATAACCATATAGATTTTTTATCAAGTTACTTAAACGATAAACCTTAAGCTATGAATTAAAACAAACAATGAAGAAGGGCAAAACAACTTCTTAAAAAATTAGACCTTAGCATAAAAATCATGATAAAATGAACTATGGTCAGTAAGATGTGCAGCACAAGATGTGCCACCATATATACTTGGTCACTAAGAGCTACTTATATTTATATTATATTATACTTATTTTTATTCATATTTATATTGCTTACGCTACTCATTCTTAGAAACATCCATTTAAAAAACTACAAGTTAAGTCATGAAAAAAACAAAACTGATAAAGTCTCAGTGCTACCAATAAATTAAGTTTCAGGTTTTTTAGAGTTATAGTAAGGCTGCAACTCTGACTTGTTAAGCAAACTAAATGATTTCAGGTGAACACTTGTGAATTTAAAAAAGTTGAGACATAAACAAGTAAATTTGAAGTTGCAAACTATTAATAAATTTGAATTTATAGAACTGACCTTCCAGTAAGCTAAGTCGAAAAATATCGACCGTTTGTTAAACACCCGAAGCTCAGTTTCATTTTCAGGTGCACCAGAACTAGCCGCATCAGTAATAACAGCCCTCTTCCGCTTCTGACACTTAGAATTACCCACATTAGCACCTGTTGCCACACTACTCTGCCCCTTACTCTTTTTTTTCTTCTTCTTTTCCTCTTTCTTTTTCCTTATCTCCTCCTCATTCTTCTCCGCCTTCCCAAAGTCATTGACAATATTCTTCTGACATTCAAGTGCCGCAGAGACCAGGACATAACAGTGGCTTTTCCTTTTTCTCAACCTCTCCATTAAACCAGTCTTTTTTCTGCCGAAGAGGATGATTATGACGAAAAAATCTCATATGATTCAAGTAAACAGTTTTACGACTAAATGGAAACCAGTTTGAAAGTGTATTTTCACCGCAAAGAGGGCAAGCTGCCTTCCCTTTATACGTACATCCAGACAGATTACCATATGCAGGGAAATCATTTATTGTCCACATTAATAATGCCTTCAAGTTAAAATTTGTTTTAGTAAATGAATCATATACCTGCACGCCGTTCTCCCACAACTCAATCAGTTTATCTATCAAGGGCTGCAAGTAAACATCGATGTCTTTACCCGGTTGTTTTTTTCCCGGAATCAACATGCTCAGAATTATGTTTTCGCCTTGCATACACGACTGAGGAGGCAAATTATAAACCACGATCATCACTGGCCAACAATCATACACGATTGGAGAATTTAAAAACTTTAAAAGTCTGTCGAATGATGATGTCTCTATTTTTCTTTTCAGGTAGCAAGAAAAAAAATGCAAGAAAAGCATGCTAAACACAACACCCCACATACCATAAGTCGACTAGGTTTTGCGCGATTGGAGGAGGCCTTGGTATGTTCACCACGTGAAAGCTATTGCATCATTCTAAATATAATTGCTTGGTTATTGTGACATTATTTATGCAATTGCGAAAATTTAGATGCTTATTCGTATAGACGTTTATTGCTTGGTTATTGTGATCTCTGGCCTTTTAACTGGTTGTGGATTGTAAAGCCGTTTATGATGGATCATTTCATTATTCAGATCACGACCTGTGGTTTACTTTTAACTGTTGTAATCTAGCATTTGTTTTCATGTTAGTATCATAGCAAATATTCATGTTTGGTTGTTGACTTCCTTAAGAGTTTAGAGTTCAAAGCCCACACTAAGCCACTAATGTGTACATATTTTAAGGCGGAATTATCAGATTTTTAGATAACATTTGAACATGTTACATCTCACAATTCTCTACAAGGTTGAATCTTAGAAATCCTTGAAATTTCTTCTTAGCATGTATCGTGACTTTAATACCATGTTGTTATGTTATTCTTGATGATTGTCATGTATTGATACATTTATTTGGCAAAAAAAGAACTAAACACAACCAATGGGATTGATCAAGTCATTTTATGGAAACGTGGTCATACACAGTGCAAAGGAAAGATTCCACATCCTAGTGTTGTAGAAGCTTTTGTAAGAAATATTCTCCTCTTCCTTTATGTGGCTTATGTGTCTGCTTTAATAATGAGAAAATATCTGATGTTTTATATAATTAAACAGGAAAAACTTGAAAAACCTCAAGCAGAGCATGGTGCAGAGCATGGTGCAGGTGATATTCTTGCAAAGGCCTTCGGCGAGGACAAAACTACAGGGAGACCTAAAGGAATTGGTTTTGGAGCGACACATAAAAAGGTTGCTGCCCAGTCCCACTATAAGTTGCTGATTACAGAGTATCAGGAATCCTGTAGAGAACTGAATGATCGGTTGGTGCAGATAGAGGTGAGAATTTAAAATTGATTAGTTCTTATTTTCATGATGAATTCAAACTTGATTGTGACCCACATACTGCTGATATTGTCTTAATATAGGAAAGGAACTCAAGGTGTGTTTGCAACGGAGTATCACCCTCTCGCAGGTCAAGTCCAAAAGCCAGCAACAACCATGAGGCTAGCACTAGCAGGACTGTTCTCGGCGATGTTAGAGCCTCGACTCATACCACTCCAAGTCAGGTCCAAGTGCCAGAGAGATTCCAACCTTGCAAGCTGTTAAGCTGGTACAAGGAGGGCGAAGTGGTGGCGGAGGCTGAGATTGTTGAAATAGATCCAAGTAAGGATATACATGGAAATCCAATAGGTTTTGGAGCCTACTCTGTATGTGTGAAGGTTGCTTATGTGGAGGATGCTCCTGTCTTCAAGGAGACTTCAGAAGCCAAATTTGTTGGTGAAGCTGTTTCAGGTGTTATCACATGGCCCAAGGATCGAATTTCCTACGAGTAAACTTTCTTAATCATCTTTGATCTTTTGTGGAAGACTTCACTTTTTCGTAACAAACATCATCACTGCCACTTTTTTGTATGTTTTGTGTATATTACATGGGTATGTGAATGTTTTTGTGTATATCACATGGGTATGTGAATGAATCTTTCAATTCTGATGGGTTTAGTTTAATTTGAATGAATCTTTCAGCTTTAGATCATGTTTATGTTTCAGTTTAATCTAGTTGGTTCCTCACATTTCACAACACAAACAAGGTGCCAAAAGTGAAATGTATATAATGAGCCTTATTCACATATAGAGTGTTGTGTTAGAGATTTCCACTACCCAACCAAGATATTGTGAAATAACATCTTTACTAATAATAACAGTTGTTTTATATCTTTCTAAGATACCTTACTTGTGTTGTCCATGATAGTCCTACAATACTAGTAAGAGTGGTGTTCAAAAAATTCTACTACACATAGAATAGTTGTATCATGGTGGTTTTACAATTCCAACCAAGTGTAGCGACTCTAATAATCACAATACTAATAAGTGTTGTGTTAAAAAAAAATTACTACCCAGTATAATGATTGTAAAAATAAATCTTGCAATATAAGTAGGAGTTGTTTAGTACAGTTGCACAACTCTAGGAAGTGTAATGACAATTGTATTCACAATACTAATAGATGTTGTCTTAAAGTTTTTAACTACAGAAGCCAGATATTGTGAAAATTTTTATTACAATATAACTATGTGTTGTACAAGATAGTTCCACGATACACTACTTGTGTTGTCCAAGATATTCCTACAACAACATTCAAGGGTTGTGTTAGGCTTTCTAAAAAAATCGAAAGAGAATCACAACTTTGTAAAAATATTGTCGAACCATGAATCACATCACCCTTTACAACACTTAGACAAGTATTGTAGAAAAGCTTGGACTTTCTACAATACCCCACCTACACAATACATAAAAAAGCGTTGTAGTAGGGATACTACAACCCTAATACAATGTTGTAAATGATGATTTTTCCCGTAGTGAGTGTTCCTTGCAAAGCTCTCCTAATTCAGTAATTCTACAATCTGAAGATGATATTCCCTTTATAAATGTTTCTAGATGACTTTGAGGCAGCAAACTCTTATTGCACTCAGTCAAGGTGCTGATTTAGAAGCTTTCAGCTCCATACTCATGTCCAATGTTTTTCGAAGTTTTGAAACCTATACTAACTTAGTCTCCTTGGTAGGCATTTGGACTGCAAAATTGTATGACCAAACACACATTGTTTATGCATACAGTGTTTATTGCATGCACACACTTTTTCAAGCTTATTCATTGGCTTTGCTGAGCATAATACACCATCTTCATTTACTTCCCACATATAATGTAAATATTATGATAAGCAGAAACAGAACATGCATGAACATGCATGAGTCATCATGGTAATTTTTTCTTGTAAATAAAAGTAGAATGCCCTCCTTACATACCCGTTTAAGCCTTTAATTTATTCATTTTGCAAGATTTATCTCAGTTGGCTGTTTTTTAATTGGGATAGAGTTGGTAAGTTGGATAGGACTTGAACATTCTCTACTTAGAATCACCAATAAAAAAAATACAAAAAAAAAATGAATTGAATTGAATTCATTAACAAAACTGATCACCATAACTTGGGCCACAATGAGAAAAACATCTAAGAGAGCATTGAGGTGGTGGAGAAATATTTATACCTGTCAACATTATCCTGACTTTAATTAGCGCCATGAAGCAGCAAACAAACATGGAAGAATATTGAAAAGATGACACAATGGCCGCCATTGTTATTTTCATCTTCTCTAATTTATTATTCAAGTCAGTATACCTTCATGTAGACCTGCGTGAATTTATTTCGGTTACACTGCAAGAATGGAAATCCAGGATGATTCTCCTTGTGAAGTATCCTCCTTAAGCGATTCTCTCACTCATATTTGGATAAGTCCGTCCAGAAATTCTTCTAAGGTAGTTGGAATTACATTCATGTCAGAATTTGATTAAAAGTCTAGTCATGGGTTTGAATGTCTTTAAGCTTAGGATTTGTTTTCAACACGGTTAGAGAAATACTGATGCATTAATCAACACCCACCTATGCATTCATCAATTAACAATTTTATTAACTATATTAAAAAATGTATGTTTACTGGCTATACGGAATGTTGGCACATACCTTATTTATAAGAACAACGTCTTGAATCCATGCACCTGTTGGACATCCAGATTGATGAATACTCTTGACGTAGATGTAGTACAAATGCTAAGCGTACCTAAAATGCAAAAATACTTTAAATACATGGCCATACAATATCATTTTTACACTCGACAACACAAAAATACAGAAGTTTGCCTACTTCATTGCTGGTACTAAATTCCACCTCAAGCATTAGTTAGGTGCCAAGAAAAGAACTCAGATTTTAAAACCAAGTTCCATATCAAATCCAATTGCAATCATACTGGTCCTTCCACGTGAAAGTGATGAGATATGAAGTGGAACAATTCTAGTCAAACAAAGAGAAGTCACTCTTTGCAGAAGTTGGTAGGTCAGGAAGCGTCATCTAACACGGATATTAGAGGAACTCGGCAAATTGATGAACTAAGCAATCAATTTGCTTAGTTTTATATTATTGGTTGAAGCACAGAGGACCGGTATAGATAAATCTAAATGAATTTATATATCTTGGATAAAAACGGAAGATTAATGTGTATCCATTTAAAGTAATTTTCAAGTCAAAGGGGAAAAGTTACAGAGTTCTCTACATTGTTACTTCCACTATCGGTATAGTTCTCTACAATCACATCATTAATTGTGTGAACTAATTCATCCCACAACCGATCTTATTTTCATTGCAATTCCCTTGGTACCAAAAATAATCAACAAATATTTACGGGAAAAATAAAGCCAAACAAACATACTAACTAAGGTTTAATAATGAAAAAGCTATCTAAAATACCAGGACATACCAAGGTTGGGTTTGACTTACACACTTCCGTTACCAATATGAAAGAAGATGCACACCACACCCTCAACCCGTAAGCTGTAGAAGAGAAGAAAAAAATTAAATAACTGAAAAATTAAAAATAAAAACAAAACAAAAGAGGGACCAAAGTACGTCAGAAAGAGTATACCTCAGATGAGGATCATTTTCACACAATATTGAGTTCATTTTGTTAGTCTCGTCCACTACATTCTTATACACTTGGAGTAACCTAGGTAGTAAAGAACCACTAACAAAATTAAGCAACCAACATGAAATCAAGTCCAGGTTTGACTACAATCTAGTCTACTACATTCCCATTTAATCTTCGAGTTACTACTGAAGCAACTGAAATGAAACAGCTCAGACTCATACGTTTATTGAATGATTACAAAGAATATACAAATGAATTACCTTGGAGATCCTCACCTCATCACCGCTGCTTTAGTCTCTCATCGCTGCTGCTTGAGCTGTCATCATGAATACTGATGTGTCATTATTTGGCAAGCATTTCGGTAGGTGAGACATACTACAAAAACCAATAACTCATAGATGGGAATTAAAATGTCATTTTTTTTAACAATTATGCAGTAGTATACCTCATGCAATACGAAAATTGGTAGATACTTCGATGACAAACATTCAAGGCAGAGCCAGAACCTTAAAATCCAAATCACCAATTCTGGAGCATAATGATTATTACAAAGAATATACAAACAAATGAATTACCTTGGAGCGGTCAAGATCATCGTAAATCAATATACACCACACCCTCAACCTGTAAGATGTAGAAGAAACAAAAAAAATTAAATAACTGGAAATTAAGAAATTAGGTTTCTGGAATGAGAAAAGAAATATTTTCACAGTGGTTAAGTAAGTATTAGTAATATGGATACTTAAAATACATACTATAATCATGTATAATTATCACTATAAGTTTAGTATTTTACCATATATTCATAAAATATATATTTACTCTTAAACATCAAAAGGAAAAAAAACGTATAAGATTGTTTAAATCTCCATATAAAACATCAAAATACCTTACAAAACAAATCTTCTGTATAAAACATATATCAAAATATCTTACAAACCAAATTTATGAAGATCTTGTCTCTAAAAATATTTTCCTTTTTTCCTTTAACTACACATAAGATATATGGATTCTTTTGTATTTTTTTTCTTTTTCTTTTTCCAATTATCAATTTTAAAGTTAAAATTAATTTCCAAATTCAGACAAGAAACTAGTCGGAAGCCTAGCAACAAGCTGGGCTCCAACTCTTTTTTGAACTACCACACGTAACCTATGAAAAAGGAAATCACCTACACGCACGTTAGCATCATGACTAGCAATATAGTTGCGGAGCCGCTGAATGAAGTCTGTTGTTCCGTCCCCAAATTCACCTAGAGTAGTGAAAGCCAAAGCACCAAATCCATATCCTTGTGCAATGCATTTTTCTAAATACTTGGTATTTTTTATGATCGACAAGATCCTTGATATCCTGCCCTCCTTCCAAAGTACGACCATTACTCCCAGCAAAGGGCGACACAATCGTAACATCGAAGCAAACGTCCCGACCATTGTCCCAATTGAGCACAAGAACATCTGCCGGTCTCAAAGAAGTACCGTTGTTCGCAAGCATACCCAAGTCCACCTCTTTCCGTGCAGCCACCCCAGCTCGATAACAGATGTCTGCAATCGTGTTACGTACTAAATCATGTCGAAATTTTAAACCAACTTCATTTGTACAGTGCACTGCATGGTCACCAAAAACATCCATCTCTCTCTTGCAGAAGGGGCACAAACTATCTGGTTCAAACAAGGGAATACCAAGTCTATAACATAATACCGCACTAAACTGCCTCGAACCAATTTGCTGATTTAAACCATGGATGGGGATAGCCATTAAGAAATCCAGGGCATGCTTCATTTGGTTGCTCTGCCATAGGAATGAATCACGTTCAGACAACTTGAATTGGGAAGTCAAGTTCTTCTTTACTGCATCAAAATAAACAGTTGCCAGAGTTGACATAGAATGGTTGGCAGTGTTATCGACGCATATAGGAGAAACATGACTACACAGAGAGTTGAAAGAAGCTGCAGCACGCTCAAGATGGGAGCTAAAACCACTGATGCCGGTGTGCCTCAATATGACAGATTGCAGTTCTAGTGTTTCCAAGCACGACTCCAAATAACAGTAATTCATAGTGTCTTGCATCGAATAAACACCAAAACCACCTAGTCTGAGGGGCAGCGTGGAAAACCGCATTTGCAAGGGGCCGAACTCTGGACCACCTCCTGTTATTATATGTTGTAGGAACTTGTAGAGACGAGAGTCAAACAAATATTGAGCCGCAAAAGTGTAGTCTGGAAAGGTAGTGCGTAAAGAAAAATATAAGCGAGAAACTCCAGCACAGTTTCTAAACAAAAGAAGCTCAAAAATTATTTACCATATATTCAAAAAATCTATATTTACTCTTAAACATCAAAAAGAAAAGAAAAAAAACGTATAAGCTTGTTTAAATTTCCATATAAAACATCAAAATACTTTACAAAACAAATCTTCTGTATAAAACATATATCAAAATATCTTACAAACCAAATTTATGCAGATCTTATCTCTAAAATTAATTTCCTTTTTTTCCTTTAACTAAACATAAGATATATGGATTCTTTTGTATTTATGGGATTATTATCCCAAAAAATACGCAAAAAATCCGTATAAAATTTATTTAAGCCGTTTTTTTTTTACAAATCTCGGTTTAAAAAATTATTTTTATTAATTCTTGTTGCTAATCCAACGGTTTAGATTTTATTAAAATCAAGTCAAAATATCTTTCAAACCAAATTTATGGGGATCTTGTTGATAGGTGTTTAAAACACCTTGATATTTATCTATTGTTTATGCTTTCTCTGCTAGTTTTCTTGTAAATTATGTATCTTATGTTTTTTTTTTTAGTATTTAGGTACTTTGGAGTCATTTGGAACAAAAGGGGAAGAAACGGCGCAAAAAGTCTCATCTCACGTGCAATTTCTCTTGGAGGCGGATTATTTCTCACTATTTGCTTTTATTTCTTCATCTCTGTCTGAAAAGTATGTTGGTTTTAGTGATGCAAATTTATGTCTGAAAAGCACGACAACTTTAGTGATGAATAGAATTGAAGGAAAAAAGTGGATATGAGAAGTAAAGGACGGCTGATGTTGGTGAAAAAATTCGAAAAGAGCGAAAGCGTCATCCACAGGCGAGCGAAGCTAGCTGCGGTTGAGCAAGAAAGAAAATAGGCATGTCATTTCTATGGAACCGACAAGCCATGTTTGAGCTGGTTATCCCTTAACCACTACAGCTGGGTGTAAATAGCAGAGCTAGCTATTACCTAACCCTGGATTTCAGAGAAAATGATTTCTCAATCATTTTTCTCAAACTCAGAGAGGAAAGGGAGGCTGCTGACAGAGATAAATTAGAGGAGGTGAGAGATTGGGAGAAATTCAGAGAAAGGGAGGAAGAGATGCTCTGAAGCTGGTATTGTTGAATCAAGGTTGAAGTTCTTGTCGATTTTGAGGAAGAATTATTAATGGGTTTGTTGTTTGAACCAAGGAAGAGAGGGAACTGAAATCGATTAGAGATGGTAAAATTAACAGGAGTTATTGAAGGGGTTTTGATGAATTCTGAAGCTGATGATGTTTAATTGAAGTTGTGAAGGAATGGGTTTATAGAATATGGAGTTAGGGTTTGGTGTTGCTGTTGATATCTGGGGTTTCAGGGAATTGGAGATGAGAAGTTTAACTACTGCTGCTGTTGGGAATGAGGAATTGCTCGAGAATTCAGAGAGAGAGATTGAGAAGATTGTGGTTGATTTAGGGTTCAAATTGGTTATGATTTAGAATTGATAAGAAATTGATGGGGGTTTTAGTTTACAACATCCAAGAAAGAGGATCTGGGAATGTTGCTTCAATGGGTTTGTGCCACTAATTGTTAATGGATGTTGCAGTACAGAAGGCATGAGTAGAATGGTGTTTCAGAGATGAGTAACCCAAGACTGTGATGATTTGTGGGTGTTGGCAGTGAAGTGGGTGTTTCAGGTGGTACTGAGTGAAATAGTTTATTGTTTGGCTCATACTTTGGGCAAGACAGGCAGAGAATGTATGAATGAGAAGCTATAGGTAATGGTGGTGGTTTGGCCTATTTCAAATAGATAGGGTGTTGGAATTTGAACTGGTTGTGTTGCTTCATGTGAAGATTACTGAGACAATGGTGACTTCAGGTGAGAAAGGGCTAGGTGCATCTGGAGTTTACTGGTATTTATCCTGGCAGAGAGGAGAGGTAGCTTGAGTTTGTGGTGTTGAACATTGTATAAGAATGCTGCAAGGGATTGGCTGTGATTAGAGTTGCAAGTGGAGAAGTATAGCTATAGCGGGTGACTGAATGATTATTGCTTCAGGTGTTGTAGAGATATGCAGAGAATAGCTAAGCATGAGAAGGCAGCTCAGATGCAGTCTTTGCGATAGTGATTGCAAATGAAACTGTGGGGTTGTACTTGACAGGATGTTGCAGTTGGAGCAACAGAAAATCTGGTGGAGCTGTGAAGTGGGTAAGCTTTTGAAAGTGCAGGCATGGAACTGGTGAAGACTTGAGCTGAAACAAAAAAGTTATATGAGCTACAGCCGATGAAAATGACCGTGTTAGGTGGAATATTGTAGGAGATTAGCAAGTTGGTGAGCTGAGTTACAGCCAAGGCTAAATTGGCTGGTAGTTGCAGAATGAATGGCTCTGAATAGATGAATGTTAGGTTGAAATTTGCAGGTATTGAAGGTGCAGTTCAAGGTGTTGGTGCACTGGGTGGTACCTATATGTGTAGTAGGTACTGGTGGTTGCAGGTGAGATATGAAATGAGTTTCACAGTGGCTTGAGCAAGCGTTGATGTAAAGAATGCAATGAGAATATGGCGGTGATGCTGTAGCATTGGTAGTGGTGAAGTTGTAGAATGTATGATGCTGTTGTTACAAGGTTTTGTCATGAACAATGGGATATGTTGTAGGTGGTATGACTGAGATGGGGAGTGAATGGTAGATGAGTGATGATTATAAGAATGGTTGCAGGGCAGAATGGAGGTTTGCTTGTAAGTTGTGGCATGAGTAATAATGCAGAGGAGGAGTTGTGGGATGCTTGAGTTTGATCAAGAGTCGCAGATGGAATTGTATTGCAGTTGCAGGCTCAGTTTGGATGGATCTGTAGATAATGTTAGAACATGAGGCTGATGAGATGTTGTTGGTATGTGAGATGCTTTTAGGTGGTACTGAGATGATGTTGTTGTTGCAAGATGAATAGCCACTATGGCTGGAACTGAGCAGTGACATACCATGGTGGTGCAACACATACTGTAGCTTTTGGGAATTGGTAGATGGCTTGGCATTGGTTCATTCAGCTGAGTGAGCCATCTGACTCACCTAACTCGGTATGTTGACCCAAGATAACTCAGCTCGACTTTTTTTTGACTCAGGTGACCGGTCAACTGAGCTCCGGTCCGGTGCCGGATTCCGACCAAATTCCGGCCAAAACCCCAGTTTTCCGGCGACAGTTTTTTGGGCATATTTTCTACATGGGTTCTTCTCACTTATGGGCTTGGTGGACTTTTTGGTGATGGACTTTGAAGTTTAGACCTAGTTTTGGAAGGAAGAAAAGCTACAAAAAGGAAAACTTCTACAACTTTTAGACACATCTTTTCTACTGGAGTTTTGGAGGAGAGCGATTCTACTAGGGTTTGCTTTCGTTTATTTTTCATATTTTTCATTTTATAATTGATTATTATGATTATGATGAACTCAGAAACTATGAGTAGCTAAACTTCATTTATTGGTTATGGGATATAAAGTGGATTTCACAAATAAGATTTGAATCAATGAATTAGTTTTGTCTCAATAAATTATTGTTTATGATTCATGGTTCATATTGTTTATGATTTGATTGTTTGTTTGGTTGAGTCCGGAATCAATCCGATTTGCTTTCATATCTAGAGCTATATTAGGGTTTTCAATACGAAAACGTTGTTTATCCCTGATTCTAAGTAGCATAAATGTGGGTATTGCTTGTAGTGATATATCCTACTAGTCACATGTGAATCATAACTTGGGTTAAATCGATTTAGTGCTTTTACACATTTTGATTGCCTTGATTAGTCTTATTTCATAGAACTTATTTCTTTTAGGGAGTTAAATCTAATTGTGCTTTTACACTTTAGGTTGCTTTCTAGGAAGAAGTCACATATGCATCTTTTAATGTGGTTGTGATGAAATCAGGGAATTAGCGGGATACTCTTGCGATCAAGGTATCCTAGGACTTTTAGTAAATGAGAGATTAAAATTTCAATTCTAGTCATTGTTGAGAATTCAAGTTTGTGAATGAAACTATCCCGTGACCAATGCTTTCTCCTTATTGATTATTTTAATACTTTATTGCTTCAATTTATTTATTTTTCTTTGATAATTCACCCCCCCCCTTTGGTTACTAAGAATATGAAAATTTGCATAACAACAATAGCCTCTCTGTGGATACGAACTCTTTCTTATCGCATACTACATTTATTTTAGTTAAGTAAGAAAGTGAATTTATTTTTGATCGGCTGACAACCGACCAAATTTTGGCGTCGTTGCCGGGGAGGCAAACGGCTTGTTATTAAGTTTTTAGTTTCTTTTTACAATTTTTGCTTTTATCTTTGCTTTTTGTTTCTTGTCTTGGTTCTTACTTGTTTGCGAGAATTGTTTCCAGGTACCTAATCCCTGGATTCTTAGGATTGGAACTATCCAAGGTGCGGGATTGCTACTCGAAGAGGCACAATACTCCAACCAAGTCAAGACATACCGGAAGAGCAAGAGTTAGAAGTGGAAGAAAAATTACAACTAGAAGGAGAACAAGAGGTTCCATTCGTAGAAGAACCACTAGTTGAAGAGGAAGAAGCAATGGGTGATGCAAACCGTACACTCAAGGATCTAGCTTATCATAGGCTTGATGCACAACAATGGTGTATCCAAACAAACTCAACTTTCGAGATCAAGCCGGGGTTGCTTAGAGAGTTACCAAAGTTCCATGGCATGGTGAATGAAGACCCAAACAAGCATCTTATGGAGTTCCATACCATTGTCAAGGCCATGCTTCCAGCGGAGACTGAAGACGATGGTGCAATGTTGAAAGTTTTTCCATTTTCTATGGTGGAAAGCGCTAAGGATTGGTTGTATTGTTTTCCATCCGGAAGTGTCACTACATGGAACAGATTGAAGAAACTCTTTCTAGAGAGGTATTTTCCTGCGTCAAAAGCTACTCAAATTCGCAAAGAGATTTGTGGAATAAAGCAACATGCGGGAGAATCTTTGTATGAATGTTGGAAGCGATACAAGAGATTGGTAGCAAGCTTTCCTCACCATCAATTCAGCGACTCTATGATAATCCAATACTTCTACGAAGGTCTTCAATCAAGTGATAGATATCTTCTTGATGCAGCGGGTGGTGGGGCACTAGTGAACAAGACGGTGGCCCAAGCTGCCGAGTTGATTGAAAGCATGGATGCAAACTCGCAACAATTCTACACAAGAGGTAAACCAATGGTTAGGGGAGTGCATGAAGTTAGTGATTCATCATCATCACACCGTGATCAAAGGATGGACAATATGGAGCACATGATGCAAAATATGGCTGTGGTTATATTACCTTCGTATGGTGAAGAGTTGGAGCAAGCTAATGCTGTTTTTCCAAACCCACAAAGACGGTATGATCCCTATTCCAACACCTATAATCCGGGATGGAGAGATCATCCAAATTTCAGCTATGCCAACAAGCAAGGTGCGGTTCAACAACCTACTTTCAACCGTCCGAGTGGATTTCAACCGCAACAACAACAATTTCAACCACAACAACAACAATTCCAACAGCAACAGCAACAATTTCAGCAACCACAACAATCGGTGCAAAACCAAGGTTCCGATATCGATGCAAAGTTACAAACAATGACGCAAGGTATTTCTACCATGTTCAAGGAAAGCCAAAAAGAAACTAAGAGTGATATCAAGGAGTTGCAGACTCAAGTAGGCTCCATGGCGATTGATATCAACAAATTGAAGGCACAAAATAGTGGGAGACTCCCTTCTCAACCCATTAACCTAAAAGAGGGTGTCAATGCTATTATGTTGAGAAGTAGTACACAACTTTATCAACCCAAAGTTGCTGATTTGGGTGAAGAGAATGCTCCAAAGGAGCCGATTTTGGAGGAAAAGAGGTATGAAATTCCCCAAACACCTGAGGTACCTATTCCTAACTCTAAAACTCTTATTCCTACTTATGTTCCTCCTATACCTTTTCCTCGCAGATTTGCAAGTTCTAAGAAGGCGGAACTAGAAAAGGAGATTTTAGATGTTCTTAAGAAGATTCATGTGAACATACCACTCATTGATGCTATCAAGCAAGTTCCCAAGTATGCAAAAGTGTTGAAGGACTTGTGTACCAACAAGCAAAGGCTTAAAGGAAATGAAGTGCTAAGTGTGGGGGAAAATGCTTCGGCAATCTTACAACACAAACTTCCATTGAAATGCAAGGATCCCGGTAGCTTTGACACTCCCGTCATAATTAGTAACACCACTTTTGACAAAGCAATGTTAGACTTAGGTGCATCCGTTAATGTTATGCCGGCATCCATGTATAATTCACTTAATCTAGGTCCTTTGAAAAAGGCTGAAGTTGTGTTGCTATTAGCCGATCGCTCTAATGTTTACCCAATGGGTATTGTTGAGGATGTTCTTGTGCAGGTTAATCAACTTGTATTTCCAGCTGACTTTTGTGTGTTAGAGATGGATGAAGGTTCACCGGACTCATCTCTTCCATTGCTACTTGGGCGTCCCTTCATGAAAACGGCTAAAACCATTATTGATGTGGACAAGGGAACGTTGACTATGGAGTTTGATGGAGAAATAATACGTTTCAACATTTTCGAGACGATGAGATATCCTAGTGATGTCCACTCTTGTTTCTCCGTTGATGTTATGGATGCATTGGCACAAAAAGTGTTTGAATTGAATGGTGATGATGATTTGGAAACTGTTTTAACTACATCCATGGATGATGGTGTAGAGTGTGGTAACGAAGTCAAGGAAGCCCTTGGTGATCTTAACTCACTACAAGGATGTCCGGAAACTCATAATATCTCTTTTATTTCTTTACTATGCAGTGATGAAAAGCTTTTACCTTCTATTGTTAAATCTCCAAAGTTGGAATTGAAACCTCTTCCAAGTCACTTAAAGTACTTGTACTTGGGTGACAATAAAGAGTTACCTGTAATTGTTTCTAACAAGCTTAGTGAATTACAAGAGCAAAAACTTCTAAGGGTGCTAAGGAAGCACAAGACGTCCATAGGATGGACAATTGCTGATATCAAGGGTATAAGCCCTGCCGTTTGTATGCACAAGATTCGTTTGGAAGAAGATGCAAAGCCTACAAGGGAAGCATAGCGTCGTTTGAACCCCCCGATGATGGAAGTTGTGAAAAAGGAGATACTAAAGCTTTTGGAAGTGGGTGTTATCTACCCTATATCCGATAGCAAGTGGGTGAGCCCGGTACAAGTTGTACCAAAGAAATCAGGTGTAACGGTGGTAGAGAATGATAAGAATGAACTTGTCCCAACTCGTGTGCAAACCGGTTGGAGGGTTTATATAGATTATAGAAAATTGAATGCCACCACTAGGAAGGATCATTTTCCATTGCCTTTTATTGATCAAATGCTTGAACGTTTAGCTAGACATGCTTATTATTGCTTCCTTGATGGTTATTCAGGGTACAATCAGATTGTGATAGCACCGGAGGACCAATAGAAAACCACTTTCACTTGTCCGTTCGGTACTTTTGCATATAGAAGGATGCCTTTTGTCCTGTGCAATGCTCCAGCTACCTTTCAAATGTGTATGGTAAGTATCTTTTCCGAGTATGTTGAAAACATCATTGAAGTGTTTATGGATGATTTTAGTGTCTTTGGTGATTCATTTTACCTTTGTTTGAACAACTTGTCATTAATCCTTGAACGATGTGTTGAAACAAACCTTGTGCTGAATTGGGAGAAGTGCCATTTCATGGTAACTCATGGCATAGTTTTAGGCCATATAATATCTTCTAAAGGCTTGGAAGTTGATAAATCTAAGATATACCTTATTCGTGCTCTAACCCCTCCCACTATGGTGAGGGAGATACGTTCTTTTCTTGGTCATGCGGGTTTCTATCGTAGATTTATCAAGGATTTTTCCAAGATAGCATCACCACTTTGCAACTTATTGCAAAAAGATGTGGTTTTTAACTTTGATGAAAAGTGTATGGCGGCATTCAATCGTTTGAAAGAACTTTTGATTTCAGCCCCTATCATTAAACTACCGGATTGGAGCAAGCCTTTTGAGCTCATGTGTGATGCAAGTGACTATGCGGTTGGTGCGGTGCTTGGGCAACGTGTGGGGAAGATACCTCATGCTATTTATTATGCTTCTAGAACGTTAAATGAAGCCCAACAAAACTACACAACCACTGAAAAATAGTTTTTAGCTATTGTATTTGCATTGGAGAAATTTCGCTTTTATCTAATTGGTACAAAAGTTATTGTCTTTTATGACCATGTAGCACTTAGGTACTTGCTAATGAAGAAAGAAGCGAAACCGAGGCTCATACGATGGATTTTACTCTTGCAAGAGTTTGATATTGAAATCAAAGACAAGAAAGGAATTGAGAACACTATTGCGGATCACTTGAGCCGTCTTGCTGTGGACAAGGAAGTTATCCCATTGCGTGAAAGTTTCCCGAATGAGCAACTATTCTCAATTGCCTTTGGAGAACCATGGTATGCGGATATTGTGAATTAATTGGTAACTAAACAAATCCCAAAGAACTTGTCTCGTGCTGAGAGGGACAAACTTAAGAGGTTAGGAAACCAATGTATATGGGACGATCCATACTTATGAAAACATGGCAACGACCAAGTAATAAGAAGGTGCGTTCCCGAATCCGATTTTAATTCTATCTTGTCATTTTGTCACTCTTATGCTTGCGGAGGACATTTTGGAAGTAAGAGAACCGCACACAAGGTACTTGAAAGCGGTTTCTATTGGCCAACATTGTTTAAGGATGCATATACATTTTGTACAACTTGTGATACGTGCCAAAGAACAGGCAATCTAGGTGCCCGAAATCAAATGCCACAAACTTTTATTCAATTTATTGAAGTTTTTGATGTATGGGGTATTGATTTTATGGGTCCTTTTGTCAACTCTCATGGGAATTATGTCTCTTAATGGGTGGAAGCTAAGGCCACCCCAACTAATGATTCCAAGGTTGTTTCAGATTTTGTGCAAGCTAACATTTTTGCAAGGTTTGGAATTCCAAGAGCCATAATTAGCAATGGGGGTTCTCACTTCAAAAACAGGATTTTGCAAAGCTTGTTGAAGAAGTACAATGTGTCGCACAAGGTTCCAACACCTTATCATCCTCAAACAAATGGACAAGCCGAGGTTTCTAACCGGGAGGTGAAGTCCATTCTAGAAAAGACGGTGAATCCAACAAGGAAAGATTGGAGCATGCGACTTAATGATGCTTTGTGGGCTTATAGAACCGCATACAAGACACCTATTGGGATGCCCCCCTTTAGGCTTGTGTATGGTAAACCTTGTCACTTACCCGTGGAGATTGAGCATAAAGCGTTTTGGGCTATTAAGCAATGCAATATGGAGATGGATGGTGTTGGAAAGCAAAGGAAGCCGCAACTCCAAGAGCTCGAAGAGGTTCGCAATGATGCATTTGAAAGATCACGCATTTACAAGGAGAAGACTAAGGCCTTTCATGATACTAAGATTTCTAGAAAACAATTTTGTGTTGGGCAGAAAGTGCTTTTGTTTAATTCTCGCTTGCATTTATTTCCGGGTAAATTAAGGTCACGTTGGATCGGACCTTTCATTGTTACTAATGTGTTTTCTCATGGTGAAGTAGAAATTCGTAGCATAGCTACAGGCAAGGAACTTAAAGTTAATGGGCACCGGTTAAAACCATATTATGAGAATTTCACTTCTGAAGTGGTGGAAGGATCCAATTTTGTGGATGCACTCCCTCTGGAGGAGTCATAGAAAGCAAGGAGCAAGTCGGGCTGACGACTTTAAACCAAGCGCTAAGTGGGAGGCAACCCACAGGTTTGGTATCTTTATCTTTATCTTTTTATTTTTAAGCATTTGCTTTTATCTTTATTTTCTTTGTTTTTTGCATATAATTTGCGGAATTTCCCACCTTAAACTTTCTTTGGACGAGTCAATTTTACATTGAGGACAATGTAAAGTTTAAGTGTGGGGGAGCATTTATATGTTTGTATAGTATGTTTTAGTTTGTTTTATGCCTTTAGTAATTAAAAAAAATCAGAAAAATAGAAAAACCAAGAAAAAATCTATGTTTTTTGAACTCCGAAATCTAGAAACTTGTGCCTTTAGGATGAAACCATTAGTGGATGGAACCATTTTGATTGCAGGAGTTGAGGAACCAACTAACTAAAAGGATGGACATAGCTCAAAAATTATAAATAACATGATAGTTGTTACCATATCTCGGAATATTACCATATCACATTCTATTTTTACTTTTCCATATTTATTTATTGTTTACTAAGTGTTTTGGTGGGTCACTAAACATCGACTTGTTATTAATGCTAGGATGAAATAGAGTGATTGAGTTGCTAAGAAAAAAAAAAGAGACCGACCAATTAGACAAAACGGAATAAAAATGACACTTGGATAGCAGTATGTGTGAAACGTTGTCCCTGTCTCCGTCGCCTAAACAAGCGTGGAATGCAGGATCCAAGGCAACTATCACATGCTTGCTGACAAGAAGCATGCGCTTGGATCCAAAAGATCTAATCATGATGTCTAAAAAAAAGGTGAAAAATAAAAAGAAAAGAAAATATTATATTATATTTGTTGAATAAAGTCACTCATGGTTCCCTTGTATATGCCGGTTGAGTTGATGTAGAACTAAGATTGTTGACCACTGGTTCCCTTGTATATGCCAGTATGTTGACACTAGAATTCAGACCAGTAGCTCAATCCAATAGGATGCATAGGTTCATCTTGGCAGTGACCTTCAGACAGATATGGGAAACATTGATCACTTGTCAACATTCGCCAACATCTACATCTATATCCACCTTCTTAATATTTTCATTGTGATTGTGGTTTGTTAGTTTCCGAGTATTGTGGCTTGTTCGACTATCTAATTAGAGATTTATTTACTTAATTATGAACTGAATTTGCACAAGGTACCTCCTCATGTAGTCATTTTGGATTCGTTCATTGATTTGTCACAAATAGACGGAGTTGGAAATATAGGTTTTGTAGGCAGACCTCTTGTAAACCTTCACGAGACTAAAACTCGTCCACTAGGGACACCTAGGGGTTCAAATGCTTGTTATTTATGCTTAGATTAACCGTAGCCTCGACGAGACGGAGTTGTATGTATGTTTTATAATTATTTTGTTTGATTTGATCGAGGACTAGCAAAGTCTAAGTGTGGGGGAATTTGATAGGTGTCTAAAACACCTTGATATTTATCTATTTTTTAATGCTTTCTCTGCTAGTTTTCTTGTAAATTATGTATCTTATGTTATGTTTTTGAGTATTTAGGTACTTTGGAGTCATTTTGAACAAAAGGGAAAGAAACGACGCAAAAAGTCTTATCTCACGTGCAACTTCTCTTGGAGGCGGATTATTTCTCACTATTTTCTTTTATTTCTTCATCTCTGTCTGAAAAGTATGTCGGCTTTAGTGATGCAAATTTATATCTGAAAAGCATGACAACTTTAGTGATGAATAGAATTGAAGGAAAGAAGTGGATATGAGAAGTAAAGGACGGCTGATGTTGGTGAAAGAATTCGAAAAGAGCGAAAGATTCATCCACAGGCGAGCGAAGCTAGCTGCGGTTGAGCAAGAAAGAAAATAGGCATGTCAGTTCTATGGAACCGACAAGCCATGTTTGAGCTGGTTATCCCTTAACCACTACAGCTGGGTGTAAATAATAGATCTAGCTATTACCTAACCCTGGATTTCAGAGAAAATGATTTCTCAATCATTTTTCTCAAACTCAGAGAGGAAAGGGAGGCAACTGCTAACAGAGAGAAATTAGAGGAGGTGAGAGATTGGGGGAAATTCAGAGAAAGGGAGGAAGAGATGCTCTGAAGCCGGTATTGTTGAATCAAGGTTGAAGTTCTTGTCGATTTTGAGGAAGAATTATTAATGGGTTTGTTGTTTGAACCAAGGAAGAGAGGGAACTGAAATCGATTAGAGATGGTAAAATTAACAGGAGTTATTGAAGGGGTTTTGATGAATTCTGAAGCTGATGATGTTTAATTGAAGCTGTGAAGGAATGGGTTTACAGAATATGGAGTTAGGGTTTGTTGCTGCTGTTGATATCTGGGGTTTCATGGAATTGGAGATGAGAAGTTGAACTACTGCTGCTGTTGGGAATGAGGAATTGCTCGAGAATTCAGAGAGAGAGATTGAGAAGATTGTGGTTGATTTAGGGTTCAAATTGGTTCTGATTTAGAATTGATAAGAAATTGATGGGGGGTTTTAGTTTACAACATCCAAGAAAGAGGATCTGGGAATGTTGCTTCAATGGGTTTGTGCCACTGACTGTTGATGGATGTTGAAGGTACAGAAGGCATGAGTAGAATGGTATTTCAGAGATGAGTAACCCAAGACTGTGATGATTTGTGGGTGTTGGCAGTGAAGTGGGTGTTTCAGGTGGTACTAAGTGAAACAGTTTGTTGTTTGGCTCATACTTTGGGCAAGACATGCAGAGAATGTATGAATGAGAAGCTACAGGGAATGGTGGTGGTTTGGCCTATTTCAGATAGCTAGGGTGCTGGAGTTTGAACTGGTTGTGTTGATGCCTGTGAAGATTACTGACACAATGGTGACTTCAGGTGAGAAAGGGCTAGGTGAAGCTGGAGTTTAATGGTATTTATCCTGGCAGAGAGGAGAGGTAGCTTGAGTTTGTGGTGTTGAACGTTGTATAAGAATGCTGCGAGGGACTGGCTGTGATTAGAGTTGCAAGTGGAGAAGTATAGCTATAGCGGGTGACTGAATGGTTGTTGCTTCAGGTGTTGCAGAGAGATGCAGAGAATAGCTAAGCATGAGAAGGCATCTCAGATGCAGGCTTTGCGATAGTGATTGCAAATGGAACTGTATGGTTGTACTTGACAGGATGTTGCAGTTGGAGCTACAGAAAATCTGGTGGAGTTGTGAAGTGGATAAGTTGTTGAAAGTGCAGGCATAGAACTGGTGAAGACTTGAGCTGAAACAAAGAAGTTATATGAGCTGCAGCCGATGGAAATGACTGTGTTAGGTGGAATATTGCAGGAGATTAGAAAGTTGGGAAGCTGAGTTACAGCCAAGGCTAAATTGGCTGGTAGTTGCAGAATGAATGGCTCTGAATAGATGAATGTTAGGTTGAAATTTGCAGGTAATGAAGCTGCAGTTCAAGGTGTTGGTGCACTGGGTGGTACCTATAGGTGGAGTAGGTACTGGTGGTTGCAGGTGAGATATGAAATGAGTTTCACAGTGGCTTGATCAAGTGTTGTTGTAAAGAATGCAACGAGAAGATGGCGGTGCTGATGTAGCATTGGTAGTGGTGAAGCTGTAGAATGTATGATGCTGCTGTTACAAGGTTTTGTCGTGAACAATGGGATATGTTGCAGGTGGTGTGAATGATATGGGGAATGAATGGTAGATGAGTGATGATTATGAGAATGGTTGCAGTGTAGAATGGAGGCTTGCTTGTAAGTTGTGGCATGAGTAATAATGCAGAGGAGGAGTTGTGGGATGCTTGAGTTTGAGCAAGAGTCGCATATGGAATTGTATTGCAGTTGCAGGCTCAGTTTGGATGGATCTGTAGATAATGTTAGAACATGAGGCTGATGAGATGTTGTTGGTATGTGAGATGCTTTTAGGTGGTACTGAGATGATGTTGTTGTTGCAAGATGAATATCCACTATGGCTGGAACTGAGCAGTGACATACCATGGTGGTGCAACACATACTGTAGCTTTTGGGAATTGGTAGTTGGCTTGGCATTGGTTCATTCGGCTGAGTGAGCCATCTGACTCACCTGACTCGGTATGTTGACCCAAGATAACTCAGCTCGACTTTTATTTGACTCAGGTGACCGGTCAACTAAGCTCCGGTCTGGTGCCGGATTCCGACCAAATTCCGGCCAAAACCCCAGTTTTCCTGCGGCAGTTTTTGGGGCATATTTTCTACATGGGTTCTTCTCACTTATGGGCTTGGTGGACTTTTTGGTGATGGACTTTGAAGTTTAGACCTAGTTTTGGAAGGAAGAAAAGCTACAAAAAGGAAAACTTCTACAACTTTTAGTCACATCTTTTCTACTGGAGTTTTGGAGGAGAGCGATTCTACTAGGGTTTGCTTTCGTTTATTTTTCATCTTTTTCATTTTATAATTGATTATTATGATTATGATGAACTCAAAAACTATGAGTAGCTAAACTTCATTTATTGGTTATGGGATATAAAGTGGATTTCACAAATAAGATTTGAATCAATGAATTAGTTTTGTCTCAATAAATTATTGTTTATGATTCATGGTTCATATTGTTTATGATTTGATTGTTTGTTTGGTTGAGTCCGGAATCAATCCGATTTGCTTTCATATCTAGAGCTATATTAGGGTTTTCAATACGAAAACGTTGTTTATACCTGATTCTAAGTAGCATAAATGTGGGTATTGCTTGTAGTGATATATCCTACTAGTCACATATGAATCATAACTTGGGTTAAATCGATTTAGTGCTTTTACACATTTTGATTGCCTTGATTAGTCTTATTCCATATAACTTATTGCTTTTAGGGAGTTAAATCTAATTGTGCTTTTACACTTTAGGTTGCTTTCTAAGAAGAAGTCACATATGCATCTTTTAATGTGGTTGTGATGAAATCAGGGAATTAGCGGGATACTCTTACGATCAAGGTATCATAGGACTTTTAGTAAATGAGAGATTAAAATTTCAATTCTAGCCATTGTTGAGAATTCAAGTTTGTGAATGAAACTATCCCGTGACCAATGCTTTCTCCTTATTGATTATTTAATACTTTATTGCTTCAATTTATTTTTATTGCTTTGATAATTCAACCCCCCCCCCCCCCCTTGGTTACTAAGAATCTGAAAATTTGCATAACAACAATAGCCTCTCTGTGGATACGAACTCTTTATTATCGCATACTACATTTATTTTAGTTAAGTAAGAAAGTGAATTTATTTTTGCTCGGCTGACAACCAACCACTTGTCTCTAAAAATAATTTCCTTTTTTCCTTTAACTAAACATAAGATATATAGATTCTTTTGTATTTATATGGATTCTTTTGTATTTATGGGATTATTATACCAAAAAATATGCAAAAAATCCGTATAAAATTTATTTTGGTGAATCATTATTCTTCATATAAATTATATTAAAAGATAAAAATTACATACTAGGCAAGCGAGCGACAAGCTGTGCCGCTAGCCCTTTTTGAATAGCAAAACCTATCCTATTAAAAATAAAATCTCGTGAGCCAGGGGTCATTACATTGCTGCGCATGACTTTCTGGACCCTCTTGAGTAGTCCAACTCGCTTACGAGCCAAATAGCCAAAAGTATCAAAAGCAAAGGGGACGAAAGCATGCCCATTGTCAACATATGCTTTCTCATGCTTCGATATCTTACCTCGAGGCAGCCTTTAGCGCTGCTCGCCCGATCAGAAGGTGCCATGTCCAATTCCTACCAAAGGAGATACCCCGGTGAGGTCAACACATGTGTGTTTCCCATTAGCCCATCCAAAAATAAGAACATCAGCTGGTCTTAGTGTCGATCTCCCTTCAAGTGGGTCTGTCAGGAATGCACAGGTGCTTCTTTCTTTGCCGAAATGCCGACCTCCACAAGACATCATACAAAATATCCCTCACATGATCATGTCTATATTTATAACCAGGGTCTACTTTACAATGAACTGCATGTTCACCATATGAATCCAAGCAACCTTGTGATGCAAGCGGTAGCGAGAGTCGAGGGATAAAGCGGGATCATTAACTTTGTATTTGAGGATAGACCGGTACTCCAAAGGAGACATCTTCTGCCCTAGCCCCTCAATCGGAATAGCCAGAAGAAAATCTTGGGCATGTGCTGCTTGCAAACAACCAAAAACCGCTTTCTGTCTCTCCGTTAGCATGTAAACTCTATCAATGTCCTTAACCACTTTACCAAAATTTATTTAAGTTTTTTTTTTTATAAATCTCGGTTTAAAAAATTATTTTTATTAATTCTTGTTGCTAATCTGACGGTTTAGATTTTATTAAAATCAAGTAAATACGGTGAAAGAATTTTAACAAAATTTAGACCTATCTGCAGCATTAGATCAAACCAATTTGATTTAAAATTAACGGTCACGAAATATAAGGGGGCTAACTTGTTTTTCTGCCAATCAAGAGCGAGGGTTTTGTTGACCGACCAATGGGAGAGGAGGTTAGCACAACTCTCGACGTGGAGTGAGAGATGCGGTTGGGTTTTTAGGTTATTGATTGTTAAAGATATTAGATTTTCACCTTCATTTGATTGATTAATACTAATGGTTGTTAGGCTATTTGGTACAATTTGTGGCATTTGTTGATAGTCATAGTAGTTTGTTATGATGTTCTCTGAAGTATAAATTTCACATTTTCATTTACAACCATCTTGGTTTAGGTTGTTGATGGTCAGAGTTTTTTCTAGGAAGGGATGTCAAGCACTAAACAAAGGCTATGGTGGAAGTTATAACATGTACTCAGTCATTGTTATCTCATCGAAAGCAATTGGGTACGATTTCTTGAAGCATGCGCTTTTTTTCCTGTCGCTAGGTTTCCTTGCTGTGCACATGCATTATGTTTATTTCTAGCCTTATGAAGTATTATCATTCTTAAAAAAACGGCAGAAAAGCTTACCGAGGTAATCTACAGATAGATTTAACATGTAAAAAATTGGTAATAATATGGGAATTTTGATAAAGTGACCCAGTTTTGAATTAGGGTAAATAAAGTGCCCCGTTTTTTTGCACTTTTCTAAACTGCCCCGTTTTTTTTTCAAATAACGCTTTCCATCCCGTTAAATGCAAGGTGGCAGTTATCTCACCTATTAAAAAGTCATATTTACCCCTGAACTATGTTGTGAACCACGAACCATAACCATGAACCTGAACCCTAAACTATGAACCCTAAACTTGGGCAATGTCTTTGAGGCCAACATTCCCATGCTTTAGATCTAAGCTCATTAACCTCAAGGCCAAAGCAATATTCTCGATTTCTTCCCTTCATAAAAGCAACTTGCTCTTTCTAAATCAAATTGTTCAAAACTCTGCATCTCCAATCATTGTTATCTCATCGAAAGCAATTGGGTACGATTTCTTGAAGCATGCGCTTTTTTTCCTGTCGTTAGGTTTCCTTACTGTGCACATGCATTATGTTTATTTCTAGCCTTATGAAGTATTATCATTCTTAAAAAAACGGCAGAAACCCCTAATCCTGGACCCTAAACTATATCGTGAACCCTGAACCATGAACCTTGAACCCTGAACTATATCGTGAACCATGAACCCTGAACCATGAACCCTGAACTATGAACCCTGAACTATGAACCTTAAACCCCAAATCCTGAATCCATGAACCGAGCTCGACTTAACTCCGAAAAATGAAGTAGAAGGTAAACGTGACAAGTAAAGGGTAAATAAGTAAAAAATTAGATAAAAAACTAAATTAGATGGAAAAGTTAACGGTGGGGGCAGTTTTGAAAAGTTAAAAAAAAACGGGGGCAAATTATTAAACGGAAATTGAGAGTGGGGCAGTTTATCAATATTCCCTAATAATATCTACAAAATACATTAGATCATGATGTTGGGGTAATATGCGTACATGATGCTGGGGTAATATGCGTACATGAAGCATGGGGACGAGATACTCTCTTACTATCCCCTTATGCACTTAAATAAATGAACAAACAAATGATGCGTAGAATATATTGAGTTAAATCCAAGGCATTATGGCACTGATGAGTAAAAAACAGTTCATTGCTTTATTGAATTTAGGATTATGTTCTTAAACTTTTTAATTAATAATGGATTGAAAAGCCATTATATTATCAGGCTGTTGTAGGTTGGGTAAATTCATGAATCTATTATCTTTGATTTGGAATTTTACTACATATTATGGACTAATGCGATATCTGCACATGCTTCAAGTTTATTAGTAAAAAAAAATCGAAAAAAACAAACTCAAATATCAAGTAAAGAAGCATTGTGCATTTACTGCATGGTCTTTTTGTCTGGTGGCGACCTTACTAAATAGTTACATTAGGACCTTACCCACGGTCAAAATTGATACTTGGTGTTTCACTAAAGGTTTTGCTTATTTTGATTAATTTGTTATATCTGAAACCAAGTCTCAGTCTATGAAGACCAAATGTATTGGTATCTCTAAAAGTGCACTCTTATTTTTTTCATTCTTTATGATGTCAATTTTTCTGTTTTTGTAGATTTTTTTTTTGTTTCTTTGCCGGCAGTGGAAGAAGACCCATCTTAACTGCTAAGGTTAGTTTTATTACTTTATTCTTTACACTATATTTGTTTTTCTTCCATGAGTTCTTAGCTTTAGCTTGGTTTTTATTGGAACAATGGCATTTCAGACTATGCATGGATTGGAATTGTATAGGGCATTATGTTAGTGGATCCCTCTAATTGTTTATTCAACTAAATGTAGACTAGAATTGAAGGAATGATTTTGAGCGAAACCCGATCTTATATAATTAAAAGTTTTGATTATAAACGAAAATCTTGATTACCGTTCTGAGGGAAACCAGTCATATGTACTTGAAAAATTAGTGAAACCCAACTGAAAAATGAAAATATAGTACTGTATATTGAACAAGCGCAACCTTTGAGTGTCATAGAACCTATGGCATCAAGAAATATGGGGTGAAGACTCCATCACAGAATTGTAGTCGAGAAAGTTCACAAGCATTTAAATGCGTTAAGAATGGAATATTATATTGGGTTTTGGTAGGGCATCATGGTCACGATGTTAAAGATTTAGAGGTGAAATTTTTTGGTAGATTATTTAATGTACTATCAGGGAAATAGTGTGACATAAGTTGTTATCATTGAATGCAATTTATCTCTCACTCCGATAGAAAAATGTGTCAGTGGCTGCAAGGACAAAATCTTAAAGATATTTTGGATACTGAACGAAGAAAGGTGCAACTCCCCACTGATTTCAACAGTGGCTAGGTAATCAGTTTATGGGTGAAACAATGTATATCAGTGTAAAGAATTTACAGTTTTTTTAATTCATACGCCATATCATGTTGTGCCTCCCAATCAATAGTTCACTGCATCTATTTTGTATTCATAAAACATATGAATCATGATGTAGCTCATACTTGATGGGTTCCTGCATCTATTGTATGTTCATAAACTTCCAATCTCTTCCGGTTTTCATTTTATCTACTAATCTGCTATGAAATTGGCTAAGGTGTGTTCATCAAGAATATAAAGCATAGCATGGACAACTTGCCCTAGATAAAGAGCGGTCAGGATGCATTATGGGGAAAACTAAATCCATGGTTGTGGTTTGCTCTAATTAAAATTAATCATTATGAGTGTTTTAATAATTAGTGTCTCATTAATCTCTCATAATGAATAATTTATTAAATTTTCGTCATTAAATATCCTCTTAATTAATCTAATAAATATATATTTTACATTAATAAATAATTTTAATGTAATAAATAATATTTATATTAATATGTATTTTTACTTAAGTCCGCTCTCCCAATAGCTAAATCTACGGCGATGGTTGATCACAGGAAACATAATGTTAAACGCCATTAATTGTTAGGGCCCCGATGGTTTGTTTGAAAGACTAGAACGTCTCTTAGCTATTGTATCGTTTTATTTTCTGATTTCAACAGAGAAATCCGAGAGAAGACAGATGTAATCCTTCTTTGATTGAAACCCCAAACTCAAATGAAATTTGGTTTATTCATCAGGGAAAAAAAAAAGAAAACCGACAATGTTTACAGGTATACAAAAACTATCCTAAGAGCAGACAACAATCAATGATTTCAATAAAGATTTGACAACTTAGGCAAGATAAAGAGTGGTCCAGATTTGTTCTTGCAATATATAAATCTAAGGTTGTAGGTTTAAAAAAGGTGATTTCTTTAATTGAAAGTTAAAACACATCCAACGGTCTTAATTTTCTTATTGTATTATTAATGTCTCATTAATTTTTTTCATAATATTTATTTTTTAGTTTCTCATAATATTATTATTAATTATCCAAATAATATATATATATATATATATACATATATATATATTTAACCCGTGCCGTAACGGCACGGGCCATGATGTTGGTTCATTTTTAATATATCGTATAATTTGTGTCCCGAATACTTATCAACTCCTTATGATTTAATATGTGTTTGTCATAAAAATAGTTGGGATTTTCCTCTCTTTTTTTCTTTGTTTTTCCTTTAATATTTTACCACGAGATTTGCTCGATTTAAAGAAATATAATCTTAACTTCCAGACACTTTTTTATTTAGGTTCATTGCTTATAATGAGATAATGCTCTACATTAACATGGAAGTTTAAATATTTTTTGGAAATATGTCGTCAGCAGTGCTCATCTTAGTGAAATCAACTAATCAATATCGTCCATAAAAGTTTCCACATGCTCCTATTTCGTTCCAACAGACTTATCTATCATGGTCATGTTGTCGATCCTCCAAATAGGCAGAGAATAATATTTTTTTGCATCGAACGATTGATACAAACTATCCAATGTGACATGATTTTCCTGTAATTTTTCAACACCCATTAGATGACAATGTTTAAAATGTGTACCCATTACATTTTCGAAGGGATTATATATATGCGAACCTCTGCCATTAAATCTTCAACAAAGTATTGTGCCCATCAATTTGTCTTAACGAAATCTTTGGTAACTTCAAAAGTCTTGGACATTTTGTCACTTCTGTATGTTCCTACCTTCACTTGGAATACAATATGGCGACACATTACCTCATAAAGAACCTTGAACACATATTGTACTCCCTGATCCTATTTCAAATTAATAGTTTGTCAATAGATCCTTTACCAAAAGTTGACATATTCTACGTTGAATATTTATAAAAAAAATTTTTATGGTGTTGTGGATCGTTGCTTTCTAAGATTGTAGTTTTAAAAATTGGCCTCTTCAAGTCCCACGACTTTCTAAGTTTATATATCTTGTTTGTTTTTAACATTTTAGTCAGCCATATTATGTTGTGACTAACTTTAAACTTGATGTCATCTTCTACTATGAACTTTATGTGATTTCAGAATCGAAATAGTTACACCTCTTTCATTTGTATAAAGTAATCTGTTGTATATCCCAACAATTCTTATACAACAATTCATTTCTTTTGCCATTTCTGGACCATCAGTAGCCATTATTGTCAAACGCAATTTGTCTAACTTTTGTTGATGTTATGTATTTGAAATGTTCATTTTTCTTAAATAAATAGATTGTGGATAAACTAAAAAAAAAAAAACATAAGTATTACACCGGGTCTAAGTTACTATATCCAAAATACTCCGGACACTGCTTCTGGTGCCTTGTTTCCTCAAATTCCTCGTTGCATTATAGACATTACATGCAACACCAATCATTTGCAAAGTGAGTTATTTGCGCAAGTGCGGTCAATGTATCCCTTGCCTGCAATAATAATAACAACACGTCAATTTTTTTCAAGGAATCCAGTTGTAAATGGTATGAATCTAATAGATTTGAATTATACCTTAATCTTAGATATCACCTTCTTCTCACATAACATAGCAATTGAGGAAGGACAAATCTTGACCACTCTTTACAAAGGCAGAGTTAGCCAAACTACGTTTTGAAATTGTCTTACGTGAAAATTATTATTAATCCATATTTTAGTCAGCTCATATCGAAGCCGATCTAATTAGTCCTATGAAAGTTAATATTAAATTTTTGACCTTATCTCTTGACCAAATTATTGAAGTATTCTCAGTCATGTTCTGCTTTGTGTGATCTACCCATCTGTGTCTACTCTACCTTCTAACCCAGTGAATGAAACCTATACATATTGATCCGTAATTTGATATTGTCGATTTGTCTTCAAGAGGTCGCATGATTTGAGAATGTAAAATATAAAAAATATTCTATAAATATCGGAGGAGAGATTTAGATTTATGATTTAGAGTATTTTATGATGATTTTGATGAACAAACATAATTTTTAAACAAATATTTTAGAATGCAAATACATTTTCCCAGTCAATAAGGTTTTATATCGGGAATTGAGTGAAAGTTGTTGTCTTTGTAGGTAGTTGTCGCGAAACAACTCAACATTGATGGTCTTTCAGGAAAGAGAATGTAATAGTACTTGAGAGAGCGATAATGTTCTCTTACGCGGGTACACCAATTGCCTTTATATAATAAATACGGGTGATCGAACAATCATGATCATATTATCTTATACATTCCGGTATCATCCTCGAAATATTTGGTTTTTGTCCTTATCAATCGTGCTAAAAACAACCAATTACATCTTTCACAATACAATGTCGCATGTTTTGTGACGGTTATTTTTTTACTTGGTCAATAAAACTCACTAAAAAGCAAAAACTATTATTATACACTACTATTACCAACACCCACCACCATAAAAACCATCCACCGCCACTTTTTCTTCCACCAATAGTAATGTTACCGCCTCCATCATTCACAAACACTCGCCACCGCTTATACTAACCCTACTTCCACTACCACCATTAGAATTAATATAGTTTTTAGTAAAATTATTTATTAATAAAATTATGTATTTATGTTAGATTATTAAAGGGACATTTATAATAGAAATTTAATTAATCATTATGAACAATCAATGAGACACTAATGAATAAAAAATTTAAAAATGGTTAAGTTGAACAAACCCCAGCGGTAAATTTATCTTTTCTAAGGACAAATCTTGACCACTCCTTACATAAACAAATCGATAATAAATAATTTCATATGTTCTGATCTTGATTTGTGCCGTTCGTTTAGTTATTACATAACATGGCAATTGATTGCACCAATTTTTTAAAATGGACATGTGTTTTATCGAGTTTATTTTAACATTAGAATGATCAGCCACGTTTTATACTTTATAATATAATGTTACACATTTTGTGGCATTACGAAATTAGCATAATATGTTTTTGTTCACCAATACCCGCCACCATCATAAAACCATATGAATCCACTTTTTTTATCCACCATCACCTAGTGGCGGAGCCAAGGGTTGACTAACCTCGCTCTAACCCCTTAAATTTTTAATAACTACATAATTGTTTTAGTTTATTTTATAAATAGTACTTTGTCCATATATATTTATGGTTTAGTTCACCAAAGTTTACATGTTTCTTTTAAAAAAAAAAAAATAGGCCTCCTCAATGTCAATTTTTGACTCCACCACTGCCACCATCACTGCCGCCCATTCCATGTAGGTTGTTGGACGCAATTATATTTTTCAATCACAAATGCCATGTATGAGGTTTAGATTGAACAAAATTTCGTCAATTGATTAGTTTCATTATTTTTTTTTCCGTGTATATATTCTTTTTTGTATTGCAATCAATTTTATTTTAACATTAAAAAATCATGATTAATACGATATAGTACCAAAGATAACAGGGGTACCATTTGGGGTGATCCAACTACGATCATGAAAATATTGTCTTGTATGATATTATCCTTGAAATATATGGTACCTTCCTTTATCAAAAGTGTTAAAAACAACCAACCACATCTTCCACACTACGATGTTATCGATGTTGCAACGACAACATAAAATTAATATTGTTCATCACTACTCACCAGCATTCACCATCACTACTTCTTCCACCACAAACCAGGGGCGGAGCCAGGATTTTGAGGAGAAAGGGAGAAAACAATTCTTGGAAAGTTGGATACATGTGAAAAATGGACTTTGTATCCCATTTTACGATAAAAGAACAAAAATAAATATAATTGTGCTTGGCTCTGCCCTTAACCACCACTAATCTTTCGGCCTCCACCTCTTCTACTACTCTTTTTGTCGCAGAAAATGTCTATTGATATTATTCATCAAAATTACTTATTAATATAAATAAATATTATAATTAATTAATTAAGAAAACATTTATAATTAAAAAATGATTAGTCATTTATTATGAGCAATTAGTGAAACACTAATTAATAAAACACTTTATAATGAATAAATTATTTATTATGTGCAATTAGTGAAACACTAATTAATAAAGCAATTATGGTATTTAAGTTAAACAAACCACCACTGTTGATTTATCTTTTCTATCAATTCCAACCAAGGTGGAACACTGGTTAGAGGCCACTCTTATGACACAATAGGTCATGAGTTCGAACCTCCCCGTTATGATTTTTGAAATTCCATATCTTCACTTGAGTATTCATTTTTCATTCACAATATTGGAATTAATACCATGCGTGCGAGTTGTAGGGGTGGTCAGGAGAACCACATCCCTTGATTTATCTTCTTTCTAGACAAATCATGACCACCACTTACATATGCAAACTTAGTCAAGCTTTGTTTTGTATCTTAGATATATATACTATATCCAAATAATATAGTATATATATATATATTCATATTATTAATTATTTTTTTAAGATAAAATATATTAATGGAAATTGGTGGCAGTTGTGGGTGTGGTATCGTGGTGGTAGTAGTGGAGGAGGCTAGAACGTTAATTTTAATTTTAATTTTTTTTATTCAAAGGAGATAATTTTAATTAGTGGTGGTGGAAGTATAGAGATTGTCAATTTACACAGTGACAAGAAATGATTTAAATGAATGACACGGGTCAAAGTCGATGCGCAGACACTCAAACAATATTACTTATTATCAAGCGTTTGTCCTTACGGCCAGACAAAGCTACGATCCAATTTATCTAGGAATGAGATAAATATATGTCTGTGATAGTCCACATAAAATTTTATAAGTGATGTCTGTGATTGAAAGTTACAAACATATTCAACGGTCCTGATTTGTTCTGTTTACCTCATTATTGAAGTAGGAGAATTACAAACTAAAGTTGTGTAATCAGTAGCTAAGAGATTTTACAATCAAAAGTGCCGGGTCTTTGATACATGTATAAATATTTTTGTTAAATTTTTAATTTAAGTTTTTTGGTTTAATGTCCAATATCGTTCCTATATATTCATTTTGATAGGATTCTCCCACTTAAGTTTTCCAAAAAAAAAAGGCTCTTGATAATTTTGTATCTGGAGTGAACATAATGTTTTAAGAAAAATATTATTTAATTGGTTCAGCGGGGTTCAAGGTTGTGGCAACTGCAACAAATACAGTGGATGTGTTTAGTACATAATATTTTCCTTCACTTTTAACAAATTGATCATTTGATGCTATTCATAGATGTAGTTGGGTTATTGAATAGCATCACTAATGCAAAAACTGTGAAGATACCAAACGGCTATGAAAGTCGTATTCCAAAGCTCATATTGCAGATAATCGTATTGTTGATTGATAGTCACTGCTTTTCACCAACACAACATCGAATGTCTACGCAAAGTGGTTCTGAACAAAATTTTATGGGTTTGCGATTATACGCTGCCATCTTTCACAAAATTTTATGGGTTTGCGATTCTAGGAGCAATGTTGTTAAGATTTTCTAGGTAAAAAATTCACAAAAAACCTTGGAGTTTATATATGAATTTATAATATCTACGCGATATTTGAAGACCATTGATGAGTCGAACATAGTCTCTCCAATGAGGATGAGTGATTATTGGATGATTCATTTCATAAAAATGATGGGGTATATAATGTATGATTCAGTGCTACGTTCTAATATCATACTTGGCTTTGCAAGAAATATTTAGTAGTGTTATCGAGGAGCAACAAGTACTCTAGAATGCACTCATTTCTCATTTGTGGGAAAAGATTGATTTTTGAGAAAATTATTACCCGCAGCCATTTATTGTTAGGATTACAACAATAAAATTCTATTGTAATCCATGTATTTTTGCTTTTCCTGTAATCCACGGTGAAAGGTAAGTGGAAAGTCTTCGCGATGTTGATTAGTGCATGTGGATTTGTTTGCCTGGATTTTTATGTCATAGTTTTTGGTTTCATTTTGTTGTGTCAATGTTACTATTTTTTATTCGCAATCTTGATAATTTAGATGGCTAAATTATTACACCATGGTTGTTTAGCACTCTATTCGCACAAGATACCACATAATCATTTTAGGTGGGGTTTTCATGCAAAGGAAAGTAACATAACTACTGCACGGGTTATGCCCTAGTAAACAATTAAAATATGGGGTGTTTGAATTTGTTTTGTTGATCGCTGTCGTAGGCGTCAAAAATAAATTACACTTTCTTACTACTCAAAATATTAATATAGCAAGGGCAAGAAAGGATCATTCCCACAGAGAGGACTAGGTTGTCTTTTGTTTCGATTTCTTATATAAACAAAGGGGGAATTTTCTGATTTTTATATATTAAAATAAAATAAAAGCAAAACAAAACAAAACAAAGAAAAGTAAAAAAATAAATTCAAAGATGTAAATATATTGGTTAAGTACTCATGGCATATGAGTTCATAACAAGAATAAAGAGAAGAGTTTTCATGTCTAAACCCTAGGATAAAAGTAGAGGCAAAAGATATGATTAGAGAAAAGTCTTCTCTTTTATATGTTTCTCAATTTCCATAAAGGATACTCCTTCCAATATTAGGTCTTCTCAAAACCCATCTCCAAGTGGTCCACCAAGCCCATGTGTGAGAAAATACCCGTGTAAAATTATGTCCAAAAACGCTCGCCGGAAAACTGGGTTTTACGCCGGAATCAGTCATCGTCGGTTACCTGAAATTCCATTCCGTTGACAGAATATTCCGTCACGATTTTAGATGAGTCAGGAACTGGATCGATCGTCTGAATCGTAGTCAACACGCCTGAATCGGACCATCGTCGGCTTCTGAGTCAAATCGACGGAGTGGAATACCGGCCGAGTTTCGGCTATTTATTGAGCATTTCTCAAGCCAATTCTGGCCAAATCCTTCTCCCTGAAACAATCCTACACATTAATCTAAACTGTTCAAGCATTCACAGTTCAATCGTTCTCAGTAGCATATCTTCTTTACAATTTCCGGCAATAAAAACTACCACAACTCCCTGTTAATCATCATAGTTACGAACGGCATCAACTCCATCTTCTGACCTAGACATTGCACGCCACAGTCTCCATCTCTTCTAGTTCTCTGAAATCCCATTCAACAGACAACCCATATCTCCGCCATCATCAATTTGTAACAACAGCAGAATGACTCGTCGATTAAACCCCCATCTTTGATTTTCTGAACTTCCCTGAATCACCTTCTCAAACCCACATAATCTTAACTATTCTTGCATCATCTTCTCGCCATCTTCTCCTTCTATTCCTAACAAAACCCATGTTGATTCTTTTCAGATAATTCCAACCCTCAATCCGAATTGAACCCATCTTCAATTTACCCATTCAATCACCACCATCACAACTCTTCATCCTTGTATCTTTTTTTTTTTCTTTTTTTTTTTTTGATAAATCCAAATTGTATTAAAGAATAACTAGATTACAAAGCAAAATGAAGAGCAAGAAAAGAGGTCAGAGAACCCCAAAAACTTGGTCCTCATTTGAAACGAAAATAAGAAACATTTGGTAATTCAATAGCATTCAAAAAATCCGGTCTTCCAAGATAATGTCTTCTCTCCGCATTAGGAAGAATACAACCTATATTAGCCATTTTATCCGCTGCAAAATTTGTCTCTCTATAAGAGTGATCAAAACGAATAGATTCATAATGAGATGAGATTTCCCTCCAGCGTTGCAAAACAAACCAGGGAAGCTTCGAACTAGAAAAAGCCAAAACAGCCCCCATAGAATCTGAACGAATACACACTTTTTTTGTAACCCCATTGAAGCGCCCACTCCAAACCAATTAGGATACCAGAAATTTCAGCAGTATAGTTTGTCATTGTGCCCAAACCAATACTCATAGCCCCAATCACGTTAGCATGATGGTCACGCGCCACAGCACCTGCCCCAGCCACGCCCGGGTTCCCTCGAGCCGCACCATCGCAGCACAACATCAATTCACCAACATCTGGAGGTACCCAACTACACTCAACCGGCAGAAGAAGCTTCACCTTCCTATGTCTCACCTTGAAGAAATCCAGAATCTTCAAATTCTCGACCGAATTAAACATGTGGCCTTTGAGCCGAACTGAATATTCGTGGATTTGATTGAACACAGTTGTCTTAAAGAATCCCCAGCTAACCTTTTTATTTTCAAAAACAAAACGGTTACGAGTTTGCCATAACTCCGAATGAACCACAATAATAGCAAGTAGCCAAAGCTCTTTAATCATGCAACTTCTCCCACGAACCGCTCTATAGGCTGTAGACAAGTTCATATGTGACTGAACACCAAAAATATCTGAAATCCAGCTCCAATCCATCTCAGCAAACCTGCAATACCAAAGCAAGTGGTCCAACGATTCCTCTTCATTATTACACAAACAACACTTATTTATCACCTCAATTTTGAATCTGTCGCGGACTTGATCAAGAGTAGCACAAGCTCTTCTTAAAATCTTCCAATTCCTAGATGCCAAAGCAGGATGCACAGAATTCCTCCATAGCAAGTTCGTGCACTCAAGCTTTGCAAATCTCTTACGAATAAGCGATTTGGCAGCTTTCACCGTGAACTGACCTGAAGTATTGGGTCTCCAAATCTGACGATCATCCCCATTAAAAATGAAAGGTAAATCCATCTCCTCATTGCCAGCAGCCAACAAAGTGTCACGATACTCTTCATTTAGATTCCAAGAACCATTAACAATTATATTACTCACCAAAACAGCACGATTGAGGGAAAAGTCTTCAAGAATATCGGCAATAGCCCTATCGCCAACCAAGACGTCATAAAAAAGAGATGTATCCCGACCATACCCAATTAAGATTTTAGTGTTATCTTCAACTAAAGAGTACACCCATTTGATTCCAGGGAGAATGGAGGATTTAACACAGTGCACCAACTGGCCATTTCTCTTAAAAAATCTAACACGCAAGAAATGAGCCCAAACCTTTTTAGAGTTACGAATTTTCCACCAAAGACTCATAAGAAGAGCCTTATTCATAACACCCATCTGAGTTAGACCCAAACCGCCTTCATCATAAGGAGCACAAATTTTGTCATAAGCAACAACAAAAGATCTACTCACCTTTGAATCACCCGACCAAAGAAAATTCCGAATAGTAATTTCACATTCATGGACAAACTTGTGTGGCCACTTGTAGACAGCCATGTTATGAATAGAGTAACTCGCAATCACTGATTTAACCAGCACAACTCTATCTTGAAAAGAAAGTAATCTTCCTTTCCAGCCAGACAATTGCTCTTTAATCTTCTCAACAATGTTCGCAACATGATGATACCTAATAGCACCCGGTATCACCTTAACGCCAAGGTATCTATCAGGAAACGAAGAAATAGGCATCCCTAAGAAATTAGAAATCCTAGCTCTCCTACTTGAAGAACCACCACCAAAATAAAGCTTGCTCTTCTCCCTAATAACCGACTTCCCCGAAGCACGTTGATACAAACCCAATAATTGCACCAAATTTCTTAAGCTCTTCATGTTTTATTTACAGAAAATCATGATATCATCTGCAAAAAATAAGTGAGTAGGAGCCACTCCTTTTCGTCTAACCATATGAGTCATCTTACCAACCCGAAATAGCTTAGAGATATTTCTGCTTAATACATCTTCAACCAACACAAAAATCAGGGGAGACAAAGGGTCACCCTGACGAAGACCTCTATCTATGCTAAAGAAACCCTCCGGATTACCATTGGCCAACACCGAAATTCTAGCAGAACTTAGAATTTGTAAAATCCAGCGACCCCAAATATCCGAAAAACCATATCTTCTGAAAACCTCCAAGATAAACGACCAACTCACCGTATCAAAAGCTTGAGTAATGTCAAGCTTTAGACCTACATTACCATACTTGTGTCTGATTTGAGTTTCATTAACCATCTCCGAAGCAAGACTAATATTTTCATGAATATTCCTGCCTTTCATAAAAGCCACTTGCTCCTCCGAAATTAAATTGTCAAGCACACCACCAAGTCTAGTAGCAAGAATCTTAGTAAAGATCTTAAAAAAGAAATTACTAAGACCAATAGGCCTAAAGTTACGCAGAGTATTAGCACCTCTTTCCTTTGGCAAAAGCATAAGAAGGCTCGAATTCACCCCATGCGGAATAAATTGATTTGTCAAACAAAACAAAATTGCATTAACCAAGTCTTCATGAATAATCTCCCAACAATGTCTATAGAAAAAACCAGCAAAGCCATCCGGTCCAGGCGCACTATCAGCACCTAAATCAAAAACTGCCTTATGAATCTCCTCATAATAGGGTAACTGATCCATAGTAGCACACTCCTCCTCCGAGATTCTAGGATGATCAATATCAAAAAGAGCTTCCACCAGAATCGAATCATCACCGTTGAACTTATCCTCATAAAAGCTGACAATCAGATTCCTGATCTTATCACAATCAGTAATCATCTCACCATTCCCATCCACCAACTCCGAAATAGTGTTATTACTCATTAGAATACGAATCGTATTATGAAAGAAACTAGTGTTACTAGCCCCTTCCACAAGCCAATTATTTCTTGATTTTTGCTTCAACATCGTAGCCTGCTGCATACGAATATCATTAACTTCAACCGCAACCCTCCGCATAAAATTTAAATTATCAACATCTGAGGGGTCTTCATCTGTTAACCTCAAAGCACTCTCAAGTCTTAGCTGAGCATGCTTCAACCTGACATTTACATTACCAAAAACGTCTTGATTCCAGAGCTTCATATCCCTTTTTAGATGCTTCAACTTTTGAGGAAAAAAAAGAGATGGCAAACCCACAATAGGCTCCTTCCAACTATCCTCCACCATCCGCATAAAATCATTATGCCCAAACCACATCTTCTGTACCCGGAAAGGAGTGAAACGCAGTCTATAGTTAACAAAAGGATAACCAATAAGCGGAGAATGGTCGGAAACTTCTTGAGGAAGAGCTTTACACCGCCAATTCTCAAAATTTTTTAACCAAAACTCATTAATCACCGCACGATCAAGCCTACTGATAATCCTTCTAACACCCGACCGCCTATTAGTCCAAGTAAACTTGGTACCCAAAGACTTCGCCTCAAAAAGACTGTTATCATCCAACCAATCACTGAAATCATTCACAACCTAAGTTCTTGGACTCGCACCCCCCATCTTCTCTTCATTCCGAAGAACACAGTTAAAGTCACCGATGGTTAACCAAGGAACTCTTTGATCACCCATACCTAACTGATTCCATAACAACCTTCTAGTAACCTGAATCGAACTATCCCCTTAACCTTTACTGGGCTTCATCCTTGTATCAAAACCCTTGTAAACATCTAATTACAGATCCACCTTCATCTTTATCACCGTAACAACCACTCATCACGGTCGACACATTTAAGTCATTAATCATCGTCTGTAACACGCATAATCCATCGTTATAAGATCCTCTTTCTCACAGCAAAACCCTAAGTTTCTTGATTTCTATTTCTTCTCGATTTGTGGCTTAATAGCAGATGTTGTGTTGTTCTTTCTCAATTTCAGAGAAACTGAAATGTAATGAATAAGAGGAAAGTCGTCTCTCGTGTAGGGTTAGTGGTTTGGGGTTATTATTGGTAGTCGGTCGCTTCTGATAAGGGATAGCCACATTGGCATCCCCTCAACCATTGCCGGTCTTTGTTTAGTACTCCTCCAAATAGAGTATGCCCCTTAAGCTTTACTGGGCTCCAGATAGTGTTTGCCCTGTGAAATGACAATTTTCCCCTTCCTTCTCAAATTGAGCGATTTTCTTCTTCTTTTCTCCGTGTGACTCCATAGTACCTAATAACTCAAAAACACGCGTAAAATACACAATTTACAAGAAAAATAGCAAAGAAAGCATAAACTCTAGATAGTAAATACGGTGTATTCTACACCTATCAAATTCCCCCGCACTTAGACTTTGCTAGTCCTCGAGCAAATCAAACAAAACAATTTTAAAACATACATACAACTCCGTGACGTCGAGTCTACGGTCACATTTAGCATAAATAACAAGCCTTTGGACCCCCGGGTGTCCCTAGTGGACGAGTTATAGTCTCGTGAGGGCTTACTAGAGATATACCCACAAAACCTACTCCAACTTCAAAGCGTTCCAGCGTCCCAAGCATCCAAAGAGCTATGAGGATATAGAGTTTCTGCATGCTAGTAATAAGAAGTTAGAAATACCAAAGAACATATTCATTTTTAAATCTTGAGTGAGAAATAACCACACCATAATGAGAGAACGCATGTGTGAGAAACGATCAATAAGCATTTCGCCTCAACTTCTGCCTCACTTAAAAGGATTTTATGAAATTGCACTCAAAAAGACGGATTTTTTATGGGTCTCACATGTGCGCAGGTAGGAATGAAGAGAGAATTCCTGCAACACGTTGAATGGTGGGAAGGACAACTTCCGAATTATTTTAAAAACCCACATTTTTTAACATTTTGAAAAACCATTTTTCTGACGATCACTAAGAAAGGAAATCAACCACTATTATTGAGGATGAGATTACTTACTCACCTTCACATCCAATTTCCAATTATGGTAACACCACTCTCATGGAATCTAATAGAAACGTCTTCCGCTCCTAGTCTCCGTCTTCGGCTTCAACTTTTGATGATAAATCCTTGAACTTCGTAAATCCTTAACAATTTGTAACCTTTTTCCTTAAAATCCATGTCGCTTGAAACTTCCTTATAAATTTTCCTTCCCCACGGCTTATTCAATAAATAAAAACAAAAACAAAACAATAATAGATATTTCTCTTGTCTCAATTTTTCAATTTTTTTCTTTTTTTCTTTTTTTATGTGAAAGAAGAGAAACAAAATACAAAACAAAATGAAAAATAAAACAAACCATGGTCATGGAAAAGTACTTTACCGCTTGATTCTTCACAACTTGTATCATCTCGAAATCATAAACTTCAATAATTCTCACCTTTTGATTTTCTTTGCTCTTGTAAATAAGTCTTCAACTTGTATGTAAAATTACGCTCACTATATTGTAAGTCTTCAACACATGTAAAAATCTGCTCATTGTATGTTGCTTTACTTGAATATGAAATTTGCTCTTTTTCTTGTTCCATTGCTTGTAAACCTTGAACGTCTTCAACTTTCCTTGTAGATTTTGTTGTCGCTCCTTGTTGATGATTGTGGTGTTTCTATGGACCCGTTGTTGTCGAGAGAGAGAATGGTGCTAACTGAAAATCGAACTACAAGAAGGAGGCTTTCATCCATAGATGTCACCCTCATGATTGATAGAAATTAGCACTCAAGAGATCATAAATAGTGCTGAAGTTGGTGTGAAGTTGGGTAGCTCACCATTCTACCCGGAATTAACGTACGGTGACACACACTCAAAAGAAGCTCTTTAGTCATGGAAGAATTTTTGGTCGGTGCCTTGGTTGATATGAAAATGGGTAGTCTCCACTAATGATTGATCAGCTACTTTAATAATGCATTTCTCTCTGCTCCTAATTTGCATCACCGGCATGATTAAATCCATTATTTAACACTCCAATTCGTAAGAAATCCGAATGTAGTTCCCTAACACTTCCAAGTTCAGTTATGTCGGTCAGAATTCTCTATGTAAACATACCTAGAAGGATGCTAGTGACTCTAAAATCTCTACAAGTTGAAGGTTTTATGCAAAAAATTTGAAAAATCGACTCAAAAAGGCTAAAAACTCTATATGCAAAACATCCAAACACTCCCCCACACTTAAACGTTACATTGTCCTCAATGTAATTGAATCCTCCTAGTGAAGTCAAGGTGGGAAATCCTAATATGATATGAAACAAGAAAAACAAATAAACGAAACACAAAGAAAATAAAAAAAACAAAAGGATAAGAAATACAAAACCGGTGGGTTGCCTCCCATTTAGCGTTTGTTTTAAAGTCGACGGCCCGACTTAGCTTCTTGTAAGATTCATTCCCCATACACCAATAATCGGAAAAGCTGGGGATCCACCCATAGCACTTGTTTTTCAAACACTAGCTTCACACAAATATTAGTAACATAAAACAGAAATGAAGCTATTAACCGATAAAACGTTTCCCCACACTTATTCTTGTCCACACTTGGAAGTGCATAAAGAATATAGGAGTCGGGTACTTCCACGGTTTCTTGTTCACAAACCTGAATAGTATGAGAATCAAGTTTCTCTAATGGAGGATATCGAGAAACAAAGTCATTTAACAATATTCTCGAAGCACATACATTCAAACCAATAAGAGGTAAAGGAGAAGAATCTATATGCAAAGGGTTAGACAAACCTATCACAATCTCTTGTATCACGGAATCCTCTTCATCCTTGAAAAACTCAAGTGAATTGTTCACCTCTTGTATATCATGGTCCTTTATCAAACCTTGAAACCATTCTTCGTTCGTTTCTGCCTTAACCAAAGTCTCGACATCAACATCATCAGTACAATCATATGCAAGCTCAATTGGGTCTTCCACAATATTGGTCATATCGGTCACATTCTCAACACACTCCTCTTTGTTGTAAGGCACATACTCTATTGCAGATCCAAATTTCACTATGGAACACTCAAAAATGCTTCATCCTCAAGCTCCACCATTTGAATAGGCTCTTGATCATTATTAAGATCAATGCTTGAGCAAGCTGCACTAGTGTCATCATATTCCTCTTCATCCTCATCTTGATCCCAAAAAGATTCCATTGTACACTCCTCGTTGTTGTCACCATGAGTTGTTTCAAGCAATGTATCATAATCACCGTCACTTTCATAATTAACAAAAGGTTCTACGTCGCTGAATTTAGTGTTGCTAAACTCTAACTCATCCTTTTGAATAGGCGAATGATCATTATTAAGATCAAGAGTTGAGTTAGCTACACAATTATCAACACAAGTGCCCAAGGATTGGCCTTTTTCAACATTAGCATCAATCAAATATTCATCACAAACCATATGCACATTAGAATTATCCATATCTTCCTTGCATTGATCAATGCCTCTTCGCAAGTTAGCAATACCTTCACGAAGTTCTTGGAGTTGCTCTTCTCTAGTATCTTTATATTTTTGAAACTCTTGTTGTACAAAGTTGGAAAATTTGTCCAAAAAGTTAGAGACTTGTTGTACACGAGCATAAAAATCCTTCCATCCTTGTGGTTGTTCACACACATACCCGCCATAAGGTTGTTGATTAAAACCATAAGGGTCCATAGAATATTGGTCATAACCAATGAATTGGTTTTGATTATACCCCTGGAATTGGTAGTTGTCATATTGTTGAGGTTGTTGAAAACCGTCTTCATTGTTCCAATATGCTCCGTCCATAGAAATTGGTACCTGAAATAAGATTCTCAAACCAACGTCAAAACCAGAAAATAAGAAAAACTAAAAACAAAGCAAAACAAAACAAAAATAAGAAACCAAAACCAAGTGACAACCGCTGCCTCCCGGGAAACGGCGCCAAAATTTGATCGCTGTCGTAGGCGTCAAAAATAAATTACACTTTCTTACTACTCAAAATATAAATATAGCAAGGGCAAGAAAGGATCGTTCCCACAGAGAGGACTAGGTTGTCTTTTGTTTCGATTTCTTATATAAACAAAGGAGGAATTTTCAGATTTTTATATATTAAAATAAAATAAAAGCAAAACAAAGAAAAGTAAACAAATAAATTCAAAGATGTAAAGATATTGGTTAAGTACTCATGGCATAGGAGTTCATAACAAGAATAAAGAGAAGAGTTTTCATGTCTAAACCCTAGGATAAAAGTAGAGGCAAAAGATATGATTAGAGAAAAGTCTTCTCTTTTATATGTTTCTCAATTTCCATAAAGGATACTCCTTCCAATATTAGGTCTTCTCAAAACCCATCTCCAAGTGGTCCACCAAGCCCATGTGTGAGAAAATACCCGTGTAAAATTATGTCAAAAAACGCTCGCCGGAAAACTGGGTTTTTCGCCGGAATTCGTCATCGTCGGTTACCTGAGATTCCATTCCGTTGACAGAATATTCCGTCACAATTTCAGATGAGTCAAGAACTGGATCGATCGTCTGACTCGTAGTCAACACGCCTGAATCAGACCATCATCAGATTCTGAGTCAAATCGCCGGAGTGGAAAACTGGCCGAGTTTCGGCTGTTTATTGAGCATTTCTCAAGCCAATTCAGACCAAATCCTTCTCCCTGCAACAATCCTACACATTCATCTAAACTGTTCAAGCATTCACAGTTCAATCGTTCTCAGTAGCATATCTTCTTTACAATTTCCGGCAATAAACATTACCACAACTCCCTGTTAATCATCATAGTTATGAACGGCATCAACTCCATCTTCTGACCTAGCCATTGCACGCCACAGTCTCCATCTCTTCTAGTTCTCTGAAATCCCATTCAACAGACAACCCATATCTCCGCCATCATCAATTTGTAACAACATCAGAAGGACTCTTCGATTAAACCCCCATCTCTGCTTTTCTGAACTTCCCTGAATCACCTTCTCAAACCCACATAATCCTAACTATTCTTGCATCATCTTCTCGCCATCTTCTCATTATATTCCTAACAAAACCCATGTTAATTCTTTTCAGAGAATTCCAACCCTCAATCCGAATTGAACCCATCTTCAATTTACCCATTCAATCACCACCATCACAACTCTTCATCCCTGTAACAAAACCCTTGTAAACATCTAATTACAGATCCACCTTCATCTGTATCACCGTAACAACCACTCATCACGATCGACACATTTAAGTCATTAATCATCGTCTGTAACACGCACAATCCATCGTTATCAGATCCCCTTTCTCACAGCAAAACCCTAAGTTTCTTGATTTCTATTTTTTCTGGATTTGTGGCTTAATAGCAGCCGCTGTGTTGTTCTTTCTCAATTTCAGAGAAACTTAAATGTAATGAATGAGAGGAAAGTCGTCTCTCGTGTAGGGTTAGTGGTTTGGGGTTGTTATTGGTAGTCGGTCGCTTCTGATAAGGGATAGCCACATTGGCATCCCCTCAACCATTGTCGGTATTTGTTTAGTACTCCTCCAAATAGAGTATGCCCCTTAACCTTTACTGGGCTCCAGATAGTGTTTACCCTGTGAAATGACAATTTTGCCCTTCCAGCTCAAATTGAGCGATTTCTTCTTCTTTTCTCCATGTGACTCCAGAGTACCTAATAACTCAAAACCACCCGTAAAATGCACAATTTACAAGAAAAATAACAAATAAAGCATAAACTCTAGATAGTAAATACGGTGTATTCTACACCTATCATTTGTCCAGATCCACAAAAACATTTGTGTTGAATTTATTCATTTGAAAAGTGCCAATGTAATTTAACATTTTGTCAACTTAGAGTTTTTTTTTTTTTTTTGAAGAGTACACTATATTCTATTGGCAATAACTAAACTTAAATTAGAATGCAGTATATTGTAATGAAATTAACAAATCTCAGTATTTTCATGGAATTCGTTTTTAAATTACAGCTTTGAATTTGTGTTGTAGTTAGCTTACCAATTTATTTTCTTATAGCTGCTGTCATTGACCTTCATAGTTAGTTATTCTATTTGTGCTTCATATGCATGAATTACTAATGGAATACCGTTCAAATCTTGGAAATAACATAGCAGTACTACAGATATGTAGTGTATTGCCAGATTTAGAAATCTCATTGCACAACCAATCACGTGGGATTTGCTTTTTTGCTCCCCTATTCATATTTCCACAACGAAAATGATTTTGGAGTGCTCCGGCGGCTAAGATAAGTAATAATGTATCACTATTCCATGCACTTTTGAGTATTAGACAAAGCAAATACAATAAATCCTATTGTTAGAGCACTGCTCGGTCGAACTCGCATGCGTTACTATCTCAAGCATGTTTGTCAATGTTAGTGATCAAAACTATAAGTCTTGATTTCTAGTCTACTATAGCTAAGTCTCGTACTAGGATAAAAAGTGTAGTTGAGCTCAAGAACTCCATGGAGATCATCATACAATACGAAGAGTTACTCAAGGAACTGGTGGAACTTCATCGACTTAAAGGTATGTGGAGACTTGAACTTATATATCACTCAAAAGTCTATCTACTCTATCTCCTATCTTGAGACAAAAGTCATTTTGCTATATAGACTTTGATTATACACATTTGCTATTTCGATTCGAGTTTATCTCGCCTATCTATTTCTCGAACTATGTGTTGGTAAGCTTTTGCTTTTGCCAAGTTCATCTTTACCTAGTGATGAAAGTCATGTTATGTTTCAATCACTTAAAAATGGCTTTGACGAAAAATGGTTTGTGAATAACAATTATATAACGTCCTCTAAGAATGTTTCAATGATTGAAATGAGAATTTAGATTGTATAACCATTGTTGGATATAAGCATTGTGTGGAAACACATACATGTATGAGTCCTTATTTCTTGAAACAAAGTATGCGTACTTTGTTGATCAGGAAAACTGAAACAAGAGTCCGCGAACCCAGTCCGCGTATTGTCGGAGGTTCTCTTCCCGAGAATTTCTGCTGGAGTTTGTAAACTTGCTACAAAATTATTTCTGGTACTTAAGTCCGCGTACTTAGGTTGGTTATATCTAAAAACGATTATTTGTGAACTTATACTTATATTAACTAAGGAATGCAAGTTTGCAAACCGTTGTTATAAAGTTCATGAATCGATTCGAGTAAATCAAATCGTTTTTGCTTCGATTGTGTCTTGTATACTTCTATAAGATATAATCAATTGAACAACTCTCTAACTAGTTCATTTGAGTCATTTGAACTAGTTATGGTAAAGAAGAATATGGTTAATATGAAAGTGCTCATATGGCTAACCATTTGGTTAACTATTGTTGAACCAACAAATGTATATGTTTGGGTACAGTTACACAAATCTAAAAACGTGCATTTCATTTGTGTGTAACAAGCTAAGTTTTCGATCTAACAATTGAAAGATATTAGCTTGAATCTAATCAGGTTTTCATCTAACAGTGAATATTGAATGCTTTGTTACTAAGCTAACACTGATTGCAAACCCTGATTTGAAAGACTATATAAGGGAGAACTCTAGCAACTGGGAAACCTAATCCCCACACCTCCTGTGTGATACTAGTTGTATTATCTAGAGTCGATTCTCCTTTAACCTTGGGTTTCTACCGAGACCCTGTAGGTTAACGACTTGAAGACTTCATTGGGATTGTGAAGCCAGACAGATACTACTTTATTGTAGTTGTGTGATCTGATCTTGCTGATTCTATTGTGTTGAGTACAATCATAACGATTGGATTGAGACTGATATCTTCGATAGGAAAGATATAAAATTAATCACAAACATCTTCGTATCATCGTTTGTGATTCCACAATATCTTCTTTCGCCGCGTCGATTAAGATTATTGTGAGGTGATTGATAATACTGAGCTGTTCTTCAGGAATATAAGTCTGGTTTATCAATTGGTTCATGTTCACCTTGATTTATCAAAATACGGAACAAAACTCATAGGTATTTCTGTGGGAGACAGATTTATCTATTACCATATACTTTAATGTGTGATACAGATTTGTTTATTGAAGTCTTCGAATTTGGGTCGTAGTAACTCTTAATTGTGGATGAGATCATCTAAGGGAATCAAGTGTATAGTATCCTGCTAGGATCAGAGACGTAAGGAGCACAACTGTACCTTGGATCAGTGTGAGATTGATTGGGGTTCAACTACAGTCCAGACCGAAGTTAGATTGTAGTAGTCTAGTGTCTGTAGCTGCTTAATACAGTGTGTGTTCAATCTGGACTAGGTCCCGGGGGTTTTCTGTATTTGCGGTTTCCTCGTTAACAAAACTTCTGGTGTGTATGTTATTTATTTTTCGCATTATATTTTGTTATATAATTGAAATATCACAGGTTGTGCGTTTGAATCAATCAATTGGAAATACGACCTTTGGTTGTTGATTGAAATTGATCAATCCTTGAACATTGGTCTTTGGTACCGTTCAAGTTTTCTCTTGTATTCAATTAGACTCGCATATTTCTATTTGCTTGAGTAAGAATTGAATCAAGAATGAGAGATATAACTCTTTGATATACTTTATTAAGATTGAGTCTAGTTGATTCTCTAGTAAAGTAACTCGGAGTTTGTCCATACAAATTGCTAATCGAAATATTAGGTGTGGTTATTGTACCCCCGCTTTTTCAATTGGTATCAGAGCAGGCAAACACGTTTAAAGACCTTACAAGTCTGTGTTTGTAGCGATCTGACTCTATGAACATGAATTTTATCTCCATAAACGTACCACCAGTCTTTGATGGCTCAAACTACCTATGTTAGAAAATTGCTATGCGTGCTTTTCTTCAAGCTCATGATTTTTAAACATGGGTACGTGTTGTAGATGGCTATATTATTCTGGTTAATACAGAATGCAATGTATCTATACCTAAGGAAATTGGTAGATATAGTCTAGAAGAAATCCTTGTTGCAAAGAATAATTCTGACGGCTTAAATGCTATCATACATGCTATTACCCCAGATCTTCAGTACCATGTGACTATGTGCATTACGTCTAAAAAAGCCTGGGATATCTTAGAAACCGTATTTGAATGAAATACCAATGAGAAAGAAGCTAGGATTCAAAACCTAAGTTCTGATTGGGAAAACCTTCGTATGGCAGATGAAGATACGTTTGATGAGTTTAATCACAAAGTGTCTGAAATTGTTAATGCATCTTTTGCATTGGGTAAGACTATTCCTGAAAAGGACATTGTGATGAAAATTCTCAGATCGTTTCCATCTAGATACAATTCTAAGAAGCATGCCATCGTTGAAGGAAATAATCTCGCAACGCTTTACAGAAATACTTTGGTTGGGAAGCTAAAGATCTTTGATCATGAGCATACGTCCAAATCTAGTAAGGATGTTGCCTTCAAATCACAGAAGAACACTAAATTACATGATAAAAGTAAAAGTGTTTATATCTCTGAAGATGATCTTTCTGAGGCTGATTTATCAGACGAAGATCTTGACAAGTCAATCTCGTTGATCATAAGATAGTTTAGGGATCTTCTTTTGAAGAGAAGTAAACAGTTTTCCAGAGATAAATCCAAATCGTATGATAAACCTCATAATCGTGTTCCTCCTAAAAATAGGGATATTGATAAAACTGATGACAAGGATATGCCTCAGTTCTTTAAGTGTAAAGGCTTTGGTCATTTTGCAAATGAGTGTCCAAATCGAAAGAAATACACTGGGAACAAAGGTCTTGCTGCAACTCTTTATGAAATGTCTGACAGCTATGATTCTAATGAAGACGAGAAATCAAGCGTTGCACTTCTTTATGAAAATATTGATTTTGATAATGTAGCAATACACACATCAATCTCGATATTTTTTCAGAAGAAAACTCAACCAATCTGGAAGATAAAATTAACCTTTCTTGTGGAAACTATGTGTATGATGTTTCAGGTACCACTATGTGTCTAGCATCCTGCACATCTCATATGCCTGAACGATATTCAAGATTAACATGCTCATATTGTTCACTCAAGGGTCATGAACTATCAAAGTGTTACAAGTACAAACACAAATTGAGACATGTCGACAAACTTCAACGAAGAGCAAATCGATTATAAAACAAACTTAAACTCGCTCAGAAGACTGCTGAGGTATGTAAGATTTTATCTTCATCTAAGAAGTTAGTTTTGAAGGACAAAACAAGACCATTAGAGAAGAAAGTATGGTCAAATCATTTTGATAGACAGAGGTCTGTGGATTCCTCTCAAGAGGAACATGGTGGACAAATTATCGTTCGCCGCAACACAACTTGATTGTGTTGATTTGTAAAATCTTGTCTCATGTGCCTGATCAAAAGAGACAAGGTTGTGCACCTCTCAGGATTTAGGAAAAGTTTGTTTTCTTATTTTCTTAGTTTTGTTTTTTTGTGTTATTTATTTTCCGCATTATATTTTGTTATATAATTGAAATATCATAGGTTGTGCATTTGAATCAATCAATTGGAAATCCGACCTTTGGTTGTTGATTGAAATTGATTGATCCTTGAACATTGGTCTTTAGTACTATTCAAGTGATTTCTCTTGTATTCAATTAGACTCGCAGATTTCTGTTTGCTTGAGTAAGAATCGAATCAATAAGGAGAGATATAACTCTTTGATATACTTTATTAAGATTGAGTCTAGTTGATTCTCTTGAAAGTATATTGGAGTTAGTCCATACAGATTGCTAATCGAAATATTGGGTGTGGTTGTTGTACCCCCGCTTTTTCACTTGCTTTACTCATTCAGTAAGATTCATTATGTATATAGAATATGGAATTGCATCTAAACTTCAGAATCGGGAATGGAAGTTATCGAGGAAAATGTCGGACATTATTGTAACAGGCTTCGCGTCTTACGGGTACAGATAGACCGAGTATTTTCAGGTAATCCGGGTCGTTACGGCACGGGTCATATACTAGTTTTATTAATAATATATAAGATCAAGAATATGAAGCACAGTTTGGATAACTTTGCCTATGTAAGTGGCGGTTCAGATTTGTCCTCACAAGAGATAATACTAGGGATGTAATCGTTTTCCATAAGTGATGGTTGTGATTGGGATTAGAAATGCATCTAATGGACAAAATTTATCATGTCATCAAGGTTCCATAATTCTTCATAATAAATACTCTATTAATTTTCCATTATAATATTTTATTAAATATCAAATTAAATATGATAATATATAAATTATTCTACTAATCATGATAATAAATATATTTTTATTAGCTAATACTTAGGATTAGTTTGGTATTGCTGCGAGCTTCACAAAAGCGCTTTTCCAATGTACATTACTGTACCGAGCTATGTAAAAAAAAAGCAATTGAATGGTTGTCGATGTACGTTATTGTGCCGAGCTCTGTAAAAAAAAGCAATTGAATGGTTGCAAATTATATACTAAATCTAAAACTATTTAAAAAAGCGATCAAATTGTGTCCGGGAAAATATTAGGTTCAATTATAATTAGTGAGAAAATGACAAAAGCAGACATATCTTTGAAAATTGTTTATTCTATTTTATTGTTGAAAAGGCGAGGGTACCCAAATATACTTCAAGCTATAACTTTTCCATCCTATAAGTCTTTTCTTCGAAAGTGATTGTCTATAGACTGAGTCGAGACAATACAACAAATCGGTTCACACTTCGTGTATCGAGACAACACAACAACGAAGTGTGTTTACTTGATACAAAGGTTCATATTTAACCAAACTCAATAGGATTGCATATCAAGTAAATATGAATTAACGTTTGTGCAATTTACTTTAATTATAATAAAACAATTATAATGTGGAAATATAAAGTAAATGACACAACAAGATTTTGTTAACGAGGAAACCGCAAATGCAGAAAAACCCCGGGACCTAGTACAGAATTGAATACTCTCAGGATTAAGCCGTTATACAAAATAAACCAACTTCGTATAGTTGAGACCAAGCAACTAAACCTATAGTTCACCTAGTTCCGTATGTATTCCCACGCCTCAAACCTGTAAACAAGTCACGTACTTGGACCAATTCCTTTGGTTCGTATTCCAAATAGTAAAGGAACAACAAATATGTTTGGTATCCACTCTCTTCAACCAAGTGATATGAGTTGCATAAAGGCTCTTCTGTTTATCTTAACATAAACTCCTTTGCCAGGTTCTAAGATTTATCTTATGTTCAATCACCAAAAGGTAATCGTTAAGATTAAGCCAACAACACTCTTAATCCAAAGAATTGTGTTGATGCCAATCTTATCAATTAATCAATCCAATATACCACAAGGATAAACCGATTATTAATTGGATCCTCTATTACCGAAACAAGTATTGTGCACACCAAAGATTATAAAACCAAGTCAGAAATATTATATCTCTTCTTTGTCTTCAAATCTTCTTTGATCTTCAATAAACACCTACACACAACTACTTGAATCTCTTGTGATAAATCACACACAGAACGGAGTCTGTTAACAATAGATTATCACAAGATCTTCTTTAGATCCCTGTCGAAACCTTGAACTAGTTTGAGTGAATCTTATATCATAAGAGAAGATTCTCAAGCATAAAAAAACTAGGTGAAATCAAAGTTCAACCACCGTTAGTCAATCAAATCAATAAGAAAACTAAAGATAAACCGCAATATCTAGTTTCCCACCAACGGTATGCACTAGAGCTTCTCAATCCCAAAGAAAACTTTAAACTGAGCGGCCGTAAGAGATTTCGCCTAATTAGGTTACTCACTTCTCCGAATAGGCGGCTTCACCAGTAACAGTACAACATAGGAAGTTTACTGTCACGAAGGATTAGTTTGCTAGAAATGCAAAATCAAAGTATTTATAGACAAGGAAGTTTGGACACCAAGGAATTTCCAAAACCGAAAATATTCTCAAGATCCTTAATATTTTCCAAATTCTGTTTTCATAATTCCTGAGAATGCATTGTCCAAATTTATGATCGAAATCTCCTTGGAAAATCTTTAACTAGCAAATGCACATTACTAATTCTTATTTTCCATATATAATTAAAAACCTTAATTAAAAGATTCTTAACTTATTTAAATTCGATCTTGGGATTTCATTCCTTCTTAGTTGTTAAGGAATATCTTTGAACAATAAAAGATAAACATTAATGCGCGTGTTCAAAATGTGTCGACATCTTTCCTCTTGTAAGTCCTTTTTCATACTACTCACTTGAAACCGATTTAACACACTTCCAAACAAGTTTAGAATTGGTTCATATGACTTTCAAGAACTATGTGATTAATCAAGTAACACTCAATCACAAGTCATGGGTGTAACGGTTCTACCAAAACAAGTTTCGATTCTACCTCCAAGTGAGTATTGTACATAGTCACACTAGATTACCAAAGATTCGGATGACTAGGTACTAGGATCGGTTCCCTGCATATATTTGGTATCTAACTTATATGCACTGCACATGTCCATAGGATCGGTTCCCCTTGCCTAAAAACGTGTTTCACATGTTCATAGGATTGGTTCCCCTTTCTTCTATAAACCTTGTTGCACCTCATACAAGGATCGGTTCCCCTTGTGATGTATTGCATCTCTTACTAGGATCAGTTCCCCTTTCCCAAAATTTGGTCAGACACTCACAAACCCGATCATACCCCAGGTGATTACTTAAGATCGGTTTCACTAATAAAAGTTATACCAATACATAAGTCAGGCCTCATGTGATTAGTTTTACCAAGAACACAAACAAGTCATGAGCGGTTATATTAATCACACATATTGGTCATTCATAAGATTTGCAATGAAGAACATCCCCAATAACGCCTAAAGATTTCCTTTTCGGTTCACAACACATATCATGAACTTACTTCCTTAAAACACATGTAAAAATATTGTTTCCTAGGATGAAATCCCCACCTCATACCCATACATAACACACTAGCATTCATACGATTATGTCGATGTCTTATATACAAAGTTTAATGGTTAAGCAATAAACCTCATATTGTATTCCTTAATACTATGTCTATCTAGAGTGTTCATGCTTCGCAGTTTTATGTTTTCAATATGCACGACTTGAAAGATACGTTATGGAATGAAACAATTCAAGTCAAATATCACTAACCTCAAGTGGAAGGATGATGTTGTGGTTGTAGCTCCGTACTTCTTCACTTCTTGAAGTCTTCGCAATACTTGTAATGTCTCATCCTAATACTTTCAAGCTAACATATACGAAGTTGACTCTAGTATAATTAAATCAAGTGATTCTTAAATGAGTTTTGGCTCACTAAAATATGACAATCTAACTTGACATACCAACGCTTGGTGGGTTCAACCGAGCTATGCTCTAACAATTGTGCGTAAAATAAATTAATTTTTCTACTATTAGAGTATATATATATGTAATATTAAATTTACTATTACTAATTAGTATTATTACTAAAAAGTAATATTTTTCTTAACCACTTTTTAAAAATAAATAATTTCTTAATATTATTGTTGATAAATTAAAGTTATGCAACCCGAAAGATCAAAATACTGGGTTGCATAACTGTGAAAAACTTACATCAAAATGTTCTTTGAAAATAAAAAATAATTATCTTCAAAGAATAAAATATAACAAATAAAAATTGGTGATATATAAATTCAAGGATAATTTTTGTCAGTTATAAAAAAAGATGGGATAAAATTAGAAAATAAAATATGAAATTAGGGTGAATTATAACACTGCTTTTGAAGCTTTTAAAATCTCCTTCTCCCCCACTTTTAAAATTGATAAATTTTGCAATTGTTTTGCATAAGAAACACTTTATGAAATATTTACCAAACACGAGGATGAAAAAATATTGCTATAAATATGTTTTCAAAGTACTTTTTTCTTGAAAGGAAAAAAAACAGTACCAAACTTAGTTAGATTGGCTAACAATTATATAAGTAAACCATAGTGACGGTGGAAAGTATTGGTTCCCAGTGAGTAATTTCACATCGTCTTACATATTTCTTATTCAAAGATGAAGAATAATAGATTTTATTGTTAGTGGAGCGTATTTTTATTAGGTTAAGTACTTAACGATTTTACTTACTAATTAATCATGATTTTATTATTTTAATGTAACGAATAACCTCTCACATTTAGAAGCGTAATGTCGCAGAATGTAATGGCCCGGCCCGACCCTCTACCGATAATTTCCTCACTTGTCCACTGCGGTCATCTGACAGTACGAGGTTTTCAATGGTCACCGTTGCGGTCATCCAGCAGCAGCATCTCATGAGATCACCCATATCAGGATTACCAATACCAAGCATGCTTAACTATAGAGATTTTTCTCCAACTATGAAGCTAATTATGCTGAAAAGGTATCGGTGTTTGGAAAGGACAAACCATTACCTATATTCCATTTGACGATTCCTACCTGCCGAGTCGGAGTACTAGAATAGCACCAACTTGATTTGGAGCTGTCTCCGGCTCCGAAATATGTTCAGTCCTAGACTTTGGCATTTTTTCTCACTCATGAGACCCTTTCCCGATAGAATCCGTCAATCATACTCTTTTACCCTCGACAGGTAACCCGTGGTCGACTCTAATACCATTTGTAAGGACCTGATCCTCCGCCAATACTGTCCCCACTTAGTCATTGTGATTGTCCGACAGTGTGGGATTTTCAACTGACACTGATGCGGTCATTAATCAATAGTTTTCTGGGAGGTAGCCTTTCCCTAGATTACTCTCGCCCGAGGATGCATAAATGCAGTGCTTTTTACCAACTATGGATCCAACTATGTTGAAAATGCCACAATGTTACGAAAGGACAAGTCATTACCTACATTCCATTCGGTGAACTCTTCCTGCTGAATTGAATTATGTACATAATATATTTTGGAATTTTGAAAAACTAGAACTACATCGTATGTGAGTAAATGGTTGCCATCAAAAATGACTTAACATTTTAAAATATAATAGCTTAAGTGAATAAATTAGCTTTTCATTATGTCATTGAAATAGTAAGAACATACAATGCGATATGTATTGTTGAGTCAATTCTGAGTTTTACTCTTTCGAGACTATTCTTAAAGAGGAAAAAGGCAACAAGGATTCGAACATTGTTAATATCTACACAATTATTCTTGAGACGAATGAGTTCAGGTGTTGTAACTTTGTTACATCTTACATAGTTAAATTTTTTTGGTTCCGCTCGGTTGTTGGAGTATGTGGCGCGATAAACCACATGTGTATAGGTAGGGATAGTCCCTCATGGAATAAATAGGAATACATGTGGAGGTTAATAAGCTTGGGAATCTCCATACATAGCACCGAGGACTTTTAGTTAAAAACCCCACACCTCTTATCCCAATGTGGTAGGGCCCTGAGTAGTGTCTGATGGTCCGTGAAGATCCTAACAATTGGTATCAGAGCCCATGGTTGGGGTGACTGTACAAATATAGAAGTGGTTGTGGATGTCACCCGATTTAGGGAACAAGTGGAGTCAGACCCAATGTAGAGCAGGCAAGGCCCAAAGTTGAACTAGCGCTCAAGGTGGAGTTAGTGTCTCACTCATTAACTCAGGTGGAGAGGGTTCTAGATCGGCAAAGCAATGCTTAAGGTTGAACTGGCGCTCAAGGTGGACTTAGTGTCTCACACATTAACTCTCAAGTGGATCAGGGATCTAGATGGGCAAGGAAATGCAAAAGGTGGAGTTAGTGCTTACCTTCTCATTAACTCAACGTGAAGTAGGATTCCAAGGCGCATAGTGATAATAATCATGATCGATGGGTAGCATATACAGATAGTAATCGTATGGTGTGGAGTCTGATTGGACTGGTGAAGTGGTTTAATCTCATCAAAGTGGAAATTGTTGGCTTATGTGGCGCGATAAACCACATATGTATATCTAGGGATAGTCCTACATGGAAAAAAGAGTAGTACACATAGAGCTTAATAAGCTTTGGAATCTCCTTACGTAGCACCGAGGCCTTTTAGATTAAAACCGCACACCTCTTATCCCAAGGTGGTCAAATAGGGACAGCATATTGGTGCTATGTGGTCGGGCCCATAGTAGGTTCCTATAGTCCACGAAGATCCTAACATCGTTCACTGAAATAAGGAAGATGCGGAAAGGTAAGTAATATCATTTCAAAGGATCAATAAGATATCTTTGTAAACTAAAAAATACATCAAATAATGTTTTCTTTTGTGTGTGTGTGTGTGTGGGGGGGGGGAGGTATGTAAAAATTAATTCCGATATTATTTCATGGTTGGCTTGAGGATACAACTCGAGAAATGAGAGGGATAGTATTGGAGAATGTCAAGGAGGAAAATGCTACAAATGATTTATGGAGTGAAGAATACAAATATCTATCGGGTTTTCCTTTATTTTTGTAATGATAAGAAGGGTAAACTTGATACTAATTACTAATATATTTAATATTCATATGTCGTAAAATGCATAACTAAGTAAAAATTATGCCTGTGCCGTTACGGCCGAGTTAAGCCCTAGTACTTTTATACGCTACGGTAGACAACAAAATTTACATACACTAACTCCAATATCCTAGCGTGCTTAAAAAAACTCTTAATTAATAGGACATTACAAACATGACTAATATAACATGTTAAACAATTTTGAGCACTAAGAACTACCGACACATTACGAACTGCGTGAATACTATTCATACAACCTAGTCTAAGACTTTGTAACTTAGTACAATTTGAGTTTAAATAAAACTCCAACAAGATAAACATCCCTAGCAGGATCTATGCAACTCTCCCCGTTTAACTTTTGTGCTAATTCAAAAAACAATCGCAAATAAGATAACTACTTATAACAAATAATAACTCTTGATTGAGTAAATTTAATATTTTTGGATTTATATCTTGACATGAGTTGATTTTTCTCAAAACCCATTTCTAGACTTCAATGGATGAATCTTCTTCTTCTATTTGTAATGCATTATCATTCCGCTTATTTAGTAGCTCTAACAACATAACTCCAACTAGATCTTACAACACAACACCAGAGTCTAAGGTTGTATATATCCATTTGCTCAGTGGAAATTGGCATTAAAAATCGAAGATAATTGAACTTTTTTTTAGTTAGGTTTTAGCTTTTGTTTAGGAAAATAAAAATCCAGAAGAAAAATATTATGTTGCATAACAATTAAAAAGTAAAATACATAATTTTCATATTTTTGAAAGCCCAATATGTTGCTATAGAAATAGAATAAAAATAAGTCTCCATAAAATTATTGGAGTATTTGATGTAATCAATACTCAGCTTGTCGAATATTATTTGATAATTAAACTCCGAAAATTAATATGTTTTTCGGTCTCAATTATGAATTATGGACCTGTTTGGCAAATTTATGTTTATCTATATTTTTCTAATTTATGTTTGTCTATATTTTTCTGATTTCCTATAAATTTAAATAAGAGAATTAGTTTTACAATATATGTTATTATACGATTCTAATATATATAAAATCAACTATGATTTTTATTTTTATTTTGAATGAACACGAACAAATGCTTCCTGAAAAAGTGGGGGTCTAACAACCACACCCAATATTTCGCTTAGCAATCTGTATGGACTAACTCCAATATACTTTCAAGAGAATCAACTAGACAGTCAGACTCAATCTTAAGAAAAGTATATCAAAGAGTTATATCTCAATTTCTCAATTCAGTCTGCAATCAAACAAATAGAAATTTTCGAGCCTGATTGGATAAGAGAATAACTTGAACGGTACCAAAGACCAATGTCCAAGTGTCAATCAATTCGATCAGCAACCCAAAGGTCGGATTCAAGAACTGATTGAACTTAACACACAACCTGTGATATTTTTATTATATAAACAAATATAATGCGGAAAACAAATAACACATGCACCATAAATTTTGTTAACGAGGAAACCGAAAATGTAGAAAAACCCCGGGACCTAGTCCAAATTTGAACACCACATTGTATTAGGCCGCTACAGACACTAGACTACTCCAAGTTAACTTCGGAATGGAATGTAGTTGAGCCCTAACTAATCTCACAATGATCAAGGTACAATTACGCTCCTTACGTCTCTGAATCCCATCAGGACTATACGCACTTGATTCCCTTAGCTGATCTCACCCACAACTAAGAGTTGCTACGACCCAAAGTCGAAGACTTGATAAACCAATCTGTCTCACACAGAAAAGTCTATTGTATAGATAAATATGTCTCCCACGGATAAACTTATGAGTTTTGCTCCGTCTTTTGATAAATCAAGGTGAACATGAACCAATTGATAAACCAAACTTATATTCCCGAAGAACAACTCAGTATTATCAATTACCTCACAATAGTATTAATCGATACAGCGAAACAAGATATTGTGGAATCACAAACGATGAGTCGAAGATGTTTGTGACTACTTTTTATCTTGCCTATCAGAGATTAAATCTCGAGCAAATCTTAGAGAAGATAATAATCAATCACGATAGAAAATAGCAAGATCAGAACACGTAACTACAGAGAAAATAGTTGGGACTGGCTTCACAATCCCAATGAAGTATTTAAGTCGTAACCTAAAGGGTTTCGTGAAAAACCTAAGGTTAAAGGAGAATCGACTCTAGTCATAACTAGTATCACACAAAAGGTGTGGGGATTAGGTTTCCCAGTTGTTAGAGTTCTCCTTTTATATAGTCTTCAAATCAGGTTTGCAATCTAAGTTACCATGGTAACAAAGCATTCAATATTCACTATTAGATGAAAACCTGATTAGAATCAAGCTAATATATTTGAACTGTTAGATCGAACTTAGCTTGTTATACACAAATGAAAAGTGACTTCATTTATATATGAAACTATACCTAAACGTGTGCACCTTATTGGATCAACAATAGTTAACCGAAGTTAGCCATATGCATACTTTCATATCAACCTTATTCATCTTAACCATAACTAGTTCAAATGACTCAAATGAAATTAGTTCTAGAGTTGTTCCATTGTTTATATTCTCATAGAAGTATATAAGATACAATTAAAGCAAAATCGATTTTGATTCACTCGAATCAAGTCATGAACATTATATCCACGGTTTGAAAAAGATTGCATTCCTTATTATATATAAATGTATTAGTTCATGAACAAACCGATTTTAGAACATTATCCACTAGGTATGGAAACGGGTACGCTTACCATAGTGGACGGACTAAGTTATACCAAATAAATATCCAAACTCAGCAGAAATTCCCAAACCCGAACCTCATGCCAGTACGCGTACCGGTATGTATACTTGGTACCCGGACTTCACCAAACCAAGCAGTACGCATACGGGTATGCATACCATGGTTCCCGGACTTGGATTACATATATGCAAGTACGCATACTATGCTTATATCCAATTGTTCTAAACTCTCATTTCAATCATTGAAACATTCTTGGAAGACGAAAAATATCTATCTCACACAAACTATTAGCTTCAAAGCAATTTTCAAGTGATCGAATAATCAATACGAAATATTCTGAGTCTACATCAAATGATTGTCTCACACAAATCATGTAAGATGTTACCAGGCGATTTTCACATGATCATCTTTTGACCTTCGTCAAGAATATAAGATGAACTTGGTTAAAGCGAAAGCTTACCAACACATTTCGATAAATATGTACGCGAGTTAAACTCAGCTCGAAATATCAAATGTGTATAATTGAAGTCTATATAGCTAGCTATATGATTTTTGTCTCAAATAGGAGATAGAGTAGATAGACTTTTAAGTGATAGATGAGTTCAAGTATCCACATACCTTTTGTTGATGAAGTTCCACAAGATCCCCTTAGTAGTTCTCTGTCTTCAATCGATGAACGCTGTGAAGTCTAATGCTCAACTACACTTTTTATCCTAATCCGAGACTTAGCTATAAGTAGACTAGAAATCAAGACTTATAGTTTTGACTACTAAACTTGACAACAAGCTTGAGATAGAAATGCTTGCGAGTTTGACCTATCAGTGCTCTAACACTTCCAATTTCATATATTACATACGAATACTTACAATACATGAATAAATACGAGATACAACAATAGTACTAGATGATCGTTGCCATGGTGGAGGCCGAAGACAATGCACTATCCAAGTGTAGTTTTATCTCATTTAGAATCTAAAAGAAATTTTAAGAGATTCTTTCATTTGCACGAAAAAACCCATGATTTTTTTTATATTACGTGCAATACTATAATTGACGCTTAAAAAAAAAATACAATTGTGCATTAACCAAATTATAAGTTTTTTTAAACGGCAACCGGTGAGTTTTGTATGCGTAAGAATGTACTAATACCGTGTTCACAGGCCTAAAACATGTACAGGGCATCTGTTTGAACCCTTAAAATAGCAGGTGATAGGTGTAGAATACGCCGTATTTATTATCTATGGTTTATGCTTTCTTTGTTAGTTTTTCTTGTAAATTATGTATTTTACGTGTGTTTTTGAGTTATTAGGTACTTTGGAGTCATGCGGAGAAAAGAAGAAGAAATCATCCAAAATTGAGAAGGAAAGGAAAAATTGTCATTTCATGGAGGACACTAAAGGGATTGAGCAAGATTAAGGGTCGACCAGTTCTATAGAAACACTAAAGACATGCCCAGCTGAAGTTAAGGGGTTGTCATTGAGGTATCCCTTATCATTTATCAGAGGGTGTAAGTATCCATCCAACCCTAAAATCGAGAGATATCTTTCACTCTCAATCATTTGCACCTTAAAAAAGAATACAGAGAAAATGAAGGAGACGCAGCCATGGAGGAATCGGGATCTGAGAAATAGAAAATGTGAGAGAAGAAGAAATTGGTTTTTCTGTTGTTTCCGAGAGATGGAGAGTGTTTTTACTATTTGAATCAAGGAAGAAATATCAGCCAAGAAGTAGCGGATAGAGAAGAATAAGGAAGAAATATCAGCCAATAATTTAGAGCTCTGAATAGAAACGAAGGTTGGGTTTGATATGGATTTGGGTTCGAGTTAAGATTGAACAAGAATTTGAAAATCTCTGTTGAATAAAGAAGATGGGTTTAATTAATTATTGATGTTGTTAAAATCAAAAGAAGGAATTAAGGTTTCATATGCGTTCTATTGAGATGGGATTTGTGAATCAAGAAGAAGAACAAGTTGTTAATTGATGAAACATGAGATGGGTTTGAGCCATATGGTGGTGGTGATTGAATGGGTAAACTCAATTCGAGTTTGTATTGATTGCATAGAATGGTTGTTGTTGTTGGGGATCGGTAACTACCATAAATAAGATGTGGTCTGATGTACAATGAAATTGATGAATCGAGAAGCAGTTCAGATGAATACATTGAACCCAAGAAGATGGGTTATTGTTGGTTTAGAGCAAGGTTGAATTCTCCACCGAAATTACAAAGAAGAAACATGTCTGTTGCTGCCAGGGGTTTGTGGTTTGGATATGAAGATGAATATGAGTTGTTGAGTATGTATGATTGAGTTATGATGGTGATATGAAGGCTGAATGATGTTGTGGTAGAAACAACTGGGTATGGAAATGAGTAGATGTATGCTTAGGATTCTTAACAGGAGAAGACCAAAAAGAAAGGCCTGAAATTGTCCGGGAATCACCAGAATACAAACAGAACTCGGCTGGAGTTCAGTTCTTATGAGTTGACTGAGTGGCTCGTTAGGATAACTCAGTGGCTTGTTAGGATAACTCAGTGATTCAGACTACTCAGATCATTCAGCTGAGTTAGACGGCTGAATAAGAAGCTGGCTCTCTCTTCCCTTGAACCGGTTGACCATTAGAGACTGTTAGTCTGACAGTTAACTTTAACGACTCCTTGACAGAATATTCCATTGCCAACGACAAAATCTCACGTTGTCGCCATCACTATTCCAGTACCGATTTCCGGTGATCCCATTGACTTTTCCGGTGACCCAAAGCTGTAGAATTTTGTGTGAGCCTCTTTCATGGGTGTGAATACTTAAATTTTGGAATTGGAAGAAAACTTAGAAGCTTTGGAGAATTGGACTTGAAATTGGAATTATGCTCAAATTGGGAAAGTGATGTTATTATGAGAAAGGCAAAATCAATCCGAACAAGTAAATGTTTTATATCCAAATGAAAGGCCAAGGTACGATCCATACTCAAATACTTACAATCCCGGTTGAAAGGATCATCCTAACTTTAGTTATGCAAACAAGCAAGCGGCGGCTCCTAATCCTTATGTGTAACAATGTGGATTCCAACAATCACGCTTTCAACCTCAACAACAATCTCAACCACAACAAGTTAAGGAGCAAGATTCTTCGAATGATGATGAGTTCGATGTGATAATGCAAATCATGCAAGGTCTCACTTCTATGTTACAACAAAGTCAACAAAATACCGATTTGGAGATCAAGGATTTACAAACTCAAATGGGACAATTGGCGACCGATGTGAACCTATTGAAATCTCAAGCATCCACAAAGCTTCCTTCACAACTATTTGTCAATCCAAGAGAGAATGTTAATGCGGTTACTTTAAGAAGTGGAAGACAAGTGGAGAGTCCAAGTCATCATAAAGAAGCTAGTGAAAAGGTAGCCAAAGACAAGGAGGAAGCCGAACTAAGGGAAGAATCAACACATGGGTACGCAGATATAGTGAATTACTTGGTGACAAGGAAGGTACCTAATACAATGTCCAACTTCCAAAATATGAAACTTAAGAAGATATCCAAGTAATATGTGTGGGATGAACCATACTTGTGGAAATATGGCATTGATCAAATAATGCGAAGGTATGTACCTAACTCCGAATTTCAATCTATTCTTTCCTTTTGTCACACTTTTGCTTGGGTGTCCACTTTGGTTCTAAACGTACCGCTCTCAAAGTTCTCGAGATTGGATTTTATTGGCCCACCTTATTTGAAGATTCGTATGCTTTTTGTAAATCTTGTGATAGATGTCAACGAACGGGAAATCTAGGTGCTCGAAATCAAATGCACTCACACCAATTCTCACCGTTGAGATTTTTGATGTGTGGGGAATTGATTTTATGGGCCCTTTTGTCAATTCAAATGGTAATTTTTATATACTTCTTATGGTAGATTATGTTTCGAAATGGGTGGAAGCTAGAGCCACTAAAACTAATGATTCTCAAGTTGTTTGTGATTTTGTAAGAGAAAACATATTCACTAGGCACGGTACACAAAGAGTGGTGATAAGCGATGGAGGCTCACATTTCAAGAAGTCTTTCCACGCTCTCTTCAAGAAGTACAACATAACACACAAGATTGGTACACCTTACCATCCAAAACAATTATTATGAAACTAAATAAGAAGAGAGATTAATTAAAACATTTAAGCTCCAAAAGAATATTTATTCAAAGAGTACTAGAATTTCTTACACGATTTATTGGCTTCCTCCTTAGCTGAAGAGAACTAGCTTTCCATTACAAAATTGAAAACAAAATAAACTGTCTAAAACTATAGAGGTGTCGGCTTTTGGCCCTCTCCAACTCCCCCTCGAAACTGATATTCTGATCGTACTTATAGAAGTTCCAAAATGTAACTTTCCTATTTTGAATTTTCCCTCCACTTCACTAACCAATGAATGGGTGACAAGAGTCTACTTCCTTACATCTTATTGGTCCATTAACTCTCTTTAGCTTATTAAGTGGTGGTCATGAGGAACAAAATATGGAAATTCTAACATGGTGTCGACATAAATATTTCTTTCACGTGCTTGCATGTTTGATAATGGAAGTGGACCTTCAAATCTCCACTTACCTTAATTGTTTAATTCCAAGCATGCCTCTTCCAAAGTCCAGTGTATGCCGTCTTCTAAACTGCACATGTTTGACACCATTAGGGACCCAACTGTAGATTCTCTCCATGTGCTTAGTTAATTTCATTTCCAAACCGTAATTGTTGTCCATCCATTTTATGTTCCAAATACAATAGAGCCAATGCTTTCCCTTAACTTAAGATCTCGTGCATCATTGATATACAACATAAGCACCATCTATTTGTTTGTCCACCAGTGTATTGAGATATATTGATCTATTCCTCCATTTTACTAGCAAAGTTCAGCATTTTGGTGCAAGAGAGCTTTATTTATCAGAACACTGCAAAAATAAACAAAATTATTAAATACGTTCAAAATCGAAACTAATAAATATAAATTTCAGTGGTAAATATATGAGATTATGCACTCATCACACTCCCAAACCTACATTTTGCTAGTCCCGAGCAAAAATAAAAATCCTAACTCACTGTCGCAGGCATCACGATTACATTTAGCGTATGCAATAAGCCTTTAAAACCCTAGGTGGCCTTAGTGGACGAGTTGTAGTCTCGTGAGGGTTTACCAGAGGTGTACCCACAAAACCTTTACTCCAAAACCTAACTATCTACGCAAAACCTTGGAAGGCACTAAAGAATCTCCTTGGTTGACATACTCTCGTTGACTACAGGAGGAAGTACCCTGATGCGAAATTCCAATTGATATACACGAGTTTGCACTCAAGCATACTAAAATTCATATATAAGTGACAAAGCTCTACTCAGATAGTCGCACTATGGACATCAATATCCGGAGTCAAAAAATCACATGGATAGATTAAGAAGATGGATATAGAGAAAAACATAGATGGTTTTGATGTTGACTAGGTGAATGGGGTTTCTCATATCTGTCTGAAGGCCACTGCCAAAATGAACCTATCTTGATGGACTGAGATACTAGTCTGACTAATATCAACACAATTGGCATATACAAGGGAACTAGTGGTCGATAATCCTAATTCTAGATCAACTCAGCTGGCATATACAAGGGAACCAGTGGTCGATTTTATTCAACAACAATAATAATAATTTTTTTTTAGTAACAACATGATTAGATATTGCGGATCCAAGCGCATGCTTCTTTTCAGTAGATTATATGATAGTTCCCATGGATCCTACATTCCACGCTTGTTTAGGCGACAGAGACATGGAAAACACACACATATTGCTATCCAAGTGTTATTTTATTTCGTTTGGTCTAATTGGTCTGGTCTTTTTTTTTGTTTTTTGTAACTCAATCACTCTATTTCACCCTAGCAATGGTAAAAACTTGATTCGTGAGCCCCACCTAATCACTTAGAGAAACATATTTAAAAAAAAAACAGAAGTGAAAAGGACTCAACGAGATATGGCGAAACTACCATGCTATTTCTAACACCTGAGCTCTGTGCTATTATGAATAGACTCTTTAGATGTTTCCATCTAATCAGATTGGTTCCTCAACTCCTACAACCAAGATGCTTCCATCCACTTAGCTTGGTTAGTGCCATCCTTAATAGGCATAAATTTCTAGCCTCTGGAGTTTTAAAATAATGCAACTAAAAAGTTTCTCATATACCCCTAAACTTAAATCTAACATTGTCCTCAATGTTCTAAAGATGAAATTAAAAGCATGAAAAAGGAGAAACTGTTACCATTTGAAGCAAAAGAGTTAAGGAAAGATATTACCGTGTTGCATGAGCATGGGTTACCTCCCAAGAAGTGCTAAGTTTAACGTCTTCAGTCAGACATAAGAAAGAATTAATCACCTCATATCATAAAGCAATAACCGAAACAACTGTGGATCATATGCATCAAAATGTGTTAACACAGATAAAAGGAAACTGCAACAAACCAAGAATAAACATAGCACACCCTTTCCTAGTTTCCTATTTAAGACAACTACATCTAGTTGTGGTTCAGGTTCAGGTTCTATAAAGGGGTCTAAATAAAATGTTTTCATGGGATGCACCTCTTCATAAGTAAGATCCGAAATTTTAGGTTCTAAGGTCTGGAAAAATTTAGAAGCACACAATAATAACCTGAATAATTAAGGATACTATAAGTCAATCAGATTTGACTTACATAGTTGACCATAATGAGAGTGGTGGTCATTTAAGAAAATGTGTCAATTCTATTTTCCTAAAATAATTAGGTTTAGTCTCAGAACTTAATAATTGACACATTTCAAATTCAAACGTTCCCACATTTGGAAGAAAAATATTTGGTGGGAAAACAAAGTCAATTTGGGTATCATAGCCTGGGTAAACCACATCAACCAGAGGATGGGTTTCTAACAACTGAACTTCCTTGTGGACATCACTAGGTTCAGGAAAAAGTGTATGAAGATAATCTTTTAAAATGGTTGAGGCACATATGTCAAGTCCCAAGTGAGGGATCTATGTAAGAGCTAAAGGTAAGGCACATGGAGAATGATAATCACCCCCAAACTTAGAGTTTTGGGTGTCTCTAGATAGACTAGCTACAATTTCCTTAATTTTTAGATCATCAGAATCCTGAAAATGGTCAATTGCGTCTTGTAGGTCATGCTCAGGTGATGCATCCTCACACATATTTAAAAGCTCTACGAGTTCATCTTCTTCATCTAAGACTGTTGTTTCTAAATTTGTAGACTCTAGAATATTATTCTGAGAATAAACTCGTTCCTCTAAGCCATTATCGGCTTCGTAATCAAAAGGAAATACTATATCGTCTAAAACGGGGGTATCTCTAGTTAAATCATAGTCCTTTTGAATAGGTGAATAATTATTAAAATTATTTGGATTTGAAATAGAAATAACATTATCATTATAAAGCTCAATTGGAGTAACAAATTCCTGATCACTATGCCTACATGTTTCAGATTCTTCATCAACACTATCCTCATCATTATAATAACATGTAAATGGTTGAACCTCTTCTAAACAAGTAGTGTTACCAATTCTAACCTAGTCATCTTGATTATGAGAATAACTATTCTCATTTTTAAGGATAAATTGGAAGTCAAGATTATTCCGAGCAATTCTTTTGTCCGTCTCTAAAACAAACCTATTTGTATTCTCAGCTATCAGCTTGAGAGACTCTTATAGAGGAAGAATAGGACCAGAAGGATCAGCTATTTGCTTGAGAGATTCTTCTATAGGAAGAATAGGAACAGAAGGATCATAATAAGGACTAGTTTTCAACTCTTTAATTAGGTCGTCCAAAGACGAGGTACTAGTACTATAATATTCCTTATTTTCTTGCTCGTATGATCGGTGCACGTGCGAATAGTAATTGGGCTCACCATGGTATGAACCATAACCTTGAAAAGGTTGGTGCTCCCAACCAGTATGCACACTATGGTCAAAGTAATAGTGTCCATTTTGAAACTTTGTTTGATATTCATTGTATTGGTCTTTATAATATCAGATCGACTTTTTTTTTTTTTTTTTGCACGTGCGAATGCAGGGTCGACTAAAATTGGTAGGCTCAGGTTACCTTAAGCTGAATATACCTACAATCAAAGACTGGTCAACGGTATTGGGCTAAGGTTTATGGAATTTCGGCTGGTAACTTCCATAAGGCCCAAGGCACGGGTTCAGCGTACTTTTCCACGGGTTTTCCTAGACTCGGTTGTCTGATGATGCAATTGGCGTGTGCAACGTGTTTTGTTTTTAAATAAAACAAAAATATTTACAAAGAAAATAAAAATTATAAACTAATTATGTATAAATAAATAAAATATCTAAAGAATCAGAATATTTCCTTAAATAAATATTTACAAAAATAAATAAAAGAACAGAAATAAAACTTGGATACTTACCTGTTTAGTGCACAAATTTTACTTCCAATTTAAATCCCAAATATTCTGCACACCAAAAATAGAATATACCCAAAGATTAAAATAATAAATAAACTAGAAAAATATTTACAAAAGTAAATCTAAAACCTAACCTATATACAAGTCCGTGTCGGCGGCGCCAAAAACTAGTGTAGTTTTGATTGTGGTAAGAACGAATTTGATTCTCGGACTCTTTTAAAGATTTGATTTCAGATTAAATAAGAAAAATACTAAGACAAACTAATTTAAATTTATTGTTTTTTATCCAATGAGAGAAGATTCTAGGGTTTTGGGATTCCACCAAATCAATTGTGTAAAATAATCATTCCTCTCTAAAAAAATATTCGTGGTATAACTCGAGACAGTTCGAACCCAATCTCATGTCTCGGAAAATATTACAGTTAAAATAGATAACAACTTATGTTGTAAACCAAAACGGTATAACCTCCTTCGCTTATAAAAGATCGATAGCCGAAGAACATCCAAAACAATTATTATGAAGCTAAATAAGAAGAGAGATTAATTAAAACATTTAAGCTCCAAAAGAATATTTATTCAAAGAGTATTAGAATTTCTTATACGATTTATTGGCTTCCTCCTTAGCCCCCAGTGAAGAGAATTAGCTTTCCATTACAAAATTGAAAACAAAATAAACGGTCTAAAACACTATAGAGGTGTCGGCTCTTGTCCCTTTCCAACTCCCCCTAGAAACTGATATTCTGACCGTACTTATAGAAGTTCCAAAATGTAACTTCCTATTTTGATTTTTCCCTCCACGTCACTAACCAATGAATGGGTGACAAGAGTTCACTTCCTTACATCTTATTGGTCCATTAACTCTCTTTAGCTTATTAAGTGGTGGTCATGAGGAACAAAATATGGAAATTCTAACATGGTGTCGACATAAACATTTCTTTCACGTGCTTGCATGTTTGATAATGGAAGTGGACCTTCAAATCTCCACTTTCCTTAATTGTTTAATTCCAGGCATGCCTCTTCCAAAGTCTGGTGTATGCCGTCTTCTAAATTGCACACGTTTGACACCATTAGGGACCCAACTGTAGATTCTTTCCATGTGCTTAGTTAATTTCATTTCCAAACCGTAATTGTTGTCCATCCATTTTATGTTCCAAATACAATAGAGCCAATGATCTCCCTTAACTTAAGCTCCTGTGCATCATTGATATACAGCATAAGTACCGGCTCCTTGTTTGTCCATCGGTGTATTAAGATATATTGATCCATTCCTCCATTTTACCATCTAAGTTCAGCATTTTGGTCCAAGAGAGCTTTATTTATTAGAACACTGCAAAAATAAATAAAATTATTAAATATGTTCAAAAATCTAAACTAATAAATATAAATTTGGGTGGTAAATATATAAGAATTATGCACTCATAACATATTTACAAGGAAAATACCAAAGTTTTTTCATGACAAGATGATTTCTCGAAAAAGTTTTGTTATGGGGCAAAAGTTCTTTTATTTAATACTCGTTTACGTTTATTTTCGGGTAAGCTTAAGTATCGTTGGGTGGGACCATTTGTTGTTACTAATGTGTATGATCATGGTGTAGTTGAAATTGTTAGCGACAAAACTGGAAAACCTTTAAAAGTCAACGACCATAGGTTGAATCCATATTATGAAAACTTTCCAACGAAGCATGTGGATGTGATTGGACTTCGAGATGTTCTCCCTATGGAGGAGTAGTACGAAGAAAGAGCTAAGTCGTGTCTTCGACTTTAAAACAAGCGTTAAACGGGAGGCAACCCATCAGTTTTGTATTTCTTATCATTTTGCTATTTATTTTGTTATTTATTTTTCTTATTCCATATCATGTTAGGATTTCCCACCTTGACTTTACTAGGATGATTCAATTATATTGAGGACAATGTAAGGTTTAAGTGTGGGGGAGTGGCTAAGCATATATTTTTTTTTAAAAACCTCCAACTTGTAGAGATTTTAGAGTCACTAGCATACTTCTAGGTATGCTTACATAGAATTCTGACCGACATAACTGAACTTGGAAGTCTTAGGGAACTACATTCGGATTTATTACTTGTTAGAGTGTTAAATAATGGATTTAATCATGCCGGTGGAAAATGAGGTGTAAATGGAAATGCATTATTAGATTTGATGATCAATCATTAGTGGAGACTACCCGTATTTATGTCATGTGAGGCACCGACCAAAAATTCTTTGTAGCTGACTAAAAAGCTTTGTTTTGAGTGTGCGTCACCGTACGTTAATTCCGGGTAGAATGGTGAGCAACCCTACTTCGCACCAATTTTAATACTATTTTTGATCTCTTGAGTGCTAATTTTTGTCAATCATGAGGGTGGCGTCTATGGATGAAATCCCCCTTCTTGTAGTTCGATTTGCAGTTAGCACCATTCTCTTGACAACAACGGGTCCATAGAAATACCATCATCAACAACAAAGGAGCGACATCAAAATTTACAAGGAAAGTTGAAGACGTTTGAGGTTTACAAGCAAAGGAACAAGAAAAGACCAAATTTTAAATCCAAGTAAAGCAACATACAATGGGCGGATTTTTGTATACATGTTGAAGACTTACATATAAGGAGCGGAATTTTATATCCAAGTAGAAGACTAATTTACAAGAGCAAAGAAAATCAAAAGGTGAGAATTATTGAAGTTTATGATTTCGAGAGGATACAAGTTGTGAAGAATCAAGCGGTAAAGTACTCTTCCCATGGTCATGGTTTGTTTTATTTTCACTTTGTTTTGTATTTCATTTCTCTTGTCTTAAAAAAAAATGAAAAATGAAAAAAAAAAAAAATGAGGCGAGAAATTTTATTTTTGGTATTTATTTAATAAGCTACGGGGGAGGAAAAATATATGAATAAGTTTCAAGCGACAAGGATTTTGAAGAAAAATGTTACAAATTATCAAGGATCTACGAAGTTCAAGAGTTTATCATCAATAATTGAAGCCGAAGACGTTTCTATTGGATGTTGTTAGAGTGGTGTTATCATCATTGCAATCGGATGTGAAAGTGAGTTAGTAATCTCATCCTCGATTATAGTGGTTGATTTCCTTTCTTAGAGATCGCTTGAAAAATGGTTTTCAAAATGTTAAAATATGTGAGTTTTTAAAATATTTCGGAAGTTGTCCTTCCCACCATTCAACGTGTTGCAGGATTTCTCTCTTCATTCCTACCTGCACACATGTGAGAACCATAAAAGTATGTCTATTGAGTGCAATTTCATAAAACCCTTTTTGGTGAGGCAGAAGTTGAGGCGAAATGCTTATTGATCGCTCTCAAACACGCGTTCTCTCATTATGGTGTGGTTATTTTTCACTCAACATTTAAGAATGAGAATATGTTCTTTAGTATTTCTAACTTCTTATTACTAGCATGCAAAAACTCTATGTCCTCATAGCAGGTGATAGGTGTAGAATACGCCGCATTTATTATTTATGGTTTATGCTTTCTTTGTTAGTTTTTATTGTAAATTATGTATTTTACGTGTGTTTTTGAGTTATTAGGTACTTTGGAGTCATGCGGAGAAAAGAAGAAGAAATCATCCAAAATTGAGAAAGAAGGGCAAAATTGTCATTTCATGGAGGACACTAAAGGGATTGAGCAAGATTAAGGGTTGACCAGTTCTATAGAAATACTAAAGACATGCCTAGTGAAGTTAAGGGGTTGTCATTGAGGTATCCCTTATCATTTATCAGAGGGTGTAAGTATCCGTCCAACCCTAAAATCGAGAGATAGCTTTCACTCTCAATCATTTGCACCTTAAATAAGAATACAGAGAAAAGGAAGGAGGCGCAGCCATGGAGGAATTGGGATCTGAGAAATAGAAAATGTGAGAGAAGAAGAAATTGATTTTGCTATTGTTTCCGAGAGATGGAGAGTGTTGTTACTATTCGAATCAAGGAAGAAATATCAGCCAACAATTAGCGGATTGAGAATTTAGAGTTCTGAATAGAAACAAAGGTAGGGTTTGATATGGATTTGGGTTCGAGTTAAGATTGAACAAGAATTTGAAAATCTCTGTTGAATAAAGAAGATAGGTTTAATCAATTGTTGCCGTTGTTAAAATCAAAAGAAGGAATTAGGGTTTCATATGCGTTCTGGTGAGATGGGATTTGTGAATAGAGAAGAAGAACAAGCTACTAATTGATAAAACATGAGATGGGTTTGAGCCATATGGTGGTGGTGATTGAATGGGTAAACTAAATTCGAGTTTATATTGATTGCATAGAATGGTTGTTGTTGTTGGGGATCTGTAACTGCCATAAAGAATATGTGGTCTGCTGTACAATAAAATTGATGAATCGAGAAGCAGTTCAGATGAATACATTGAACCCGGGAAGATGGGTTTTTGTTGGTTTAGATTAAGGTTGAATTCTCCACCGAAATTACAAAGAAGAAACAGGTCTGTTGCTGCCAGGGGTTTGTGGTTTGGATATGAAGATGAATCTGAGCTGTTAAGTGTGTATGATTGAGTTATGATGGTGATGTGAAGGCTGAATGATGTTGCAGTAGCAGCAACTGGGTATGGAAATGAGTATATAACATATAATTAAAGGATTATTTACATATGAAATCCGTCGTATAGAGAAATGAATATTTGTCGGTAATACTAAGGAAGAGGAGGGCATCTTTTTCTGTTTTAAGGAAAGGGAAATCTTATCTACCGGGTCATTGTATGTATCCTTTTCATTTGTTTCGAGAAAGATATCGATCCATTCCGATTCTTTCTTTTTCTATTGATTCTTTTACGATCGAGATGTATGGATCCATGGATCTGCGTGTCTATATAGATCATGTTCATGGATTAACGAAAATGTGCAAAATCTCTATTTGCCTTTGCCATTCTATGGGTCTCTTCCTTTTTGCGTATGGCATCGCCACTCCCTTTGGCAACATCCACTAATTCAAAACTTAATTTAAAAGCCATATTTCGACCCGGACGTTTTCGGGATGCTCCTAATAAAAGAACTTATTATTATTGTAGATGGTGGATTTTGGACAAAGGCTAAAATCTTAAGCCCATAATTATACGAACCTCTGATCCAGCAATCAGACATGAATATTGAGACATGTGTCTCTCATCGAATACTCTGATTGAGAATACTTTCTCACAGAGTGCGTATAGATATGTAGTCTCACAGCTGGACAACGGTATATCTCATGAGTACTGAGCACTTCAGTAATTATTTCTATCACGGGATGGACAACTCCCAAACAACTTGCTCTGCTGGTATAGAGTGATGACGTCTTTAGGATACAAACAACGAGTTTACCATGGATATGCAAAATATATGAAGCTCCAGCAAGCTCATATCAGAATAATTAATTCTCCTAGACAGCTTGCTCTGCTAGTATAAAGTCATAAATTAATTATTCCTAAATTCTTGGATTCATCCGCAGAATTTCTTAAAATATTCAAATATTTTCGCAAAATATTTCATTACGCAAACCATGGTTCTTCCCAGCAGAAATCCATGGATTAGTAATGAATATTGGACGCGCGGGCATCAGAGCTGCCTTCTGATCAAGCCATGTCTCAAACTTAAATTCTAGGATTCATCCGTAGAATTTCTGAAAATATTCAAATATTTTCGAAAAATATTTCATTATGCAAACCATGGTTCTTCCCAGCAGAAATCAAATTCATGGATTAGTAATAAATATTGGACGCACGGGCTTCAGAGTTGCCTTCTGAGCAAGCCATGTCTCAAACTTAAATTCTTGGATTCATCCGCAGAATTTCTGAAAATATTCAAATATTTCACTTCGCAAACCATGGTTCTTCCCAGCAGAAATCCATGGATTAGTAATAAATATTCATCACACGGGAATCAGAGCTACCGCCTGAGTAAGCCCCATTTCAAATGGTGCAAGTGTATTCAACAATGATACATTAACAACCACCGCACGAACGAGTATTTCAAAATACGATGAAACGATGAACCTATGCAAAATAGGATGGAAAAATAACAAATATATAAAAATTGACCAAGGCGCTGGGAGCACGTACCCACTGATCGGCCGACCGTGCCGTGGTCAATCCCACGTCAGTTTCATATTTTTATCTTATTTTTGTTGTTTTCTTTGAGTTTATGAAAACCCTTTCATTTGAACGAATATCCTTTATTTTGAGGAAACTCCTCAATTTCATGGTGCTTCCTTCGCGCGGAGGAAATAATATAAAATTAGGGAAAAACATGATGGGGTGTGACCATTGGCCAACCGGCCATGCCTTGGTCCCAGACGGACCCACACCTCATGATTCCTCATTATTTTATTATTATTTCCCTAATTTCATGAAAACTCCTTAATCTCATGATATTTCTTTGGTCCCATGAAAAATAATAAAAATTAGGGAAAACCCGTGTGCACGGGTCATGGCCGGTCGGTCAAACCCTAGATGACTCACACGTCCCGCTTTTTTGTTAGCATATTTTTCATGTTTTCATAATCCCATGAAATTCCTTGATTTCATGATATTTCCTTCAAATCATGAAATAATGCATAAAATAGGAAAAACGCACGGGACCGGGTCCTGGCCGTCCAACCATGCTCCAAGCCGGTCCCACACGCCCACACATCCCTTATTTTATTTATTATTATTTTTTATGTTTCCTTCATCTCATGAAAATTCCTTGATTTCAACAAAACTCTTTAATTTTGGCAAAACTCCTTCGTTTTATCATATTAGGAACGACGCGCGGGTTATAACCCCAAAGGTGTCACTATCCATGTACAAAAACCCCAACAAAACAAATTGTTCACAAAAACCCCATTTAACATAAACTGTCTATATTACCCTTTTAATTTAAATCACCCCAACAAAAATAAAAATCAACCCCACCTTTAATTTTTATTATATTCACACCACCAACAAAGAACACAAAGAAGACCATCGCCATCGCACCGCATGGCCGCCATCGCACTACATCAAGCACTGCCATGAAGTAGCGTGCCCGCCCTACCACCGCCGCCGATTCCTCCACCACGTCCGCTGCCGACCTCCGCCACCGCAGCCGACCACCACCACTGCCAACCGCCGCCGTCACCAACCACCACCGCCACCACCACCACTGCCAACCTCCGCCGCCGCCACCACTGCCAACCGCCGTCGTCACCACCACCGCAGCCAACGACCACAACCACACACAGACGACCACCATCATCACCGAGAAACACCATCATTATCACCGACCACCACCACCAACCAGCCGCCGCCAACACAAACAATTAATTTGATTGATCAACGTTCAACAAAATGAGAAAAAATGATGCAACCAAACTAAAAATGAGAAAAAATGATGAAACCAAACTGAAAAAATGATGGAACAAAAAATTCTCGTGCAAATAATTTCTCGTGAAAAATGATGGAACCAAACTGAAAAATGATGGAACCAAAATTGGTTTCACCAAAAAATAGATGAAACCAAAATTGGTTTCACCAAAACTAGATGAAACCTAATTAGGTTTCATCATTTTTCCACATATTGTCATTTTACCGACACAGCTTCAATGATGAAACCAAACCAAAAAAAATAGGCAAAAAAAGAACAAAATGATGAAACCAAATAGAAAAAAATGATGAAACCAAAATTGGTTTCACCAAAACTAGATGAAACCTAATTAGGTTTCATCATTTTTCTACGTATTGTAGCTCATCTCAAACAAATTCGCAACACATTGCAGCTTCTCTTGTAATTCCAACAACATCTCTCAGCACCTCAAGCACAAAACCAACATAAATTTCATAGATAAGTAGTTGATGACTATCCAGCTATTCCAAATATGAGAACAAACAAACTTAAACAACTTTTTGGTGTACTTCACAAAGAGAGTACCTGATTTAGCTCTTCCCCAAGTTCTTTCTAATTTAACAGAAAGTCCTAGACTTCTGTATTTGGTCATGAGAAAAAGGGGACTAAGGTTTTTGTCGAATATTTTCTCTATGGCTAGTTGCTATTTTTGCTATTAGTTTATGTAAGGGAATGCCTAGACTTGAACAGAAACTAACTGCGGTTTTGTCTTCTTCTATCAGTTTGGATTCCAAGGGTATCCAACCACCTATAGCTTGATGATATGCTATCACAAACACTGACCATTCAAAAAAGCAGACATAACATATGGAGGTTCAGTATTTCTCAAACAGTTAAGTTTCTTAAAACCTTCTTCCCAAGATAATACAACAGGCACCGAAAAGGAAAGCACCCTCAGATGCAAAAACATGTTAATGAGTTAAATAAATTATAAATTACACTAATGAAGTTGTTCAAGCATGTATTCAACATCCAAAAAAGTATCACTAATTAGATAGCAGCAAACTGAAGCATGTATTCAGCATAATAAGAAATACTACCTGGAAAACAACTCTGTGTTCAAAACTGCAGAAGTCAACGATTAGGCTCAAGTGTGAATTTCCTTTCGAATATCTTTTTTTTTCCTTAACTTTCTCAATGGATTTAAATGTAAGACGGTCCAACCAATCAATGTGCTGTATCTGTCCTCTCTCATACTTATTGACGAGTTTATCAAGACGCTCTAACTCTCCTCGATCAGGCCTGGGGACCTGTAGAGAGTACCATTAAGATAAAAGTGATGCATCCAAAATAAAAACATATGGCAGTAGCACTGAAATAAACAAGAAAACTATTAGAGCATTAGCAAGAAACCTGTTGTAGGATATGATCCATCAGCTTCTTTTCTAGCCAAAGACGAAGCTTCTGCTTTCCTGTTTTAAGTTGCTTTTTACTGTTAAAGATAAGAATGGTTGCACCTCCAACTAATCCTTCATCTCCCCCACAAGAGAAATCCCAAACCTGAAGGTCCAACAGTCCAAGAAAGTCGGTGGTAAATAAATGGTTAATGCTGAACTTGGGGAAAAGCAAGAGTAGCTTATTATATGTCTCCCAGTTAGGAGAATAAATCTATGAAAAAAACTAAGACACGGTAAGTCAGTGCCATTTGTTAATATTACACCTCTGCGCCCACACAAATTGTTGTGTTTACAAGCACCTTGATGTTCCGGAGACACATATAGTCACAGGTCCAACAAGATGAGTGCAAGTCATTGGCAACAGTAAATCGAATAATACAAATGCTTGGATATTATCCTGTCGCTCTCAAAGATATTGAGCGTAACTCACTGTTAATGCAAGTTGAGAATGTGTTGTTAAATCCCGATACTTGGTACTCAGTGTAACGAGCTTATTCCAGCAGTATGGTTGTCCTGAAGACCAAATGGAGCGCCATCAATGAATAATTAACACTGACGATAACTCAAATTTCTCTTGTCAAGAATGGAATCAATTTCTACAAACCAATTATAAAGAAAATTCAATTAACTATACCTAAAATCAATTTCTCCAACTAAGTTCCCACTAATTGGAATCAAAACCAGAATTGAATAATTAAAACAAAATCAAAACACAAATTACCTAAATATTCATCTTCTAAGTCTTGATTGGTGGCAAGTTCCCTTCGAGACTGTCGACTCTAAATGTAACTGGAAGATTCATCCAACATCACAAGATTCAATCGTCTTTAGCAAACCCTCATTCTTTATTGTTCAGATCCATATCACATGACATCAACGCCATTTCTTCTTTAACACACATAGAACCCTATCTTGAACTATACCCATCTCAGAAATCCACCGATTTCTCCTCTTCAATTTCAGAAACCCATCTTCTAAATCACCTTGAATTTCTCGATTCAGTCCATTTAACACCGCAATCTCCATCTTCTTTCTCCCAGTGATTAGACCTTAATTCCTTTGATTTCTGCCATTCCATTCTTCATCTCCGAATTTCCTTTCTGAGAATTTTAGTAATCAAATTAGGCACTGAATTTTCCTTGAAAGAGAATTTAGATCTGGTTGCGGAGATGGTGATGGTGGTAGTGGTCCGACGAGTAATTGGGGGTGGTGATGTTTACGTTGGTGGAAATGGTGATGATGGTGGTAGTGGTGCGACGAGGAGTTGGGGGTGGTGATGTTTACGATGGTGGAAATGGTGATGATGGTGGTGGGAGAAGGAGACGAAGAAAGAAGAAATGAAATCAAAGAAGAAGAATAAGAAAAGTTAGCCAAAAGGTCATGTTTGGCATTTTTTTAAGTAACAAAGACTAAATTTTCTTATTATTATTTGGCCTGGGGTTTTTGTCCCAGTTTTAGTTGAAATGGTTTTTATTTGGTAGAAATAATATGGCCGGTTTTTTCTTATCAATAGTTTGTTCACCTAGGGGTTTTGTCACTAGTTTTGTATTTAGGAAAAATACTATGGGACCGGCTCCTTGAATTTTTCCTGAGTTTTACTCTCCGGATGTTTTATGCTCCCGAACGAGCTTACAACCTAAATATTCCCGCATTGGGAGATAGGAAATTCTTTTCCGTACGGAATGGATAGGCGGACCTTCAAAATCCGAGTCCGTATGAGAATTCTACATCGATTCTACTAAAGGGTGTTAATTAAGGTTTCAACCAATCTGGGATTGCTCAAACGATCAATTTTTGATCCCGTGACCACTCAGTGCCGGTTTCATGACCCCTTGGTCGGCCCCTCACCTCTTCATAATTCCTTCTTTTTTCATTATTTTCCTTCATCCGATGAAGTTTTGACGGTTTTATCAAAAACCCTAATTTTGTCATATTTTCTCAAATGGTCGCTCAAACGTGCACCAGAAAATATCAAAACTGAGACACGGACATCTCAACGACGAAAGCATGTTACCTTGACCGACCAAGGTTGGATTTTTGGCTCTCAATGAGCCAGTCCCGCGTGTTTTCACAATTTAACCTAATTTGCACAATTGCACGTATTGGGTCCAAAACTCTCCAAATAATTTCAGAATTTGACGGAGCGATCATCATTTGATCCCTTGACCACCCAGGGCCGGTTTCATGACCCCTTGGTCGGTCCCTCATCTTTTTATAATTAATTAGGTTTTATCACCTAATGTTGATCCCAGCAGTAATTCAATTAATGATTAAACCGACATTTAATCATTCTTTCATCAACTCACCAACTCTTCAAAGGTTTTTGCTCCCGTGAGCATATGAGAATTTCATGGTCGATCCACGGTCCCATGAAGCCGGTTCTCCTTCATTCTATGGTTAATTTTAAATAAACCATCAATTGGTCATCAATTGATCAAATTAGGGTTTCTGAATCCAAGGATCATGATTCCAGATTCAAACACTAATAATTTTACAATGATCTCATGATCAGTATTCTTATTAATTATGCTCGGTTCAACTACCAGCACTTTAGTTAATATTTTATTTTGGTCACGCTACCAATAATTCATCAGACGAGCAACACTTGCTCAGATGGGCAATATTTACTCAAATTAACGAATATTGGAACTATCAATATCAAATAAATTATCGAGCAGCACTTGCTCTCCTCAACGTGAGGATCCTATCACTGTCTTAGCAGGCGCGTTTAATTCATGAGTTGCAGAATATTTCACAAAATCATGTTTAACTCAGCAAATACATGGACTCATTGTCCCACGAAGTCATGAAATCAACAACTGACTAAATTTACCACGAGACATCAATCGTGTCACTTGGGGGGATATCAACTAGGGTTTTGGTTTGGCGGTCTACGGCACGTGTGTTCACCCACAATGAGAATGTAAGCAAGTCGTGCAATCAGTTGGAAGAATCAACAAAGTAGTGGGTGGAAAGTTAACCTAGTCTCCGCACGATGAGTAATTGGTTTAACACGATTTCCCACTTCCCCACTCTCTGATTCCAGCAAATTGTCACACTTCATGGGATCATGGTGTTTTCAAATCTGGTATTATATAATGTCTCTGAATCCTGATTAAAACAAAAAACATGGGAAGAGTTTTCAAACATTCGAACAATAATCTTCTGAACGAGCAATTTCTCACCAAAGTTCATATATGCGCTCTTTTGTCTACACGAACTCACAGAAATTACTTTCAATCAGGCAAGATTCAATCATTCAGAGCATTTCACGCTGAATTCATAACACACCTACAATCTCATATCATCATTGATCTCACACATTTCTCAGCTTCCCTCCTACAGATCAACCCATCCTCTCTTGTGACCGAATTTACTCTGGAATGGCCATTGTCTTGGTTTAGGCCGGAGTACTACAGATTGGTCTCTCAAACTTAAAGCACCCCCTTCATAGCGGTGCATCTATGTGAGGTTGAGCATTTCACTCGGTTCAAGGAATCTCCTCCGTATGGTCGTCCTCAATTCCGCAAAAACCAGCAAATCGGATTTTGATGAGAGAGGGAGAAAAAAATCTTTATCCAGTTGATTCTTGATTGAGAGTTCAGTAGGTTTTAAAAGAGAGGGGGCGTGACTAAGTTGATACACTAAGTATTTAACCGAGCTCAATGAAGTGGGATGAAACGGTGGGCGCGCATTAGGTTGGGCGAATTTTTTTTATGGTCTAATAGACCAGGCCCAGACTTATTCGAACCGTTACTCCCCTTTTCTACACGCGCGATCAACCCAAAATTGTTGAAGGTGCTCTTTTCTTAAATATCAGTTTTCTATTTTTTTTAATCCAATTCAATCTATTAAAATATAAAAAATCAAAACATTTTATCGTTCTGTTGAGATATCTTATTTAATTTTCTTTACGGAAATTGAAGTATGGTGTGTTTTGAGGAAAGTTAATTATCAAGGTTCTACGAGGTTAGAGAGTTTATCATCAACATCTGAAGCCGAAGAAGACGTTGTTTCTACGGAGTAATGTGAGAAAGCCGAGGAGAAATGCATATTAGTTGATTTGTTAGTCCGCTTTCCATCTGGCAAAAGATCTTTCTAGCACTGGTTCAACTCATCACACGTAATTTATCCAGCTGTAGAGTGGATGTCCCTCTCCTATTCTTTATCCAGCCATAAAGCATATTTCTCTCTCCTAATCTTATCTGCCTGTAGAGTGGATACGTCTCATAATTCGTTGAGAAAATTGATAATATTTGAGAAATGGTGTGAAGATTATGCTTTCATTGTTTGAATTTTCGTTCTTCATCTAGAACAAACTTTTTTTCTTCATTAAGAATAAGAAGCTCCTACTAGAGATGAGTAATCTGCACAGTATATCGTAATCACAATCACACCCAGTATTCATGGATCTTCGTAGAAATGGATGTAGTATTCTCTCGAATTAATATATACTTAAAATGTTACATCAATCGTTTGGAAACCTTTTGAGGGTTATATGAAATTGTTTTACACACAAACAATAAGAAATCTAATTGACTGAAATAAGCCATTAGATATTTAAAATAAAAATATAAAAAGGAACCTTATAATCTCCAAAAATATGGATTATCTTTTGCTTTAGATAACTATTGTCATATATTATTATCCAATATGTGGGATCCGGGATAATTTTACAATATTAAACATGCTACTTTGGTCGTTTGATCGCGTCAAAAGAACGACGATGATTATATATGTAATGTATCAACTTTATCAAATGTAAACCGGGTGACCGCAACTCATAGGGATTGTTTTCACTCTTTAGCATATCTTCGTAATTTTATGAAAAATAATAATATGTTTTTCTTACATTCATCGAAGATAATTCGATAACCAAATATGTAATAGTGAACATTTTCTTAATCTTGATTTTGAATTAAACTTTAACAACTTTTCATATTCCTCAAACTAAAAATTGAAACGGAAGACATTAGTTTTTTTCCGTTTTACATCTCAAATCACAGGTTCAACTCGGTTTACCAGGCCATGAATTAAGAACGAAAGCATATTTGTAGTTACCCTTTCCAATTACAAACCAATCGATTGAAATAATAGAAAATCCATTCCGGCCAAACACAATTATATAAACAAAGAGGATAATCAATTTAATAATGATTTTAAGATTTTGCTTCCAACAAAAGTGTTATAAGTTTAGTTGTTCAAGAGAGAGAAAGGTGATAGTTGAAACTTTGAGGGAGTCGAGAAGGAAAATCGAGACGCGATTAAGATGAGAATTATTTTATGTTATTTTTAGAAATAATCCTTATGGGTCGCAGGTCAAATAAAGTTAATGCAATCTAGATAACCATAAATATCTTTTCGACGAGATCCAGTTACTCCGTTAAAATATCACACCTCGTTACCCAAATCTACCCAGAAAACATATCAAATCTGAGTGGAATAGGTGCACTATCTTGAAAAACAACTTGGATTTGGGAGAGAAAACTAGAGGTTTTTATGGGAATATTGATACGGGGACTTGTCAAATTTATAAAAACAGAGTTACGGGATATGGTGGAATACGTTTATTTATTAAAAATATTTTTTATAATAATAATTCATTATATTAAAAAAAAATACCAATTGGAATATGAAAAAAGAAAAAAAAAACTATATAACATCTCGGTGATCCATTACTCATCAATATTGTCTTCATCCAAAAGCACCACTTCTAGTTCTAGCTCGTCAAGTGAAAATATATGCAATTTAAGTTCTCCCATACCGTCAAGTGGATCAAATGCATCTCAACTAAATCCCGCATTCTGTTTTCTCTTTTCGTATAATTTTCACTTTTTTCGTGAAAGGAGACAAAGATTATTGTGAGCAAACAGTAGATCCTCAACACGTTGGGATTCAATCTTATTTATCTTTATTAAATACATAGATAAAATTAGTGGTAATTTGCATTACCTCCCCTGTAAAGATAGTAATTTGCATTACCTCCCCTACAAAAATAAAATTAGCAAAACCTCCTCTCGTCAATAATTCCGTCAATTCCAAGTTAGCTGACTCAGCACTAACTTACACGTAGTTTTTTGCAGGGAAGGTAATGCAAATTACCAATCTTTACAGAGGAGGTAATGTAAATTACCAATCTTTATAGGGGAGGTAACGCAAATTACCCCCAAAAATTAAAAACCACGTGTAAGTTAGTACTTAGTCAGCTAACTTGGAATTGACATAATTATTGACGGGAGGAGGTTTTGCTAATTTTATTTATGTAGGGGAGGTAATGTAAATTACCAATCTTTACGGGGGAGGTAACACAAATGACCCCATAAAATTATAAATGCTCCAATTTCTCTCTGAACAAGGCTACCCAAAAAACCTTAAAGTTAACTTTTGTAACACACTGGAGTTGAAGCACCACAAAATTACTACCAAGTATTCTCTCTCTGTAATCAAAATTTATTTATTTTTATAGAAAAAGAGGATAAAAATAATATAAAAAATTATACTCCCTCTGTCCCACTATTAAGTGACCTATATGATTTTAGATTTTGTCCCACTAATAAGTGACCTATATCTCTAAACAAGGAGATATTTCTAAAATTATCCTTTTAGTTAATTATAAAAAATATAAGAAATATGCATAATTTGATAGGCATGTTTATATTCGTTACGTAGTTATTTTAAAATATTTTTCAATGGTATGAAGTTTGCGAATATACGTGGAGTAGTTTGAGAGATAAATCATTTCTAAATTTCACTAATTATTATTCATAAGGGTATAATTGTAAAAAAATGTTTAAAAGTACTCTTTTCCTTTCTTGCCTTAAAAATTGTGCTAACTTAAACTAGGTCACTTAATAGTGGGACGGAGGGAGTATGATACTGTATTGATAAGTACAAACATCTATAATATATTTAGATTTTGTATATAAAATAATATATGAAAAGACGAGGGTACCCAAGTACACCACAATCTATAAGTCCTCTTACCGAAAGTGATTGTCTATGGAAAAAGTCGAGAAAATACGACAAATTGGTATTCACACTTTGTGTGATCGTCTATGGATACGAAATCGAGACAATACAACAATCAAAGTATGATTACTTGATAATAGGTTCGGACTTAACCAAACTCTATATGATCACTATCAAGTAACACGGATTTAACGTTTGTGTATTTTACTTTTAATTATAATAAACAATTATAATTGCGGAAATAGAAAAGTAAAAGACACATCAAGATTTTGTTAACGAGGAAACCACAAATGCAGAAAAACCCCGGGACCAAGTCCATAATTGAATACTCTCAGAATTAAGCCGCTATACAAAATCTAAACCAACTTCGTATAGTTGAGACCAAGCAACTAAACCTAGTTCACTTAGTTTCTTCAGTATCCCTACGCTTCTGAACATTCAATAAGTGCACGCACTGGAACAATTCCTTTGGATCGTATTCCAAACAGTAAATGAACAACAAATCTGTTTGGTAACAACTCTCTTGATTCTTTCATATGAAGATATCTCAAGTCATATGCAAAGGCTCTTCCGTTTAAACTAGTAAACTCATTTTCCTGGTTAGATCAATCTATCCAATAACTACCGAAGTAATAGAGTTTAGATTTACAATCAATCAATATAGAATCCAACAAGAAACTATAAAGCGATGCCGATCTCATGCAACTAATTAATCGAATAAAACTGATTCTAGTTGGATCCCAACTGATCAAGGTTTGTGTTGCACAAATATATGAGAAACCAATAAGAAATCTTCTTTGTCTTCAAATCTTCTTTAATATTCAATTAAACCTGCACAACACCACTTGAATCTCTTGTGATCAATCATGCACAGAACATAGTCTATTAACAATGGATTATCACAAGATGTCTTTAGATCTACAAACAGTTCTAAAGATCCCGTCGGCACTTCGATCTAGTTTGAGTGAATCTTATATCAGAAGAGAAGATTCTCAAGAATAAACAAACTAGGTGCAATCAAAGTTCAACAACCATTAGTCAATCAAATCAATCGAAAACTAATAAACCACAATTATCTAGTTTCCCACCAACGGTACTTGTAGAGCTTCTTGATCCCACGGAAGTCTTTAAACGAGCGGTCATAAGAGATTTCGCCTAATTAGGGTACTTTCCTCTCCGGATAGATGACTCCACCAGAAAAAACAAAAAGATGAAGTTTGCCTGGCTCTTAAGATAGTTTGCTAAAAATGCAAACTTGGGTATTTATAGACCAAGGATGTTTGGATCCCAAGGAATTTCCAAAACCGAAAATATTCTCAAGATATGCAATGAATGGCAAAATTCGGTTTTCATAATTCCAGTAAATGCTTGTCCAATATTCTGAAATCTCTCAATAGAAAATCTCCAATTAGTAAATACACATTACTAATTTTTATTCTCTAGAGATATGCATTTAATTGCTGGTCATTAAAATCATATATAACCAAAAACCTTAATTAAAAGATTCTTAATTTATTTCGGACCGGGATCTCCTTGAGTAATTAAGGAATATATTCGAATAATAAAAGATAAGAATTACTATTCGTGTTCAAAGTATGTTGACATCTTTTGTAAATCCTTTTTCATATTTATAATCTTGGAATCGATTATACCACACTTCCAAACAAGTTTAAAACTGGTTCATCTGTATTCCAAGACAACTATGTGATTGATCAATTATCAAATCACAATCATGGGCTCAATCGGTTTTACCAATCACTAGGATCGGTTCCACCTCAATATGGATTACTTGTGATATAACACACAAGTTACCAGGACCGGTTACATCAGTTACCAGGATCGGTTACACCAATTACCCAGGACCGGTTACCATATACTCATGGTATTGCTTGTGATATGTCACACCAGTTAACAGGATAGGTTACACCAATTACCAGGACCGGTTACACCAATTACAAGGATCGATTACACAACTCTTTTGTGATCGGTCACACTAATTACAAATATCGGTCATACCATCTTAGGTGATTACTTAGGATTGGTTACACTAATTAATAAAAACTAGTCATACCAAATCATAAGTTAGGCATTGTGAATAGTTATACCAAGATACATAACAAGTTGTGATCGTATCTACTAACTCACACATATTGCTAATCCAAAGATATGTAAGGAATAACAATACCAATAAGCCTAGCGATTTCCCTTTCGATTCATAAAACAGTTCATGAATGTACTTCCTTTAAACAAATGTAAACATTGTTTCCTAGGATGAAATCTTCACCTTTACCCATACACATAATCACAATAGCATTCATACGATTATGTCGATGTCATATATACAAAGTTCAAAAAATAAGCGTTATACTTCGTATCTTAATTCCTTAACACTGTGATCATGTGATCATGTCTCACTACTAGAGTATAATCATTCACAGCTTCGCAGTTATGTTTTCAATATAGCATGACTTGAAAGATAGGTTAGGAATGAAACAGTTCAAGTCAATATTACTAACCTCAAGAGGAAGGATGATGTCGTCGTTGTAGCTTGTTACTTCTTCACATTCTTCAGGTCTTTGAGTAATACTTGTATGTCTCATAATCCTATACTTTCTAGTCTAAACTATATGAAGTTGTCTCTAGTACATAATCAATCGACTCTTAGATGAGTTTTGATTCACTAAAATATGACAACCAAACTTGACATACCAACGCTTGGTGGGTTCAACCGAGCTATGCTCTAACAATATAAATATGTAGATTTTGTACATAAAAATATATGTCTAAGTTGTATGAAATATCCCCTTTTAGAGTATCTGAGAGGTATCCCAAAGTATCCCCTACCATTTTTGCAATTACGAAAAAGGGATACCTTAAATGAAGCATTTGATATGTATTCCCAATTATATGATAATGATTTAGCGCATATATAGATATGTCACCCATTTTGAAGTATTCCTGCTTCATAGATAATGATTATGGGCTTACATAAAATTATGGCCTCATAATCTGTTATTATAATGGTTACCAAGTATCCTTAATAATTACATATTTGTTGGTTTTTTAAACGCATCACAACTACTTTTTCTATCAAATTCCTATGGATGACGCAACAACATGTGGCAAGCCTCCATATTCACAATATTATACCTAAACTTCTCTTTATATTTTGTATTGATCGATAAAAAGAAAATTAAGCAACGGTAAATTACATCTTGATCCATGAGAATTGATAAGGATATGAATATGGTAAAATCTCCAGCTTAAATTTCTTCACGACCCCCTGTCCATGGAAATTATTTGAATAGATCTAATCAATAACCATATACTAAGTTTTTTCTATTATAATACAAGTTGATTGAAACACATATATTTTCATTAGAGCATTGCTCGGTTGAACCCATATGGGTTGGTATGTCAAAAATGGAATTGTCAAACTCAGATTCCAAAATTGTACACTTTATTTGTAATTGTAAGTAAACTTCGTATTAGGTTAGACTTAGGTTGTAGATGTGTATGGAATACTTTGAGTTATTCATGTAGAATTGCGTATTGAAAGTCGAAGAACAGACAAAGACATTTCCTTCGTATTTGGATTGTTAATTTTGTGATGTATAGTTTTCAAGATTGTAAAGTTTACTTATTAAAGTTAGGGTTTATATGGTGTATTAGGTGAGATTTATTCGTTAATAATGATGCAAAGTTGTAAGACATGAAACTGAATAACAAGCGATAGACATATACGAAGAACTTCGTCAACTACAAATCAGGATTAAATAATGAAGAAGACCAGACACTATTACCAAAAGACCATCACTCGTCAACAAACTATATAAATGGTGGCAAAGGATCTTAATGATATATACTTAGTGATCTGAGGTATACTTTTAGTTTGTGCATGTCTTTGATCACTCTGTTAGAATGAAAGTATATGTTGCATAAAAAAATGACAAATATGCAATTACAGTATCCAAGGTTATACAAGAGAATTGTTAAATACGCAACTCCAGTAACAGTTCTGAATCAACAAAATGTTGGTTTCTGAAAGTGATTAGATAAATGAGCCAATCCACGTGAATCCCTATTAAGTTGTTCCCCTGTCCATCAATAAGACTTAATTACCACTGGACTTTTCACTCGACTAGGGTATTTATGGCCTCCAAACGTACATTCGCCCAACCCGGATGTCTTTGTGACTACAAGTTTCCCAATAATGGCGATCTCAATAACCACTTTAAGGCTCATTAGTGAACTGGAATTACCCTAGAGTATTTTCATCTCCAGGTTCAATCAAATTATTAGCGTTCCCTAAGGTAAGTTTTAACTAATTTTTAATTAATACTTGTGTTTCTTGATCCCCAAAGAAGCATTTCTTCCTCACACCAGTTCAAACTGAACTAGGTAAGACGAACTCAACATTGACGTATCTACTAGCAAAAGGTAAATAATATATTATAGAGCTGCATGGAATCCTTCTTACATAGTGATGTCGAGACTAGGGTCTGCTTATATTTCAAGCAAAGTCATTTCTAAAGACAACAACTACTTTTATTATCAAGGTAAACCATGTGCTTCCTAGACCCGAAAGAGCCCATGGGTTGCCCGGCCTGCCGATTATTTTAGGTGGGCGGGCGCAGACTTTTATTTAAATTCTAGTGCCCGACCTGCCCTATATCATATTTAAGTTTGTTTATAGTTTTTGCAAACACAATATCATTTTTTTATATGTATTTTTATATTACTTATAAGATATAAGTAATTTTGTTAACTAATTGGTAGTTCAAGGTGAAGATAATTATTTAGATTTTCATGTATTAATATTAATGACCATTAAAAATATCCAAAGTTCGTGGACTGATCAGACTAGCATGCCCTGCTAGCCTGGCATGCCCTAATATTTTGATGGGCCTTAGGCATAAAATTAATAGCACTACCTGGTCTCCCATGCCCGATAAATTTTATGAGCACCTTAGGATCAGGTATGGCTTGCCCGCCCTGATAGAAAAAATAGGTCAGGCAGCTTGGTCGGGACCATTGCACATTTAACTTGATTCTTAAGCAATCTACTTTCCAAAATTATAGTTTCTTAATACTTGCTTAAATTAGAATGACCATGCCTTAACGAGCAAGTAAACACTTATTTATCACGGTCAAATTAACTCTAAGTAGGATTTAGAAACATGCACATAAGTGAGACTTAGCTTGAAAAATAAAAAATTAGAGAATCATAACTAAGATACATTAGGTCATGGCTTTTCTTGTAAGGTTTAAGAACTTAAGTTCTGGAACCAAGACCGTTATGTAACGAGTTATCTGACAAGTTTGTTAGAAAAAACTAAACATCTAATTTTCATAATCAATCTGAACTGATTTTGGAACCAACATAAAGATTTTTAGTACCAAGTTATGTCTTGGTTCTTTCGAGACTTTGACTTAATCAACGGTCAAGGTCACACCCACTAACGCCTAGGCTCAATTTAATCCCATGTATATAATAGGATTTACTGTGATGGATATTGATCCGCAAGTGAATACTTCTCCAAGATAGATAGATAAGGAAGTATAAAACCCAATATGAGCATCACACTCTCCTGTTTTTTGAGCCATCTCTTTCTCAAGAATGATTATTATCAAATGGTGGGATTTTACTCCAATCACCATATCCTTACAATTTATTCGGATCTCTACATGTATTTAAACCTTTTTATCGGTATTCCATCTTTTTTCCCTTCAGAATATTTGAATTATTACTTGTAATCTTAATCTTAATGTTCTCAACCATAATGTAATCGATTTGGAGCTATGAATGAAAATAAAGAAGTTTTATAAAAAATTTAAAGAAAAACAACTTTACTTTGCAAAGGTGATAAAGACTTTTTATTTTTTTTTTATCGTAGAGACAGATGCTTATTTGTCCTTTAGTCGAGAACTAAAGTTTAATAGGAAAAGTTATTATTATTTGAAAATTAAAGGAAAAATCAGAAAAGTGTTCAAGACTCCCAACGTCCAATAATATTTTCACATTCACACTTATTTTTTGAATCATAAATGATATATTAAAAAATTGGAGAATGATTACACGAAGTTATATGTCATACCTACTGAGTCATTGGTCACAATTTGGTTAAAGAAAGAAGGGACCGAATGGTCCCAGAATGTTGTTGAGAGGTTTCCTGCAATCTGCTGTGTAGTTTGCTAGACCATCTGCTATCTGATTTCCTTCTATGTGATTGTGTTGGATACATAACACATGTCAGAATTTGACGCATTCTTTGTTTGATTTCAGAAACCATTTTTGAAATGTACCAATATGATTCTAAATTAGTTTCTAGCAACCGAAGAATATTTTTTGAGTCCATTTCGAATTGCACTTTCAGCCAAATCCATTATGTTGTTCTTGACGTTATCAACATGGCCCAAGTCTCAGCTATTATCTCGGCGGTGATACCTAAAGGCGTGTGCCGTTTCTATCGAAGCTCTTGCCGCTGAGTTCCTGCATATGAATCATGCACCAGCTACTCCTTGATGACCTCTAGCCGCTCCATTTGTATTGATCTTTATCAAATCCTGGTTAGGTTTGATCCAACCTAGCGAGATGGTTGTTGTTGATCTTGTGTTGTTTGTTGGATTTGCTGTACTGGCGGAGCCAGAGACTAATACCAAGGGGGTTAAAACAAAATTTTAGAAATATGTTTGACTTAGTGAACTAAATACTAAGTATTAGGTGCGTTAATTGTGCAATATAATATAAATTATATGGGGGGCTAAAGCCATAGTTTCCTGGTTGTAGGCATCATCCCAGGAAACATCGGAGGTGTGGTCTCCCTTGCCCCAAGAAACTCTTGATAGATTAGCATTCCTATCTATTCATAAGGAATTTTTTTTACCCGATCAATAAAAATTTCACTAAAAAGCAAAAATATGTACACATGCCAAGGCTATGCCGATCTAACTACCGAAAATGGCTATCTAGACTAACACATCCTATTTAAAACGATAATAAACTTCACCAGGCCACTCCTTATCTAGAATGAACAATAACCTACCTTCATAAAATTTATAAGAATCCTCGGTCTATAAACATGCTTGTTTGGCCAAGGCATCTGTAGTAAAATTATCCTCTTTATAAATATGAACATAGCGAATTTGACTATAAAACTCACATGCCTTCTTCCGCTTCTGAGTTAGTTGCCACGATAACTCCCCTTTTTGTAAAGATTGAATGCAACTCATCGAATCAGATCTTACGGAAATCCTCCTAATGTTCCATCTCTTGGCCAACATCAAGCCATAAATAATGGCACAGATTTCCGCGTAAAAATTACTTTGCCAGCCAAGGCCAACACATAAAGCACCAAGTACTCTAGAGTTGGCATCTCTAAAACTAACACATGCACCAACTTGGCCTGGATTACCAAGAGCGGCAACATCACAACAAATCATAATTTCACCCTGTTCTGGAGGAGACCAGCAAATCTCAACAGGCGTGAATTCCTAGACGATCTATATCTCACATTGAAGTAATTCAGAATGCGTATATCATCAAGAGTATTATGCATATGGCCCTTCATTCTAATAGAGTTATCACAAAATACCTGATAAACTTTGCATTTAAATCCAAGACAATTAATAGTTGCACCTTCAAAGAAAACTTTATTACGCATCTTCCATAATTCTGTGGTGATTGCAAGATTTGCAACGAGCCACACACATCTTCCATAATTCCGTGGTGATTGCAAGATTTGCAACGAGCCACAAGTCCTTAATCATCCTGCTCCGACCTTTTGCAGCATGGCTACAATATCTTCATTCGACTACTGCAGATTGAAAATTCAAACTGCCCATGCCCAAGTACGTTTAGCTATTCACAAGGAATGAACTCATTCTAGGGCCTAGTTAGCAATTCGGGGTACGGGGAGCAGTTCGGAACGGCATACGTTTACGGATTCGGGTTGGTCGGATTTGGTAAAAAAGTCGGTCAACGGTTCGTTGTTCGGGCAGTAGTTCGGAACGGATACGTACGTGTATAATTCGGTTTAGAAATGTGAGTTCGGTATTGAAAATTCGGCTTACATACATAGTAAATTGATAAGTATTATGACCTTACAAAATAAGTTTTATATATATGTGTGTGATTTATCAGGTGGGAAAACATATTTTTGAATATTTTACCATGATTATGTAGAATTTGTAGGTAAACTTATATAAGTTTATATACTATTAGCTGAATCACATTAAATTTAAGGGATATTTTGACTTAGGTGCCCATAAAATGGTACGCCTTTGCGTTTGGTGCCTAACTTTGTCCAACTTTGAGTTAGGTGCCCAGTGGGTCACAGTCAACGTATTGACTATGTTTGACTGTGACCCACTGGGCACCAAACTCAAAGTTGGACAAAGTTAGGCACCAAACACAAAGGCGTACCATTTTATGGGCACCTAAGTCAAAATATCCCTTGTGTGGGATGCTGAAAGCAGTCATGTTGAAGTGTGTATATCTTTTTTATGAACAGTTAGAATCAAGTGAATTTTGGACTTGTTGTTTCTCTATATGTAAGCAACTTAATGTAAAAATTTCATGAATTTCTGATAAGTTGAGGTACCCCAAAGTGTGGTATAATGGTAACTGAACCCCGTGTGGGATATTTTGACTTAGGTGCCCATAAAATGGTACGTCTTTACGTTTGGTGCCTAACTTTGTCCAACTTTGAATTAGGTGCCCAGTGGGTCACAGTCAACGTATTGACTGTGTTTGACTGGGACCCATTGGGCACCTAACTCAAAGTTGGACAAAGTTAGGCACCAAACGCAAAGGCGTACCATTTTATGGGCACCTAAGTCAAAATATCCCTAAATTTAAAGTATGCACAACAATAAACAAAAAAATAGAAGTAGAGCAGTGGTTAGAGAACCCGCTTGAGAGCGTGAGGTCTGGAGTTCAAACTCCTCCGAAGTGCTTTTTGCGAATTATTTGATAATGGGCTTTCAAAGTCTTCTTGGGCCTTATAGGGGTAACTGTGGGCTGTAAAAACCAGCCGAATTGAACATCCGAACTATACACGAATCCGAATAATTCGCGAAAAGTTCGAATTTCCCATATTATACGCGTAACTGGGTCTGTGTTAGAGTAATTCGGCGGTATCATACGTATACGGATAGTTCAGTTCGGTTCGGTTTGCGCATAATTCGCCGAATTGCTAACTAGGTTCTAGGGTACATAATCCAAACGGAAAGAAAATAAAAATTACTCGTACCAAGGAGTAAAACTGCGAATAAGCACATCGCGTAATTACAAAATTGGCCTTACCGCTAGATTTTTATACTTTCCTATGCTGCTGAAAGACTCTCCATCTCTTCCGTATTTGCGTTGTTACCAAGCTACTGGTACTACAAGCAGCACGATTTCCTCCATTAAAGAGTCAAAACCCTCGCTGTCTAAGCTTTTCGTTTTCCCCCTTTTGCTTCTTAGATTAAGGTAACAATGGCGGAGCCCAAAACCAAATACGATCGTCAAATCAGGTATATTTACTTTCCTCTCTCACCGAATAACATGATGCCCTAGCCATGAAACGGTTGTTTTTCGACCGATTAACCTTGCTTTTCAATAACCTACAGAGGAATAAAGTATATTGTATTGTATGGTATTTCACTTCAATGGTTGCTCTTTAAATTTTATTACTGTTAACTCTTGCTTGTAACCTTCGAAAACCTAATATCTGTGAATTTTACTGGTTAAACTGATTAGATTGGTGCTTACATCATAGATAGGAGTTTAGATATGTATTTGGGAACATAAAATTAGGGCAGCCTTTGCAATTATGGTTACCACTTCTAAGATGTGTTGAATGATTTCAATTGTAGGATATGGGGTGAACAAGGACAGACAGCTCTTGAGAAAGCTAGTATTTGTTTGCTCAACTGTGGCCCTACTGGTTCTGAAGCATTGAAGAATCTTGTTCTTGGTGGAGTTGGTAGTATAACTATCATTGATGGATCTAAAGTTGAAGACGGCGACCTTGGCAACAACTTCATGGGTATATTGATATCTCTGTCGTTTTCTTTTTCTTCTTTTGCAAAAAGTTTCATATTGATTTGCAAAAGCTTACATAAGATTTACTTACGCCTTCCTTGTTTGAGCAGTGGATGAGTCGAGCATTGGGCAGTCCAAGGCCAAATGTGTCTGCGCATTTTTGCAAGAGCTAAATGATGCTGTGAAAGCTAAGTTTGTAGAGGAGTCTCCAGAGGCACTAATAGAGATGAATCCAACGTTTTTTTCGCAGTTCACATTGGTCATAGCCACTCAGGTATCAATTTTGCTGATCGAATTTAGGAAATTCCTGTTAGATGTTTTTGATTTGAGGATGGTGCGTATCAAGGAAAAAAAGAAAAATAAAAAAACAATTGTCAGTAAAAAACCAAAACCAAGCCTCACTAAGTTCATTCTTTGAATGCTTCCATAAAATATATTTCTTCAGCCAAAATTTCCAAAAGGATAATTACAAGCTTTCAGGATTGTTAACCTTTTGAGGTGGAGAAAACACTGCAAAAGAATGATAGATGCTTGTGAACCAGGAATGTTAGTCTGCTGACTCAGCCAAAGCTTACATTTGGTTCACCTTAGTTTCCTTCATAAGATATACTCTGTCTTACTAAAGCAATCAATTGACAGCAAGTTTATTAACACAGGGGCTTACATGAGTTTGATATAATGTAGATTCCCAATTAAGGTCACCTATTTTTTCTTTTCTCAGGTAGTTTTACCTTTATCACATACTTTTATTGGCGGAAACAAATCAAACACAAAATTGTGCCATTTGAGATAGTTATGTTTGACTTTTTTTGTTCACATTTATCAGATTAAAATTTTATTTTATCTTTGATGCCCTTGGTTAATGTTCTTTATCTGGAGACTCTTCTTAATTGTACTTGTCTTTATTTCCGCTGTGTGAAAATGTTAATGAAGTTGGTTTGCTGCTTTATCAGCTGAAGGAACCGTCCATGCTAAAGCTGGATAAAATCTGTAGGCAAGCTGATGTTATGTTGGTGGTTGCACGCTCTTATGGCCTAACTGGCCTTGTGCGGATCAGTTTGAAGGTAATGTCAAGCATACAAAGTTTCACGATAAGCTGAGAATTTTCAGTGGTAGTACAGTATAAAATCAATAATTTTTAGGCTTTTTGTTGCATGCCCCAAGAGAGTACACTGGAATTTCGCCCTGTAGTCTCCTGGCCTCAGTGTCATTTTCATATTGATCACAACTTGCAGCCGTGTTGTTGTAATTGCTCCTCCCATTTTCCATGGCCAATGTCTACGTCTTAACTATGTATTTGACTGTCCTCTCTTAACTTATATTCTTCTCCCTGGTTTGGTCTGACCACAGACACAAATTATGTTTAACTTAGCAACTTAGCATGACATGAACGATACAGAAGGCAAATGCTAACTCCTTGTGTGCATGTGTGTATCGCAGGAACACACAGTGATTGAATCGAAGCCTGATCATTTCTTGGATGATCTGCGATTAAATAATCCATGGCCTGAACTCAAGCGGTACAATCTCTTCACGCCATCTTCTATCTAATTGCTCGACCAAACTCTTGACTTGTATTTGACAATTAATTTCACAACTGTAATAGGTTTGCTGAAAGCATCGACTTAAGTACCACTGATCCTGTTGTCCATAAACACATTCCGTATGTTATTATTCTTGTTAAGATGGCAGAAGAGTGGGCAAATGCACATAATGGTTCTCTGCCTTCAACCAGAGAGGAGAAAAGAGAGTTTAAGGTACATTAAAACTCTGTTTGAGTTCATAAACCCTCTTACTTCAGTTCAGTACAATAATTTGATCAACTTTCGGAACAATTCAGGATCTGCTGAAATCCAAGAAGATTGCATTAGATGAGGATAACTACAAAGAAGCTATTGATGCCTCGTTCAAAATTTCAGCCTCTCGAGGCATTAGTAAGTATTAGAGTTGCCACAAGCATACTATTGCTTTTATTGTTTGTGGTGCAAAGCTCAACGAGAAGGACCGTTTTTTCTTTCTAGCAAGTGTGGATGAGGTGTATGACTACTGTCTTTACCAAGTTCTTGTATGTATTCACCAGGTTCCAATTTGCGTAAAATAATTGATGACAGCTCAGCTGAAGTTGATTCTGCATCATCAGACTTCTGGGTTATGGTGGCAGCTCTGAAGGTGGGAGTTTTGTTTTATGACTTTTATCTAACATTTCATACCCCCATATAATTGTATAGCAGTTGAGAAGGCCTTACATAGAAAATTCCTATGCTTGATGATTCAAGTGTGAGATGACTGTCATAGTAAATATTTCTAGTTATACTGATGATGGGTTGCCAAACCATTGGAGACCATGGTTCCAACTTTAGGTGCCAACGTAGACACATACAAAAAAGAAGAGTAGTTGGCAAAATTCTATTTTTAAACTCACGAATTCTGATTTTGTAGTATATTCTCTTTAATTTATTACAGCATCGACACTTTGGAGAAATCTTATGGGTCAATGATTTAATTTCATGTCTTGCAGGAATTCATTCTTAATGAAGGTGATGGTGAAGCACCTCTTGAGGGAGCTATACCAGATATGACGTCTTCAACAGAGTCAGTGACGAGATTCATTCATGATACTTCTGATTAATATATCAAGGAAGTTATGCCTATTTTTACTGATAGACTGTTATCTCGATGATCTTGCAGATTCTACGTGAATTTGCAGAAGATCTACCAGGCCAAAGCCGAGGAAGATTTTCTTGCAGTTGAGAGAAGGGTGCGAGATATTCTAAAAAGAGTTGGCAGAGATCCCGCTTCCATTTCCAAAGGAAACATCAAAAGTTTCTGTCGAAATGCGAGAAAGCTTATGGTTACGTCCTTCATTCTAATACAGATTTTATTTTCTGTTACTTGGTTATATAATTTTGTAGTGTCATACTGATATCACACATGATTGATAATGAATGATCTTATGTTGCAGGTATGCAGATATCGTCCTATTGAAGATGAGTTCAATTCTCCTACCTTGTCAGAGTTGCAGAAGTATTTGACTGATGAAGACTACAGGTGTGTTAGTCTTCCTTACCGGTACTCGTAGGTCGTACCTAAGCCTAGGATATTTACCTCTAAATAAATGCTATCACTTCTGCATGTAATTGTTGTTCAGTATCTGTATATATTAACATTCCATCTTCTTGATGTGTAAATATACGTTTAAAATGTAAAATGTAAAATTAACTAGGCTTTGGAAGAAATTTTCTTCCTTTAGCTATGCAAGCATTTTTTTTGGGTTCACTCTGTTGGAGGTATCTTAATTAATATATTTTTATCATTGGTTTCGTGTGTTGCAGTATTGCCGTTGGGTTCTACATTCTGCTCCGAGCTGTTGACCGGTTTGCTACTAACTACAACAGATTTCCTGGTCTTTTTGATGGGTAATTCCTTGTAGTGTTTCCAACCACAATATGTGGTTTTTTTTAATGATGGCAAGAGATACCTCTAATCCTGTTGTGATAATGTTACAGTGCTGTGGATGAGGATATATCTCGACTGAAGACTATAGCTGTTGGCATACTGAGTGACTTGGGTTGCAATGGATCGACCTTGACCGACGACTTGATTAATGAAATGCATCGATTTGGTGGTGCGGAGCTCCATACTGTAGCTGCCGTAATAGGAGGAATTGCTTCACAAGAAGTTATTAAGGTCCATCTCCCTCTCTCTGTGTGTGTGTGTGTGTGATTACCAGTTTTATCCGGACTGCTAATTCCTTGTTATTTACAGCTCATCACGAAGCAGTTTATTCCCATGTCTGGGACATTTATCTTTAACGCCATTGATCACAAGTCTCAACTGTTAGGATTATAGTAAACTGGTAGGTTCTCCATCTTCCAAAAGAGTTACTTAACTCTTTCAATTGTTTGTTTACAGTTCAGTTCTTGTGCAACTTGCAGATTATGCTTGGAGATATTGCCCTCATTGTTCCTTCTGAATACAACTTTAAGAATGATGGTCTATTTCTTGTTTCTGGAAACAGAGACTTTAGATAGTTTCATACAGGGATTGGTCCCTAAAATTTGTAAGAAACGAGGGAGAAGACATTTTTGGCACTAACTATTAACGAGGTTTTGTATCATAAAAAAGAAAAATTAATCCAACCAACTTTTGTTTAGATGTTATAATTTCTTTTCTGCTGCTGTTCTTTAATCTGAAATAGAAAAAGGACTGAGCAAAAAAGAAAAAGAAAAAGGTGCGAGTATTTATGGAGTAAACTGTATATATGTACTATCCTCCGTATGAATTTAGTATCCTTGGTGTATATGGTACTGATGAATTTAGCATTACACCTCATCTATGTTTTGTGATCCATGAGCCGCCTGATTTGGATACTTGCGCCTAAGGCAGCAAATTGCACATAGGTGCCCTCGGGAGTCTTGAAATTTGTGAAGATACCAGTTGGATAGTGAAGCATTGGAGTCATTCATTGAGTAGAGGAGAAAATTCTTTCGAGGGAATTAGATGTGATCTTCTGTTGAGCACGAGTAGAGGAGAAAATTCTTTCTAGGAGGGAATTAGATGTGATCTTCTGAGCATGATTAGGGTTTTTATTTCAAGGATTAATTGGGGCCTTAAAAAATAATTAGGGGCCTCACCGATTTTATTCTCACCCCAAAAAATATGGGTGCATCCAAAATGTTGGTGAAAATATCATTTTACCCTTTTCTAATAATAATCTAAAAATCCTATTAACCCTTAACCCTAGGCCCCCAATTCTATTTCATCTCTTAAACAACTTGAACAAAAATCAGTCTATTCTTCTTCTCTTCTCTTCATTCTCTCTATTCTCTCCATCTCCATTAACGACCCAAAGGGAGATTTTTTTTCTTCAAACGATTCATCGTCATAATCGTCGATGCGAAAACTTTAATCGACGATTAACTTCTACAAAGATGGCACGTACTAAGCAGAATGCTAGAGAAGCAATTCAAATCCCTAATCTCGTGGATACAGTAAAGACTAGGGTTTATGTAAAAATTAGGAAGAAATCAAAAGAGGCGGAATCGGTGCAAGGTATGGCTCCAATCAGAAGGTATGTGAACTAAAACCCCCTAATCTAACTTGGGTTTGCGTTTAATTTGATATGCTGATTGAATTGAAAAATTAGGTTTTTAACCGCAAAATTGCAGTTACAAAACAAGGGTCGTCAATGTCGATGTCTTTATTCCTTAACGATTTTTCATCTGCATGTTGGTATTATGAAAAATCGTTAACGTATAGGATGAAGGAGATAACGACCCTAGAACTAGGTTTTCCAGTATTTTGCCTTAGATTAGAGTCGTCCATTTGTTAAGCACACTGTTGACGACTCTTGATGACGACTTGTTTTATAGCTCAACGGCATTGTACTATGCAAAACTACCACTATGTCAAATACAACCTCTAAACCAATAACGATTCTTCTGTGACGTCCCTTTTATAAACCCTAACGACTCTGTCTGATGAATAACTATATTTCTGTCCCCAAAATTAGAAGGGTCGTCATCGGAAAACATTAGAGTCGTCGTTATAAATTTTAGAATCGTCATGGTATAATTTGGAGTCGTCATTTGTGTTGAACAGTCGTTTATGTTTATCATTTTCTTATTGACGACCCTTTATCCGAGACAATGAAAATGAGGTCTTATTGGTTTATCTTTTTTTGTCTTGGGATATTGTAGCAAGACGAAAGATAAGAATGCCATGGTATCTCCTCCTTCCAGACCTCCCCGCCACGAAAAATACTTAATTGCCGGTCCATTACGCGGAAAACAACCGAGTGAGGTAGCCTTCTCTATCCGTGAACCCATAGATAAAGGTAACGAGTCTTCGGAATCATCGACTTCATCCTCTCCTGTTGTGTCTGCTTATGCAAGCGTTGAGGAAGAAGAACAAGAAGAAATTCCTATGGGAGGTGAATATGTTGTTTATGATGATGATGATGGTAATGATGGTAACGGTGGTTCTGGTCGTGGTGATGGTAAGGAGGATTTGGAGATTGAGGAGGAGGAAGGTAATGATGAGGAGGAGGAGGAGGATGATGGGAATGGTGGTGGTAGTGGTGATGAGAGGAATGATGATGATGATGATGATGGTAATGATGGTAAAGGTGATGGTGGTGGTGATGATGAAGAGCAGCAGCAGCAGCCGTCTGTACATGCTAAGAACAAGAAGTTAGGTCCAAATGCACCCAGTGCGAGACACATTCCCGCCCAACATTTGCAGCTGGAACGTCTTCGTGGTGGGAAAGCTAGAGGAGAACCTAAAGATGGATGTAAAGTTCTATTTGGATATAAGAGAACTTGGGATTGTAAAATCTATGAGACAATCGTAACAATCGAAACTTTGCTTTTAATATGATTTGTTTATATTAAGTTTCTTATTTATGATTTTTATTTGTTTCTATTTTGTAGGATCATAAGAATGCCACATGTCTTTTTAGACGCTAATCTTCATATGTAAAAATGTCAAAATGGACGCTAGAAGGTGAATGTGCAAGAGTGAGAGAGATTGTTGAAAAGTCAGGTTTGTATGCTGCGGTTGAGAACTCTATCATTACGTATGACAAGGTCTCATTATCATGTTTCACCGAGAGGTTTTATGGTGAGACCGATACATTCCAATTTCTTTTTGGTGAGATGGCAGTGACTCCAGACGATGCAAAACAGATTTTAGGGTTGCAAGTGGAAGGAAAATCTACAAGTGACAAGTTCAAGAAAAACCTACCTTGGAAAGAAATTTATGCACTCACATTGAAGTTGTTTGGTTGGGATGAAGCGACGACGAATAAATATTTCGTCTCGGGAAAGAAGTACCCAAAGAAAGAATTCAAGCTTAAGACCCTTAAAAAGATGTATGCTGGTTCACTAGAGAAATACGGAGACAATAATCTCCTCTCTAATATGGAAGTTCGTGCTACAACGGCCGCATATTTGTTGTAGGTCCTTGGATCTGTTATATTTCCCGATAGCAAAGGAAACAGAGTCAGCGTCAACCTTCTTCATCTTTTGGATCCATTGGACGAGGTGAGTAGGTACTCGTGGGGGACTGCCATAGTGGCACATTTGAATGCACGGCTAGCAAAGGCATCCCGGGAACGAACTTCTCAAATTAACAGGAATTTGGCTCTACTTCAGGTAATTGGAGTCATTAAAATTGTTGGGTGTGTGTATTATTTTGTGTCTCGTGTTTTAAGATTTATTGTATTTTTTAATTGTTTTGGTGTTATTTTAGGTGTGGATTTACGAGCATTTCCCTTCATTGATCAAAGACGATGAAGACGTCGAATTGGAGTCAACATGGGACAATGCTAAACCAAGAGGAACCCGATATAAGTTCAGTGGGTCTCAGGATAAGGAGGAATCGCAAAAGGAAGACTTGATAGCCATGCGCCATAAATTGGACAACATGACATACGAAGAGGTAAACTTTGATCCGTATAAGGAAGATAGAGATGGAGGAATCCAATATCTCGTATATTACCATGGCCCTTTGTTTTACCCTTACGGATATTCAATGTATAATACAAATAAAATAATACGTCAACTTGGGTATATTCAAGATTCACCCAATGAGGACTATGTACCACCGTTCAAACATAAATTAGACAATTCAAGGCGGATGAAAAAATGATGAATGTTGTTTATGAACCTGAGCATGTGTCCAAGCATTGGAATGACAAGCATAAGGGTAAGAGAAGGGTAGACATCTATTTTTGGGAGCATGTGAATGAAGGTCACGAGGTAAGTGAAGATTACATTCCATGGTACAAAGGCTTCTCCCATCCCCGAGTGATAATGATAAATACTACTACCGGTAAAAGGAGCAACAAATCATCCTCCTCGGATTCTAAATCCGACACTAGAGATGATTCTACCATTCTTAAGCTTGTGGTAAGTGTTTTGTTTTGTAATTTTGTTATTCATATTCCCTCAAATATAAGCTTGTTAATATGAATTGGTATTTGAATGCAAATAGAGGGAACAAATGAAGATTCTTATCAAGGCATTTTGTTGCTCGGACGAAAAAGGAGAAGTGATAGAACCTGAGTGACGTCGTAAGTACGTTGATTAATGCAAACACATTGAAAATCCACAAGCGAAGAAAATGTTTGCTGATCTGGCTAAGCAATGTAAGCGGACCAGGAAAACAGCTAGCCAACTAAGACAAGAACATGCTCAACGGGGTGAAGGAAGCGAAGATGATGATGAACAAGCTATAGGAGAAGAAGGTGGTTCTCCAAGGGGAAACCCAACACAGGGTCCTTCTAAGATAAGCAAGTCATCATCAAGTCAGGAAACTCAGAGAGGTCGAGGCGGAGGTCGAGGTGGTACTCGTGGGTGATGAGATGTTTTATAGTTTTAATGGATGAACTTGGTTTTATTTTAATCGACTTGAACTCATGTTTATTAGATACCGTGTGTTTGGTTTGGATGGTTTGTTAAAACACTTTTGCTTTCTTAAGAATTTAGAAGGATGTTTAAAAGTTTTTGTTTTTAAATGATTGTAGAAATGATGACGAGCCTCATATTGGAAAGTTGTAAATCATCGTCAATGTGTTGGAACTCTAGTCCTCAACATACTTAACCGAATAAATACCCTAGTTCTAACAAGATCCCAAAAAATTCCCAGTGTAAGAGTCGTCATTGGTAAAATGAGCAGGTTGACGACCCTAGCACAAACAAATTGATAGAACTTGGTTGATATATAGAGTCGTCAATTATTATTTTTGGAGACTGACGACTCTGACCATATAGAAAGAGTCCTGATTGTATTAAAATTGTAAACTAACGACTCCTTGGTACCAAAACATCCAGGAGACATCTGAAAATGCCATCTTAGAGTCGTCAATATTATACTTATCAAAATAACGACACCATATAGAAAGAATCGTCATTCGTTAATCCAACAGATTAACGACCTTTTAAAAAATGAGTGTCATAATGAAAATAATGATAGAGTCGTTATAAGGTATATTCTATAAGTGGACGACTCTGTTTAGAAACTTTAATTTGGAACGAAAATGGACTTTGATTTCATTAAGGAAATAACATTACATCAACCTAGCATTACATAAGAGTTAGTATGGGTATTCTATAATCAGACACATCAAATGTTCGTCGATGAACCTCCTAGAACGTCGGTACAACATGGTATATTATTTGTGGTAAATGAACTTAGTTTCCCCATTACGAATTCTCCGTAGCCCATTGAAACGTTTTAGCTGAAATTCAATGAATTCTTAAACTTTAGTATGCGAACTTTTAACTATGAATATTATCAGATTACTTACTTTATCCCTAAGAGGAGCTTGTGGATGATGTTCGTACACCATATTCCCAACTTTAACATACTCTCGCATTGAACTTTTCATGTAGTTGAATCGAAAATCCAAGTCTCTCCACTTGCGGTTATTGGGATTCCCGGTTCGCCCATTAAAGAACTCTTTAACTCTCTTCCAAAACATGGAATAAATTTCATTCGGACGTTCACGAAATGTATTAGCAAACGATTTTACGAAACACAAATCTTCATACGGTTCCCATTCCGCCATTGCCACTAAAAGTTTAAGTATTTTGGTAGAAAATGGAATTTTTTGGGCCATTTTCTTAAGAGGAGGGGGTTGTATTTTATAGAAGAAAACCCCAACGGTCAGATTTTTTGAAATCTACAACAAGGGTCGTTAGGTTAGAAATAAACATATTGAGGACTCTAGACTCGTAATTTTGGAACTTCTCGGTAGATAACGACCCTTATTCAGAATAAAGAGAAATTACATTTATTCAGAAGAAATGTAAACTCCATTTAGTTGAAACTACAATACATCTAGTTTAACATAAATCTTACTCAAAAAATTACATGTTACTCATTTTCTCGGTGCGAGAACTACCATTGCGGCTTCGATGTGATAAAACGGCTCTCCTCTCCATTTGGTATATGCAGCCTGGGCTGCACGAGAAACTCGTTGTACTTGGTGCATAATTTCATAACGTGAATCGTCCTATCATGAATGTGGGACGGTTGATAATCATAGCGTAGTTTCTTGTTGTAATTAACGAAAGGACTCCAACCAACTTGACTCCAAAATATACTCTCATGTTGATGTTCTTCGGGGAAGATCCTTGACGATGTAATAATTTTTAACCCATTTGGTCTCTTCCTCGACTTGCTTGAATATTTCCCGTAGTTGGGCTTGTTCCTTGCCTCGTTTTTTGGCCTCGCGCATCTCTTCTTCTTCCTTTGTAGGATATGACGATGGGATGAATAGTTTTTTAGTAGGTCGCATGATTGTTTTGCGTATCTCTTCTTCCATTGCCAATATTGATTTGGTTGGTCGCTTGCATCTTCTAAGTATGTTTTCAATTGAATTTCTAGTTGATGATGGACTTACCATTGCAAAAATGACTTACCTTGATTATTTTCAGTTGAATTTGGCAGGGGATGATGGAAGCTTTATATAGAAAATATCCCAACGGCTATTTTCTTGGAAAGAGTGTATTCAGGAAGAGTCGTTGAAGAGATAGCATGGAAGAGTCGTTAATATACCAATAATGGCTCTAACCTTCTTTTTTTTTTTCTAAGTAATAATTTTATTAATAACCAAAGAAGCCAAAACTTACATCAAAATACAAAATGATTCCAAAACAGAAACAAAAGGAATTAAAGACTTACATCCTAAATTCTTCTATAGTACTTTTGCTTTTCATTTTCAAGATTTACAAGAAAATGAGGTTTACTAGTGTATATTTGATGTTCCCCTCTATGTAACTTTGCTCCCCTTTTTGCTAATTCATTAGCAGAAAAGTTCACTTCCCTGTAGTTATGAATAAAGTCTCAATTACTGACAGAGTTTAAGATTTTCTCCCATCTAGACCTTACAAACCAAGGAACCTTTGCATTCTTGAAAGCTGTAATTGCATCCTTTGAATCAGTTCTGAATAATAGAGATTTGAAGACCTATTTTATTGCCCATTCACCTGCACATATAACTGCCATAATTTCTGCAAAGAAGCTTATTGCCACTCCAAAGCCTCCTTCTATTGCTATTACTAAATCTCCTTTATCATTTCTATCAATCACACCATATCCTGAGCAACCTAGGTTCCCTCTTGCAGCTCCATCACATCACATAAGTAACTGGTTTACCTGAGGAAGTTTGAAATATATTTCTTGAACCCTACAAGTTTTGACCTTTCTGCATTTCATACCAAAGTATTTCAAAATTTGCAGATCATAGGCTGTATTCCACATAAGATTCTTCATTCTTACTTCACATTATGATGTAAGGTTCATGATTCTTTTCTTTATGTTATTCTCATTCAACTCTTCATCTTCAAATACATTTCTATTTCTTTGAAACCACAATTCTTTTAGAGCTATAAATGCAGCATTTCTCCAAATTTTACCAACTGCATGACTTTTATGTTTTGCAGAGCTAAAGATTTCTTCAAAAGATTTTGGATTTTTAAAGTTGAACATCCCTCCCAACTAGTTCCATATATTTTCACTATATCTGCATTTCCATAGAATATTCTCTAGATTTTCCTCATCCACTTTACAAAAACAACATCTTGAAGCTAATTGGAATTTCCTGGTTTTCATTTTTTTATATGTGGGACATATGTTTCTAATAATTTTCCAAATATTACTTGAAACACTAGGGTGAACTGAGTGATTTCATACCTGAGATGACCAGCTCACTTTAGAATATTTTGTTCTTATACACTCCACTGCTGAAGAGACGGTGAAATCCCCTGTAATTGTGCCACACCAGATTCTTTTGTCTTCCACCATATTTATCACAGGTAGCTCCTGAACAGATATCATTTCCAATAATTCAGTAGGCAAAACCCATTCTCCTTCACATATTAAGTTTTCTACTTTCATATTAGGGAATTGATTAAGGTATGCATTTTCTGGGAATAATTCACTCAATGGTTTTTCTTTTATCCATGCATCTTTCCAAACTGATATTTTTGCTCCATTTCCCACTATCCATCTTGTAAATTTTTTCATATCTTCAGAAATCCATTTCAATCCTGGAAGTATAGAATATTTTTTATAATACCCAATCCATTCACCATTTTTGTTTAAGAATTTTTCTTGAAAATATCTTGCCCATTCCTCATTACTATTCTGAATTTTCCACCAGAGTTTCATAATGAGAGCTTTATTCATAATTACCAATCTTCTCATACCAAGACCACCTTCTTCAAATGGTGAACATACCTTGTCCCATTTTAGTGTAATACTCTTTCTTCTTGAAGGATATCCTGACCATAGGAAATTTTTGATAATTTTCTCACACTCCTGAATAACTCTTTGTGGCCATTTATAGACTGACATGCTAAATATGGGAATGCTACATAACATATGTTTAACTAATATCAATCTTTCTTAAAATGATAAAAAATTTCCCATCCAACCTGCTAGACTTGCTTGTATTTGCTCTACACAATTCCAAACATAATGAGTTTTTATTCTACCGGGAGAGATCACAACTCCTAAATACTTGTCTGGGAATGTAGCAAGTGGCATTCTGCATTCATTAGCTATTTGTTGTTTTCTCAGTTCACTAGTTCCTCTGATGAAACATTTGCTTTTGGTAAGATTGAATAACGGCTCTAACCGAAAATAACATCCAGAAGATCAACATTATTTTTGTATGGAAGAGCCGCCAGGTATATGCTCACCTCAATTAACGACTATAAAGGAGATAAATGAGTCGTTAGTATATATGTTTATGCCAATAACGACTCTAAGCGACAAAAACATCCAGGGGATCAATAAATTTTTGTTTTGGATTCGTCAGGTATCGGCGTATGATAATAAACCACTCTAGTAGAACAAAGAGAGTTGTTATGTTGTACGTTGATACCAATAACGACTCTAAGCGACAAAAACATCCAGGAGATCAACATTTTTTTTGTTTTAGAGTCGTCAGGTACCGGCGTATGATAATTAAAAACTCTAGTTGAAGAAAAAATGTCGTTAGGTTGTACATAAATACCAATAACGACTCTTATCGACAAAAACATCCAGAAGATGAACACATGGATGTTTAGAGTCGTACAAATATATTGGTAGCGACACTAACGACTCTAAGTGACAAACTAATGGCAGATTTGAGTCATTAGTAAGGACTTGGTAAACCCTAACGACTACAGTTCAACAGTAAAAAAATAATTAATAACAAACTAATATTAACAAACTAATAATAACAAACTAAGGGGAGGTTTAAGCATTAGTGACAATACAAATATCCAGGTTCCAGATACAACCTTCTTCCAAAAGTATTCTTCAAAATACAAAGCTCAAAATGAACAACTCCTCTCACGATTATTCACCCATGTCAACATAACTCGGCATTGGGTCCATAGCATTCCACAAGTTCATGCCGTACTCATACTGGTTTGTACACTCCTTGGCGAACTCTACCCAGTCACCATATCTCACCCGTGGTAAAGGACATTCATCAGTTATCTTCAAACCTATGTAATGGTTCATGTTGACATGTGCCATTACAATTATTCTCTTCTTTAATGCCGGCTCAACCTAGTTCTTGATGGTACATACGTACAAGAGCCTCCGGGGAACCCTTTGTTGAATACATGAACAACACAAGTGAATGTGTCCGCTAAAAGTTGTCCACCAAAAGGCATTTGCATCCAAAATTTATAACCGTCCGTCTTCGACCCCTTTCGCCATTTCACACCTTTCGCCATTTCACATTAGAAACCAACTCATTGAACTTAAATTCTATCTCTTTTAGATCTCCTTCCATGATCATTGTCAAATAGAGTTGATTGTCCTCAACGAGTTTAGCGGCTATTCTTTTTCTTGCATATTCGATTTGGGTGAGTTTAAGTTGGTCGGCTTCATCGAAATGCCCCGTTTTGTAGACCCTAGTCGTCTTCTTCTCATACTTATAATTCTTACCTTTGTGGCTTTCTCCCTTTTTCCCCTCTCTCTCGCATACCATCTTCATCTTCTTAAAATCGACGTGTTTGCTTTGAACAACCACGTACATCTTCTCTTTTTCCTTTGAGATAAGCCATTTCTTGGCCTCATCATTGCTTTCCCATGTATACATTTGCAAACAATTTACACATCCATGAGATCACTAATAAATGGTGTTTGAAAATAAATATATCGATTCGGTTAAGGGAAACGTACCAAATCAATCATATAGAGTTGGGAGGTATCCAGACCCATCGCAGAGACGAGTTATGGTTAAGAGCTAGGTTACACCACCAACTGCAAAAAAACACAAAACATTCATTTAAGGGTCGACACTGTTTAAAATGTTTAAATGACGACTGTGATGTAAAATTACTTTCCTAAGAAGAGAGTCGCCAACTTTGCAGATTGACGACTCAACTGACTCAAATCCTGGTCAATTTTCTATATCAGAGTCGTCAAGTACTATTGGTGCAGGTTTACGACTAAACAGCCTAAAAGGCTAATCAACTTACCAGAAAAAGAGTCATCATAGCTTTTTATTGCAGGCAAACGACACTTTTCGTAAATCCTGACGACCCAAAAAAATGCTAACGACACTTTACGTACAAATTCACACCATTTTGTTCAGTTCTCGTCTAGGGTCGTTAGGTTATATATACCAAACATGACGACCCTAGATGCAATTATTGCAAATTTTGAATTCAACCAATGTGTTTGAGTCGACAACGGGAAAAAATTCATAAAATTGTCCGTTAGGTCGTTAATTTCTATAAATAGAGACCCATATCTCAACTATTCCTCACCCAAACCACATTTCTCAACTATCACATTCATTCTCATCAATATCTAATCCAAAGAGTGAAGAGAAGACACCATGGTTACTCCCTACACTTACGAAATAATTGCGCCATTGTTAGAGATTGGTTGACAGTCAAATACCACTTTGAAGATCTAGGAAAAGAAATTGATCAAACATACGATGGTTGGTGGAGCCGTGTATTCATCATTTTTATGGCGTTAGACGGAAATTGTAACTCTAGGTCTTTGAAACTCGTCAAGGAACGGTTCGAGGAGATATTCATAGAATGTGAAACTTTCAAAAAAAGAGTTGAAAGCCGTAAGGGAAGCCTTGCCCAATATGTTGGGTGCTATAAGAGTAAGTATCCAATGATTTTTTAAGCTGATTCGAAGTTTTGAATGATATTAACTAAGTATATTATTTTTGTTTTTGCATTTTCAGTTGGGGAAGGCGTATGCCCGATATGCGGTGCTTCGTGGGAAAGAGTTTGAGTTCAACGAATGCTACCGTATCTTGGAAGGCACTACCTTTAATTACGCCATCTATGGTTAAATGTTTAAGTACAACATCTATGGTTATTATCTCTTGTTTATCATTTCCTTCAATGCAACGCTATGCAAGATGTATGCCTTTTACGATTCAATGAAATGATTCTATGAAATCAATTTATTTTTATTTTTTTGATAGGGTCGTCAATGAGTATCACTATATATATGACGAATCTAAGGTATATTTAAAATGGTTGGTTAGGGTCGTCATTTAATATGAATACACAAATGACGACCCTAAGATTTATGTTTATAGAAAGTTTTGGGTTATAGAGTCGTTTTGGTATAAACAAAACAGATTAACGACTCTAAGCAACCTAGCAATCTGGAGTCGTCATTTCTTATCACACCACCCTGACGATTTTTCATAACCTGGAAAAGTTGCAGGTTTGAGTCTTCATTGGTGGTTTTAATAAACAAACGACTATGTAGAGTCGTTTTGGTTTAAACCCCCGATAATAACGACCCTAATATTGAGTTGTTCCATAGTGTGGATGGTTCAACCACTCGGAGCAACAAACAGACAAATCGAAGGGTATAAGATGTTTACCTGATTGTTTTGAGATTCGGGTTCTTTATTTTGAGGGTTGATTCCTTCATCTTAAGCAATAGGATCTTCATTTGCACCATTATTCATGGCTTCCTCTACTAACATGTCTTCATCATACATCCAATCCAAATGAGAATATAAGATAATCTTACCATCAACACAATCATGTTTGTCATTTGAAGCTTCCCCAACATCATTTCCTCCACCTGAATCACCCATTTCTAAAAATCCTAAGTTTTCCCCCAAAACTCCTCTTCTTTTTCACAACACACAAAAAACACACTTTTTTTTCTTCCTAAATCTGATTTTAACCTTTCCAAATAATTAACACAATTAACTTAACTTATTATTAACACTAATCACTTAGGATGGTTTAGCCATTAATATTTTTTTTGTTAAGGGGTACCCAAATTTAGGATAGGGTGACCTTTTTTTTCATGTAGTGGAAGGCCCCTAATTGTTTTAAGCGGTGTTTTTTTTCTTCTCTGCAAAATTCGTTTACTTATCTGTTTGATCTTCGATAAAAAATGGTTCATTTTTTACACACTCTTCCTCTTGTTCAGAGTAAACACTAAGCAACCTAGCTACTTGAAGAGGGCTTAAAGTTAAACAGAAGAGACGGAAAAAGAACCTAGAAAAAACTACTTGAACTGATGAATCTTTGTAGTATCCGTACCTGTAACTTAAGCTGAACACAGTTTGCAGTTGCACTATGTTAAGAAGAACAATATAAAGTACCTCATATTGACCAAAGAAACTAACCCTGCAACATTTATCATGGATACCATACCAACAGAGAATTATCGCCCTTTTAACATTTATCTTCAGCAGAATTATATAATTGAGATGGAAACTGATACTGAGACTCACATAGATTAATATTTAAATCTGTATCAGAGAAGAGTCCGAGTACTAATCAAACAAGTAATTATTATTCCCCTAAAATGGAGAAAGCAAACTTTCAGTAAGCTGGTATACTAATGGGGATGACTCTGCAACTTGATCTTCAGCTGGTATACTACTGTCAGTAAACTTTCATTGAGTAAAACCTCATGATTCTACTGCCCTGGTTTGTCTTATCTCCTCGATCATCCTTTCAATTTGCATAAACTTAGTTTTTCTTTCTTATACCCTATTGGCAACCGGTAGACACTCTCCTGTTGCACAATACTTGTTCGTGAAATTGTCATAATGAATTGATTAATCTTTCCTAATGCCTCCGTCGACTGCTAATGACAAACATCCGTAATCTTGTCTTGCATCTCTTCCCCCTTAATTGAGATCTTTTTCCCCTCTTTTTGTTTTTGTTTTGCATCTTTTATAACTATGCATTACTTAGTTTAAACTGTTGTTTTCGGTTGTAGTATCTTCGCTGATTTTAATTTTTCAATTGGTTTTGGTCTCATTCCTTTTTCTTAATCATGAGTGAGTAACCACCTGCAGATCTCTGATCCTAATTCTATGGGTAACCAGTGGTGCTTTTTAAGCATGAACAAAGCAGTTGAGCTAAGAACAGTGGTGCGGCCGGCAGTTGTGCTAACCATCTTATTTCTGATGATGGTCCATATTAGTAACTCGGAATATTCTCTTCATTCAAACATCAACCATACAAAATCAAATCGTTCATTACCTTCATCCCTATTTCAAACCATAAGTTGTCTTAAATCAAATTCAAATGTTAATCTAACCTTTTGCGAGGTTATACATGGTACGCTGGAATTGGGTTCTTTTCAAAGTTCTTGGCCTCCAATAATTCGGACATCACTGCCGATTCATCACCGGTGCTTCAGCCATCATTACCTATCACACCTACTGCCAGTAAACTTGAGTCTGCTTTACCCTGCTAAACATAATGATGGTATTTTTATTAATTTTCTAAAAGCCTCTTTTGGAAAACAACATTTTAAAGATTCCAACTCGAAGGTGTTAAAGCAAAACTTGGGTGGAAAGTGGATTTGGAAACTTTTTCAAAAAAAAAATCTCTTTGGATCATGCCCATCAATCAATTGCTCTCCAATTTTTTAGTCTAGACAACGGTCACCATAGACTATCAAACATATTAAACTCTTACTTGAATCTTCTAAAACTTTCAAACCTGGACAAGCAATATATATTATTCACAAAGACTCAAGTATTCTCCCTCATCATTTATCCGTTACCTTCAATTCGTCCTCCTACCCAATCTAAGTCCAAAATCAAAATGTCTGCTTCTCAGAATGATCGCATCAACAATATTACTCAGCAACTTCGTCATACAAACATTGATTTATCTGCTTTCACTAGGAAAATTGTTGGGTCGTCTGAAACCATTAATCAGGCAGCGAATGTGTGGATGTTTGGAATTTTGGGAAAACTAATGAAAAAGGAAAAAATAAAGATGCAGATTTTTTCAGTTGAAATTAATTCACTTTGGGGAAAATTCCGTAACAAAGAAATAAGAGTAATGGGGCATAATCTTATGCTTGTCAAGCTTAACAGTGAAGATGAAAGAGATGAAGTGATTGCTGAAGGTCCTTGGTTAATTGATGGAGTGCTCTTCCATGTCCAGAAATACTACTCAAACATTCCTATTATCGACTACACCTTCGACAAACAAATCTTTACTATACACTTCAAATATCTCAGGCTTGAGCATTTGAATGCAGTGGTTATTGATGAAGCAATAGGTTTTATGGGAACCAAGATATCCACTAATCCTAGGAATTGCAGACCTCGCGCAGGAAACACGGTTAAAGCAAGAATATAAGTTGATCATATAAAACCTCTGCATAGAGGAGGATGGTGGAAGACAATTACAGATGATGATGTGTGGATCCGTTACCACTGGGAACTTCAGCCAAAGAATATATGTCAAAAATGCTATGTTATTGATCATGTGAACGACAGTTGTGATCACACTGCTGGTCTTCTTTATCTGGACAGTCTTTCAGCTTCAGACTATGAATCTTGGCTCAGCGAATCTGTCGTTGAAAAATATGAGGAGCAAATCCAAAAGGAAAACAATACTATTGTGGAGGAAGTAGAAATGGTGACTACACCTAGTGATGCTCCTAGAAATGTCAAAAGAATGAGAAACTCACCTCTGGATCAACAACCAATGATGAACCCACATAACATTCATATTCATTCTCCATGCAATGACAATCTTGAGGTTACTAATATGGACCAAAAATCATCTTCGGAGATGGATACGGAAAACTCAGCTGCTACTGTTCATGCTCCCATGGATGATGGCGTCGGAGTTCCAATTCAGGTTTACCCTCAACTTCTATCTCGCATTTACGTTACCCATTCACGTCAGTTCAGTTTTGCTTTAAATCTGGACATTGTTAGTAAAAACTGTGTCAATATGAAAATTGTTGCTTGGAATTGCCAGGGCTTTAGTGATGTTAAAACTAGGAACCATATTAGAAATCTCTCTAAAACTCATAACCCTGACATTATATTCCTGCAAGAAACTAAAATTTGTTCGGACAAAATTCTTAAGTTGGCCAAAAACCTAGATTTTCCAAATAAAGTATTTCAACCTTCGATAGGCCTCTCTGGAGGTATGCTTCTTCTTTGGAAAGATGGATTTCATCTAGATATTGTGTTCTATTCAAAAAAACATGTTTCATTGCTTGGTTAATCATGATCCTTCTAAGCCGGAGTGGCTGCTTTCCTGTGTTTATGGCTCTTGTAAACCAATGGAAAAAAAAGAGCAGTGGAATTTTATAAGGGAAATAGGTCTAGAAATAAATCATCCGTGGGTGCTGATAGGAGATTTAAACATTATTCTTGATCCTAGTGATAGAGTCAATAGTAAAAACCAATCTAGTTCTACCTCCCCTTCAATTATTCAATGCATTGAGGAAGCAGGTCTCACTGATTTAAGCTATAATGGTACTCCATTTACTTGGTCGAATAACACACACGGCACTAGGAGTATCAAAAGTCGGTTAGATAGGGCACTAACCAATGATGACTGGCTTATTTCTTTCCCGGATTCTAATTTGTTCCATTTAACTCATCTTGCATCTGATCATACTCCAATTTGTCTAAACTTATATAAGCACGATAATTATAAGGGCAAAACGTGGAAGTTTTTTGGTGTTTGGTTAAAAGACAGCTCGTGTGAGGATCAAATTAAACTCGCATGGAAATCAAGTATAACAGGCAGTTCTGCGCACAAGTTCAACAACAAGCTGAAGCTCACAAGAAGGTTACTGAGTGTATGGAATAGAAATACTTTTGGCAACATCGACACTAATATCAGAGAGCTCTATACTCAACTGGACAGCATGCGCAATTCGGTTGCTCTATCGAATTCTTCTGATATGATCATTGGAGTGGAAAAAGAAATCGAGAAATGGGAGGGTTTCAAAAAAGAATTCTGGATGCAGAAAAACAAGGTTCTTTTCTTCAAAGAGGTTGACTACAACACGAGATTCCATCATGCTAATGCAAACAGGCGCAGATCGAGAAACAGGATTGATGCTCTGCGAGATAGTTCTGGGAATTGGGTTACGGACAAAAAGGATTTATCTACTCTACTAACTCAGCATTTCCATAGTATCAGCTCCACCTCATCTCCAACTATTGATCTAAACCTGCTCAGCCATCTTCAGTCATGTATCACTGCCGACGATAATGATAAACTAATTGCAATCCCCTCGGAGAAATAAATCCATGATACTCTTAAAACAATGGCTCCATGGAATGCTCCCGGAGCTGACGGTTTCCCACCGGGCTTTTACTTATCCCAATGGGAAACTGTAAAAGACGACGTTGTTCTAACCGTACAAAATTTCTTCAGCAGTGGTTTTATATCCAAAGAACTGAACCAAACAAGACTGATACTTGTGCCGAAAGTCAAGACTCCAGGTTCTCCAGCTGACTATCGTCCGATAGCTCTTTGTAATACTTCTTATAAACTTATATCTAAACTGATGGCAAGAAGAATGAAGGTGGTTCTCACAAAATTTATCTCTCCCCTACAATCAGCTTATGTCCCAGGCAGAATTATCTCGGATAACATATCTCTCGCACATGAAATTATACATACTCTTAAAAGAAAGAAGAAGGGTGATAGTTTTCTTGCGCTAACGCTGGATATGTCGAAGGCCTTCGACAGATTAGAGTGGGATTTTATCATGCAGGTTATGAAGCGTATGGGGTTCTGTGAGGAATGGTGCTCACTAATATTTCAGTGTATCTCAACCACTGAAATTTCAGTGCTTTTAAATGGCTCGCCGTGTAGCCCTTTCAGACCTACTCGTGGCATTCGCCAAGGAGACCCAATATCCCCGTACTTGTTCATAATCGCTATGGAGGCATTCTCAAGGGCAATGGTGGCGGCAGAGTTCTCAAAAGATATAAGCGGGATTAAAATCGCAAGAAGAGCACCTCTGATAAGTCATTTGTTGTTCGCAGACGACTGCCTTATCTTTGTTAAGGCTAATATGAATAACATCAACAACCTGCAACATATTCTTAACTCTTTTAGCGCAAGCTCAGGTCAGGTGCTCAATTATCAAAAATCTAGTATCAGCTTTAGCAAGAACATTGCTGCATAAGCAGCTACTACTATAACAAGATTCCTGGACGTAAATAAAATGGGCCCTGAAGAGAAATACTTGGGTATCCCGTTATTTATCAACAAAAAGAAGAGAATATCGTTCAAAAATCTGGTAGTTAACATGGAAACAAGACTATCCAAATGGAGAGGTACAACTCAATCACAAGCTGGAAAAAGCATAATGGTGCGTAACGTTTTAAGCACCATTCCTTTACATCAAATGTATTCTTTTAAGTTTCCTGAGGAAACTATCAAGAAGATGAACTCAGTTCAGTTAAGATTCTGGTGGAATAAGGCAGATAAAAAAGGCTTGTTTCTTACCTCCTTCGAAAGTTTGTGCAAGACAACAGATGACGGCGGTCTGAACTTCAGGGACTTACGGACATTTAATCGTGCTCTCTTGGCAAAAACAGCTTAGAGAATTTGTTCTACTGAAGACTCTCTCCTGGCTCGTTCTCTAAAAGCAAAATACTTCAAAAATCATCATCCTCTTCATGCCCCTAGAAAGGCGGACTCAACATGGTCTTGGAAGAGCGTAAGTTCAGAGTTTGATTTCATTAAGAGATTCAGTTTTTGGTCAATCGGTAACGGCAAAAAAATTCAAATATGGAATGACAAATGGGTTGCAGAACAAGACTCTCCTCTTATCCCGTCCAGCAATGCAACAAATCCGTTATCTTATACATTTGTCTCAGAACTGATTGATGAGAACACTAAAAGTTGGAAGTTACAATTGATCAATAATCTTTTTGATCCAAACAATGCTCAGAAAATCCTATCGTTAAGAATTCCGCAGCACTCGGAAGACAAATTGTGTTGGTCACTAACCAAGAATGGGAAATTTACAGTCAAGTCGGCATACTATGCCCTATACAATATCAAGTATCATAATGGTATGACAAATTATAAACCTTCGCCATCTAACACATGGAGGAAAGTTTGGAAAATGGATGTTATCCCAAGGGTGAAACTTTTTATTTGGAAATGTATAAAGGATATTGTTCCTTCTAAGGAGAGACTGGGCAGAAGAGTTTGCCAAGATACAGTTCGATGCAGCAGATGTGAAACATCTGTTGAATCTACCATGCATATTTTAACCGATTGTGTTTATGCACGGTCAGTTTGGTTTGCAGCTGGTTACAGGCTGGATGTCGACCAGTGGGAAAACCAATTCGACTGGATAGCCTCCTGGTTCTTTGTACATGACTCCTCAACAATCAGTAAGATGGCTACTATTTGTTGGTTCTTATGGAAAGACAGGTGTTGTCTGGTTTTTGACAATAAAACTCAAACGCCGCAACAGCTAACGCTTTCCATAAACAGGTTCCTTAACGGTAGGGGCTCAGTCCAACAGAAAATGGCTAATTTGGCAGAGTGCTTGTCAACCCATAAATGGAAACCACCACCCAACAATTTCTTTAAATTAAATACGGATGCATCTTATTGTGACACTACTAAAAGAGGCGGTTATGGACTAATATTTCGTGATTCTCAGTACTCATCTAGCTTCAAATGCGCGCTTTCGAGGGGGTTTCTGATGCAAACTATCTAGAATCTGTGGCCATTCTGGAAGGCGTGCGTTGGGGACTGAAGTTGGGCCTAAAAAAGATCCTGATAGAGAGCGACTACAAAAGTCTAATACAGGCTATCCAAGGAGAGGAGTCGGACTTACCATGGGAACTGCGCGGCATCATTGAAGATACTATTAATTTACTTAAGCAATTTGAATTTTATTCTTGTAAGCACATAAACAGACGGGCTAATACCTGTGCGGGCAAATTGGCTAAGCATGCCCGTAAGAAGGGGAATTGTAATAGTTGGGAAGGGGTAGCTCCTTATTTCCTGTCAAACTCTATTATGTATGACTCATCCTGATCAATGAAATTTTTCTTTTTGTAGTAAAAAAAAAAAAAAGAAAAAGATTAATATTTAGAATGGACGAAGACAACAGAAGACTCCCGTGCTCATTGTAGAATTCTCCAATTTTACAGCATATTAATCAACATAATTTTCTTGCCCCAACTGGTGGAAGTCGGGACTAGTTACAACCAAACAAAATCTTTCTTCACAAACATAAGATAATGATCTGTCCCGGATGAGACGCATGATGGGGTGTTGACTAAAAATCTGACTGTTAGTTCTTTACAGCTGTTGTGCAAGCAAGTGCATGTATTAAGACATAAGAAGGAAAAAAGCCGAGACACCGGGAAATTGCTTAGTTGGCTTGACCGAGGTCGAGCTCTTTCCTACGGTACATTCAGATACGCAGACCCCATCTAAGCCTTGGAAGTATCTGACGAATTCTTTTCGGGATTGTACACGCTGTAAGCACCAAATTCGCGTATTCCGCTGGCAATAAAATTAAAGTCAAACCCTTGGCACAAAGTAAACAACATTCAGTACTAAGCATCTATGTAAGTATATAATCTTGAGCATCTTTCTCTATGGGATTCAATGTGTTCACCATATAAGTATGGCATTTTAACGTCAGCAACACAGTCACATAATGAGTACTCACAGCCGATAGTGCTGTCAGCAGTCCTCTAATCTAGAATAAGATAGCAAAAACGCAAACCGGATTGAGAAATGTGAGGTGGCCTCAAAACTGATAGTGCTGCCAGTAGTCTTTTTATCTAGAATTAAGAAGATAGCAAAAATGCGAATTGAATTGAGAATTATGAGGCGGCCTTCTCTATGTGCATCTATGTAAGTATATAATCTTGAGCATCTTTCTCTATGGGATTCAATGTGTTCACCATATAAGTATGGCATTTTAACGTCAGCAACACAGTCACATAATGAGTACTCACAGCCGATAGTGCTGTCAGCAGTCCTCTAATCTAGAATAAGATAGCAAAAACGCAAACCGGATTGAGAAATGTGAGGTGGCCTCAAAACTGACAGTGCTGCCAGTAGTCTTTTTATCTAGAATTAAGAAGATAGCAAAAATGCGAATTGAATTGAGAATTATGAGGCGGCCTTCTCTATGTCTGCTTGCTTATTAGTGCCATCCACATGACCTTTTTAAACTACTATCTTGTAACCTATTTTCTCTGACCTAGTAATACTCTAGTCTCTTTTAATGTTTTGTTCTCTATTAGTTTTAGATATAACGAGATGAATAATATATTTGGAGAGCAGAAGAAGCATACCTATGCTTTACATCCCAACCACCAGGCAAAAAACGAGGATGAACAGCTTCCACAAACACTTGCCTCCATCTTTGGCAAAATTCCCGAACTCCATCTTCCCCAAATTCTTTGAGTAGGTGATCCACAACTTGTTTTCCATGTGGTCCATGTCCTAATAATGACAACTTATGATTGTGGTTTGGAGGAGCATCAGTTCCATAAGAATAATTAGGATTACTGTTGCCATCTGATGGCTTTTTTTCTAAGTCTTCATCGGTATCCAGAGCACGCAAATTTTCCTTTTCAGTAAGGCAGCTTTCATCAAAATTTCTACCTGCACCATTAGTAATGGAAGCCCCTTCACTAATGCCTAGATTGGAACCTTTTGCCCCAGTGTCCATTTGAGTAGTAGGATGATTTTTTTCTTGACAACTCTCCACTTCTTCAAGAGTTTGCTCACCATTATTAGTGTTGTTACCCATACTCTCCTTGGACTTGTTAGGGATGATAGCCTCTGAAATACGTTGTAAGGAGATCCCTTTTTTCTTCTGAAGCTTTTTTCTCTCATAAGGACTCATACCAACTAATAAAGCTTTTTCAAGATCTGCCTTTGATACATCCCTCCCCCCAAAATATTTCATTACAACCTGCAAAAAATGTAACAGTAAAACAGATCAATTGGACCCTTAAACAAGGCAGATCCACCAATTAGACCAAACAAAAACCCAATAAGCGAAGGTTCTGTCACATTCAATTTAGAAAATTTAGAAGGAAATTACTGCAATCTAAAGTAATACGGATATGGGAAAATGTAAACATACTGTGAGACTGTTACATCCTTACCTGAGTTAGCTCATCACGTCGACTAGATGGCATCGTAGATTCATACCGTAGAAGAGCCATCGCTGCAGTTCGCAATTGCAATGGAGACACACCAGCTTGCTCATGATTCTCCACGGAGACGGATGCCGTGGAAACTTCTTTTTCTCCTGAATCAACAACGTTTTTAACAAAGAGTGGAATTCCATATTCTGCAGCAATTTTTTTCTTGTGCTTCTCTGCAGCAGAATGAGCAATTTCATGGCAGTCCACACAAACCAAGACAATATCATGAGACCTATGGCTTTTCAAATGTTCAGGAAAGTGCACTCTATAGCAGGATGGAATTATTCGGTATCGTAAATAATGCTTCCCTTCACCACAGCCAACACATATATTCTTCTTACTCTGAATATAAAAATCATTTCCTTCATCTTCTGGACGACCTTTGGGCTCAAAAAGAAGCATTATCGCAGGTGGGTTCTCTTCGACTAGTTTTGCTAGACCGCGACGGAGATACCTGTTAACGTATCAAAAAGTTAACATTGTTTGTATTAAGTATCAAAGAGGATAGCAGTGGGGTAAGATTCCGAAATTGTGACTGTTCACTTACCAATCGATCTTTCTGCGGTCACAATAACAAAGCAATCGACCATCATTTGCGTAAATTCTACAATTATGATAAACTGGATTTTTACAAGAGAACTTCTGTACAAATAACTTTCGAGAAGCTTCACGACCAATTCTTTTGGAGCCTTTACCCACATTTTGTCTCGTCGAGAACCCATTTGTTGGCTCCAAATTAAATTTGGTTAATAAAGCATAGTTATAAACAGAAAGTGGACAAGTTCCATCTGCACCTAGATGCTTTTGAAGAATAGTTCCAAAGATACCATCATGACTTTCCATCTTTCCTTGGAGGAGATAGGTCAAGTCATCTATATGACTACAAACAACAGGGGACGGAGAAACAAGGGAGGAGCCAACTGCCGATTCCAAATTTAAATCAGCTTCGGAGATGGTATCATATACATCTACTATCGTCTTCGAAACTTTAGAGGCAAGAGCAGCAAGAGCTTGATCTGATAAAACAAACCTCAAGCTTTCATCGTGCAAACGAGCCTGAAAAGAAACACAGTACCGAGTCAGCAACATTTGAGACTGAGAAAACACACTTTTCGGGCAAAAAATACTAGTTAGAAAACACCAATTTTTTTCTTTTATGGTGACTAAAGTTCCATCCATCACAAGAAGCGAGGCGGAGAATATTTTGATTACACAAACTGCAACCAATAGATGAAAACCAACCATAAAATCTCTCCACATGCATAATCGCCCTACAAGATCCTGGAAAGGAAAAACAAAAGACATGAATTAGACGTTCTGATATAGCGGTCTACAGAAGACAACTCAGATGCAGGTCAAATAGTTAACCTTGGTCTCAGAATGAGATGGAACACCTCCTTGATCGTCCAAATACCGCGACAATATCGACGATGCAGCAGAGTCTCCAGGAAATGCTTCAATCTCTTTCGTATATAGTTGCAAGCACACCATGTTTGAACGCCGATTTGCCTCGAGATAAGAGAGGGATTTGTCATCGAGACATGCTGAATTTATGCAACATTATATCTTTAGAAATTGTGTCATACGAAGAAGATTTATGTGGGATCCATGACACCAATTAAACCGAGATGCACATAAAAAACAAAGAAACAGAGTTATACCAATGTCTTGTGCTTTGAGTTCAGTTATCAAACAATCTGCAATGTGTAGTAGATAATGCGCATCTGCACGAGCATACTCAACCATTTCTTCAGATAGTGGACGCAGTCTCCAATCTTCACGCTGTAATTCAGAAAAAAATAACAATAAAAAAAAAAGACTGGGACATAGAAAGTCTTTGAAGAAGAGTGAGGTGTCAACCATTCAGCGTACAACTATTAACATCAGCCAAGCTAATGCAGAACATGTCTTGGTCAAGATTTTCACAAGTATAATACTAATGCGAAATGATTAGGTGCTGTTACTATTAACAAAAACTAATACCAATAGAATGAGCGAAAGATACCACAGAACTGATACAAACTGCCGAAACATAATGACCTACCTGTAGTGTTTTGTTTGAAAACACACCACAATATGTTTCAAGTAAATAAGCCAAGGATTTTTGTGGCTTTGACAACACCTCACACGCCTGCAAAAAACAAAATAATAACAAATTTGGATTTAGATGAACGAAGTTACAAAATACATAAGCTTTGGTTAAAAACAGATGAACACAATGCACCATTTTATTAAATCTTTCACCAGCTTTATAGTACTCACCTTTGCAGTGTCAAATAAATTAACAACATATATATGAAAATCTCTTTGAAGCCAGAGAACATCATTATCGGCACCATGAAAAACCTACAACATAGATTTCATCAAGATTTGAACTTTAATAAAAACTAAACTGAAACTATATACATTAGCTTTTCATAACCCTGCTAATTCTTCATAATACTAAAGGTCTTGGTGATTTATCAGTGAATAATTTTGATGATTAAACTAATACCTTGCAGATATTAGGGTCAGCAAATACAGGAGAAAGCACACTTATTTCGTCATGCAACGCAATTGTATCCAAAAGATAGTCTTCCTTCTGAGTAGAAATCTGCCAAAATTCAAACAAAAGATCATTAATATTCCACAAATTAAAATACTCTGATAATGAAAAATTAAAAAAAGAGCATATTCAGAGTAAAAAATCACCTGCATCAATGCAATAAATCCTAAAAAGGATCTTAAGCTATGGTGCTCAGTATCAACAGCAAATACTCTTTCACTACTCAAAACCTTAACAAGTTCATATAACTGAGATTTTGTGTCAACCCAGATGTAAGAGCTACTCATCTCCATATCCATTTCTCCTTTAAAAAACCTCCCCACTTGAGGAGTAAGATTCTGTAACAAACCCATAATTTCTTCTTCATATGGATGTGAATTCGATGTAGATTTATCTATAAAAATCACAAAATTTTGAAATAATTTTATTAGCTAGGGTTTTTGAGACAAACAATAGATAGACAAATTAGAGAGAAAGAAATGGAAATGTACCTTGATTACGCTTTAAATGTTTGAACTGGGTATAAGAGTTATCAGCTAAAATATGTTTGAATGAATTTTGAGGTTTTGAATTATCTTTTACCAAATAACATAAATTCTTTTGAGAAGATTTTTTCTGTTTTCGACGTTTTTGATACAAGTAATGTGAAGTAGCTAATATTGCTGAAAAACAAGCAATGGTGAAAACAATAGTCTTGATTTTTTCTCTGCTTTCCATTCTTATTTGGGAAGTTTTTTCGGCTACTTAAACTTTTTTTTTTCTTTTGTATTTGATCTAGTGTCTTTGATTTGGCTGCGATTGTCTAATGGGATATTAAGATTGCACCGAGGCTGAAGAAGTAAGGCGGCAATGTATTACCGCACTAGAAGTCTTTAACATATTTGACCGCTATTGCAAGGGTTTAGTGCAATTCCAATGGGAATGTTCAAATGAATTTTTTTGCACAGCCAGTTGAATGGGCGAACCGGGTTTTTCAACTCATCTTCAACATTTCATATCACCTCTCTTCGCTTTTTACTAAACTAGTACAACCGTTGCCACGGTGGAAGGGCCGACCGAAGAAGAATCCGAAGATGGATTTTAAATTTGATATTGTTGTTTGTACTCGTTGCGTAGATTTTTTTATAACCTTTCCAACGAGATAAAATTTGTAAAATTCTAAGGCACAGATTTTTAGATATGTTATATTAAAATTTGTTTTCCAATTATACCCCTAAAAAAAGTAGGATACACAAAGAGTTATAGTAATTGGATTAAAAGTGAGGGATAATCTTGTCTAGTGAAAAAGTAACCAAAAATAAACCACATGGAAATCAAATTCAATCTTTTTATCAAAATTGTTAGGTTTCATTTTACAAAAAAGTGGCCATAAAAGGGACTCCCTCCCTTCGGGCCCTTCGGTCGGTCGGCCCAACTAGTATACTGCACGTGCTATGCACTTGCTTCCCCTTCTACCCACTGTACGCACAAAAGTTCAAAAATGAGCATTGCTTTAATGGGACCGGCTCTATTAAGGGCAAAGTTGGGTTTTGGAACTGTTACCTCTCAGTGTGACCCGCTCTTTATTTGTTTTTTCACCACTATTACCTTTTTAGCCTCATTTCATTTTTAAAGCATTTTTGATAAAGCTAGAAACTTAGGGGCGAAACTGGGTTTTCAAATTTTACAGCTTCATCTACTGTAGCGAACAGTAGCTAAGGAGAGTTCCCTTTATATAAGTGTATAGATAAAAAAAAATTATAAACTGTTGGTACCACTGATATGTGGATAGTGGCTTATTATTGGAGCTCATTTCGTTTATTATGGAAACACAACTGATTTAGTTGGGAAGCCAGTTGGCTTATTATTGAGGCCCATTTTGTTTATTAGGGAAACACAACCGGCTTAGTTGGGAAGCCAATTGGCTTATTATTGAAGCCATTTGGTTTATTATGGAAACCATTTTGCTTATTGTGGAAGCCCAAAGATACATGGGTTGGCTCTTATAATCCATGGATCGATCCACCAACCCAAATTATCCTCTCTCAAGGAAAGGGTTTAAATTTGGATAAACGTCATAAGGAATGCGATATTTAAAATTGAATATTGACTTTGGAATTATTTAAGATAATTATGATTATATTAAATCCTAACAAAAAAAAAGGATAATATTACCATATGATAATTACCTTAGGTAGTTATAGTCAATATTTAAGATAATTATAGAAATCCTAACAGAAAGAGGATAATTATCTTTAATTTTATTATTATTTAAGATAGTAATTAATACTCCCTACATCCCACTATTAAGTGACCTAGTGTATAACTAAATTTAGTTATACAGTAGGTCACTTAATAGTGGGACGGAGGTAGTATATATGTAAAAACCCTAACATAAAGAGAAAGAAATTAGTTTAGATATTATAATTATTTAAGATAATTATAATTTCTAAGAGAGGGGATAATTATTATTCAAGATAATAATTAAGATAGATCATAATTATGATAAATAACAAACTTTATTATGAATGTGGTTGTTTTCTTGGATTTATACAGGTAAGGGAAGTTATTAAGATAACTATGGAAACCCTAAAGCTAAACCTACTATCTGCCTATAAATAAAGGCTAAATCCTAACTCAAAAGGTACAGATTTTCTAATCCTTTTCCACATAATACACCTGTAAAGAAACTCTCTCTGACTTTAGCATCGAAGTGTGTTTTGCAGGTACCCCCACCATTCAACATCAATCACATCAACAATCTTTTGTGGAGTAGCTAAAGATCGATCAATCCACATTAATCATAATTTCTTTAGCATCTTTGGTGGAATCAAATCAACGACGAAGATTTAATCCATCTACACGCATCTCGAAGAGTGTTGGGTGAATATTTTTGCACCAACATCCATATTCAGTTTTTTTCTAGTTTATAAAATGGTTAAAAGAACTCTTGGAAGAAATATCTATAATACAAAATAGAATGAGTTTTTGAGCTTAGACGAATGGATAACATTTTGAGAGACAAATGTTGCATCCGACTATCCCAGTCTCATCCAAGACAAAGACATCTGATGGATATAAATGTTGTAACCTCTTTCATTATGGAAGTTGCAACCTCTTTCATTATAAATTTAAATTGATTAGTTACCTCATAATTAGAGTCATAAAATTCATAATGTACATTATGAATGCACATTGATTAGATTTATTTATTTAAATAAAATAAATGCAATATGAAATTCTTTTAAGAGTATTCTTTATGTCTTTTACGGTTATAAACACAATGCAATTTATTATTATTTTCTTACAAAAAATCAGTCAAGCTTTGTTAATCAAGTAGAATTGAAAAAAATAAAATATTATATGTTGGTACGTATGTATATTTCTGCTGATCATGTTATGCGCTCCCTCATTTGGTATGTTTGTAGGGAGAAACCGGAGGTGGATCAAAAGATTATTTTTGAAGATAAAATTAATAACACGTAAGATATTGTAAATTAATCCAAGTTTGACCGAGCTTATATTGTTTAGGTTTTGTTCATCAAAAATAAAATAATATAACATGATAAAATAATTTCACAAGCAAGATTTAATTTCATTAATAACCAACTTTAAAAATTATTTATATGAAACGCACAGATCCATAAGTTCTTATACGTGGAGTTCAGCCTAACAAGATTTCAAAATCTAATTAAATATAATCGTTAATGAGATACACGTCGAATAACTCTTTTTTATATATTTTCACTAGGTCTCAACCCGTGCCGTAATAGCACATGCAAGGATATGTGTTTCAAATGTATCCATCGATTCATACATGTCGTAATTTTCTGAGAATAATCGAACCGATTGATCCAGGTCTAAATGTTTTGAGGAGTTGGTTAATAAACATGTCCTTATCCTCGAATCTTTTAATATTGTGTATGTAAGTCATACAACCCTTTGGGACAAACATAGTTAATCGTTAGAGCAAATCCTATGGGTAGTAGAACATTACTTCGTTCACTACTTCAAACAAATATCATCAGAGGCCATTCACCAAACTTGTAACAAAACTAAAAACACCTAAAATTACTTTAAAATAAATTAGACTAATCTTGCAAAATCTGTTAGCAATAGAATTTAATTTTTCTCTTTGATATAAATTATTGGGTTCCAATTTACATAGATTTGTGTTTATTCATTTTCCTAAAATTTATAATAATATTTAATTCTTGATCCATTTATTTTCTTGTCTCTTTACCTATTATCATAAACTATTTCTCAAGCATGCATAATTACACGAAGTTGGGGAGAAATGACAAAATAGGGGAATAAAGAGAGATGTGAGAAACTGAATCGATTACAATTAATTCACGAGTAGCCTTACATGAAGTAGGGGAGAAATAATGACAGAAACAAAAATCATGAAAAAAAAAGGGAATAAAGAGAAGATGTGAGAAACTGAACCGATTACAATTAATTCCCGTGTAGCCTTGTGTTTGGTCAATTTTTTTATAGGTTTCATTTTTCTTCCTGCCCCCTACCTGGCAAATCTTAAAATCACAACATCTTCTTTTTTGGAAAAATATGGCATTTAAAAGAACGCGCAATTGGGGGATATGAAAACTAATTGGGGGATATGAATTACTTCCCCCAACCATGGTATGTGTTAAGGGGTTATTTTTGGTTATGAAAATACTAAAATACCCTTCCCACAAAATAAAAATCAAAAAACAAAATCATATCCCCCATTTCCATCTCCACTTCTTATTAATCTTATTTAGGGGTAGAGATTTGAAACCCAAATATTCCCCATTCCCTTTCAAATTCTAAACTCTCCCTACTCTATATCAAATTCTCTTCTCCTCACTTTGGAAACGAATTTTTTTTTATTCGAAAGTGATGATGACCATGCCGGAATTGATGAAGACCATGCCGGAACATGGTACCGGCATATGGTCTTCATCAATTCCGGCATGGTCTTCATCACTTCCGTTTGAATTTTCTAGTTTTAATCGAGTCCACTTTATCCGGGCATGTTCAGTTGATATGAAGACCATGCCGGTATTGTTTTCCGGCATAGAAAATAAAGCAACATGCTATGCCAGAAAACAATACCGGCATGGTCTTCATATCAACTGACCATGCCGGCAGTGGACTGATTAATACCAAAAAAAATTCAAAACGGAAGTGATGAAGACCATGCCGAAATTGATGAAGACCATATGCCGGAACATGATACCGGCATGCTCGAGAATTTCCTATCAATGCAGGTAGTCAAGTGAAAAAAAAAATCAACATTCTGGATACTTTTCATCCTGTTCCGGCATAATCAAGTGAACAGGTACCGGCATGCTCGAAAACTAGATTACCATGCTGGTACCTGTTCAAAACTAGATTACCCCCCCCCCCCCCGGATAGTGGCAAACAATTTATGAACATTTCCAACAATTGTCGGCATGGGTTTTTGGTTGAATACCATGCCGGCACCAAGCTTTTTCAGCTGCAACAATGGTGGATTCAAAGAAAAAAAATCAATTTTTCAACCTCTTGTTAGCAGTAATTCTCTCATCACAATCATCTCCCATTTTCAAAAAAAAAAAATTCCTCTCAAATATTTTTTTCCCTCCTTCTACTCTCACCCAAACACAAATAAAAATACACACTAATCTATCCCCCAAATACTTAAGATTTTTGCTAATTTTTATTAACCACTAAACCTAATTAGTGAGGGGTAGATTAGGAATTAAAAAATAATTACATAAGGGGTGACCCAGAATTGCTATTGGGACTCCTATTTTGTCATGTATCTATATCCCCCAATTAGTTTTCATATCCCCAAATTGCGCGTTCCTTTAAAAGTTGTTTTCATTTTAAAAAATAATAATAAAAAGTAATTTGAAAACTAAAATCAAATTAAAATAAAATAAATAAAATTTAACCAAGGGTGACTAAATAATTTTACCTATCTTAGGACACCTTTTCTCACCCTACTACCACTACTTCTTCCACCACCACATTATCGTCACCACTCCACCAGTCTCACCAATACCCACCACCATTATCCCCACCGCCGATCCACCACCACCACCCACCATTGAAACCACCATTAGTGATTAATTTACCTATCTTAGGACCCCTTTTCTCACCCTACTACCACTACTTCTTCCACCACCACATTATCGTCACCACTCCACTAGTCTCACCAATAGCCACCACCATTATCCCCACCACTGCCCACCATCACAACCACCATTAATGCTTACTGATATGGTAAATATAAAATAAATTTATTATGTATCAAAAAAATATATTCATTTGATTAATTAAAGAAACATTTATTACGAAATATCAATTGAACATTTATTATTAAATTTTAATCAAACGTGATCATTTATAACGGTAGATTTATGTTTTACAAGTATAAATTTGATCGTTCTTTATCTAGCCTAACTTGTCCAAACTTTATTTTGTATTCTGAAAATGTAACCAATTTTATTTTAATACTAAAAATCGTGATTTATTCGATCGGTACTATGAATAGATGGTATCCCATTTGGGTGATCCAGCGGTCATGATCATATTGTCTTATATGATTTAGTATCCTCCTCAAAATATTTGTGTTTTGTCCCGACCAGTTGTGCTAAAAACAGCCAACTACATCTATCACAATAAAATGTTGCACATTTTGTAAAGACACAAAACTATTATTGTCCACTACTATTCACTAACATCCACCACCGTACGTAAAAACCAGCCATGCCCACTATTTTTTCCACCACCAGTAATGTTACCGCCTCCACCACTCACAAATACCCGCCACCGTTTCCACCACCCACTGCTTCTTTCACTACCACCATTAAAAATTATTAATATAATTTCCAGTGGTAAAGTCATCGGGTGATGATACCAGTTACCTGAGTTCTAAACTCACCAGCATCAAATTATTTACCGATCAATATATATATATAGTTTTTAATAAACTTATTTATTAATAAAAATATGTATTTATTAGATTTATTAAATAAATATTTATCATGAAAAATTAATTAATCATTCATCATGAGCAATTAATATGACACTATTTAATAAAGTATTTATAATGATTAGTTGAAAAAATCACGGACGTAGATTTATCACTCCTAGACAAATCTCGGCCGCTCTTTATCTAGCCTAATTTAGCCAAGCTTTGTTTTGTATTCTAGAAACTAGAATATGACCCGTGCCGTAACGGCCCGGGGTTTTGATTGTTGTCAATAATAAGTGATCGTTGAATATTTTTCCCGTGTTGCGCATAGCCAACACACGCACCTACATTTTTTTTCTTGTTGTTGTTGGCAAATGATGCTTGCTTGGATGGGCATCAAAAATTGAAATCTGTTGGTTATCTTAGTAATAGAAGACTTACACACGACTGTTTGTGCAGGCAAACTGGTATCTCCACCTTGTTGAACATCATGATTCTTCTCCGTTTTTATAACTCTGTCATCCCACCAACACTCTATTTAAGGTCTCTGTGATCTGATATCAATGCTTATGGCTTTCTTTTTGAAAAACTATAAAAGTAGATCCGTTGTTGCGCCAGATTCTGCTGTAGTCAAAAGTAATCCCTTTAAAACTTAGGATATTTGTGATAATCAAATGTCATTATATCTGCTCATAATTCATGAATATCAAAAAATTTAAAAAAGCCATTTTAGGGATGAATTCAAGGAGATAACTTTTCATTTTGATTTTTGTCCGGTCTGTAAATTAGTGACGTAAATGTATGATGTCTAACGGACGTAAAATAAACATCTAGTGAAGACATTTTGGGGCGGAATAGAAGCAAAATTTGTTTAGTAGTCGAATGAGCACACCTCTTTAGTTGAAGACATGTTTTGGGGGATTAATTTAATGATGATCTTATGAATGTCATTGATAACTGCCAAAAATGTTCGATATTATTTTAGTTAATCCATAAATATCATGGGTTAAACACTTTTAACCGTGTTTTAAGTATAGTCAATAATAATTCTTTGTTTGCTTTGGATTTTAGTCGTTACTGCACATTGTGGCCACAACGGCATAGGCGTAGTAGACTCTTTTCCACAATAGAAGTAATAGAAGTAAGAAGAATGCACCCCAATTTCAAATAGATTATTTTTTCAGTACACAAACTTAAATGGACATGAATATTATCCGCTTACAATTAACAACAAAGTAATCAGACATAAAATGATCTTTTATTTTTGTTTGTCCGATCAACTAAAAACAATTGAATTGATCTTTCCCACGCAGTACACTATAACACTGTTCCATGTATAAATGATGCAATTTTTTCACTTATCGACTTCTCACAAAAGATCTTTCTCGGTTTCAGCAGTTACGAACAAGATGTTGAATGCCAAGATTAGTGATTTATGTACCAGACAAATGAGAAGAACTGCCACTTTTATAGCGGAAGATGAATGGGGTACAACTCTGATACGAAAATTTCACTCCAAACAGCTGATCGAAACAAACGTAGTTAGAAAAGAAGATAGGCTTGTTTGGAACAGATACAGAATTAAGGATATGCGAGCTTTGGACATGAATATCTTTCTCTTTAAATGTCATAAAAATGAAGTTATGACCTCGACAAAGGGCCATTGGAATGTCAAAAAATGTCAACTAAAGCGCAAGAAATATAATGCTGCTTTTACAGTTAAGTATGGGGTTTTACACAACAAAAACTGGACAGTGCAATTCCAAAACATCTTGCTATTTCATCATTCAGTTGATGTAGTCAATGACGCAATTCTGGAGCTAGGTACGAAGGTTTGGACAGAGACTGAAAATTGCAAGCTGAAATTAGACAAAGCATATGGTGTAGATATTGTTGATGATCTACATCTATGGATTGAGAAAATTTGCGTAGTCGGCAGACTTATGAGTAAGGAACCTGAAGAGGCAGATCAACTAGAAGAAACCAAAATCCCCAAAAGAATTATAACGGCTATACAAATAAATGATTCTATTAACTCAGAAACCATGGAGAATAATACTGGAAAACTGAATTCCCAGACTGATGCGGATGACATGGAACATGATGTGGTTGAGGAAGAAGAAGCGGTGACAGAAGAGACTTCTCATGTGATGAATGAGACCAACAACACCCTGGTAATACATCCCCCTCAGATCTTGTTTTACGGTCATAGTTTGTCTAATTTTTTTAAATTTATTTTGTTCTCAAATCATCATAGCCTTCTATATTGTTTTCTACTCAACTCTCTTAGATACGTCGAAACCTCTAGTTTTAACTTAAGTACCAAGTTAAGAGTCACTGAAAAATATTTGGAAATGAAACTTCTAAGCTGGAATTGTCAGGGTTTCCTTGGCAAAGAAACTAGGGACCTGTAGGATCAGAATATTGTCACAACAATATTCCTGCGAAATAAACAACAGTTCTGAGATACGTCAATGATATTCTGCGATACATCTCAAAATGACGTAAGGAATGACATATCAGATGAAAACGACAGAAACACGAGAAAAGTGTGGCATTTCTGCGATGACTCAATAAAACCTGCGAATGATTAAGGCGGTGCTAACTGCGATTTATCGCAAGAACCTAGATCCGAAATTAAAGGGATCTTAGCTGTAAATGAGCTGTCATGAGCTGTAATCCATTATGTAAATGCCTATATAAAGGAGATGAATAGTTCCAGAGAGAGAGATGAATTTTTGAGTGCTAAGAAAGTTTTTAAGAGAGAGAAAATCTTATTAAGTGAATTGTATTCTTGATTACTGTAATTCTTTTAAGATCATATTAATAAAAAAGGTCCTTAATCTTCAAATTATGTCATAAATATTGATAAATTCTTGAGTAGGGTGTAGTGTGGGAATTCCTGTAACTACATTTTGGCGCCCAGAAATAGGGAGAATCAATTTGAGAAATTTCAAATTGCAACTTGAAGATTTGAAGAAATTGTTAGAATTGAAGAAATTGTTAGAATTGAAGAAATGGATAGGAGGAGAAGAAATACACCAGAACCACCAACAACAGTGAGAAGAAGTAAAAGAATTGTAGGTGAAGGAACAGGTGAATTGGGAGGATCTTTAAGGATCAGATCAAGAAGAAGTAGAATGATAAATGGAGCAGAAAATTCAATTCAACCACCGAATCAACAAACACAGGAACAAGATAGAAACGTGGATTATGATAGAGTAAGTGTGCATACTTGGAGGTCGGATTCGATAGAAGAGGAAGAAAATCAAGAAGAGGAAAGAAATCAAGAAGTGGATGGAGGAGCAATTCATGAAGGACATGAGGTAGTAGATGATTTGAGACAAAGGATACGGGAAGAAAGAAGATTAGAGGCAGAAGAACGTGCAAATCTTACAAGGCAAAATCATGAACTAAGAATGGAAAATATGAGGTTGCAAAACAGAAGATCAAGAAGCAGCATGAGATCAAGTTCAAGATCATATAGAGAAGAAACAAGACAAAATCACCCTATACAGAATATTAGCGAGAATTTGATAAATGATCGTTATATTCCACGCGGTGAAACTTTGGACATTAGACATAATCAAGATGAGGGAGAAAATCAAGAAGAGAGAAGGAGAATGTTACGTGATGAAGAGATTCGAAGAAATCGCAGGATAATTGAAGATGATATTGAGAGGCATTATATTGAGCAGGTACATTTAGCGGGAGAAAGAGAGAGATTGCGAGCTGAAGTAGAAGAACAAGAAATTCAAGCAGCATTGCGTCAGAATTATCATGATAATCGAAAAAGACGACGTGTACAAAATCGTAATAATGATAATCTAAATGAGAAATATGAGAGGATTCGCAGAGATATAGAAAGGCAACGAAGAGAAACAGTAAGGGATGAGGAAATTCGCAGAGAAGAAAATGAAAGACAAATTAATTTGCAGATTCAAGAAGAAGAAAATCGCAGAGGAAGGAAAAATCAAGATGTTGAAGAAGAAGCGCGAAATATCGCAAGACAAGAAAGGCATGAACGCAGACGAAGAGAGGTTGCATTGAAAAAGCCAATGGAGCAAAATTCTGATAGGAATGAGCAAATTTTGCGAGAATTAGCAGAAATGAGAGGAATGATAAATAACAGAAGAGAAGGAGGAAGAAGACAACTTGATGAGGCAATCGAAGAAGCTGCGAAAACTCCATTCACTCAAGAGGTACAATTAGGAGGGATACCTCCAAAATGCAATTTGCCGGTGTTGACCAGTATTTTTGATGGGACTACATGTGCCGTCCAACATATCAAAGCCTATATTCGATGCATGCTACAATGGGAGAACCATGTTGTCGTTCTGTGCAAATATTTTGCGTCAAGTTTAACTAGCGAAGCATTGAAGTGGTTTGAAAGTCTCCCCAAGAATACAATAACTTCGTTCATGCACTTGCAAACTAATTTCTTAGGAGCATACATAAGCAATAACTCTACACGACATGGAATTGAAGATGTGTTTGGATTGAAGCAGAGAATTGGCGAAAGTTTAAAGCACTTAACGATAAGATGGAGGACAATTTATAGTGAAATGGCAGGAAGAGTAGATGAAAGATATCTCATTTTGTCCTTCATAAATGCTATGTTTGCGACAAATCTATTATACATCCAGGTATTCAGAGTTAAAAACACAATCACTATGACAGAACTGCGAGAATTGCAAGAAGAGTATATCGCTTTGGAGGAAAAACAAAATGAGATGGAGTCATATCCAATTCTCGCAAGCACAAGTTCAGCCGCAGCAAATGGAAGTCTATTACCAAGGACGATTAATACAGTAGCAAGTACCTCCCAAAATCAGCGAGAGAAAATGGAGATTGATAATCAACGTAAGATAGTAGCAATGGGGATTAGAGATCAGGAGGAATTGGAAAAGGAGAGAAATTTTTATAATCGTAATAACAATAATAAGGTCCCAAGGTTTGATCAACCGCAAGAGACTTATGGAGGACAAAAGCAGAATTATTCAAGAGAGCAAAGAGGTCAGAGGATTATATGGGAAGACATCAAATTTCCACCTATAAATACCAGTATAGACAAGATTTGGGAAGCAATTATTTTGATGGAGAATATACCCTCACCATGGAACATGGGGAGAGAACCACATCCTAACAACCAAAGTCAAGAATTCTGCCCTTATCATCATTTTCATGGCCATTCTGTGAATAATTGTAGAAATGTAAAAAGAATTATTCTGCGAATGATTGAACAAGGGAAATTAAATCATTTTCTAGCGAGATATCCACAACCTCAGCAATTGCCGCAAGCACCAGAAATTCGCAGAGTCAATGTTGCAAAAGAAGCAGAAATATTTGTCATTGAAGTAGGAGCTACAGCAAAAAATCTATTTTGCAATTCAATTGTACATTCGCAGAAAACAATAGAAGATTTCCATGATAATGTGCTAAGTAGAGTATTTTCGAGGGATATAGAGGAAAGAGAGGTGATGAATATTGCGAAAATTTCTCCGTTAGAAGAATGGCAGAAACAAGTTATTTCTTTTACTGCACAAGAAATACTAGATCCAGGGAAGATGCATGACAACCCATTGGTGGTGAAGTTAGAGATAAATCCAAAATACAGAGAAGAAGAAGAAGATGATGGTGACGCAGCAAGTGATTCTTGGGCAATAGATAGGGTTTTAATTGATACTGGCATCTCGGTAGACATCTTATTCTATAATACCTATCGTACAATGGGTGGAAGAGATGATGAGTTAATCCCCTCAACTTACAAGATCTATGGTTTTAATGGCACTGCGAATAAGCCAAAAGGAGAAATTACTATGGAAATTCCATTGAACAAGATATCTTCAAAAATTAAGTTCTGTGTAGTGGATATAGAATCTCCTTATAATGCCTTAATTGGAAGACCATGGCTCCATGGGATCTTGGGCATAGCATCCACATATCATCAATGCATAAAGTTTCCACATCCTCATGGTATTGGGATAATTAAAGGTGATTGGTTTGAAGGGAAAAAGTGTTATGAAGTTGACATTAATACTTGCGAAGAAAGAAACGCCAGAAATCGTAATTGGCAACATAACATGAAGCAAACTCAGAGAGCAGAGAAATTGATGGTGGAAAATATAGAGTTGCGGGGAAAGGATATATTACAAGAATAGTTTGTGCCAAAAGAATCAATGGTGATTAATCGCGCAAATATGGGAAAAAGTTGAAATCTTCATTCTTCGCAGGAAAATAAACAAGTGCAAGGTGTTCGGAAAAAATTGAAATCTTCATTTCTCGCAAGAAAATAAAAAGTAACCAGATATTGCGAATAATCATTCGTTACAGAAGAAAATAAGTGCAACAATATCATGTTGCGAACAATCGAAAAACAAGAACATCAAGAAGTGTGCAGACAGAATATTAAAAGAAAAACTTTGCTCAAAAATAAGAATTTTTCTATTAAAAGAAAAAGATGATGATTTTAAATCATATAAGAATTTTTAATGCAAATGCATAAGACGGGCGCAAATCGCCTAAAAACATATAAGAATGGGACGAACTTTTATGGCGTACACCTTAGTTCGCGGATTCTATTCCGTAAGAGGCAATGTCCTTAAAGTGCGTCATAAGGGGGGTATCTCTTTGCATGATTATGGGAAAGGCTATACTTCTGCTGGAACCTAGTTATGGAGATTTGGGATTATAGAAAATCCATTCGGGAGAGATAACTTGGATTCCCAACTATATAAGGTTATACCCTGGTTGGGCGCCCGAGAGTTTCTCCTAAGGAATGCAAAGTATGATCAAGGCGCCGAGGTACACGGTTGAGCTGTGGGTGCCCGAGACGGATGAACCTACCCTGGCCATCCATGGAAAGTCTTGGATTACGATGTGTTCGGCCCGAAGAAAACCCCACTAGGGTGTAGTCTCGTAACTATAAGCCATATAGGCATAAAGGATAAGAGACTACGAAAACAACTGGTTGTTTCTAGAACTGGATGGGAGGAGCTAGTCTTGTATGAAGAAGTATGTCTCCTTGAAGGGGAAACCAGGGGGAGAGATAAGGGCGATACCCTCCATTAGGGAGTTGTGTATCAAAAAAGACGGCAATGTCATGGGACTTTATATTCACAATAATATTTAGGCCGTCATATTGTCGCGTGACATAGACAGCAATGTCATGGGACTTTATATTCGCAAGAATATTTAGGCCCGTCATATTGGCGCATGACAGGCCAAAAAGCCTAAAAAGAAATGTTAAGATGAGATCAATGGGTTTTTGCGATAAGATCAAAAGATGAGATAAATGAAATCAATGATAAGAGGATATAAATCGCAAAAACGTCCTATGATTTCATCGCAAAGACGGCAATGTCATAAGTCTTAAAAAGCAAAAAGAGATTAATCTCACAAGACGGCTTAGACTTATCATATTGTCGCAGAGATCAAAATAAATGGTAAGGCAAGATCAATGGATTATTACATGTGAAAGTAAGAATGTCCTGCGATCTTGTCGCATAAAAGTGGCATAATAAGACCTTTAACTAGGAAGGAGAAATAAGACCACAAGAGAGGTTATATCTGCGAAGCATATAACAGATTTTTCGCAGAATTATTTGTGATACTTCATTTATCATATTGCAGACTAACAACAAGAGGCAAGTTTAGGATTTCTTACAATGGTAATATATTAGTACTTCACAAGGAAGATTATGAGGGGAAAATATGGGGATTATAAAACAATATTTCATTATCTTCCTTGAGAAGAATCAAGATAATAAAAAGAAGACAATCAAGTTACAAGAATTTGCGATAGGAGATTCAGGTTAATAAAAATATATAATCAGAAGAAGATGATTGAGTCACAAAAATTGCAATATTTCGCAAAAAGAAGCAGGAAGAAGAAAGATTCATAAATTACAATAATTCGCAGGACAGGGAAAAGAACAAGATATTTCGCAGGAAGACATGATAAAACAAGATTTAAAACTTCAAAAGAGTATTCTTCTTTAATTTTATCATTCTTGTTTGCTACTATCATCTTCACCAGCAATATCTTTTTCAGTTTGAGTTTCTCCATCACCAGCGATTGATTTTTGAAGAGGATTTTGTTCTTATGCTTCATTATGAGGGTTTTCTTCTTTTTCTATTTCTCCATCACAAGCGATTGCCTTTTGAGGAGGATTTCATTCTTCTGCTTCATTGGGAAGGTTTTCTTCTTCTTCTATTTCTTTAGTTGGGTTTTGTTCACCTTCGGAAAAATCTTCTTCATCACTTGAATAATTTAGATCTTCATCAATGAGACGAGGAACTTCATTATCATTTATCTCCAAGGGTTTGATCTTTATAGGAGGTAAATAATGAGAGAATAGAACATTGTTTACGAGAACCTCAGCGCCTAAATGAGCCTTGCAGAGGCAATTCTTTTCCCGGTTTCTGATCTCTATATCCTTGAAGTATTCAAGGTAGTCAAATCTTCTCAATGCTCTGTTGCGAGAGTTAGAAAGCATGGTATTCTTTTTGCGAAGTTTGGCCAACTTCGTAGACAGATCAGAGATAGAAACTTGAAGATGCTTCTCAGATTCTGCGGAAGAAAAGTTACATATTAGATGGAATTCTCGCAAGAAATAAGATGGGAAAATACAATGAAAAAATTAATAGATGAGGCAGTCAAAATGACTACCTTCCTTTTGCGAGGATAAAGTTTGAATTATGTTAAGGAAGCAACTCTTCCATTGATTCATGGTATCATCAAAAGTATCACCAACTTTACCTTTCAAACGAGATTTTATACTCTTCTCTTTAGAAAAAAGATAAGCATTTTCTTCTTTTAAGGAGGAATGTGATTTCTTCAGTTGAGCATAGTCATCTTTGAGATTGTTGACTTTTACGCTTAGAGCTAATCTACCTTTTATAAGTTTCTCTTGTTCAGCGGCAGATGATTCGGTTATATTTTTAATGTCATCTTTCAATACACGAAGAGATTGCTCTTGGCTGTCACACAACCTTTGAAGATTGCCCAATTGCTGCGAATAAACCATTGTTTTATTCACAAAGCTACGTTTCTCTTGAGACAAAGTTTTGTGTTCATCTGATAAAGATTCCACCTTCAAATTAGTTTGATTTAGCGAATATAAAAGTTGAGTGGCTTCATTACTTAGGCGATCTCGTTCGCAAATTAGTTGGTTATTCTCATTCTTAAGATTATTTATCTCGTCAATTGAATATGTGTGAAGAATATTCAACCTATCAAATTGATTTTTCCAAGACTCTTTCTCAATACGGGCTTCATCAACGATGGTTTCCCATTCAAGTATCTTCATTAATTGGTTATGTTTTGAAGCTAAATATGCGTCAACAAATAAATAAAGAAAAATTGAGTACATAGAAAACAAAGATTTACTGAGGCAAAAGCAGAGGCAAGAAAGTTATACATTTCAGATCATCATTTCTGCTGCGAAGATTTTCGCAGTCCAATTCAAAATTGCGAAGCTTATGATCGAGAAGTTTACATTCTAAAGTTTTTGCTTGAAGGTTCTCCTTCAAGGTTTCAACCTCACTTTCTAAAGCAGTTAGCGAAGATGAAGAACCGCAGGATCCGAGATGCTTGCTTAGAATCATATAAACATCCTATTTCGCAGGATCTGTAGAAGATTTCATAGCGTCGTTCAAAATTTCAGATAATATTTGAAAGGCAGCTTCAACCCCTGTTGCTATTTCTTGGGAAGAAGGAAGAGAAGTAGAGGAAGAGGTTTTGACAACATCATTCATTGCAGGAACTTGATTAGAATCATTCGTGATAGTAGGAATGGAAAAAGGAACTTGATTAGTCGTAGTTACAGTCTCATTTACCGCAACATCATTCACCGCAGCTTCATTTAATGTAGTCTCATTTACCGCAGTCTCATTCACCGCAGTATCATTCACCGCAGTTTCATTTACCGTAGTTTCATTCACCACGGCTTTATTCATCGCAGGTTTATTTGCTGCTGATTCATTTATCATAGTTCCAACCATCATAGATTCATCTATCGTAACTTTTAGAATATTGGGATTATTAGAGATGGAAATATTAGCATCAATAACTTCACTTGGGATTGATGAAGAAGTAGTATGGGTGTTAATATTGGAATTCACGCAAGGAGAGGGAGAAGATTTATCTTGCGGCGGAACAGGGTCTGCAGGCAAAAAATCAAGAATATCCACTTCATCTGAAAGAGCTTTAACTTGACGAGAACGCTTAAGAGGTCTAGAAATATTTCCTTCACTCTGCGAATAATAACGTAGATAAGAAACAGAGGCAACAATATTGTTATTTTAAAGAAATAGATGTTTCTTACTACCTTATCATTCTCAGATCTCTTCGCCTTCCCAACACGCTTTTTCTGAGGACCCTTAGGGTTAGGGTTTTTGATAGTAATCTTGGTCTGAGAGGTAGTGTTACTGAAAAAGATAACAAAATATGGGGATTATAAAGAAAATCGGGCGATAGAAATGATGTAACATGAACAAAATAAGATTCAAGATAAGAACCTACCTTTGAGTTTCCATTAAAGCAGCAGCAGGAAGGATAACAGGAAAGAAAAAGTTGCAGACAAAAAAAGAAATAAGTTGAAGAAAAGAGAAAAGGTGAAAGAAGACATATCCTCGAGTGGGACATCTATTTATAGATGAAGAATGGGTAACCGGGATAATCGGTAAAGAAGTAAGGATTGACACGTGTCAACGGTAAAAACGTAAAATAAGGAATTTTGTCGGGTAAAAGACAAGGAGTTGCGGCAAATCAAGAAACTTAAATTCTCATAATCTTTGTCTTCTTCGCAGAAAAGATATGAGAAGAGGCAAGATGTAGGATCAGAATATTGTCACAACAATATTCCTGCGAAATAAACAATGACAATGATATTCTTCGATACATCTCAAAATGACGTAAGGAATGACATATCAGATGAAAACGACAGAAACACGAGAAAAGTGTGACATTTCTGCGACGAATCAATAAAACCTGCGAATGATTAAGGTGGTGCTAACTGCTATTTATCGCAAGAACCCAGATCCGAAATTAAAGGGATCTTAGCTGTAAATGAGCTGTCATGAGTTGTAATCCATTATGTAAATGCCTATATAAAGGAGATGAATAGTTCCAGAGAGAGAGAGATGAATTTTTGAGTGCTAAGAAAGTTTTTAAGAGAGAGAAAATCTTATTAAGTGAATTGTATTCTTGATTACTGTAATTCTTTTAAGATCATATTAATAAAAAAGGTCCTTAATCTTCAAATTATGTCATAAATATTGATAAATTCTTGAGTAGGGTGTAGTGTGGGAATTCCTGCAACTACAGGACCACCTTATGCATTTGAATACTATTTACTCCCATGACATTATTTTCTTATCGGAGACAAAAATCAATGATGAGAGAATTCTGAATCTTACAAACTTTTTAAAAATGCCAAACAAAAGATATAAACCTTCTATAAGGAAAGCTGGTGGAATAATCCTTCTCTGGAAAGATGGATTTTCTTTGGAGATTTTGAACTCTTCTCCTAATATGTTCCATCCCATTCTTCATCATGATACTAGTAAGGGTGAATGGTTTTTAAGTTATATCTATGCTACTCCTTATATAAACAAGCAACCAAGTGAATGGGATTACATTAGAAGATTAAGTACTTCTGTGAATGTGCCTTGGGTCCTCATAGGGGACCTAAACATTACCATGTCTGAGGATGAAAAAAATTCAAACACTGACATCACGGCTCATGAATAGGATTTATAGGAAATCCATTCACATGGACTAGTAATAGTCATGGAACAGGTAAACAAAATCCAGACTAGATAGGGCTTTGGTCAACAGTGAATGGTCGATCAATTACCCTGATGCTAAATTGGTTCACCTTGATCAAAAAGGCTCAGACCACAACCCAATCTTGTTGTCTTTATATAATCATTCTAGTACCACAGGTAGAAATTGGAAGTTCTTCGAACATTGGCTTCAAAATGAATCTTGTAAAAATGAAATTCTTAATGCTTGGAAGACTAACATGACAGGTTCAGCAGCGTTTCTTTTAAATGATAAATTGTCTAATACTAGACATTTTCTCTCTAAGTGGAGCAAGGCTACTGTAGGAAATATCAATCTGAGAATCTCTTCTCTTTAACAAGAGTTAACCCAATTACAGGCTGCAGATGTAGGAGGTAATAACACAAATGAAGTTTTAAGAATTGAAAAGGAAATCGATGAACTTCAAGAAATTCAAGCTAGCTCAAATCGTCAGATCGAGAGATAAATTCTATAACGAAATGGACAAAAACTCCAAATATTTTCATATTAGAATTAACCAAAGAAGATCAAGAAACAACATTGATGCGCTCCAAGCTCAAGATGGTACTTGGTGTCAACAAAGGGATTCGATTGAAGAACTTTTAGTCTCTCATTTCAAGAAGATTAGTACCTCCTCTAATCCAACAGACAGCCAACATTTCCTCTGTAATATACCAGTTTGCATCACAACAAAAGAGAATGAGGAGTTAGTATCAGTTCCTACATTTATAGAAATTCACCAGGCTCTAATGTCAATGGCTCCATGGATTTCACCGGGACCAGACGGGTTTCCTCCAGGGTTTTATCAAACACAGTGGAATGTGGTCAAAGATGATGTTTGTAACACTGTTCAGGCTTTCTTTCATTCGGGTTATCTGCTCAAAAAGCTCAATAATACAAGAGTGTCGCTTATTCCTAAATCTCCTACGGCACATAGACCAGAGGATTATTGTCCCATTGCTTTTTGCAACACCATTTACAAGCTGATTTCAAAGATTATTGCTCTTCGACTCAAAAAACATATGTCCATCATCATCTCCCCAATGCAGTCTGCATATGTCCCAGGCAGATTAATATCAGAGAATATATGTATGGTGCAGGAATTAGTTAAAGCTATGAAAAAGAAAAGAGGAAGAACATGACATCTAGCACTCAAGATGGATATGTCTAAGGCCTTAGATCGCCTTGAATGGGTTTTTCTAAGGAATGTTTTAAGAAAGTTTGGATTCTGCGAGAAATTATGTCGTCTTATTATGCAGTGTATCAGCACCACAGAGATAGAAATAAACATCAATGGCTCTCCTTCAAGGAAGTTTGTACCAACTAGAGGCATAAGGCAAGGAGATCCATTATTTCCTTACCTTTTTATGATGGAAATGGAAGCTTTCTCCAGGAATTTAAATTCTCAGGAAAATAAAAACACGATAACAGGTATGAAAATCTCAAGATCGGCTCCAAAAATAAATCACCTTTTATTTGCTGACGATTGCCTTATATTTTGCAAAGCTACTCTTTCTCAAATTCATAATCTACTTAAAGTGATTAAAGATTTTAGTGCCTGCTCTGGTCAACTGATTAACTTCAACAAGTCGGCTGTCTTCTTCAGCAAGAATACGAGTCATAATACCTGTAAAATGATTAGTGGAAATCTTCAGGTAAGAGAGATGAATATTTCCCAAGAAAAATACCCGGGTCTGCCTATATTTTTAGGTAGAAATAAAAGAATCCCTTTTGCTCCTCTTGTTGATAAAATGGATTATCGTTTATCTAGATGGTCTGCGACTAATATTTCTGAAGCAGGAAGAGGAGTTATGATTCGAAATGTAACTAATGCTATTCTGGTGCATCACATGCTCAGCTTTAAACTGCCAGATTCCACAATAACAAAGTTGAACTCTGTACAACAAAAATTATGGCGTAACAAGAAAACAAATAGGGGAAAGCACTTTATTTCATGGGAAAACGTTAACAAGGCTAAAGAAGAAGGGGGTCTGGGTCTCAGGGATATCGAGGTATTCAATAGAGCTCTTCTAGCAAAATCTTCATGGAAATTATGCACTGATGAAAACTCTATATGCGCAAGATCCCTCGAGTAAAAATATTTCAAGGATGGTCAAGTCTTCAACATACAAAAGAATCCAAACAGTACATAGTCGTGGAGAAGTATTTCTTTTGAGTTACAATTCATAAAAAAAATATAGTTGCTGGAATTTAGGGAATGGTCAGAAAATTCTAATATGGAACTACAGGTGGATCTCAGATTTATCTTCTCCACCTAGTCCAAAGAATGAAGCTATATAAACTAATAACTATGTTTACGTTCATCAACTTTTCGATTCTCATTCTGGAGGTTGGAACATGGAACTAATCTACTCACTGTTTGAAGATACAACAACAAGGCTTATTCTAAATATGTCCATCCATCATCAACTCGAGGATAAACTAATCTGGACTCTTGAAAAATTTGGCAAGTTTTCGGTTAAGTCGGCTTACAGGAAAATGTGTGATGAAAAGAACAGCCATTCTCCACTGGATCAAAGAATGAAGAATGTATTTAAAATGTTATGGAAGATTCCCCTAATCCCACGTATCATCCACTTTGCATGGAAGTGCTTAAAAGATATTCTCCCTATAAGAGACAAGATGCTGCATTTTATACATGGTGAAGAAGCTAAATGCCCGTTCTGCGATCAGGTTTTGGAAACATCTACTCACTACATTCTAAACTGTACGTCTTCAAAAAGAACTTGGTTCGCAACCCTGGGTATCCAAACTAATAATGTCGACAATCTGGTTCACTGGTTGTGTGATTGGTTTGATAGGCTCATTGTTAATAAAATTAAACAGGACAGTCTCTGCAGAATATTAATTGTTGCCTGGTGTCTCTGGAATGCAAGATGCGATAAGGTTTTTAAAGATTGTAACATTTCAACGGATGGGCTAATCAAAAGATGCGAGAAGGAGTTAGATGAATTCGCTGCCAATTCAATTTCAACTATCATAAATCCTTATTTGCAGACTACACACAATCTCCGGCGGTGTCCTCCTAATAGAGGATTCGTTAAAATTAATATAGATGGTTCATATATGAAAGATTCTAATACAGGCGGTATAGGAATAATTTATCGTGATTTTGAAGGTACATACCAGGGATCCAAATGTATCTATCTAACACACGTGACGAGTCCAGAACATGCTGAATGTAGAGGGCTTTGGGAAGAAGTGGAATGGGCTAAAGATAGGAACTTGAGCAACGTCCAGTTTTAAATATATTCAAAGATAGTGGTGGAAGCAATGGACAAGGAAAACTTCACAATTGACTGGAGGATTCAGAACTTGATTCTAGATATTAAAAAGTTTTTTAATAATTCAGTCTCTTGGCAATGTATCTATGTGCCTAAAGAGAAAAATAAGATTGCTGGTATTCTTTCTAAGTTAGCTAGAACTGAGAGATTAAGTAGTGTCTAGTTAAGAAATCCACCGAGTTATATTAAGCATCAGTTAGAGGTGGATAAGCCCTTTGTAAACGATTCTTCCTAATTTATCTATATCTTGCAGTTTCAAAAAAAAAAAAAAGATCTTTCTCGTACATGTGAAGTAGTTGTGGAAAAAATAGATTTGTTGGGAACCCAGTACTCCAGGATTGAAGAGCCCGTATTTAGATATCCTATTGGGAACTTTGACCGATGCCAGGCTTTCAAAACACCTAAATGTACAATAGATGAATTTCAGTTACCGATCAATCGGCTTACCAAAACCCACACTATTATGAAGGTGTTGGATATGCCACATCGCTTCATTTGAGGAAGAAGAGACAGCTCAGTGTTTTGGAATTTTAGTTCTTTGTCTCGTACCGTAATAACTTCAACGTATTTATACAAAATTAACCATTACCTTCCCCATTTACTTTGCAAGCATCAGTACCTTGTCCTGATCCTTCGGATATCTGCAACTCAAACATTGGAAAATTCGACATAAAGAATGCTTAAAACTAAGCGAATAGAAATGGATCAATAAAATAACTTACTATTAAAAAAAAAAATCCACAATGGAAGAATAAATTGTATAAGTTTCATAACAATTAACATTTCATAACATAAACTAAGATCCAGGCTACGTATTACCAAATCAAGTTACTATTTCACGGAGCAGAATGTATGACTAATCATTATTGCTTAAACTTTATGTTATTCTGATGTTTTCAAAGCATAAACAATGCAAAACTGTTTGATTTTATTTTGTTTACTGGCTAGGGTGCAAAAAGTATTCAAATATCCAAGCACGAAGAAGTGAAACTGATCTCTCTGACAACCCTATTTACAACCTCCAGGCACTATGTGTTTCATTCAAGATGTCCTAGTTGATGATCAACAAACCTAAGTATCGAACCTTTAACTTTTCCTCCAACAAAACTATATTCTTCCCCACAAACCCTTGCCTGAACGCATGTTGCTCGATTTGTTGCAGATATCAAATTTTTTAGACAACGGGTATGCTAAGGCAAGAGGTTTCTATGTTTTCGCTAAACCAAACCATGTTTCCTATTCGAATAAAGTGACTACAATTTATATTTGGTGATGATACTTAATGTATTTAGTTCTACCTGAAATCCCAAACATAGATACTACCGAAAAGACTACATACTCCAAAGATTTTATGTAACTCAAAAATTGACAGGGACCTAGATTCCTATGCTTTTTACAAATAATAGACTAATAACATACACCTAAAGTATACTCCCGCAGTTTACTTTATTTGAACCCATAATTTTCAACAATGTCTACAGAAAATGTAAGAGATATTTGGGGGTGAAATTTAAAAAAATTAGCAAAAGAGAATGCACTTCGATGATTGTGGATGTGAAGGTTGATGCAATGTCTGCGAAATTATTTTGTAGGTAGTTTAGATTAATTAATAGATGTAAAATGCAATAGATGCCAATCAAACAATGATACAGCTAGCTTGGACTCGTCACAGTACACTACTCTTAAAAATCCTTAAAGGTTACAGAATTGCACCTTTTATAGCTCCGGCTTCAGTAGCAGACTTAGTGTCTTGTACTCCTCATTAACATCCGGTCTATATATCTAAGCAAACTAATTCCTAAAAGATTTAAGAAAACCAATTCCTCAAAGATGTAAACATAAAATGCAGCATTCATCTTGTTAGAAAGAAATTTGTTAGCAAACAGGCAAAACTACATATTATGGGGAAAACCCGCAAACATTTAAAGTACCAAGATGCGAGCTGATCACCATCCAAGATGTACTTGTAAAGAAGTATACACATTTATTTTCGATTACACTTATTAATACAAAAGTATTTTGGCAGCAAAATATCTATCTATATTTCTTTCATGTGCAATTGGGATGATATTTAAATAACTTACAACGACAGACTGCTACATAATTCGAACGCTGCAGTCATAAGCCATGACTTATCTAAAATGTTATCATTGTAATAAAAATCAAGTTGTGACATTGAAAATCTAAAAATTCCCTGCAAATGTAATAAAATATAAATATTGCAGAGATTAAAACACCGAAATGAGAAAACTCACCTTAGATTGTTAAAAAACTATTGACCAATTTCTTCTAAAGATTATCCAGCAAACAGATTAAATAGGATAATAAACTACATCCCATAGATATAGATTTGGAGAGACTGCTTGGCATCTAATACCGATACAATCACTTAATCATCCAATGCATGGCTTACTAACTACTTGTCCATGGACCCTCAACATCTAAATCTGTACACAAAATTCTTTGTAAGAATGCATAATCATCTTCTTTTTCCAAGAAGAAACTAAAATCACAAAAAAGAAGAAAGTACAATCACAAAAGAAAATGGAATCCTAATTAATATTATACCCATCTTGAAAGCCTGCTGATCACAATTGTAAAAAATATTAGAGGCTTAGGATAGAACATTGTGGTGATCATTTTGACTATCTTCTGGTCTCATTGTAACCCTAACAAATGAGTTTATGCACGCCACACACCAGGTGATCAGCCTGTCCTTATTTGTACATCTATGTTATATACTTACAGAAACTATAATTTCCAGTAAATAATCAATTACATGTTTCATTTTTAATAACACAATAGAGACAGGGGGAAAGAAGAATTGTGGTAATTAGGGATTCTGTATAACCTGAAATTTGGAGAATTTATATATTTATTCAGTGGATGATGATTAGCTCAACAATTTTCTTTCTTCCAGAATGTTGAAACCCTGTGTTTGTCAAAATCTGAATCAACAAAGAACTATGAGAAACCTTCAAAAGTCCAAAATACCGTCAAAATCAACTTAGAAAACACCAACGCAATTCAAATTCCTAATTAATAGCATATTAGAGGTTCATCACAAATATGGTAGATAGTAAAATACAGTACGAAAGGGAAAAACAAAAATGAATCATAAATGACTAAAATATGTGCGTGAGAGGCACCATTCTTCTCGGTGAGACCAAATAATAAATCAAAACTGGAAAATCCTAGAATTTGCGAATAGGTATGATTTCAAGAGGATATGTGCGTGGTTGTTATACTTAATAACAAACTTGAATCACCGAAGTCATTATGAGTGTGTAAAAAAAAGAAGATCAAGCAACAATGACCAAACAATATAAAGAATGTAGAAAATGATTTTATTAGTCTGTCAAATCTCACTCAAAAAAGAATATGACAATATGAGGAATGTTTGATTATGGTTTCTAATCAAAAGCGAAAATTAGGAGAAATAAAATAGAAGCCCGATTTCAGATAACCTAAATGAATAAAATATAAATTGGGTGAAATATTACGATTAGCCAAAAGAGAGAGTCGACGTCATACCTGGGATTAATAGATCCATCTGAAGATGAGGATATCTGAGACAATACAAAGAAGAAGAAAGATTAACAAAAATAGGAAAATAGAGAAGATCAGAAGTAAAAGAAGACTTTTCAACTACAATCCAAGAGTTTAAATTCCTTTTTCTGGTATTGATTGGGATTTTTAAGACGTAATTACATGAGAGAGTTGAATGATAAACGTAACGGAAGGATATTAAGATGCAATTAAATGGCCGAGTTAAATGATAAAACAATCGTAATAGAACACATAAATCTAGTCAACTCAAATTTGGGACGTTGGATGAGGGCTTAAAACAGGGGTGCATTTTCAACCGAGATTTATGTTTTGCATTTTGGTAGCACTTTGAGCGAAATATGAACCGTGGATTGGTTAAAAAACCCATCGCAGAACCATCGGATTTTACAAAAACCATTTGTTTTTGTAAGATAGATTAGATATTTACAAAAAAAATTATGTTAGTCTTACGCAGTGCCGTTACGGCACTGGTTATCTCTAGTAAAGAATAAAAGAAATCAAAAGGGTGGCGAATCAACTCTGGCTCTGGAAACACAAAATGTTGAACAAGATCGTTCATATGAGTTTGAAAATCCAAGGCTAATATCAGTCCAAATGTACTTCCACATCATGTGCTAGTGATCAAGAACGATTGTCATGATACCACAGATTGAGAGGTGGTTGGTCAGAATTGCACCTTGTCTACCAGTGTCTACGAGTTCCAGCCCCACACAGAGTTGATAGATATCCCCTAGATAAATGGTATTTTATAGATCATACTAGGGCTTAACCCGTGCCCTAACGGTACGGGAAAGGATATGTATTTCATATATATCATCTGTTTGCGGAAAATCGATCCAGTCGATCCAAGTCTAAATGTTTTTGAGGTCTTGGTTAATAAAGATGTCATTAGCCTCAAATCTTTTACTATTATGTTTGTAATTCATATAATCCTTTAGGACAAAATTGGTTAATCTTTAACAAACTCCTCAAAATCCTATGTACTTGTGCATAGTAGAACACTACTTCATTCACTTCTTCAAAACAAAGTAGTGTCCCTACTTCGAAAATAAATAAATCATGAAAGGTCGTTCACCAAATTTGTATCAAAACTGAAAACATAAAATTACTTCAAAATCAATCAGATTAATCTTACAAAATCGGTTAGCTTCGGGAATTACTTTTCTCGCTTGGTGATATAAATTATTCCAAATTTACATAGATTTGTCTTTATTCGTTAATTTCCTAAGGTTTAATAATCTGTAATTTTTGATAAATTTCTTTTCTTATCTACTTATCTTCTCTCTTTACTTATTATCATGAACTATTTCTCAATCATGCATAATCACATGAAGTTTGGACACCAAGGAAATTCCAAAACCGAAAATATTCTCAAGATATTTTTCCATATTAACCCAAATTCGGTTTTCATAATTCATGTGAATGCACTTTCCAAATATAATGATCGAAATCTCCTTGGAAAATCTTTAACCAGCAAATGCACATTACTAATTCTTATTTTCCATATATAATTAAAAACCTTAATTAAAAGATTCTTAACTTATTTAAATTAGATCTTGGGATTTACTTCCTTCTTAGTTGTTAAGGAATATCTTTGAACAATAAAAGAATACACATTAATGCGCGTGTTCAAAGTGTGTCGACATCTTACTCTTGCAAGTCCTTTTTCATACTTACTCACTTGAAACCGATTTACCACACTTCCAAACAAGTTTAGAATTAGTTCATCTGACTTTCAAGAACTATGTGATTGATCAAGTAACACTCAATCACAAACTATGGGTGTAACGTTTCTACCAAAACAAGTTTCGGTTCTACCTCCATGTGAGTATTGTGCATAGTCACACTATCTTACCAAAGATATGGCTGAATAGGTACTAGGATCGGTTCCCCACATATATTTGGTATCTAACTTGTATGCACTGCACATGTCCATATGATCGTTTCCCCCTTGCCTAAAAATGTGTTGCACATGTTCATAGGATCGGTTCCCCCTTCTTCTATAAACCTTGATGCACCTCATACAAGGATCGGTTCCCCCTTGTTATGTACTGCACCTCTTCATAGGATCGGTTCCCCTTTCCCAAATTTGGTCAGACACTCACAAACCCAATCATACTACAAGTGATTACTTAAGATCGGTTTCACTAATAAAAGTCATACCAATACATAAGTCAAGCCTCATGTGAATAGTTTTACCAAGAACACAAACAAGTCATGAGTGGTTATACTAATCATACATATTGGTCGTTCATAATACTTGCAATGAAGAACAGCCCCAATAACGCCTGACGATTTACTTTTCGGTTCACAACACATATCATGAACTTACTTCCTTAAAACACATGTAAAAATATTGTGTCCTATGATGAAATCCTTACCTCATACCCATACATAATCACAATAGCATTCATACGATTATGTCGATGTCTCATATATAAAGTTTAATGGTTAAGCAAGAAACTTCATATTGTATTCCTTAATACTATGTCTATCTATAGTGTTCATGCTTCGCAGTTTTATGTTTTCAATATGCACGACTTGAAAGATACGTTAGGGAATGAGACAGTTCAAGTCAAATATCACTTAGCTCAAGTGAAAGGATGATGTTATGGTTGTAGATCCGTACTTGTTCACTTCTTCAAGTCTTCGCAATACTTGTAATGTCTCACCCTAATACTTTCAAGATAACATATACGAAGTTGACTCTAGTACATTTAAATCAAGCGTCTCTTAAATGAGTTTTGACTCAATAAAATATGACAACCAAACTTGACATACCAACGCTTGGTGAGTTCAACCGAGCTATGCTCTAACGGTAACTACTTTTTATCTTGCCTATCGGAGATTAAATATCGAGCAAATCTTAGAGAAGATAGTACTCAATCACGATAGAAAACAAAAAGATCAGAACACGCAACTACAGAGAAAATAGTTGGGCATGACTTCACAATCCCAATGAAGTCTTTAAGTCGTTAACCTACAAGGTTTCGTGAAAAACCTAAGGTTAAAGGAGAATCAACTCTAGTCTCAACTAGTATCACACATAAGGTGTGGGGATTAGGGTTCCCAGTTGCTAGAGTTCTCCTTTATATAGTATTCAAATAAGGGTTTGCAATCTAAGTTACCTTGGTCACGAATCAAGGCATGAACATTATATCCATGGTTTTCAAAAAATTGCATTCCTTATTATATAAATGTATTAGTTCATGAACAAACCGATTTTAGAACATTATCCACTAGGTATGCAAACGGGTACGCATACCATAGTGGCCGGACTAAGTTTGGGTTTCGCCAGTACGCGAACTGGTACGCATACCGAATCAATATCCAAACTCAGCAGAAATTCCCGAACCTGAACCTCACACCAGTACACGTACCGGTATGTGTACTTGGTACCCGGATTTCACCAAACCAAGCAGTACGCATACGGGTATGCATACCATGGTTCCCGGACTTGGATTACATATATGCAAGTATGCATACTATGCTTATATCCAATTGTTCTAAACTTTCATTTCAATCATTGAAACATTCTCGAAAGACGACAATAGCTGTCTAACACAAACTATTAGCTTCAAAGCAATTTTCAAGTGATCGAATAATCAATACGAAATATTCCGAGTCTACATCAAATGATTGTCTCACACAAATCATGTAAGATGTTACCAGGAGATTTTTACATGATCATCTTTTGACTTTCGTCAAGAATATAAGATGAACTTGGTTAAAGCGAAAGCTTACCAACACATATTTTTAGAAATATGTAAGCGAGTTAAACTCAACTCGAAATATCAAATGTGTATAATTGAAGTCTATATAGTTATACGACTTTTGTCTCAAATAGGAGATAAAGTAGATAGACTTTTAAGTGATAGATGAGTTCAAGCTCCCTTAGTAGTTCTTCGTCTTCAATCGATGAACGTCGTGAAGTCTAATGATCAACTACGCTTTTTATCATAATCCGAGACTTAGCTATAAGTAGACTAGAAATCAAGACTTATAGTTTTGACAACTAAACTTGACAATAAGCTTGGGATAGCAACGCTTGTGAGTTTGACCGAGCAGTGCTCTAACACTTCCAATTTCATATATTACATAAGAATACTTACAATACATGAAGAAATACGAGATACAACAATAGTACTAGATGACCGTTGCCACGGTGGAGGCCGACGACAGTGCACTATCCAAGTATAGTTTTATATCGTTTAGAATCTAAAAGAAATTTTAAGAGATTCTTTCATTTGCACGAAAAGCTCCATGATTTTTTTTATATTACGTGCAATACTACAATTGACGCCTAAAAAAAATAAAATCAAATTGTGCATTAACCAAATTATAAGTTTTTTTATACGGAAACCGGTGAGTTTTGTACGTGTAAGAATGTACTAAGACCGTGTTCAAAGGCCTAAAACATGTACAGGGCATCTGTTTGAACCCTTAAAATAGCAGGGTAAGCTTGTCATTTCAGTTGGTTAATAGAAAAACCCATCTTTCTCCTCTACCTGGTCCATTGGTCAATTCAATTTTCTTCCTCCTTTCTGATTTCATCTCTCTGTTTTTCTCTCCATAATTTTTTTATGAACATTCAACACCCACTGGTTTGATCGAACAAATAAACTTAAAAGTATCTAATTAGTTGAGCAAGTGTATCTAATTCGATTGATTACATGAAAGATTTTAAAAATTGGGTAGTAGTAATCGGTATATCCATGCTTTTATGAGATTAAAAGAAAATGAATCCAACACTAACCATCGGGAAAAAAATAATTAGATAGTAGTGATTGGCACATTTACAGAGCATCATAATGGTTCGTCATCACAGTCATGGTATACAGTTGATTCTTGATTGAGGTTTGAGAGTTCAGTAGGTTTGAAAATAGAGGGGGCGTGACTAAGTTGATACACTAAGTCTTTAACCAAGCTCAATGAAGTGGTCTGAAATGGTGGGCGCGCATTAGGTTGGGCGGAAGTTTCTTCTGGGATAATAGACCATGCCCAGACTTATTCGGCCCGTTACTCTCCTCTTCTACACGCGTGATCAACCCGAAATTGTTGAAGTTGTTCTTTTCTTAAATATCAGTTTTCTATTTTATTTTTTAATCCAATTCAATCTATTAAAATAAAAACAATAAAAACATTTTATCGTTTTGTTGAGATATCTTATTTGTTTTTCTTTACGGAAATTGAAGTATGGTCTGTTTTGAGGAAAGTTAATTGTCAAGGTTCTACGAGGTTCGAGAGTTTATCATCAACATCTGAAGCCGAAGAAGACATTGTTTCTACGGAGTAATGTGAGAAAGCCTAGGAGAAATGCATATTAGTTGATTTGTTAGTCCGCTTTCCATCTGGCAAAAGATCTTTCTAGCACTGGTTCAACTCATCACACGTAATTTATCCAGCTGTAGAGTGGATGTCCCTCTCATATTGTTTATCCAGCCATAGAGAATATTTCTCTCTCCTAATCTTATCCGCCTGTAGATTGGATACGTCTCATAATTCGTTGAGGAAATTGATAATATTTGATAAATGGTGTGAAGATTCTGCTTTCATTGTTTGAATTTTTGTTCTTCATCGAGAACAAACTTTTTTTCTTCATTAAGAATAAGAAGCTCCTACTAGAGATGAGTAATCTGCACAGTATATCGTAATCACAATCACACCCAGTATTCACGGATCTTCATAGAAATGGATGTCCAATGTAGTATTCTCTCGAATTAATATGTACTTAAAATATTGCATCAATCGTTTGGAAACCCTTTGAGGGTTATATGAAATTGTTTTACACACAAATAATAAAAAATCTAATTGACTGAAATAATCCATTAGATATTTAAAATAAAAAAAAAAAAAACATAAAAAGGAACCCTCTAATCTCCAAAAATATGGATTATCTTTTGCTTTAGATAACTATTGTCATATATTATTATCCAATATGTGGGATCCGGGATAATTTTACAATATTAAACATGCTACTTTGGTCGTTTGATCGCGTCAAAAGAATAACGATGATTATATATATATATAATGTATCAACTTTATCAAATGTAAACCGTGTGACCGCGACTCATAGGGATTGTTTTCACTCTTTATCATATCTCTGTACTTTTATGAAAAATACTAATACGTTTTTATTACATTCATCGAAGATAATTCGATAACCAAATATGTAATAGTGAACATTTTATTAATCCCGATTTTGAATTAAACTTTAACAACTTTTCATATTCCTGAAACTAAAAATTGAAACGGAAGACATTAGTTTTTTTCCGTTTTACATCTCAAATCACAGGTTCAACTCAGTTTACCAGTCCATGAATTAAGAATGAAAGCATCTTTGTAGTTACCCTTTCCAATTACAAACCAATCGATTGAAAGAATAGAAAATCCGTTCCGGCCAAACCCAATTATATAAGCAAAGAGGATAATCAATTTAATAAAGATTTTAAGATTTTGGGTCAAACAAAAGTGTTATAAGTTTAGTTGTTCAAGAGATAGAAAGGTGATAGTTGAAACTGTGAGGGAGTCGAGAAGGAAAATCGAGACGCAATTGAGATGGGAATTATTTTATGTTATTTTAGAAATAATCCTTATGGGTCGTAGGTCAAATAAAGTTAATGCAATCTAGATAACCATAGATATCTTTTTGACGATATCCAATTACCAGAGTAGCCCATGGATACTGTAAATTATACTCTGTTTAAAGATCACACCTCGTTACCCAAATCTACCCTGAAAACATATCAAATCTGAGTGGAATAGGTGCATTATCTTGAAAAATAACTTGGATTTGGGAGAGAAAACTAGAGGTTTTTGTGGGGATGAGATAAGAACTTCTCAGTAATAGTTCACTATGATTTTAATATATTCTTAAATTTTCGTTTATTTTATAGATTATTTATAATTTATCACAATAGTTTGGTGTTAGTCCATAGATGGACGTTTTTGGTGATGATGTTGTGCATTGTGTGAATGAAATTGGTCTAAAATTTTGACATGATTTGGTGCGTGATACGATCGCCGACATGTGTTATCGGGCTGGGGTATCGGCACGTAAGGAGGTGGACTTCGGTTTCCTTGCTAATAATAGCACTTCTCTGAGACCAGCGGACATTATGTTACACAATTGGGATAATGGTCGCAGCGTTTTCCTGGATGTGACTATTGTTTTTCCCTTTGCAGGAGGTAATAGCCGCACTTTGGAGTTGGGCAAGCCATCAAGGATGTTTTTATTCGTAAGAACACCAAGTATTTGGAAAAGTGCACCTCTCAAGGCTATGGGTTTGAAGCTTTGGCTTTTACTATCTTGGTGAGCTTGGGGCCGAAACGACGAACTTCATTAAACGTCCAACTACATGGATAGCCATGATGCTAATGTGCGTACGGGGGATTTCCTTTTCCATAGGTTAAGTGTGGTAGTAAAAAAAGGGGTTGGAGCCCAGCTTGTGGCTAGGCTCCCGACAAGCTTCTTGTCTGATGTAAATCCTTTAGATGAATTTTTATTGTAATTTTCCTAAATAAATAAAAAAAACATACACTCATTGACAAAATATTAAAACAATCTAACAAATTAATTTATTTGTTATTATAATTTATTTATTTATCTATTTCTAGAATTAATCATATATATATATATATCATTATGATTATAAGTGATTAATTTTAAAATGTTACCAAACATTTTAATAATGATCTATGAAGCTTGGATACTGATACAGGGACGCCGATATGGGAATATTGATTCGGGGACTTGTCAAATTTCAAAAAATAGAGTTACGGGATATGGTGGAATACGTGTATTTATTAAAAATATTTTATATAATAATAATTCATCAACAACCTAAAAACTCAATATTATCCCTCACTCCAGAATAAAAGTAGCACTGGTGGAGCTTACGCTCTCTCCTATTGGTTGGTGAACGTAACCTCGCGCTCTCATTGGCTAATTGAGAAACAATTCGTATTCGTCGGATGAAATTTCGTGAGATATGGTGCGTTGATCTGACAATGTGCGGTGTAGATTGGGAGGATTGTTGGGACACACGCGACGGACGACCCTCATTATTTAAAAAAATTGTTATATTAATTTCGTGCATTTATTGTGAAAATCCAGAAAATAAAGAAAATTACTTTATTAATTTCGGACATTTTTGATTAAAATAATAAAAAAATCAATTCAACATATTTATGGAATAAAACAAAATAATTTATATTTTTTGAATCTTTTATAATTTCATGTATTTATTATAAAAAATTCAGAAGATGAAAAAAATACTACTATATTAATTTCGTACATTTATGACTAAATAAATAAATAAATAAATAAATATTTCAACATATTTATGGAACATTTATTAATATTCAAAAAGATTCTCATCAGACAAGAAACTAGTCGGGAGCCTAGCAACAAGCTGGGTTCCAACTCCCTTTTGTACTACCACATTTAACCTATGGAAAAGGAAATCACCCACGCGCGTATTAGCATCATGGCTTGCCATGTAATTGCGGAGACGAATGATAAAGTATGTCGTCTCTACCCCCATCTCACCAAGAGTGGTAAAGGCCAAAGCTCCGAACCCATAACCCTGTGTTGTGCATTTTTCCAAATATTTGGTGTTCTTACGACTAACAACATCTTTGATAGCTTGTCCCATCTCAAAAGCGCGACCATTGCAACCTGCAAAGGGTGAAACAATCGTCACATCCATACAAACATCACAGCTGTTTTCCCAATTTAGCACCAGAATATCAGTTGGTCTGAGAGAAGTCCCATTATTGGCAAATAACCCCAAGTCCACCTTATTACGGGCCGGCACTCCATCACGATAACATATGTCCGCAATCGTATCACGAACCAAGTCGTGTTGAAACTTTAAACCCACTTCATTCGCACAATGGACCGCATGATCACTAAACACATCCATCTCTCTCTTACAAAAGGGGCCCAGGCTAGCCAACTCTAATAAGGGAATCCCAAGGCGGTAACAGAGAATCACACTGAACTGCTTGAAACCGATTTTTTGATTCAACTCACTAATAGGAATGGCCAATAAGAAGTCCAGGGCGTGTTTTATTTGGTTACTCTGCCAAATAAGCAAATCACGTTCAGACAGCTCGAAATCGGAAGTCAAGGTCTTCTTTACTATATCGAAATAAACTACTTCCAAAGTTTTAATTGAATGGGAAGCAGAGTGATCAACACATATAGGAGAAACTTGACTACACGCTGAGTTGAAAGAAGCTGCCACACTCTCAAGATGGGGACTAAAACCGCTGATACCAGTGTGTCTCAAGATGACGGACTGAAGCTCAAGAGTTTGTAGACACGATTCCAAATAACAATAATGCACGATATCATGCATCGTATAAACCCCCAGACCGCCCAATCTAAGTGGCAAGGTGGAAATCCATTGCTGCAAGGGACCGAAACCAGGACCATCCCCCGTGATTACATGACGAAAAAAAGTACACAGTCGAGAGTCAAACAAGTCTTGAGCTTCAGATAAGTAGTCTGGTATGGTGGTACGTAAAGCAAAGTATAGGCGTAAAACTCCAGCACAATTTCGGAACAAAAGAAGTTCACACTGTGGATCTTCAAGTTTCTCAACTGCATCAATAAGTTCTATATTTTTACGCACTCTTTTCACAACCAAGTCGGCATTAAATTGAGCATCAAGGCTGACAAGAGCTCCTAGAAATTTAGCCCCTTTCTCAGGCTTGTTAATATCCAATGGGAAAACACCCGCAGTGACAGCCCTAGGATTGGGAGAGGAGGGACAAAATAATTCCATCTTATTTATGTTCAAAAACAACCCCCTAGAAACCCCTTATTCTTGTATAATATGCAGTGCTTTTGAGACCATCATGGTGTCCCCAATTATCGTTCCATCATCAATATACCAGGCTTGTAGTTCTAAATCACAACGTCTGGAGATGCTCAAGATTAGGGGGTGGAGAGTAAGAGCGAACAAAAGCGGCCCCAAAGGGTCACCCTGTTGCACCCCTTGAGCTGAATAGAGTACATCATCCATGTATTATAAACGCGTTGGGGAAGCATAACAAAATTCAACCCATCGGGAAATAGAAGGACATAAACTACGTATCTCTGTAATCATAACTGATCTATCAATGATATTGAATGCGTTGGAGAAATCTACCAATAACATTGACAGATTATTTTGATCCCCTTTCTCTTCCAGCATATGGTTTACATCATGTAAAATCGCCTCTCCACCACACTTAGCTTCCACACCAAATTGGAAATCTCCTAGATAGGAAATCACCTCTTGGATAACTAAGGAAGCAGCACATTTATAGACGAGTCTTCTCCAGATTGTGCCAACTGCAATCGGGCGCAAACCACCACCGGGCTTGATGAGTGGGGTGAGAGGAGCACTGGATACAAACTCCCCCAAATCCAGGTGGACAAGAGCCCGACAACCACAAGTTGACAACATCGGTGATGGACGTAGTTATCTCATCGGATAAAACAGCCACAGGCGCACTAAAAACGTCAAGAAGATGTTGTGCACGGAGCCCATCTCTCCCACTGGACGTCCCTTTAGGGAAACTCTTTAACCTGCCCAACACCAGCTCATGTGAAGCTACCATAGCATCTTGTGAAAGTGGAGAAGAGTGTATAACTGGCAAGGCAACAGATGGATGTTTGCAATGTAATTCAGCTAAAGTGTCATCATTGTTAGGCGCAACTCCACTAGACATAAGAGTGCGAACCGCGGAAGCATACAATCCATTCTGTAACTTATCCCTACACAGTCTCAAATTGGTGGCCTCTTGATCCACTTGCTGAGTCTTCCTCTTTAGCTTCTCAAGCAGTTTCTTCCTCTCTTCATACTCCTCAAGAACCTCTTGAATTGAAACCTCACATCCATTAGGATCAGACCATAAACGTAGTGCACGATTAATAGACTTAATCTGCAAATTTTTACATGTTCTGGCTTTCTTATCTTGCCTGGTATCAGCAACATGGAGAGTACAGATGGGGAAAAGCAGAAGCTGGATCCATGAGGCCAGTTCGCTAGGCCTGGATACCACTCTTTGCAACACAACATTGAAAGTTCGAGCGAAGTGCAGTATATACTTAGATGGAATGCTCGAAATTATTGGAATCTGACCTAAAAACACCGTGTTCAATAGCTCAAGAGACAAATTTGGTACGACACATTCAAACTCAGCTGCAAAAGGGGTCTCAGTGCTGTCAGGGAAAACTAAACCATGAATTGAAACTAAAGAAGGTGCAGGCTCGTGTAATTCCAGATGAAAGCATTTTTTACCCAAAGTATATATATGCAGGCAACGAGTACATAACCAACTATCCAGCTGCTACAACATGGATTCTCAAGCCTGGTAAACATCAAGACAACTTTGCAATCTCTCACGGCATCGATCAGTTTCTCCTTCTTTGTTGTAATGAAATTTTTTCAAGTGATTGAACAAGGAAACCTTCTATAACCCTTTCCCACCAACACCATTCTTGCACCCATCAAAACCCTTAAACGGACATTGAAAAAGACCAACCCTGCCACCAGAAACATCATCTCTAGGGAGAAAACATGGGGTAGCAGAAACAACAGAGGATGCATGGTTGAACAAGGTATTAGTTCCAGGCATCCGAAAAACCTAAACCTAAAAACCCTAGAAGGTATTAGTTCCAGGTATTAGTTTCTTATTTAATTTTCGTCATTATCATCTCTCTTCTAATTAAGGTTGTTGTCTTTCCTACTGAATCACTTTTTTATTTTATTTTCCAGGAAATAGTTGATTACTACAAGATCATTATTTTTTAAAGTACAGTTTATAGAGTGGCGATGCATGTTCCAAACCTATTCGTGGTGGGTTTTGTATTTTTCCTTTCTAAACAGAAGAACGGGACAACCAGTGCCAATGTTACGACATGGTGTAACTGGTGCACTAGCACTTGCGGTTCTATCTTCTGTTGCTATTCTAATATATACCAAGGCCGTGCAGAGGTAGTGGTTATTAATTTTTTTGTTGTATATATGAAACTACTGAATATGTGAAACAGAAGGTGCCTTAGTAAACTACATGACTTTGCTTTAATACTAACTCAGTTTGTGTTTTTAATTGCAGAGGTATGCATACTACAATCCCTTGACTTAGGTGCAGCCAAAACTCCAAGTATGAATTGGTGGATTTTGTTGTTGTCCGATTCCAACATGCAAAAGATATATTAGGATTATTTCATTTCATGTCTTTGGTAATTTTTTGGACCCTCTTATATTAGTTGCAGTGCTTTCTACAGTGGGAGAATCGAAGATTAGCAAGTTGTATCTTTTTTTATTTTATATTTTGTATGATTTAATATATTTTTTTCTGTTGTGCGATGATTTATTACCAGGTTGGACCGGAAAAAAAAAACTTAAAATGTGGTTTTAACGCTATTTTATGATGCTTCTGAAGTAGAGAATAAGATACCGATGAACATGACAATGTTGGTGAATTTATTATTGACTCTTGAGGGGTTGTAATTTGTAAGTGAAATTTCTATACAAGAAAAATATAAAAAAACAGTGACCAATGGTGCAAAATACAAGTGCATATAAACGAAAAATTACCATCCAGCATAATCCTTCTTGGTTCCCTGTTGTGAGACATCCAATCCTTTGTGTGACCCTTCGTTTTTGATGTCCTAGCATTTTTTTTGTAGTATGTAGTGTCTCTACCTCAAGACACATCCTGGTGTTTTGCAATACTATCACTGTCTCTAATGGATTTATTAGTTTGCATTTAATAGAAGTCCTACGAATAACTATCTCAGGTACAAGTTAATGTTACTGAAAGGTGTAGGTACTGGTGTTCCAGATTTCATTTTTTTTTTATGCTCGTAATAGTTTCTTCCCTGAGCTCCTTATAATAAGAGTGATTATGTCTAGGAAGTCTTCTTATTAAAATTTTATTCTTGTGTTTTTAGGAAAAATAACTAGAGTTTGGAATAGCCATTATTGTGATTACACATAGCTATGTCCATTTATTTTTTCATCTTTTTTAGATTTATTTATTTAAACTCTAAAATTGTTTGGAAGATGATTTTTGCAGTATTAATCTTTATGTTTTTATATATTGATATGTTATGGGATATGTGTGTTTGTGTCCGTGAACTATTATTGTCCCATACGATGTCAAAGGTTATCTCTTTTATATGTCGATTTTCAAGTATTGGCACAAGATCGATGAACTTTTTACAAACAAAAGTTAAGCCTATTATGTCAATCTTTGATGGAAGATAGGTTAAAATCTTTTGTTTACAAGGATTATGTCTATTGTATGTCATTGTGCAAATAGTGATGGAAAATAAGATGAATCCTTGTATATGCCACAATATTGATCTTTCTCTGATCCATATTTTATGTATACATCAATGCTCCATAAGTTTTCTTGTGATGAGCATAAAACGATTGAGTTAATCATTCCTTTATGGTTAACATAGTCGTAGCTCCGTAAGTTCTCTTATGTCGAGCATGTTCACTTAAATTGATCACTTTTGTGCTTAATTTGATTATGTATTCCGATTAAATTAATCATGGGGTTTCTTGTGGTTAGTTTAGTTGAATATTTTGGATATAGAAAATCATTTCTTATGGTTTTTGGCGTCCAATAAAATCCTTCTTTTCTTGTAAAAGTAAGGCGCTCTTGTTGTTCTCTCGGGAATGACATCAAATGGGGGAGAGTTCTTTTGAACTTGTGCTTAATTTCTATATCTTGTGGGGAGTGCGGCTGTGTAATTTTTAGGGGTTATCTTGTATCTTTATAAACTCCTTGATGAATGCATTTAGCTTCGGATTTATGATTGCATCTAAACAAAGTTGATATGTCATTTTCTTTGATCTTGAAGCGTCTCCGTGAAAATTTCATTAGGATCCCGTTTTCGTACCTTTGCCAATTTTATCGACAACAGGGGGAGAATTAATATGTAGTTCACACTACAAATACATATGGTTTTCGGATCATTATGTAAGGGGGAGTGGTTTTCGTGTTGAGACGAATGTAACGACTAAGGGGGAGTGATACATATCACCATAGTATTGTTGTCGAAGTTGTGATATAAGAACTTTGATGTCGTGTAATAATACTATGACATTGTATAACAATGATTGAGAGCTTTTGTTTTCTCATTTTATGGATACGGAACTTCAACAACTATGATGCTGAACTGAACATCTAAGGAATCATGGGAGTACTTGGAAAATACGAAGTTTTCGAGTAATGTTGAAGCACCAAGGAAATCAAGCATGTGGACGAGAAGCTACAAAGTTTTATCTATTTTGTAATCCATATGTATTGATAGTTTTGTCACTAAAATTGAAAAAGGGGGAGATTGTTAGAGCATTGCTCGGTAGAACTCGTATGCGTTGCTATCTCAAGCATGTTTGTCAATATTAGTGAACAAAACTATACGTCTAGATTTCTAGTTTACTTATGACTAAGTCTCGTCTAGGATAGTCAAGTATAGTTGAACTCCAGACTCCATGGCGATTATCTTGCGAAGACGAAGAACTACTCAAGGAACCGGTGGAATTTCATCCGACCAAAAAGGTTCTATCTATCTATATCCTACTCTTGAGACAACAGTCGTATAAGTATGATAGTTTTCATACATACACATTGACTATTTCGAGCCGAGTTTACTCGTCTATCTTTTTCTCGAAATATGTGTTGGCTTTAACCACTTTTATCTTTATCCGAGACGAAAGTCATGATGACGTTTCAATCTCGAAAATGGCTTTGATGACGATAGTCAATTCTTTATGTCTAACGACTATTAACATTATAGAATAATGTTTCAATGATTGAAATGTAGAGTTGAGATTACGTAACCACCTATGGATATAAGCATATATAGTGTGTTCGCACATTAGTGTATAAGTCCATGTACCGGAAACCAAGTGTGTGCATATGTGTGCATGCGGTATTGGTTAAGGATACAGGTTGGGTACGCGGTGGAAGTTCTTGAACCGAGAATTTCTGCTGAGTTTGTAGTTTGTAAACTAGTAAACCAGTTACCTTAGGTATGCGTACCCACAGAAGTTTTCAATCAAAAATTTCTGCTGAGTTTGTGAACTCAAATCCGGTAGCTAAGGTATGCATACCCGTACGCGTACCCAAGCTGGTTATATTTGTCAAATCGATTAGCTCATGAACTTAAAACGATAAATCAATAAGGAATGCAATCTTTGCAAACCGTGGCTATACTGTTCATGAATTGATTCGAGTGAATCAAACCGATTTTGTTTCAATTATTTCTATGTATAAAGATCTAAGCAATTGAACAACTCTTGAACTAGTTCGTATGAGTCATTTGAACTAGTTGTGAAGAAGATGAATATGGTTGATATGAAAGTGCTCATATGGATAACCATTGGTTAAATATTTGTGAACCAACCAAATGTACACGTTTAGGTACGGTTACACAAACCTAAATGAAATACATTTTATGCATGTGTGACAATCTAAGTTTAGATCTAACAGTTGAAAGATATTAGCTTGGATAAATCAGGTTTTTCATCTAACAGTGAATATTGAATGCTTTGTTACCAAGGTAACTTAGATTGCAAACCCTGATTTGAAAACTATATCAAGAAGACGTCTAGCAATTGGGAAAATTAATCCCCACACCTCCTGTGTGATACTAGTTGGTTTGGTAGAGTCAATTCTTCTTTAATCATAGGTTTCTTTTCGAGACCCTGTCGGTTAACGACTTAAAGACTTCATTGGGATTGTGAAGCCAGACGACACTACTTCTCTTATAGTTGAGCGATCTGATCTTGCCATTTTCTATCGTACGAGTTCAATGGAATAATTGGCTTGAGATTATATCTCCGATAGGGCAAGATAAAAAGAAATCACAAACATCTTCGTCTCATCGTTTGTGATTCCACAATATCTAGTTTTGCTACCATGCGATTTAGATTATTGTGAGGTGATCAATAATTCAAGGCTGTTCTTCGGGAATATAAGTCCAAGTTATTGATTGGTTCATGTTCACCTTGATTTTATCAAAGGACGGAACAAAACTCATAGGTTTATCTGTGGGAGACATATTTATCTTTATCATAGACTTTTCTGTGTAATACAGATTTGTTTATTAAAGTCGTCAACTTTGGGTCGTAGCAACTCTTGGTTGTAGGTGAAATCAGCTAAGGGAATCAAGTGTATAGTATCCTGCTGGGATCTGAGACGTAAGGAGCGCAATTGTACCTTGAATCAGTGTGATATTGATTAGGGTTCAACTACAGTCCAGACCGAAGTTAGTTTGTAGTTGGATAGCGTGTGTAGCGGTTTAATACAATGTGGTGTTCAATCTGGACTAGGTCCCGGGATTTTTCCGCGTTTGCGGTTTCCTCGTTAACAAAATTTCTGGTGTCTTTGTTATTTCTATTCCGCATTTTATTTTATTATATAATTTAAATATCACAGGTTGTGCGTTGTATCGATCAATTGTGAAATCCAACCTTTGGTTGTTGATTAGAAATTGATTGATCCTTGGATATTGGTCATTGGTACCATCCAAGTTTATATCTCTCTTGTATTTGATAAAGACTCGCAGATTTCTAATTGCTTGAGTATAGATCAAATCGAGAGATGGAGATATTAACTCCTTGATATACTTTTCATTAAGATTGAGTATGACTGTCTAATTGATTCTCTTAAAAGTATACTAGAGTTAGTCCATACAGATTTCTAATCGAAATATTGGGTGAGGTTGTTAGACCCACTCTTTTTCAGCAACAAATGTGGCAATGAAGATGTAATAATGATTTTGGTAATGCTTTCAACATTTCCATTATTGATAGATGTTAAATTTGAAATATAAGAGTTAATATGTAGAAAATCAAAAGAACATAAAGCTAAAATTAATATAACATAGTAACATGAACTCTAATCTTTGCGACTCAAGTGTTGATCTTAATCGTGTTTCTTATGTATCCTATCTTTCTTGGCCCCAAATATATGAAAGCAGTCTATCGATATAAAAATCAGTTAAAATAGGTAAGTATATGAAAATGGGCGCAGTGAGATCAATAATAATAAGAAATAGTTAGAATAAGTAAATATATAAAAAAATTGACAAAAATACGCAGTTCACAAAAAATTCGGGAAAGTAATTGCGACTAGGTTAGTGTAGTTAAATGACGTCACATCTTTATTACCAGATGGTCATGAAGCTGCACATTCAATTTTGACCCCTCGTTGCGAGATCAAAACTTTTTCCAACCCAAACTTAGAATCAAGATTAATATAGATGGAGTGGCTAAAGAAAAATTTGGAGTTGCAGGCGGGTTTTCATATGCAGGGATTCGACGACGAGAACTGTGGTAGTAGTAGTACAACCATTAGGCATCATCATTGCGCTAATAAATGAGATTTGGGCCTCGCTGATTGCATCCAAAACAACAATATAATGGGATTCGGAAAAAATGCAATTCAAAACGGACTTGGAAACTCTACTCCGGTTCCTAAACTTTGATATTAAGCCTCTATAGTATATGGAAAGAATGATTATCGAAATTAAACATAGAATACGTCAAATTTCAGAATGTATTATCCAGCACAACTACAGAGAAAGAAAACAACCAGGCAATGGATGATCCGCGAATCATACAACAAATGACAGTTAGATGGCAAATCTCCTAATAACAATTTAGGATCAAAAGAACATAAAGCTAAAATTAATATAACATAGTAAAAAATTTGGAGCTACAAATAGGAGTTTGGCAGTGTGGGACGTGATCATTGAAGGAATGCAGAAACATCTTGCACCCTGAAAAATGAGATTTCTTAATAAAGATGGTAGAATTACTCTTATCAGAAGCTATTTGGAGAGTATTCCCATTTATTTTCTCTCTCTTATGCATATGTCAATAGTTGTAAAGAAAAAGCTAAATACCATCATGAGGAGATTTTTGTGGTGAGAAGATGAAAATATTAGGAAGATGAGCTGGGTTGGCTGGATCTAAATTCATAAACCTAAAAAGAAGGGAGGATTAGGTATTAGAAGTCTAAGGAATGTTAACAAATCTATTTTAGCTAAATGGCATTGGAGGTATGCTCGTGAATAAGATGGTTGGTGGAGAAAGATAGTTTGTGAGAAAGTTAATGATGATGCTAGTTTTATTTTACCTAGCCATAACAAGGAACCTGTTGGGAGGAGCTTGTGGCAAGTAATAGTTAAGGCCAAGGAAGACTTTCATAGATGCGTTGATATTCAGTTAAAGAATGGAGAAGGGTGTAGATCCTGGCATGACTGGTGGCTTGAGAAGAGAGCTTTAGCAGACAAATACCCAAGATTGTACAAGTTAAGTTTGTTGAAAATGGGTTATGTAGCAGATTTAAAAAGAGAAAACTGGATTTTTAATTTTAAGAGAGACTTGGATCCTAGAGAGAATTGATCTCTTTGAATTAAAACTTGACCCGAGGAATATTATTTAGTGGAAGATGAAGTAGATAAGGTGGTGGGAGATTTTACAGCTAAGAAGCTATATGAGCAAGTCTCCGAAGACAATGAAGAATGTGATTTTGTGAACCTGCTAGGGAGTAGCAACATCCCACCGAAAGTTTCTTTTATGATTTGGGCAACTTTGCACAATTCTTTACCAACTAGGACAATGATGCGTCACAGAGGAATGACATTGCCTTCGTATTTATGTTTATTGTGCAACCTGCTTTTGCACTGTGAGTGGGCTAGGAAGTTATGGGATTATTTTATTAACGCTTGGAACATCAGATGGGTTATGCAGAATGGCTTATGCGATTACCTAGCTAGATGGAAGATCAGGAGATTTAGCAGGGAGAAGATAATTATCCGGAAAACTATTCCTTATGCGATTATTTGGGAACTTTGGAAGGAGAGAAATTCTATAGTTCATGGTGGGAGGTTTAAGAGTCCGGGTGAATTGTTGATTGCTGTTGTAGTACCAGAATATCGCCACAGCAATATTCTGACGAGATTAACAACATTTCTGCGAGCGTCACAGCGAGTTCTCCAACAACACTTTGCGAGTGTCACAAAATAATGACATAACAGTTGACAATTGAAGAAACACAAAAAGAACATGGTTGACTGGCGATAGTTACAATGCTTGCGAGAAGGAATAATATAGCTACTGCGATAATATCGCGAGAGATATCCGAAATTAGAGGACAGCTTAGCTGTTACAGCAATATGTAATTTCCTATAAATAGAGATCCAATAGATTCAGGAAAGGATGATGTATTTTTGAGAGTTGAGAGAGTCTTGAGGAGAGATACAATTTTAGGAGAGAGAGAAATATTTTGCAGAGAGATTTTTAGAGAGATAAAAATGTATTTTTCTTTATCATCTTCTTCCCCAAAACTAGATTTAGAACTCCATTAATGGAGATTATCAATGTAAATCAAATGTAAATTTTAACAATCATAGTGAAGAATCATGGATGTAGATCAAATTGATCGAACCATGTAAAAATCCGTGTGTCTATTTACAATTTTTATAATTTTAATCATACTTTTAATATCAAATTAGTTTAGATCAAGAGATTATTATCAAGATATTACAAGGGGTGTGTTGTGGGAAATCCTGCAACTACATTTTGGCGCTAGAAACAGGGACTACTTGTCAAATTGAAGAAGATTCAAAGAAATTGGCTATCATTAGAATTGGATCTCACTGGATTTAAAAACTTTAAGATCAAATATGGAAGCTACAACGAAAGCTCATGATTATACAACAAATATAGAGAAGGAGATATATTAAGAGGCAGCTGAAGAAAAGACCAGCAAAAATTATGTCAACAAATCATCAAAAAGGACAAATTTCTTCTCACTTTTCTTATTCTTTGTTTCATTTTTTGGATCTGAGAATTTCAAAACAAAAACTGGAAAGTAGATTTTTTATAAAACCTAAACTTTGCTTTTTGTAGAAATCTGATTTATTGAGGAAGTCTTGAATCTAAAAATGTTTTTGTTATGAATTTGTAGTAACCAAACCTCATTTTACAAATATGTTTAATGAATCTCTAAAAATGTCAAATTTCGAGATTTTCTGTTGATTAGAGATTTACATTTCGCAAGAAAGTTTTCATTCTTCGCAGGGAGAAATCTAAGGAATTTGGATCAATTAATTGTTCAAACAGGACAAATTCTTCCTTATCTTATTAAATTATATGTTCATAGAATAGATCTGGAAGATTTTGAATTTTAGATTATTAATCTTTGTTTTTCACAAAAATTGCTATTTAGTTGATATTTTGAATTCAAAAGAGTTTTGATCATAAATTTACGTCCATAAACCTTGAATTTAATCATAATTTTGACAACTAATGTGAACGTGATTTTTGTGATTGAAGACAAAGATGAAGGAATCAAAAGCTCCAGTGAAATTTCTCTTTTGTGATAAGATGCGTTCACAAACTTATTAATACACAACGTCAGCGAATAAATGGATTAAACCAACACCAAAGATTTTAACAAATTAAGATTCCAACGGAGGAGAAAGCACAAAGGACAAAAACAAAGACAAAGAGATAGAGGAAGAAGACTAATGATTTATTCACCAAGTACTTCATCAACAATCGCGAAGAAATCAAATGAAGTTACACCAACAAATAATAATACAGGACAAAATATCTTCTCTTTTCTAATTTTATAATCAAAAATTACGTTTAAAAAAAAAATAATCGTACTTTTTATGTTATGTGATTTTAAAAATAAAATAAAATTGATGATTATCCTTGTTTTCAATTTTATGAAGTTGATATAAAACTTGCATTACTCATGGTGAATGCACGCAGGGAATGAACTCTCGCAAGAAAGAAAGATAAAATTGCATGGCTAGAAAAGAAAATAGAAAGAGACAAAGAGAAAGCTTATACAAAGGACAACTAAAAAGAATAAGTTATGAGAATCTCGCCACTCTTTCACAAGTTGAAGACAGTACAGTTGGTCAAACCAGAAGCGTACAAGTTTAAGGTCGCGGGATCAATTCTTGCTTCTCGCAAGTTTATTTTTATTCTGCGAGATTTGAAAGTTAGCCTTTGATTATTGTAGATGCATTTTACTACAAACTACATCCAAAGGATAGAAACACAATGCTCATCTCAAATGAAAGTAAACACTCCACAATGAACACAAGATTTACGTGGTTCGGTATGATTACCTACGTCCACGGGGGTGAAAGGATGAATCTTATTACTTAGAAGTGTTACAAAGGTGTTGCTCTCCGTGGGATTTCCTTACAAGATGCACTTACTACTCACTTTTCTTCTTCTTTGTGCTTACTCGAGTTTTTATCCTCTTTCTCTCCCTCAAAATACAACCTACCTTTCTTGAAATACAAGTCCCTCTATTTATAGGAGAAGTTTTATACAACCAAATTAAGGTGTTGGTCATGTTACATCTATTTATCAGTTCTGTGATCGGGCCGGTTCTCGTCGTCTCATGTGGCTGATGTATCCTGGCTCCTCGCCTATCCTCCGTTCGGGCCGATCTTTTTAGGTGCATTATTAATGCGATGTCGCCCATCTTTTCTGTCGTCCTTATGGTTACCCAATGTGACCCATTCTTCTTTATTCGTTTGACCATCGTTCCTCGTTTGACCCGCCACGCCTTATCCTGTCAGCTTTATCAAAAGTCTGGGTCAAGTCTTGTCCGACATTATTACGCCCGATCCACGTGGCTCCTTAAATCTCGCGCCCGATAATCTTCGCTCTATACTTCGCGTCTCTTCGTATTTGGGTACACCGGTTCTAGGATGTTTCCACCTGGATCTGTAGATAATTTACACCTACATTTATTCCCCTTCTTTCGCTCGTGTAGCAGACACGAGTGGAAGAAAGTCGTTTCAACCTCCACGTCCTCGTCCATGCCGCAGATCTAGCCATGCAGCGCCCCACTATCCCCACTTTATTACCTGTAACCGCTGCCATCGGTTACATTTTGCTCTCTTTAAATAACCCACTCCTTTTTTCTTTTCCTTCTTCTTCTCCACTTTTTACTTCCGCCATTGCAACCTTTTCTTCAGGATTTCTTCGTTACTTTGCGCTTAAAAACCCTAGCTTTCTTATTTTTCTTCTCTCCTCTTCCTTAATCGTTACAGTAGCTGTTGTCGCCTCAGCTTTTTTGGAAACCGAGCTTTGCATTATCTCTATTAATGGCTTCTTCTCCTTCCATGACTGAGAAAAGGTCTATTGACGATGTTTTTTTCGAGTTTGATGCTCCTCCGCTTGCTTCTCTGTTTTTGCTTGAAAGTCCTTATAGGTATGATGATCGCGCGATAAAATATATTTTTGCTGATAGCTCTTCTTCTATTTCGTGCAGGTCCGAGAAAAGGGTGAAGGATCTCTCTGATGAAGAGTTCATTGAGCAGCTGAAGGAGAAGTACGATCTTCAAAATTACGAAGTGACCCTTCTCTCGGGCCGAAACGATATCTTGAAGAAAACCGATATGAAGAAGCACGAGCAATCGGCTGATTGTATGGTCATCACCTTGGGTCAACTGGAGCTGGGCCTTCGTCTTCCCTTATACAACCCTGATAGCCCATTTTATTACGAGATTTTGTCCCAGATTCGGCCTTCTCGTGTTTTAGCTCAATGGACTGGCAATACTTTTCGAATTATGAACGAGTGGAGGGATCGCCGCGATGGTCATGGTTCTACCGCCGAATGGTCGACCTACAAGCCCGAGGACGCTCCTGAGTATACCGTTGCCAATTTCCTTGTCAACTATCGAGCTGGTACTTCAACCTTAGGAGATCTTGCCGGTTTTTCTGCTAGTCCTCATCGGGTCAAAACTATGCCCGAGGGTGTTGAAAGGATGATGTTGGATGCCGATCCCATCGGCCAGGGTTCCAACAAGAGAGCCCATCATTCTAATGACCCGATTTATCCCCGAGTTCCGCTTCTAATCCGAGGTCCGATCCTTCATGGTGACTTCCCGTTGCCTACTTTTCCCGTCGAGCCCTATTCTTTCTGGGTGGTTAATGATGACAAGGATGATAAGGTATCCGTTTTTCTTGATTTTTATCTTGCTAGCTTCGGGCGTCAGTTAGTCATTTGTTGTTGTTTAAAAATCTCAGGTCGGCTCCACCAAAACTATCGGGTCTAGGAAAAGAGGTGCTGGCACAAGGGTTGAGGAAGACCAGGGGAAGGTAACAAACATAATGATTTTCTTATAAGTACATGTACTTGCCCCTATTTTTTGCCTTCACATGTTCTGACGAGACACTTATGCAGAAACACCCAAGGCACGATGATGATGATGTGGGTGATGTTGACCCTACTCCGCTGAGGCGTAATCCTGGTAGAGGTAAGCAAATTGCTAAGCCACCGCCGAAAACGGGCCCCATCATTGATCTTTCCGATGAGGATGATCTGTTTGGAGAGAATGTGTCGGGAGACAAAGGCGATGAACAAGGTATGGGCGACCAACAAGAGCCCTCGGAGATGCCCGTCATAGAGAAGATCGTTACTGATGTACCGGTAGAGCTTCCTTGTGTGCCCCAGATTACTGAGGGATCGTCTTCTAGTGCTGAAACTTCCTTTACTGTCTCTGGCCCGATCATGAACTCCTTCGGTGCGCTTACTTCCTCCAACTTTGTGAAGTATACTGATGAGAAAATGTTGAATGATGTGCCTCGTTATGGCGACATCGCCCTGAAACTTGACACTGTGGTGAGCAAGTCGTTTCTGTATGGTTATGCTCCGCTTCCAATTTCTTTTTCTTAGTGTCGCTTATGAGTCAAACTATTTTGTTTGTGTTAGATTATGAACCGCGTACGCTTGGATGCTGCCAATCGCCTTCGAGATAAGCAGTTGATAGAATCTCTCCAACTTCAACTTCAGAATGAGAAGGGTCGCGCGAACGAGCTGGAGATCAAGCTTGCCGACGCTCAAGGTATATGATCCTTCTTAACTTGTGTTGATTGAGTTTATCGTCCAGTATCCTGAGTCGGGTATCCTTCTTCCTAGCCGAGGTATCTAGTATAGGTATAGACGCTACTTCGGAGTTTAGGATTATGAAGAGAAAATGGGATATTGAGAAGGATCTTGTGGAAAATCTTCGTCAACGAATGGCAAACAAAGACGACAAAATAGACCGTCAAACTGAGGAGATTGCAAGACTTGAGGACGAGTTAGAACGACGTTGCCGGTTTGATTATGATCCTGCCGAGATGGAAAACTTACGGGCTCACTTGGGGTATTCTCAGCGCCTTGCTGCTGAAAAGGCTGCTTTAGCCACAAGTTTGGAGCAAAGGGTAGATGCTCTGCAATTGCAGAATCGAGACCTTCACGAGGACCACCGACGAATATTGAGAGATAAAGATGTGGTGGAGCGAGCTAATATCGATTTACTGGGCCGAGTGAGTGAATTTGATAAGGTTATGGGCGATTTAGAGTGGAGTAGATTGCAGCTTGCAGTGCTTCAAGCATTGCGTAATCGGTTAATAGACGATTGGGCCGAGCATAAGAAGCATTGCCCTAGTAACGAGTTCAACGAGCAACATTATAACGAATTAACCATGAAGTTGTCCAGGGCCGAGGATGAGTTATCCAAGTCGGTAGAGTCGCTTCAGTCGGTGTTACCCGCCCTGTCAGGTCTCTTAGACGATGTGTTGAGGCCGCTCTTTTAGATCTAGATTGCGCTTTATTCTTGCAAAAATGCACCCGATGAATAACATTCTATTTTTGTGATCTTGTAGTCGAGCAACAACGCTCTCGGGAGCTGGATATGGAGGTTCGCCAATTGAAACAGGCCGAGGTCAATTTGGGCTCTAAGTTAGCTGAAGCTGAGGAAAATTCTTCCCATATTACCCAACAACTCGAGGATGAATGCGTCGCCCATGCTGAAGAGTTAGATCAGAAGGTTCAGGCTGGCATTATGGACTGGGTGGAGAAGAAGCGGCTCGAGGTCGCGTAGAGGAAGGCCGGCGCGGCTCCTCCCAAGGCTTAAACTTTCTTTTTGTGGTGATGCGTCACTATGTTGCCCCTTCCATCGGGTTGTAAATCGCTCTAAACACTTCTCCCCTTTTTAATTTCCGCTACCTCGCTTGTTTGTTTTAATGGGGGTGCTGCGTCACCGATGGTGTTTGTTTTATTTTCGTTAGACGCTTCGTTTCGCTTGGTCACATGACGCTTTCCGTATTTTCTTAATAGTCGCATGATGCAATCGAGTTCTTCTTTGTTTCATATGTTATTCCTGCAATCATTGTTCAAGTAAGTCAGTATTCTAACCATTTCTGTCGAACACACCCAACAAGGAGGGTCATCGGGCCCTATACCATGTCCTGATTGGGGTATCTCATCACTATCTCTTTGGATTCAGTGTAAAGGTACCAATCATCCTAGTTCTAGGCCCGAAAATCCCGAGTGGTTATCGACCAACTGATCTCGGGCAAGCGGACATGCCCACTTGCTATGGTGGTGACATTTCAGATGTAAGTAGGCCACCTAACTGAGTAAACCGCGTGTCTAAACAACCTTTGGAACTGGTTTCCAACCACCAGAACCCTTAGGCTACCTCGGCACTTGCACACTGCCACTGCCCCGAGTTCGAATAACCAAGCGACTGTAAGGCACCTCGGCACTTCCACACTGGCGTTGTCCCGAGTACGAATGCCCATTCGAGTGTAAGTCACCTCGGCACTTCCAAACTGGCTTTTCCCCGAGTACGAATGACCATTCGAGTGTAAGTCACCTCAGCACTTCCACACTGGCATTGCCCCGAGTACGAATGACCATTAGTCGCTCATGCCCTATCCCATACCCCTCACGGTTTCACAGAGATAGAGGACACGTTTTTGCTTACCGTTTTTCCGCATCGCTTTTCAAGGATGGTAGAGTTTCAGGAATCGGATGTTCCATGGTTTGAGCTCTCTTGTTCCGTCGAGTCGCAGTAGTCGATATGATCCCTCGCCCGCCTTAGATTCGATTATATATGGCCCACCCCACTTTGGTGCTAGTTTTCCGCCTTTTTTTTCGCGCTCCCATTTAGCCAGGAATTTCAATACCTGCTGCCCGGGATGGAATTATCTTGGTCGAACGCGTTTGTTGTATTCCCGTTGTAACCTCCTTTGATAATTTTCCATTTTTTGTAACGCCATTTCTCTTGTTTCTTCCAAGTCGTCGAGTTTAGCCAAGATCAGATCGGATGACACGTTTCGCCTCCAAGCTTCGGTTCTTGTGGTAGGAATCATCCCTTCTGTTGGTAGAATCGCCTCGGTTCCGTAGGTAAGCATGAATGGAGAGAATCCCGTAGATTCCCTTCGTGTGGTCCTGTATGCCCATAGGACATTATATATCTCCTCGCACCAGTTTCCATATTCCCCGTCCAGTTTTTTCTTCATGTTATCGGCGATTGTCTTATTAGTGATCTCGGCCTGCCCATTGCACTGGGGGTAAATCGGGGTAGCTTTGCTCTTCCTGATGTTGTAAGTGTTTAATAGAAGATCGATGTTCTCGCCCTGTAGTTGTTTTCCATTATCAGAGACGATTGCGGCGAACCCCGAAGCGACAAATGATATGTTCCCAAATAAACTTAAAAACATCCTTGTCCCGAATATGCCTTAACGACGCCGCCTCTACCCACTTGGTAAAATAATCAGTGGTCACGATCAAATACTTCCTTTGTCCCGTTCCGACATGTAATGGCCCGACAATGTCCACTCCCCATTTAGCGAAGGGCCACAGACTTATGATTGAGTTTAACGGTACGCCGGGAGCATGGATTTTCTTCCCAAAACGCTGACACTCTTCACAAGCTTTCTCCATTTGCTTTGCGTCCTCGTTCATATACATCCAAAAGTAGCCCATTGTTTTTGCCTTAACCGACAAACTTCTTCCCGAGCTGTGATTTCCATCCGCCCCATAGTGTAGCTCGTGTAGGATTATATGGCCTTCTTCCCTGCTTAAGCATCGTAGGAGTGGTCCTAGGTAAGATTTCCGATATAAGATCCCTTCTCTTAATTCGTAGGCGCCCGATTTGCTTTTGATCTTGTTCATGTCTGGCCGACTCTTAGGTAGCTCACCCGTTTCTAAGTATTGATGTATTGGATTTCTCCAGTCGCCTTCTTTGTATCTCTCGACCGTGCTAACGGCCACCTCGATCCGTACGTCAGGTGTTTCTGGGATAGACGGGTTAAGAAGCCTCATAACGCGTATCCCTTCAATGCTCGGGTCTACTAGTTGTGAGGCGATGTACGATAGAGCGTCCGAGTGTCTGTTATCCTTTCGGCAGATATGGCGGAATTTAATATCTGGTATTTGCTTGATGTAAAATTGGGCGAGCTCCCAATATTTTTGCAGCACCGGGTCGTGCGTAGCGTATTGGCCCGTAATTTTCCGGATCACTAGATGCGAGTCGCTAGTCAATCGAACCTCATGCAGCCTCATTTCCATAATTATTCTTAAGGCATGGATCACCGCTTCATACTCGGTGACATTGTTTGTCGCCTTGAATTCTAACCTGAACGAATGCACGATTTTCCCCCCTTTGGCGTGGTAAACACCAACCCAAGACCCGATCCGTCTTTTTTTGATGCCCCATCAACAAATACTTCCCATCGTGTTGAGATACTGGCGGCTAGTAGGCCCGCTGGCTCCTCTTGTTCTTCTGCCATTCCCGGTATATCTTCTACCTCGTCCTCATCACTGAGGGGGAAATCTTCCAAGAAATCGGCCACTACTTGCCCTTTGATCGCGGTTCTTGTCTCGTATATCACGTCATATTGTTTAATTATGGCTCCTCACTTGGAGATTCTCCCCGATCGCCCAGCACTATCCAAGACCTCTTCGATAGGCGATTTGGTGAGCACCCGTATTCGATGAGCTTGAAAATATGTTCGTAATTTAGAGGCATCAAAGGCTAGTGCGAGCACCATCTGCTCCATTCTGGTGTAATTCTTCTCGGCCGGACTTAAGGTTTTGCTAGCGAAGTATACTGGATTCTCCACGCCTATCTCTGTTTTGACCAATACCGCACTGATGGCATAGGGTGTCGCGCCTAAGTATAGAGTGAGAATTTCTGACGGCTCGGGCCTTTGAAGAACCGGGAGGCTAGCTAGATGTAGCTTGATATTTTGAAAGGCCTCTTTGCTGGCGTCCCTCCATCGGAATTTTTCACCTTTCTTCAAGATGTCGTAAAATGCCTTGCATTTATTCGATGACCGTGATACGAATCGCCCCAATGCGGCTATGCAACCGTTTAGTTTCTGCACGTCTTTTACCATTGCGGGGGATGGCATTTCAAGGACGGCTCGTACCTTCTCGGGATTTGCTTCTATTCCCCTGGGGGTGATGATGTAGCCTAGGAATTTCCCCGACGTGACCCAGAAGTCGCACTTGGCCGGATTAATTTTCATTTTGTGTTTCCTCATCGTCTGAAAAATCTCTCGAAGGTCTCGGACGTGGTTTTTTGATTTCCGACTCTTGACTAATATGTCGTCCACGTAAACTCCTATGGTATCGTGAATCTTGTCTTCAAACATGTCGCCTACCAATCTCTGGTACGTAGCCCCGGCATTCCTAAGTCCGAATGTCATCTTGGTATAACAATACAATCCTCTTAGTGTGAAGAAGGAAGTGTGTTCCTGGTCCTCGGGCGCCAATGGTATTTGGTTGTAGCCCATGTATCCGTCCATTAAGGTCATCGCTTCGTATCCCATTATTGATTCTACTAGTTGATCTATGCTGGGAAGGGGGAAACTGTCCTTTGGGAAGGCCTTATTCAAGTCGCTGAAATCAATACATATTATGACTCCCCCTTTCTTTTTCGGTACCACGACCATGTTAGATATCCACTATGGGTAGTGGGACTTCCTTATTATTCCGGATTCTTGTAACTTCTTCAGCTCGACCTCGACCGCCGCTTGTAACTCTGGCGCAACGCGCCTCATTTTTTGTCTAACCGGTTTGAACCTCGGATCAATTTTTAAGTGGTGACAGCAGACCTTCGGGTCAATACCCTCCAAATCATGCACTTCCCAAGCGAATGCATCCAGGTTTTCTTTTAATAGCATCGTGAGTTTACTTGCTTGTTCGTCCGATAGTAATGACCCGATCCTCACTATCTTGGGTTCTTCTATCGTTCCCAAGTTTACTTCTTTAGTCGGCTCGACTGTCGAGAAGTTTGATTTGGTCTCCCTGACTAGGGACGCTTCCTTTAATTGCTATAAAGGGTCTTGTTCTCGAGTCTCGTGTGCCAGGACCGCTTGTGAAATCACCTCCTCCAATTATTTTTCCGCCTTCACTTCCTTTGCTTTGTTCTTTTCTTGCCTTTGCCGAGCTCGCCGTTCTTCATTTATTTCTATATCAACTTTCATGCATTGTCGTGCCGCCTGGGAGTCGCCCACAACTTCCGCTATTCCCTTGCAAGTCGGGAATCTTAACCTTTGATGGTACACCGATGATACTCCCTTAATCCCAGCAATCCATGGGCGCCCGATAATGGCCTCATAAGGTGAGGCGACGTCGACTACACAAAAGGTGGTTAGTGTGTCGAGGTAGCCACCACCATCTAAAACCCTCAAAGTTACTTCGCCCTTTGGGATGGTTATTGTGCCGTTAAAGCCGTAGATGCGATATGTTGATGGGATGAGCATGTCGTCTGAGAGTTTCATTCTTCGGAACGTGCCGTAGAATAACACCTCGACTGAACTTCCGCTATCCACGAGAATCCTTCTTACTCCCCACTTCTCAATCAATAGCGTGATGACCAGCGGATCACTGTATACCTGTCCGTTTGCTGGGACATCCTTAGCCGAGAACGAAATGGGCTGTGTCATCCAAGGTTCCATTGGAAGGGACTTGGCTACGATAAATATCTCTTTACCTTCACGATCCCTTTTATGGATCCTGGTGTTGACTACTGGGCCGAGGGTGTAGTTTTGCATAGCCGAATGTGAAATGGTGCTTACCAACTGACTCGCCCTATCGATGCTGACTTGATGAACTGGTGCATCGGGTGTTGCTTCCGTCCAAGGGGGTGTCGGACATACTGCCTCAAATATCCATCGCGGATGAGGTGTCGGACAATATCTTTCACTTCTCGACAGTTATTGGTGGAATGGCCCCTATACTGATGGTAGTGACAGTATTCGGGATGATCTCGGGTATCTTGGACCGATCCCTCGATCTTTGGGTAGTTGATTTCGTTTCTCTTCTCAACTTCCTTGAACACCTCTTCCAAAGAAGCGTTTAGAGGGGTATACGACCGGGTTTCCTGCTTTGGCTTCTTCCCTTTGGCCATCCATTCCCTCTTCTCACTGATCCTTGGGGGCGGGTCCGATCTCTTTTCTGATCGCCTAATATGGTCGTCCATGACCGTTTTAGTTTCGGTACCAACTTCAGCGCTGGCTTCTTGTACTCCTCTATCTCTTGATTCGGCCTGAATTTCTTCCAAGGAGATATAGTGCTCTTGCATTCTTCTCATCTCCTTTAAGGTTTTAGGTTTTTCAGAAAACATGGAAATCCAGATGGGGTCCGACCTCCCCAACGCGTTTTCAAACCCAAAGATGGCTTGATCCACCGGTACCTTCCCAATTTCAGTACAAAATTTCATCCATCTGTCGGTCAGGGTTCTCAGGGGCTCTCTGAATCGTCGGGCGAGAGTAAACAGCTTGTTCATTCTTGGCCGAGGTAGGCTGTTATGCATGTAGGTCTCAAGGAAGGCCTCGACTAGGGCATCGTACCCGTTAATCGAACTAGGTGTGAGTGAATAAAACCAATCTCGCGCCTCGCCCTCCAAACTAGCTGGAAAGAATTTGCACATAACTACCGGGTTGTTTCTCCATTGGATCAGTGACATTGTATACATCTTAAGATGTTCGATCGCATCACCCGTTCCGTCAAATCTAGAGGGGAATGAAGGTAAAGTACATTTGGGTGGGAACGGCATTTGTTCCACTTCTTGATAGAAAGGCGTTTTCTCGGCTTCACTCATAATCTCGGCCAACTTATTCTCCTCGCTTCTGCCCGAGAGTTCCTTGATTTTTGCTTCCAACTCCTTAAGCTTAGCTTTAGTTGCCCGATCTTGTCGCTTGTCCATTCCTCGCCTTTCTTCGTCGGTGGACGAATCCTCAGATGGTCCATATCTCTGCGTGGGGGGTATCGGAGGTAATGGTGGCTGACCTGACTGATCGGGCCGATTAAGGTTACTTGGCCCCATCATGGGTGGTGAGTGACCGGATCGGCCGCGATAACCCGATGTCCCTCGACTGGATGACCCTCTTGATCTGGTCCGTTGGTTCCTCAGCTGGTAATTCTCATACTCCAAGGCTAGATTCCTCTGCTGGAGTTCCATTAGTGCCGCCTCTTGCCTCCTCTGACTCTCCAAAATGGCCAACAACGTCGGGTATGTACTTTCAGGACTGGAGTGTCCATTGGGTTGGTATGGCCGAGGTTGTAATGGTGCTGATGTGGGTGGTGGGGGAGGTATCGGGTTGGCTACATGATCGACCGCGTGAACGGTTGTGGGGTCGATGTTACTTGCTGCTGCTCGCCCCAGCTGAATCTGTCTAAGACGCTCTTGTTCCCTTCCCAAAGATTCCTGGTGTTCAACTTGTCTCCTCGTCCATTGCTTATGAGCTCGCGCTGCAAGTGCTTCCTCATCGTCATCGGTGTCTGAAGCTGTGAGTCCATCGATTTGGTCAACTATCCTCTAAGTCAATATAACCTGGTCCAGAGGTAAGGTGTTATCGTCTCGCCCCAAATCTATTTCTTCGTCTACAACAGGCATCCCTCGCGCAGCTGCATGAGATTCCTCGGGCGGTGGTTGTCGACTGTCCTCTTGCCTCGGCCCCGTTATCCCTGCCTGCATGCTGCTGCTAGTGACTGTACGATTCCTTAACATCCTAATTGTCCCTGAAGTGCTAGTCATCGATCACGTCGCGTGATAAGCCGAGTGTCGCCCGTCCGTCCGTCAGCAAATACGAAAAACAACCCCTTACTTTGACCTACTTTTCAAAATAAAAAATTTAGATAAAAGGGAAAAACGTTCGACTGTACGACTACTGTCTCTGTGTAAGATCTACTTCAGTTGTTAGGTGGGTACCGTCCCTCTACCCTATTTTGTCCCTATGCTGAATCTGTGGTTGTCCTTATTTTCCCGTCGTTATCACTCCGTACGATGTCGCTCTCTGTACTCGATCTATGCATTTAAGTTAGTTTTGTCCTTTATTCTACATGTTCCAAATCATAGATCTTATGCACATGATGTTTAGAAAAAAGTACGGCAAGTAACCCCTAGAATCGAATCATGCTTGTGCCAGCTCCACTTTCTCGAGATCTAATTATGAACTCTCCGACGACTTATGCTACACCGCTGGTTAAAAAATTATATACGGTTTGACAGTTTATCTCACGATGATAACAGCTACAAACACAAACTTTTGGTTATTCCTAACACCCGACTTCAGGCCGTAGCCAAAAATAACTCGTTTAACGCTAACAATTGTACAACTATCAAGAACACACAGTCGTCCTTTCAACAGATTCTTCACATAGCTTCTAACCCGAACTATTAGTCGTTGGTGAGCTCGTGAAGTCTCTATGTTGATCAAACTGTTGAAGATGTTAAAAATACGCTGCTACCGTTCTGACTTTGAAGTAAATGACTCAAAACAACCATTATTTCGGCCAACAGAGTTCATCATAGCTTCAACTTCAACACGTTAATCGTGTATTGAGGAGATGTTGATCGTCTCTGAAGGTTTTTGCGGCAAGGTATCCGGAGATCTTAGTCGTGTCCCCTTAGTCGGCGCCAGAATGTAGATGCATTTTACTACAAACTACATCCAAAGGATAGAAACGCAATGCTCATCTCAAATGAAATTAAACACTCCACAATGAACACAAGATTTACGTGGTTCGGTATGATTACCTACGTCCACGGGGGTGAAAGGATGAATCTTATTACTTAGAAGTGTTACAAAGGTGTTGCTCTCCGTGGGATTTCCTTACAAGATGCACTTACTACTCACTTTTCTTCTTCTTTGTGCTTACTCGAGTTTTTCTCCTCTTTCTCTCCCTCAAAATACAACCTACCTTTCTTGAAATACAAGTCCCTCTATTTATAGGAGAAGTTTTATACAACCAAATTAAGGTGTTGGTCATGTTACATCTATCAGTTCTGTGATCGGGCCGGTTCTCGTCGTCTCATGTGGCCGATGTATCCTGGCTCCTCGCCTATCCTCCGTTCGGGCCGATCTTTTTAGGTGCATTATTAACGCGATGTCGCCCATCTTTTCTGTCGTCCTTATGGTTACCCGATGTGACCCGTTCTTCTTTATTCGTTTGACCATCGTTCCTCGTTTGACCCGCCACGCCTTATCCTGTCAGCTTTGTCAGAAGTCTGGGTCAAGTCTTGTCCGACATTATTACGCCCAATCCACGTGGCTCCTTAAATTTCGCGCCCGATAATCTTCGCTCTATACTTCGCGTCTCTTCGTATTTGGGTACACCAGTTCTAGGATGTTGCCACCTGGATCTGTAGATAATTTACACCTACAATTATTTCGCAGAGAAATCTCGCAAGCAATAGAACTAGCACAGTTGGTTGAGAGGCTTGAATGCAAGCAGTAGGTCGCGGGATCAATTCTTGCTTCTCGCAAGTTTATTTTTGTTATATGAAATTCGCAAGTCTGCCTTTGATTATTTCGCAGATAAATTTCGCAAGAAAAGAGAACTAGCACAGTTGGTTGGGAAGCATGAATGCAAGCATAAGATCGCGGGATCAAATCTTGTCTCTCGCAAGTTTATTTTTGTTATGAAAAATTTCTACATAATTGTCTCGTGAACAATTAAACTTTGATTACTTTGCAAGATCTTTGATTAATTCGCAAGAGAGGATTAGCACAATTGGTTAGCGGCGAGAAGAAGAAGCTTAATATTTCAAGATCGAGTCTCACCGCAGCAATATTTTTTCACGATTTTTCTAAAGTTGCCTGACGAGAGGATAATAATAGTAAGATGACGATAGTATAACTTTCTATCGCAAACAGAAGCTAGCACAAATGGTCGATAGCGAAGCTAAGAAGTTCAATATCGCAGGTTCGAGTCCCTCTCCAAGCATACTTTTTCTTTTTACTCATTTTTGAACTTCAAGGAGCAAAGAAATGGAGTAATATATCATAACTAGGCCTTTCTTTCGCAAGCAACAAATAGCTCAGATGGTCAGAGAAGAAGTGCTGCAAACTAGAAGACTTGGGTTCGAATCTCCCTTCGCGCAAAGAATTTTTTACGATGTTTTCTTCTAATCTCGCAAGAAAAACATATACTTCACGAGAGACGGCAGCCACAGAAAATCACAAAAAAGCTAAGTATCACTTCCTTGAATATTTTACTTACAAAAAATGAATTTTTTTAATTTAATAGAAGTGATACAATCGCAAGATTTCAAAGAATATTTCTAAGATTTATAATATTTCAAAAAATTTCAAAGACTTTTGATTCAATTTGCCAAAAGCGATATAATCGCAAGATTTCTAAATATTTCAAAAAAAAAATTTGATTTGATTGACAAACAACGATACAATCGCAAGACTTCAAAAATTTCAAAAGACTACAAAAAATGAAATTTTCGCAAAAGATTTACAGATCTCCAAAATTTTCAAAGATTTCCAAGATTACAGAAAACAAAATTATCGCAAAAATTTCTAAAAATTTCAAAATTTAAGATTTACAAAGAGCGATACAATCGCAAGATTTCTCTAGAATATTTCTTTTACAGAAATTTAACAACGCGATACAATCGCAAGATTTCAAAGAATATTTCTAAGATTTCAAAAGATTTTAAAGAATATTTACTTCAAATATGATTATGAGAAATGAAAGAAGAAATTGACAGAAATGAAATAATGAAGAAACGCGAGCATCATCGCAAGAAAGGCGAATAAAATTTCGCAGAGACATAAGAATGGGACGAACCTTTATGGCGTGCACCCAAGTTCGCGAATAAAATTTCGCAAGAGGCAAATGTAGGACCTAATAGTGCGTCATATAAGGGGGTATCTCTTGACATGATTCATCGATAAGGTTATACCGCTGCTGGAACCTGAGTCATGAAGATGTTGGGGTTAAATAAAACCTATCCGGGAGAGAGATCTTGGATTTCCAACTATATAAGGTTATACCCTGGTTGGACGACCGAAAATCTCTTCCAAGAAGTGCAAAGTATGACCAAGGCGCCGAGGTACACGGTTGAGCCAAGAGTGCCCGGGGCGTACGAAACTCCCTTGTCATTCTTGGTAAGTCTTGGCTATGATGCACTTGGCCTGAAGAAAACCCCACTTAGGGTGCAGTCTTGTAACTATAATCCATATAGGCATAAAGGAAAAGAGGCTGCGAAAACAACTGGTTGTTGGTAAATCCGGATGGGGGGATCTAGTCTTGTATGGCCGATGTGCCCTCCTTGAAGGGGCAACCAGGGGGGAGATAAGGGCGGCACCCTCCATTAGGGAGCTGATAAGTGTCTTAAGACGGCAATGTCATGGGGATTTATGATCGCAAGAACATTTAGGCCTGTCATATTGTCGCGTGACGTAAATTATACAGAGGCAACAAGCCACAAGAGAAAAAGTTAAGATGAGATCAATTGGTTTTTACATGAAAATGTAAAGACGTCCTGCGATTTCATCGCAAGACGGCAATGTCATGAGGCTTTGATCTCGCGAGGGAACTTAGACTTGTCATATTGTCGCAATACAATCAGGGAATAATGATAAGGCAAGATCAATGGGTCAATACATGCAAATGTAAAGACGTCATGCGATTTTGTCGCAAAAAGAAAAATTGGCAAAATAAGACATTTAACTAGGAAGGCAAAATAACACCAATAGAATAATCTCAAACTCAACTATTTTCTTTTAAGAATGCAGGAAAGATTTGCTCATCGCAAGAGAGATATCAAGTACTATTTAGAATCTCTTAGAAATACTATTCAGAATTTCTCAAAAATATTATTCAGAGTTTCTCAAGAGGAGTATCTACAATCTCGCGGTACTATTCATCAGCTCGCCACACTATTCATCAGCTCGCATTACTATTCGCAACACTATTTCAGGAGCACTATTCATAATTTCGCATGATTATTAAGAAACTCACAGACACATTCAGAAACTCGCAGATTCATTTAGAATCTTGCAGACACATTCCGAAAATTGCGAACTCCTCCAACACCTCGCTGACTCTTCCAGAATTTCGCAGGAAATGTGATTATTTCGCAGAATATGATTATTTTCTCAAGGATTCTACCTCCATAGATAAAGAACAGAGGCAACTATGGATTACCAAGAAAACATTTTTATGTTCTTTGTCTTCTCGGCAAGAATCATTTCCAAAATGGACAGGGATTTTCACCAAAAATGAAGTAATAATTTCGCATGAACAGAGGCAATATTTATGACTTTCATTAAAGGACGGATACTTCTTATATTTTGAGGACTGAGTACTTCTTATATTTCTTCAAGGATACTTCATACTTCGCGTACTTCAAGAGTTAATACTTCTTATTTACTTAGCAAAGATATGGAACTTCACAAAAGAATAGAGGCAAGTACGTACTTTTCAAGTCTAGTATTCTTTCGCTCGTTCCTTCATCAACAAAAATCAAAGACTACTACAACAACAGATTTTTTTCTTAAAGATTACTTTTCAAGCAATATTCAAGAAAAAAGAGGCAAGATGTAGTACCATAATATCGCCACAGCAATATTCTGACGAGATTAACAACATTTATGCGAGCGTCACAACGAGTTCTCCAACAACACTTTGCGAGTGTCACAAAATAATGACATAACAGTTGACGATTGAAGAAACACAAAAAGAACATGGTTGACTGGCGATAGTTACAATGCTTGCGAGAAGGAATAATATAGCTACTGCGATAATATCGCGAGAGATATCCGAAATTAGAGGACAACTTAGCTGTCACATCAATATGTAATTTCCTATAAATAGAGATCCAATAGATTCAGGAAAGGATGATGTATTTTTGAGAGTTGAGAGAGTCTTGAGGAGAGATACAATTTTAGGAGAGAGAGAAATATTTTGCAGAGAGATTTTTAGAGATAGAAAATGTATTTTTCTTTATCATCTTCTTCCCCAAAACTAGATTTAGAACTCCATTAATGGAGATTATCAATGTAAATCAAATGTAAATTTTAACAATCATAGTGAAGAATCATGGATGTAGATCAAATTGATCGAACCATGTAAAAATCCGTGTGTCTATTTACAATTTTTAGAATTTTAATCATACTTTTAATATCAAATTAGTTTAGATCAAGAGATTATTATCAAGATATTACAAGGGGTGTGTTGTGGGAAATCCTGCAACTACAGCTGTTAAACAAAGTATGTGTCTGTAGCGCTCTAATGAAGAAGTTTTTAAGGGTTTTTCGATTATTCAAGTTATTTTTCAATGGGAAGATGTTGTAAAGTTGTAATTTGGGTTTGAGCAATTTGTCGGGAGTCTGTACATATTTTTTCCTTTTTAATACCTACCCTTTTTCTTCTAGGAAAAAAAAAACAATTTAGGATCACACTATCCCTTCCTTTATTGATTAAGCAATTTTGTGGGCGTAACATACCCTCATCTAGTTGTTCTTTAGTTGATTAAATACATTTCATGCTTCAAACAAAAAAAAAACATGTTAAAATTTCGGAACAACATTACAAAATTACTCCACATATTAAATTTATTTTATACTACCCCATAATATGCAGTTAAGTCTTTCACTTCACGACTTCTCGAAGAGGAAAGTAGAAACGATACAAAATTTAAGAGAAATCCTCATCGAAATCCAAAGGTTTGAGTCAAACCTTATGGACGGACAACGTATCAGTCAACTAATGTTGACAGACTGGGTTAAATCGTTCAAAGCTGGTTGATATTGAATCGTACGTAAAATACGTTTTATCCCTCCAAAGGGTTAACTCAACCACAACTTGATCCCCAATTAATATTATGCGACATTGTTAAACAAGGTACCCAATTTATATTATGATAATTTGTTTTACAAGTACCCAATTAATAATATACGACCTCTTCAAAGAGGTACCCAATTAATATTATGCGACCTCTTTAAAGAGGTACCCAATTAATTTACTGCACAAATTGAACAGACCTGCATAATCCACTTTGGGCCGACTGCCGGCGATATGGGGGACTTGGGGAATCCAAGGTGGTCATTAGACATACTCAGAAAAACCATGTACACCATTACGAATCAATGGCAATGGCAGCAGACCATGAACATGTAAGCCCCGAAACTGAATTTGAACAAAGACCCTCAAACTGTATCCTGAATAATTGTCTTCTTAGGGTTTAGAGCTGCTAATACTCGTAGAGGTGCTTCTCCAGTTACAAACTGAATGAAAGCTTGTTTTTGAGCACGTTGCAAGCCCTTCATTTCTAGCAACTGCAATGGAATAGAAGCCAAAAATAGCTATTAGAAACTATTCATGTCATGTAGCTTTCGGGGTGTGAAAAAGACTGGAGAAAAATGATAGATTAGTACCCGACATCTAACTGTGTAGGCATGATCGAATTTGATGTGATCCAAAAGCTCATTTGACAGCATACAACAATGTCAGAAAACTAGTTAAAATTCGACCAGATATTATTACTTTGTCCGCAATACGAACTGTAGAGAGACGGTGAGCGATTATGATTATGGTCTGTCCTAATGATGCTTTATCAAGTGCGTCTTGTACATTTCTTTCTGAGTCTGAATCCAATGCACTTGCCGCCTCGTCTAGCAAAAGAATTCTTGGGACTTTTATCAATGATCTTGCAAGTGCAATTCTCTATTTCTATCCACCGGACATTTGAATTCCTCTCTCGCCTACCTGTTTACAATCAATTTACGAATTTTCTAGTATTGATTATACAAAATTTGAACACTTTACGCGAATTTGTATATGCTGTAATGGTTAATAAAAGAGCATACCTGGGTATCATATCCTTTTGTGAGTTGACTGATGAAATTGTGAGCATTTGAAGCTTTAGCTGCAGAAATGACTTCATTCATGGTGGAATCTTATTTTCCAAAAAGTATATTTTCTTTAATTGAAGTAGCAAATAAAGCAGGTTCTTGACTTACTAAACCCATTTGTGCTCTTAACCATTTAAATTGAAATTCATGTATCTTGATTCCATCAATAAGAATTTCCCCATCGAGTGGATCATAAAATCTTTGTAAGAGTGAAATGACAATAGATTTTCCACAACCACTTCCACAGACTAATGCAATCGTCTTACCCGCTTCAATATCCAAGTTGAAATCTTTAAGAATTAAGGTTTTGGGCCTTGATGGATATGCGAATTCAACGTTCTTGAATTCAATAGAACCTGAGATGCTCGGTAAAATCTTTCCTTTAGTGCTATCAGAATCAATTTTTGGTATCCTCATTATCACCTCCATTATTCTTTCTCCTGCTGCACAAGCTTCTGAAAATCACTTCAAATTTGAAAGTCCAGCTCCTAATGACCTGACATGGACAAGAAGCAAAAGTGAAATAGATTAAAAAAAAAAAAAGCAAAACAGAGCAAATGAGTTGAAATCACAAACAGTTTGAGAGAGTTAATTACAGGCCACTAGAGCAAAGAGAGGCACCAACAGCAAAAACAGTTCCTCCTTGAGCACCATGGTACATGACCAATCTGATACCATACCAAGACAAAAATGACCAAATAGCAAAAGTGACACTATTGCTTCCAAGTGCTAATCCTTTACCTAGGCCCTGTTTCAATCCGAGTTTAACCAATTCATTAAGTGCTTCGGAAAATTCAGCAATCGTTTTTTCTTCGCCGACAAAGGAATAAACCGACCTAATCGATGAAATTGCTTGTTCTACAATAGACCCGGCTTTGTTATATTCCTATCTCATTTTCCTTGATAGACTCATCAAAATTCTCCCATATATCAAACCAGGAACGATAAAAAATACCACAAATGGAAACATGAAGAATATATAACAATGTTATTCTCTATAGAATTAACAATCTTCTTCACTATAAAATGCTATTCTCTAACATAGAATATATAAATCAATTATCAAGCATCATAGGACACATGAAGAAAATTATTACCTTACGAATCAAGAATAAGGACCAAGAGAATTATTATAGAAAATAATCAAAACATTCTAGCACACATAGTAGGATTTCCTCCCTAATCCTAGATAGAAATTTAGCTACTCATAATTAAAAATACTAACCAATAAACAAAGAAGAAGGAATTTAAGAAGAGTATGTAGAAGGGGTGTGGGATGAAGAGGTGTGGGAAGAGAGGTGTAGAGATTGTGTGTGATATCGGATAATATCTTCGCTCTCATTTAGTATGTTATAGAGAGCTCCATCAACTCTCTATCATCTTTTTGCTTTATAATCAGAAATCACTTCCCAGAAACTGCATCAGTTTACAAGTGATATAATCATTTTTATCGTCTTGAATAATTCAAAAACTGATGCAGTTTTACAAGTGGTAAGTATAGGGTTTGATTCTCGGACTTTTTAAAAGATTCGGTTTTAGACAAAAAGATGGTGATTTTTATAAAACTTATAAAATAATGGAAATGCTAAAAATGATTCTTGTGTTCAATTAAATTAGTCTAGGATGTCAAGATTCCATCACTACTACACATACTAAATGATTATAACTATTCCCTATAACATTCTCCCAAAATTACTCAAGACGATTTAGGACAAATAATACGTCTCGGAAAATAAATCTTTTCAAGCAATTATTTTTCTCAAAGAATTAACAATCTTCTTCACTATAAAATGCTATTCTCTAACATAGAATATATAAATCAATTATCAAGCATCATAGGACACATGAAGAAAATTATTACCTTACGAATCAAGAATAAGGACCAAGAGAATTATTATAGAAAATAATCAAAACATTCTAGCACACATAGTAGGATTTCCTCCCTAATCCTAGATAGAAATTTAGCTACTCATAATTAAAAATACTAACCAATAAACAAAGAAGAAATGAAAGAATAAGAGGAAATGAAAGAAGAAGTGTGGGATGGAGAGGTGTAGAGTCCCCAGCCGGGTCTGTCTTGGGAGAAGAGTTCAAATGCTATTTATAGGGTAGAATACCCGACAAAAATGATATGTGCATCCCTGTTATCCATCTGATGCAAGTGCTGGACACTTTAACCTCGTGCGCATGTGGTACTGGGTGCTATCTTCCCATGCCTTGATGTCTCTTCGCCTCATGCCTCCATGCTGCTGCCCATGATGATGTTTCGACCGTTCCTCCATCTTTCCGTCCACGCTGCTGCTGTCCTTTCCACGCTGCCACTTTCTGTCAGCTCCTCATGCTTTGATGCTTCCATTGTCCCAGCCGATCAACAACACTTTCCAGCTTCATACTTGCCACCGAACGTCATCATCTCCTAGCACATTCTTCATGTGAGTTCCAACAGCTCCCCATACTGCTCGGTCACTGTCATCATCACGATCTATGTTCCCAGCCTGTTCACGTTCTCCATTGCGAGCTCCAACAGCCATCATCATCTTTTCCTGTTTCTTTCCAGCAGAAACCATTTCGTCGTCCCAACCAAACACCGGCATTACTGCCATGTTCTTTCTCTGCCAAGCCTCCATGAACGTCATTCTCACCAGCCGAGCAACTTCCGTTCTCGCTTCACCATTAATGGCAGCAAGCCGTACTATCTCATCACCGATATCAACCACAGCAAACCCGAACACCATGGCATCTTCCATGTTCTTCTCAATCAGCAGCGTCATTGTTCCATCGACCACTGCTGCTGAGACATAACTCTCCTTGAATGAGAAATCTTCTCGTTATGAGTACTGCAGCCAACTGATCAAAGCCCCATGAATCGCCAAACATTCTTCTTAGCACATCACCTGAGCTCGAACTCCATCGTCGACTCATTTCATTCATTCCCTTGATGGCAGCAGTATCACCATCATCTCCTCCGCCGGCCATGCACAAGCTCATTGTTTTTCATCGAGCTTAACAGCTCCATGCTGTCTCCCACAACCCGAGAACCATCACCTCATTAACCATCTCTTCCGTCGGCCATGCACAAGCTCAAGCTCTATCAACTCTCGTTCTTATTGCCAACAGCATACCATTACCAACAACACACCATGAATTCTCACCATAAAACCAGCGCCATCAGGATTAGTTACCCGTGGTTACTGCCAAGATCAAACATCACCATTTCCGGCAATTTCAAGTTCCACCCGTGAGTTATATAGCTCATGTTTGATTAAACCAAACTCATTACCATCCCTGTTTACTCAAAACAGGTTGATATCAATCAATTCCAGCCATTGAATCTCAACAAATCACGTCCAAAATCTTCTCAAAAATTCACGCAGGTTTGTTTTGATATGTTGAAGACGGTGTCCCCCTAACCAAACCGGGAGTGCGAATAGAAGAAGTCTACTGAGGTTCCCCTTATCGAACGATAGGATGTCAATAGTATTGGATTTTGAAATGACCATTTTACCCTTTCAACTGTCAGTCTTGGAAGACTGACAGTTCAGTTTTAACTTCATTCTCGTTTCGGCCATAACTTCTTCATACGGACTCCGAATGACTTCGTTCTTTCGCCGTTGGCTTTCCCGTCTCGTCGTATACACAATGAAAACTGGAAATATTGTATTTGAACGAGTTACATTTGGTCTTCCCCCTTCCACACTCATGGCTAGCCTCTTTTATTGCACAAATCATCTCAAATTCACTTCTTTTTGGATTATTCACCTAATAGCACACAAATAAGAGAAAACACGCGTAACACACAATAATCTGCAAGAAAATCATCAAATACTAGCATGGAATTAACACCAAATATATGTGAAATATGCATTTATCAGCACCAACAGCAAAAACAGTTCCTCCTTGAGCACCATGGTACATGACCAATCTGATACCATACCAAGACAAAAATGACCAAATAGCAAAAGTGACACTATTGCTTCCAAGTGCTAATCCTTTACCTAGGCCCTGTTTAAATCCGAGTTTAACCAATTCATTAAGTGCTTCGGAAAATTCAGCAATCGTTTTTTCTTCGATGACAAAGGAATAAACCGACCTAATCGATGAAATTGCTTGTTCTACAATAGACCCGGCTTTGTTATATTCCTATCTCATTTTCCTTGATAGGCTCATCAAAATTCTCCCATATATCAAACCAGGAACGATAAAAAATACCACAAATGGAAACCCTACTAATGATAATCTCCACATTAGTAGAAATGCCGTCACACAACTTCCAACAAACATTGTACGGTTCATTAAGAAGTTTGGAACCTGAAAACATCATCGGAGTAAATAATAATATATAATATGAGCATTTACAAACATAAATCCTCTGTACTGATTGAAATAATTTTCCATGTCGGATGTACCTTTTCGGTAAGTACATCTTGAATGATGAAACTATCATTACAAACATTTGTAATGACTTTAGTAGTAATATTTGAAGATGGTGATGATTTAAGATCAAAGTAACTGATATCTTGTCTTAATACTACTTTTAAGTACTTTTCTCTCATTTTTGATGCTTGTGTTTCTCCTGTTTTAGTCCAACAATACCCTTCTGCAAAAATCAATATAACTCATTCATGCCAATAAACAATTGCAACACCAGAAAATAAGGCAAAAAATTCAACATTCACATCAAAAGATATTTACCTAGAAAAAATGCAACCCACCATCCACATGCCATGTAAATGAGTGTCACCGCATTCTGCCACAGACACCGACTTCATTCAATCAAACATCAAACAACCAACCTTGAGAGACACAGAGAGAGGGAGGGAGATAAAGATAGTACCTTGTTGATGTTATGGAGAAAGAGATGAGGATCATTACCAGAAGAACAAACACCAAGATTATTCATAAACTTGCTAGTTACTAATAACAACAATGGAGTACCAAAACCATCACCAACTGATCCGATAAATCCAAAAATCATTAGCAAGATATCTACATCATCAGCATGCATGAAAATTGAACTTATCATGGAATATGTTCTCCCATTCTTCCTCTTCTTCTCAGTATGACCAATTTCCTTTCCTAGTCCTCTCTAGTCGAGCAAATTGATACAATTTCTCTCTTTGTTTTTTGGCTTTTAAAAGCCTTCATTAATAGCCCATATCTTCCTTCCCTTTCGTAAACATGATCCAACTTCTCTATATTATACAACTGTCAGCATACCAAAGAGACACATGAAATTCTTGATAAAACTCCCATGAATAGAAATTTGAGTTCCAACAAGGTAGTTGTAAGTACTACTTTCCTTTACTCCGGCAGCCTTCTTAAATGTTATGCTATATACTTAGGCCCAACAATTTTTTCCTGCAATCATATCATTCTCTTCCTTCACTTACTGGAGAATTGCTTGATAGTGGGTCAATTTTGAATCTAACTCTCTTCCATATCAGGAAAAAATCCATTCCTTCACTAACGTGAACGTCAATAAGAGATCTCGTTAACCACTAGGCTGTAATATCAGACTAGCAACACTGTCATCATTGTCTGCTGCCACTGACATCTTTTAATATATTTATTATCTGCAATTTGTAACTGGTTTTTTAACTATCAGAATTAATACTACACACTATATAGTTACATGTATATATCTCTAGCAACATAGAAACTAGTAATCACAATAGATGTACTAGTTAAGTAGTTATGGGTTGACATAGTTCCCCATGAATTTGTTAATCCTCTTATTTTGATACATCTATCATTAGCTTAGTAAGTACTTGTTGTGGTATAGATGGATGCAATCTCTCTATGGGAGTTGTTGGGAGTAAAAGAAGTAATGCTTTACTGAAAGATGTTAAAGTGTTATTTTAATTTCCAGCTTTTGTAAGGAAATTGTAATGTATTTGTAATCGACCTTACTTGACTGAAAAGTGTTTAGTGTTTGCCTTTGCATGACCAATTAGTAAGATGGATATACAACATAAATTTCTATTAAAGCTCACCTTCAAAAGATTATCAATCTTGTTGAGCAACACACAGTCATCCTTCGGCTTTGAGCTTCCTTTGTTCGCACTCACTGTGGTTGCAAGTCTTGCTGTTGTGGCTTGGCTCCTTGACAAATGTGAAGAAAAAACACGAAAAAAACCTTTTCCCTTATGAGGCCAAACACTTCAAATATTGCATCATTCTCAAAGTCCAACCCCGACATGCCAGCGCTTCGGCAAGCCTCTTTCTCTTCTCATGGGCTCTTCACTTCTTCCTGCAAAGGAAGAATCAAAAACATCATCCAAAAGCATACATAGTATCAGCAAAAAAACTTAACCCCCATATTTGTACGCCTACACACCACTATATCATTACCGAATCAAGCAATCCAACACCCAATACTACCAAATCACAGATTTCTTTCTTAACTGTAATCTCAATTTCAGTCAAAATACATTTCGACAAGTTGAGAACTACTATTAGCTAACACATGAACAATCCCCTGAACCAAAATCCACAAATCCATTCGTCAAAATCCCAATTTCACAAAACGAAAACCCAATTCCACAAAATCACTAACAATCAATAAAACTCAATTCATATGTACACCAACAAAAATTAATAAAACAAAATCTTAAATTCAATCTTATCGAATGGTAAAATGAAGAAACTAGGGCATAAATAGGGTTGAGGAAGAGAATAGATACCGGAAGGAGAATGATAACCATAGCAGTACGTCTCTCAAATCCTTCTAACAGCAACAAATGATCCACCTCTATCAATTTCCGATCTCTCCACCTTCTTATAATCTCTCTCTCTCTCTCTCTCTATATATATATATATATATATATATTCTCCCCTAAACCATTTTTATTCCAAATCAAATCAACAAAACCAAAATTAAAATCTCAATTCCTCCTCCCACTTCTTCGTTTTCTTCTACCTGGGAGCTGACAATGCTTCATCTCTGATTAAGGAATAACTATGGTTGCTAACTAACTAAGCTTAAAGGGTAAACTGGAAAAAAATAATCTAAACTTAATAAATGGGAACGGAAAGACTCGGTCGTCCATCTTTAAAGATTAAATTGAAACTTGGATGTATTGGTGGGATGACCCAAACGTGAGGACTACTGTGAGGATAAGCCAAAATTTAACATCAAACAGAATGCGAGTATAAAACCATTCTGACATGGAAAGTGTTTAAGCCCACACTGGCTCATTATTGTCCATTTTTTTTTTTGCTTTCTTTCGTCATATAGAAAACTAGTAAGAGGGTTGAAAGAATGTACCAAGTTACCTAAATGGGTTAAGAACTAGTAACCAATTTCTACTCATAACAGAGACATTACTAATCCGACGAAACAATCCAAACTGGCAGTGGCAGAATATAAATATTCGATACAAAACGCGGTGCAAATTGACGCGTCCAGTTAACTGTGTACTGTACCTCATTTATATCTGTTAACCATATCTGTTGGCCGGAAACAGTCAAACGGATCAAATAAGTTGTTCTTACGCTTTTAGAACACACTGCCAAAGCTAGCTGTATGCATAATAATGAACTGATAAGAAGTCTAAAGAAATGGCAACCAGCAAACTATCCATTAAACAAAGGTGAATATATAATAGTTCCCTAAACACAGAGATTTAGAAAGTATTAAAAAACGGAGATTTAATTGAAAATTTCTTTGTCGCACCCTTTTCAACAAGATTTGGGATTAGCAAAGAATCAATAACAATTGTTGTTTCCCGCTGATCTCAAAACAAGGATAAACGAACTTTTGGGACAATAATAATCTAATAGAGTATACTCCCTCCATCCTTATTATATAAGCGGAATTTTTGTTTTTATTTGTCCCACTAAATATGCGGACTTTGTTTTCCAAGATGATTTTTTTTATATATACCCATATTTATTGTACATAGGTAATTGTGTTGAAGATAAGACAAAGGGTAAAATAAAAAAAAATATATAAAATTAAGAATCCCATGAAATTTTCTTAATCTTTTTAGATATATGTGGAATTGTTTCTCTCCGTCTATATATGTGGTACTGAGTGAGTATAAGCTTAAAGGCTTAAACCTTTTTAGATTCAAATTCAACAAATGATCTATTACAAAAATCGTATCTCGATGTTTTAAGCTTAACGAGCATAGCATATCAATCAGCGCATATACTTCGATGACCAGAAAAGGCACGTGTCAATTGTTTGTTGGGGTTTAGTCCAAATACAATCACGAGATAATAGCCTTCAAAACAGTGAACAAACTTGTACCAATTCATCATATGACGAATTAATCTCCACCATTGAGAAATTTAAACATTCCGCCAAACCTAAGTTGGTCCCACAATCATTTCTATATCAATGGTTAGGAATCAATACGAGATTCATTTGTGTGGTCGTGTAAACAGAATATCTAAGCTCATAGTGTCCCTCCTCTCACAAGCTGTTATCAGTATCACTGGATGACTGTTTAGTTTAATTATTAAGAAAATTCGCAATGACCCTTGAACCCTCCTCTCACAAGCTGTTATCAGTATCACTAGATGACTGTGTTTAGTTTAATTATTAAGAAAAGCCGCACGGAAAAAGAGTTTGGAAGATCAAAAAATCCATGGGTTTGTTTTAGAATTTAATTTTGATTTTTTTTTTTAGAAAAAATAAAAAAATTGTTGTTGAAGAAGAAGAAGAGAACACTCTGGATAAACAAGTACACGATGGAAGCTGTTTTGCAAGTACAGAGACCAGTCTGTAATAGTATTAGTAGTAGAACTCACTTAAAGATCAAACCTTTTCTTGGGTTTTCTTTTCATGTCAGCAGAAACAATCCATCTTCACAGGTAATTCCCTATTTCTCTCCGTCTCTGTCTATTTATGTGTTTCATTGGTTCCTCTTCCTCCTCCACATTGAAATGTTATTGATGATGATTATGGCTCTTGCTCATCACTGCATTTTTTTTTTGGTCATGGCTGTTGATAAATTGCAATTTTTATGTGAAATTCTTTTTTTTTTGTATAAACCAAGGAGTTGATCCGACCATCCACGGAATACCCTTTAGTATTCTGTTTTTTAATTCTTATTGAAGATCTGGTTGTTTAGATTGGATGCTTATGTGCTCTTGAAACAATGTATATGTGATCCTAACCATTATCATAATTACTAAAAAAGTAATCCTTACGTTCCTTTTCAATAGGTTGTTTCTATTTCAAAAAAATAGGCTGATTTTCTAATTGTGAAAGTCAAATTTACTTTAATTTTCTGGAATTATTTTTCTCTTAATTTCTTTTGATCACAAGTGTTATGTGGACCATTTCACTTTACTTCTTTTGCTGACAATTGTCATGGGGACCATTTCACTTAACTTCTTTTATTGACAAGTGTCATGAGGACTAATTTCAATGATTAGTGTTCTTAATTTTCTTAATTTTCTCTAAAAACAAAACTGGCTTATTAAAAAGAAACGGAGGGAGTAAATTTGGAGGAAGAATTCAGTGTTTTTTCAGTATAATTCTATGGACTACATTTTGGTGGACTACTCTAATTGTATCCGATTTACTTATTTCTGTTTTAATTGTGTATATGCAATTGCATTCATTTGGTTCAGTTGTCTCTTCGGTTCAAAGAAAATCAAGGAGTTGGGGTCTCGTATCGCGTTATTGCAAGTGCAGGTCAGTTCATTGGTATATAATGTTATTGGTTGTATGCCAAATTTCAGTTCTAACTTTGACTAGTTGTGTTATGATTTTATTGTATCTAGATTTTACAAGGAGGAGGCCGAAGAAAGGTCTTGTTCAGGGACCGAAAAGCTCTTCTCCGAAGGGGTTCTCTCCAAGAGTTCCAATCGGAACAAGCACACAGAAGAGGGGTCAAAGAGATGATGCAGAAAAAGTAGATCCCAGCTCAACTACTTCAACGGCAAGTGAGTATAGTGGACACGATGATAAAGTAACTGAACTTGAAGCTGATTCCGACGAAGAACAGCAAATTGAACATACTCTGGGAAAGAAACTGGGGGAAACAGGGGTTACAGTTGGAAAGAATGTACCCAGTAACGAGCTGGTTACGGTTAATCGTGATGAAACGGTGGACAAAGGAGTTACTGTTGAGACAAAAGAAGATTTGGATGCGTTCCAGGAATCTGCTATACTTAGGAAGAGTGTGACCAAGGCCATAACTAATGGACCAATGTTAGCAAAGTCATGGTCTGATGTGATTAAGAGTAATGACATTAAGGAAAATAAGTTGACGGGAATGAATCCCCATAACCGTACACAAATTCTCGAAGAGCTTGCCTTGGAAAATTCTTTGGGTAACAAAATATTGGTTTATCCCCAGATTGTGAAGCCTGATCAAGAAGTAGAAATATTTCTGAATAGGAGCATCTCAGCTTTGAAAAATGAAGAGAATGTTCTACTCATGGGAGCCTTTAATGATTGGAAATGGAAATCATTTACCATAAAGTTGAATAAGGCTGAACTTAAAGGGGATTGGTGGTCTTGCCGTGTTTATGTTCCTAAGGAGGCATACAAGATAGACTTTGTATTCTTCAATGGGGAAGGTGTTTATGAGAACAATTCGACTAATGATTTCCATGTAACTGTCCAAGGTGGATTTGATGAAGCTTCCTTTGAAGAGTTCTTGCTTGAAGAGAGACAAAGGGAGCTTGAGAAAATTGCTGCAGAGAAAGCTGAAAAAGAAAGACAAGAGGAAGAGCAACGGCGAATAGAAGCAGAGAAGGCAGCAAGAGAAGCTGATAGGGCTCAAGCGAAGATGGAGATTGAGAAAAAAAAGGAAATAATAACTAAAATTATGAAGAAGGCAGTGATTTCTGTTGATGATGTTTGGCACATATCACCCAAAGAATTTAAGGGTGAGGACGTAGTTAGGTTATATTACAATAAGGCATCTGGTCCACTCGCTTATGCCAAGGAACTCTGGATTCATGGGGGGCACAATAATTGGAACAATGGGGTGACTATTGTTGCAAAGCTCGTGCCCTGCGATAGGAAAGATGGTGACTGGTGGTATGCTTATGGTATGTGTGATTTGTTCAGTATAGTAAACTTGTGTGTGTAGTTTGTTAGGAAGTTTTTTTTAACCATATTTACTCCACGAAACCTATGAATGTACTGATACCTGTTTTAACCATATAGTTCCCGTACCTGCTCGTGCCCGTGTCCTAGATTGGGTTTTGGCTGATGGGCCTCCTAAGAAAGCGACTCTTTATGATAACAATAAGCTGCAGGATTTTCATGCTGTTGTCCCAAATTCCACACCAGATGAAATGTATTGGTTTGAAGAGGAACAACAGCTGTTTAATAAGCTCCAAGAGGAGAGAAGATTCAGAGAAGAGGCCCTGAAAAGAAAGGTCGGTTTTTTGTTTTGTTTTGTTTGCTTTTTCTTTTTCTTTTCCTTGTTATTTTAATTTCATTTATCAAAGCAAAAATGTCAGTTTATCATTGAAGTTTTAGTATAATTGGACTGTCATAGTGCACAAGAATTAGGTGGATGAGGGTGTGGTTATTTCTTTGCATCTTCACTCCTAACTTCGTTTTTTCTCAGGCTGAAAGGACAGCACGCATGAGAGCTGAAACAAAGGAAAGAACGATCAAAGAGTTTCTGTTATCTCAAAAGGATATAGTCTACACTGAGCCTCTTGAGGTCCAAGCGGGAAGCACTGCCACGGTATATTATAATCCTTCCAACACTATTCTAAATGGAAAACCTGAAGTTTGGTTCAGGTGCTCGTTCAACCGATGGACCCACCGCAAGGGCCCATTGCCTCCTCAGAAAATGTTGCCAGCAAATAACAGTGGCCGGGTTAAAGCTACTGGTGAGGCATCCATTTACATTCAAACCCCTGCTTGTGACAATTGATAGTTAACTGAGATACTTTCCAAATAACAATGTGATACGAACAGTTTTCTATTATAGTTAGACATATGTTATTATATATATTTTTAAATGTCTACCATCATTTTGATGTTGGCATAAAGCTATAAATCTTCTCTTTGCAGTCACGGTTCCACTGGATGCATACAAAATGGATTTTGTCTTCTCTGAGACAGAAGCGGGTGGAATTTATGACAACAACCATGGAATGGATTATCACGTACCCGTGTGTGGAGGGGTCGCAAAGGAACCTCCTATGCACATTGTGCATGTGGCTGTGGAAATGGCCCCCATTGCAAAGGTTAGTTTTTCTGAGAGGTAGCTGCACTGTTGTTATCTTCCATGCTAGATATTGCTGATGATTATATCCTTTCAGTTAACTGTGCTCTTCCATCTGCAAATGCAATGTCAGGTAGTAATATATTACTTATTTCTACTTATTTATGTTATAACTTTATTGCAGGTGGGAGGCCTTGGAGATGTTGTGACAAGTCTTTCACGTGCTGTTCAAGATTTAGGCCATAAAGTAGACATCATTCTACCAAAGTATGATTGTATAAACCTTAGCAGTGTAAGCGCAAACCACGACTGAGCCCATATGAATTGCGTTTCAGCTTTATTTTCATGTTTTCTACAAGGTTTTAGTTTTTTTCGATTATAAAGGAGAATCATCAAGTCCGGAACAATGATATATAGTGAAACTGGAGATGAAATTTTTTTTTTTTTTTTATCAACTTGGTAAATCTTTCACATTTATCCCTTCACTTGTTTAGCATGTAGGTAAAAGTGGTCTCTCAAGAGACACTTCGTTTAGTTCCCTACCGTGTCAACTACTACTATGGAAATATCAAATAACATTCATGCTATTCAATCAATTATTGGTACAGAAGTGGAAAGTTGAGATACAGATATATTTACGTGTTACCAAAATTAAATATTTACTTGTGAAAATGAAATCTTTACTTATGGTTTCTAAGATTATCAAAATAAAATACTAATGCATGCTTGCTGATAACAAATGTTATTGTGTAGCTTATAAATACTTGTTGATAATCATGTGATTGTTTGGCTTTCACTTGGTAATTTTGGGATTCTACTTCCATATTCTGTGTTTTATTTATTTATTGATGATCAAGAAACTTCTTTCTGCCTTATTTATCCCTAATCCTGGCTTTGATTTAACTGACGTAAGGTAATTATATGCAATCTGCAGGTCAAGGACTTTCAGCATCATCGAAGTTACTTTTGGGGTGGGACTGAAATAAAGGTTTGGTTTGGGAAGGTGGAAGGTCTTTCTGTATACTTTTTGGAGCCTCAAAATGGGTAAGCGAGTCTTCTTGCTCCTCATTTTTTACTAGTATGGGTTACTTGTTCTTTGTCTTAAAGCTGCAATACTTTATTCGCTCGAAAAGTTTCTCATGATGTTACATTCTACTTTGTATAGTCATCATCCCTCTTCTGATCAACAGTTAAGCACCCAGCTCTTTAAACCTCAGCAGCAGTCTTGTAATTGTGGCAAAAACTTGAGCTAATCCTTGTTAACAAGTTTGTTGGATTGAATACTGATTCTGGATATGTTGACGCTGGGGATCTTTTCTCGTTTCCTTTAATGTCATCTATATTATGGAACAAAACCGCATTGATTCATGTGTAGTGGAAATTATTATCTTCTAAGATGAACTTTACTTGCTTATCTGGTCCTGTTTTAAGCTATCTCATGCTTGGTAGCACAATTAAGTTAAAAGCTGCCTGATATGACTAAGGCATGAAGTTGGATCTCAGTGCATGTATTCTTTTCTGCTCTTTGTTTGTGTTCAAGGAACAATCTATTGATGGCTTTCTGTTACAAATTAGTTTATTCATAACAGGTTCATTTTAAAACTCCATTGATCTATTTTTGTGCAGATTGTTTTGGACAGGGTGCATATATGGTTGTAGGAATGATGGGGAAAGGTTTGGTTTCTTTTGTCACGCAGCACTAGAGTTTCTACTTCAAAGTGGGTTTCATCCTGTAAGTGCTGCATTGGGCAAGCTCGTGTTATTTATTGCTCTTCCTATCTTTCAATCGATTGCGTATTCACTGGTAAGTTGTAAGATTATCATATTGTCAAAATATTTACTATTGGTTAAATCTTGCGCAGGACATTCTGCATTGCCATGATTGGTCTAGTGCACCAGTTTCGTGGTTGTATAAGGATCACTATGTGCACTATGGTCTCACTAATACTCGAGTAGTCTTCACAATTCACAACCTTGAGTTTGGTGCGTCCCTCATTGGAAAAGCAATGGAATACTCAGACAAGGCTACGACTGTTAGTATTTATTTTTATTTTTTTGTCTCGGTAGACTCAAACTGTTTCTTTGAATTTCAATTCATATCCTTCTTTTGATGATGAATCTATACTAACTGTAAATAGCATTCCCTTCCCTTTGGCCTTGTTTGGCAAAATTTATGATTATCTATTTATGATTATAGATAATCATAAGTAGATAAATGATTTTAGTATAATTATTTTTATAATAAATTTTCACAAACACCTTTCTCACATAATTGATTATCTTTGAAAAATGCTCTCGAAAAAGAGTGGAAAAAACAATGATCTAGAACTTTTTTTTAATTTCCCTAGTGTTTTTTTTACTCTATCTTGATAGTTTATAGAAAATAAGAAGAAAAAACTTAACTCAATTTTATTAAGAAAAAATAATTGATTATAATAAATTATAAACAACTTTTTTCTATTTCTGAAAATAATGAATTTTTTCAATTATGATTAAAATAATCAATTATTATAATGGTTACCAAACACCTACATAATCTATTATGAACAATATAATGGATTATGGGCTGATAATCCATTATAATAATGGTTACCAAACAGCGAATATTGTACTCTCTTGTTTATTGCATAGTATCTGTTTTTGCAGGTTTCTAGCACTTATGCAAAGGAAGTTGCAGGAAATCCCGTAATTGCTCCTCATCTTCACAAGTTCCATGGTATACGTAATGGGATTGATCCTGATATGTGGAATCCATACAATGACGCATTTCTTCCTGTAAGTAGTTTATACTTCTTCTGTTTTCCTGAAAATAGATTTTAAAGTACAAATCATAGTTTACTGAATTGGTCCAGCCTAACAAGTGAACAACTTTGTACATCCGTAGATATTTCTTTGGATTCCATTCTTTCCAAATCTGAATTGTAACAGAAGCGTTAATGTGTGTGATTCAGATTTCTTACACTCCAGACAATGTTGTGGAGGGTAAAAGAGCGGCCAAGGAAGCTTTACAACAACGGCTTGGTTTGAAAAAATTGGATGTCCCTCTTGTTGGAATTATCACTCGGTTAACTGTTCAGAAAGGAATTCACCTCATCAAGCATGCCATATGGCGCACCCTTGAACGCGGCGGACAGGTTGTATTGCTAGGTTCAGCTCCAGATCTCCGCATACAGAATGAGTTTGTAGGTTTGGCGAATCAATTGCACTCATCACATGGTGACCGTGCTCGCCTAGTTTTAGCATATGATGAACCTCTTTCGCACTTGGTACACTCTCATTCCCAAACACGGCTTTGTAATTGAGTAAGGACGTGTTTTATGACTACTATATGTACTGACAAGCTGACTTGCATTATTTAATATAGATATATAGCGGTTCAGATTTTATTCTAGTGCCATCGATCTTTGAGCCTTGTGGGTTAACTCAACTTACGGCAATGAGATATGGTTCAGTACCCATTGTTCGTAAAACAGGAGGTGGGTAGATTATGTTTTTACAGATTCAGTTTTGTGTGTTGTATCTTTTCCTTTTCGTCCCTTGAGGAAGGGGGTACAAGTTCACTTTTTGTTTTTTGCTTACAGTTTCTTCTTAATTTTTGTTTTGTTTTATCGCAGGACTTTATGATACAGTGTTCGATGTCGACCATGACAAAGAGAGAGCTGAAGCTGCAGGTTATGGACCCAACGGATTCAGCTTCGATGGAGCGGATATTGCAGGCGTTGATTATGCTCTCAATAGGTAACAACTAACAACTGCATTATTTTAAAGTTCCTCCATTGGTATTTCACCCACTTGCACACAGTTGCATATTTAAAACTATAAATGTTTGCCAATCACCAAATTAGCAGAAGGGAAATATAAATGTGGACCAATTAACTACTTTTATCAGGGGTCTCCAGCATATGAAGCATTTATATCTCTATCGTAATTAGCATATGAAGCATTTATTCTGGCCACTTTAGAACTAGAGTAGCTATGGTATTGCAATGCCAAACTTGGGCAATATAATTAGAGGTCAGATATTTCTGTCGAGTAGTTAAAAATGTGGTCTCCCACTTGACGATCTTGAGACTTTTTACTAATAAAATACAGTCTCTACAACAAATTGGGAACTCTATGTTGGTGCTATCTAGTTAGTTTTTGTTATTCATGCTTATTAGATTCATACAATACTTACTAAACAACTTTTTGTTTCTTTTCTCAGAGCGATCTCTGCATGGTATGATGGCTGCGAATGGTTTAACTCGTTATGCAAACAAGTGATGGAACAAGATTGGTCCTGGAATCGACCCGCGTTAGATTATTTAGAACTTTATCATGCTGCTCGAAAATAGAAAACTTATGAAGTACATTGAAATTATATAGATTTAGGTTCACCATACTTAAAGAGCAATGCGAGTTTGTACAGGTTTATGATTGCAGTTATTTCAGGTTTTAGTCTAATCAGATATGCATGTAATTTCGGTGGTATAGTTTAAAATGGCAATAATGTACCTTAGGTACAGTGGTATCTCTTTGAATATTGTCAGAGTAAGATTGTTTCAAGGGGGCATAAAAGTAAAGCTACACAGTTTTCAGTTTTGAAAAAGTTGGTTGCAATTTTTAAACTTTTAAGGGATCAGTAGGTTACAACATTCATTTCAAATTTTTTTCGTTTCTTCTTTGTTGCGGTAAAAAGCTTATCATACCCTCTTGCAATCAGATAATAGTTCACTTTACCATCATCACATTATGAGTGAGCCCACAGTAGTTGATGATCAGCATCCCTCTTTGTTTTCACGGAACAAGATTGTTACTCTTGTTTCTTTGAAATTGAAAGTTGTAACTTCAATTTGTGGATGTGTTGAGAAGTGTTGCGTCGTATGGAGGAAAATTTCCAATGCAGACCGATTGCCAAGGTTTATTCGTGGTGGCACTGAAACAACCAGAGTTTATCATTTTTGGCCTGGAAAAAATGTAATGGTCCATGGTACTCTCTGACAGGAAATTTGTTGCTACAAAATGCTTCAAATTTTCCTGCCTTGAGAATTTTCAAGTTTGAACGCAACAAATGATGTGTGAATGTATGATTTCTGGCAGGTGTTTTTCTGTAGAGGGAGGCTCATCTGTGGTCCAGATCCAAGAGGGATTCTCTTGACTGCATTTTCCATTACCCTTTCGAGTTGGATTTTTTTTGCTTACATAGCAAATGATTCAACCCTCGAGCACTCCAGTTTCATAACCGTCATCGCTGCGTTGTTAACAGTAATTGTTAGTAGGCCGCACACTGTTCCAAGTTTTTAAATCAACTTTCACATCCTTTCCATTTCTCTCATATTTTATGCTAATATTTACAGGTTCTGATCAACTTGGTTACTGTCAGTACAATAGACCCTGGTATTATACCAAGAAATGCCTCATTGGCATCGTTGAACGATGCACAACTGAGGAGGAGGATTAAGAGCAGGAAATTGGTGATAAATGGGGTTGAAGTGAGGCTTAAATTTTGCCGGATTTGTAGAATTTACAGACTGCCGAGAAGCTCTCACTGCTCCATATGTGATAACTGCGTTGAGAAATTCGATCACCATTGTCCTTGGATTGGTAAATGCATCGGTTTGGAATGTTTACTTAACTACCATGGTTACTAAATCAAATGACACCAAGAGATGGCCTTCATGTATAGATGATGTAGGTTAAAGCCTACATTGCCAGGTTTGTTTTGTGAGGCAGAATTACTAATTTACTACTTTACATTTTGGTCACTGCAGAGGAACTATAGATTCTACTTGATGTTCACAACTTCAGCCTTAATATTCTTTATCTACATATTTGCGGTTTCATGTCGAAAAATCAACCGGAGAATATTGGAGACTAGACTTGGGTTTTTTCGAACAATCAGCAGTTTCCCGGAGGCATTTGCATTAGCATCATTTTGTTTCGTAGCAATGTGGTTTGTTTGTGGGATTGTTTGCTTCCATGTGTATTTAGTGATGAAAAACCAGGTTATTGGCTCGATTACTTGCACAAATTCTATATTTTGACATGGGCCATATTGCTGAATGTCGATACTTAATTCATATTTTGATGCGTGTTATGCAGACAGCTTATGAGAATTTACGCAGAAGACATGTTGATTCTCCTAACCCGTACACTAAAGGAATATTAAGGAATATCAGGGAGGTCTGTTTTGTAAGACTACCTTCCTCGAGGGTTGATTTCCGAGCTGAAGCAACATCACAAATGTGTCATGGTGGAGCAGATCAACTTCAGCTTTAAAAGCTTCCTAACATGCCTGTTAGCTTAAGAGTTAAGTACCGATTTCTTGTATTTTTGTGTGTTCCAACTATTGGATGTGATTAACTATTTACAAGTACTTATTAATGGCAGTGCATTTCTTATTTTTATTCTTCTTGAGAATAAGTCGATTATATTAAACCTGCCCAAAGTGACTTGGACAAGGAGGTCTCCAATGTGATCCCAACAACTTCAGAAATGCATAAAGAATAAATTTAAAGAATTCGGAAAAAATAGTATGCGCAAAACCTTATCAAGGAAAACCCATAGTCGTAAAACCTTAAGGAAAAGAGTGCGTTGCAAAACATCCATAAAACCAATTTTAAAACTACCTACTCCCTCCATTTCAAAATAACATGCCGGTTTCATGTGTAATTTATACATGAAATTGTTGGGTTTACGTCTTATGGCCCAACATTTGGGATGCCCCTTAGCCAATGGGAGCAGCTACTTAGAAGATGCCATGTTTTTGCTTATAAGGAGCAAAAGGCATCAGGAGAACATAATACAAGTCGAGCTCTTCTTTTGTGAGAAGAAGAAGGAGAAAGAAAGAGAGGAAGAAGAGAAAGAAAGATAGAGAGATTTAAGCCACCATTTTTTGTGAGATTAGAGGCATCTTGAAGAGGAGAAGAAAGGGTTCTTGTTGAAGAATCTTTTGGTTGATTGTGGTGAAGATTGATTCATCAATTTCCATATCTCTTCAAAGGGGGAAAAATCTAGGGTTTGTCAAACCCTAGTAGTAAGTATCTCAAATCACTTCTTATTCTTAAATTGATAGTGAATCTCATATTATATATGAATGAATTGTTGATCCATCCTTAGGGGTGAGTGTAATTAGGCAAATTGATATCCAAGTGTTATAGGCACCTTGAGGTTGTTGTTATCCCCAAATTTGGGAGAATTGTGTGTAACCCATTATTTTTATAGTGGAAGATTTGCCCGTGGTTTTTTACCCTTCACCTTGGAGGGGTTTTTCCACGTAATTGCCGGTGTTGTGTGATTGCTTCTATATCGTCATAGTTTGTGTATTTCCGCATTGTGTTTCATTGCCCGTGTAGGTTTCGTATTGTGCATAGCGGCTCGGATTTCGTAAGCCTCCCCCAACAAGTGGTATCAGAGCTTTTGGGTTGAGCTAATCCTGTGCAATGGCGGAAGCTAGCACTAGTAATAGAATGGTCAATTTGACCGGTGAGAACTTTGTCATATGGAAGGCGAAGATGGAAGACTGGTTATATTGTAAATATCTCTATGGTCCAATAGAGAGTAAGGGAGTAAGGCCTGAGGCGACAAGTGCAGAAGATTGGAAGGTTACTAATCGAAAAGCAGTTGGTTATATTCGTCAGTGGATTGATGATATCATTTTTCATCATGTGGCTAGTGAGACACTAGCATATACTTTGTGGACCAAGTTAGAGGAGATATATGATCAGCAGTCTCCTTGTGAAAAATCTCTTCTATTCAAAAAGCTTGGAAAGATGTGTTACAAGGAAGGGAGTTCAATGGCGCAACATTTAAATGAAATGAAGGGTATCATGAATCAGCTTACATCTATGGACCTCAAAATTCCTGAAGAGGTTCAAGATTATTTGTTGCTAAATACTTTACCAGACAGTTGGGAGCCATTGAGGAATTATCTCAGTTATTCTGCTTCAGACAAGAAGTTGAACATGACTGTTGCAACTAGCAGTTTGCTGAGTGAAGAAGTTAGAAGAAGGTCACTAGACTCATCTCATTCAGAAGCTCTTGTGACATAAAATCGGGGTAGAAGAAAAGACAGAAGACAAGTTGGCCGTAGCAAGTCAAGGGGTAAATCAAAGTCCAGAAAGGAAGTTGAATGTTGGAACTATCATACGAGAGGTCATTATTCAAATGAATGCAGGAAGCTGAAGCAAGAACACAAGAAGGGGAAAGGAAATGATAACCAAGACAATGGTGTTGCAGCTACTGTGATAAATGATGATATCATTGTATTCTCAGATTGTAATGATGTTTGTGTTAGTTTTGCAGGTTCTGATTCAGAATGGATAGTTGATTCAGGTGCATCTTATCATGCTACTCCTCATGAAGATGTATTTACCTCCTACAAGGCTGGTGACTTTGGAATAGTCAGAATGGGCAACAGTGGTGTTGCGAAAATTGTAGGAATGGGTGATGTGAAGGTTGAGACCAGTGTTGGTTGTACGTTGGTTCTCAGAAATGTGTGACATGTACCAGATCTTCGTTTGAATCTAATGTCACCAGGAGTGTTAGATGATTAAGGGTACAACAATCACTTGGGTGATGGAAAATGGAAGCTAAGCAAGGGCTCCATGGTTATTGCTAGAGGCAAGAAGTGTGGCACATTGTACAAGACACAAGTGAAGGTGTTGAAAGGTGAGTTGAATGTTGTTGACAAAGATTCAATCTCCGAGCTGTGGAATAGAAGACTTGGTCATCTTAGTGAGAAGGGAATTCAAATCCTCACCAAAAGACAAGTTTTGCCAAATGCCAAAGGTATGCAATTGGGTAAGTGTACTCATTGTTTAGTTGGTAAACAAACTAGAGTCTCTTTTCATAAAGCTTTACCCAAGCGCAATTCTGGTATTATTGATCTTGTTCATTCTGATGTATGTGGACCTTTAAGGGTCAAAACACTTGGTGCTGCTGTTTATTTTGTTACTTTCATAGATGATGCTTTAAGTAAGGTTTGGTCATATGCAATCAAGACCAAAGATGATGTTGTTCCTGTGTTCAAGATGTTTCACAGCATGGTGGAAAGAGAAACAGGTAGAACCTTGAAGTGCCTTCGTTCTGACAACGGGGGAGAGTACATTGGGCCACTTGAAGTGTATTGCAATAGCATGGGTATACGTCATGAACAATCAGTACCGAAGACTCCACAACATAATGGTGTTGCAGAGAGGATGAACCGCACTATTCTTGAGAGAATAAGGTGCATGTTATCTCATTCCAAGTTGCATAAGCATTTCTGGGGTGAAGCAATGAATACTGCTGTGTATTTGATCAATCGATATCCTTCAAGACCGCTAGATGGAGAAGTAACAGAAAAGGTATGGAGAGACAAAGAGCCTACTTATGATCACTTGAAAGTGTTTGGTTGCAGGTCATTTGTTCATATCCCAAAAGATCAGAGATCAAAGCTTGACGACAAAGCAAAGCAGTGTGTGTTCCTAGGCTATGGAACAGAGAAGTTTGTTTACAGATTTTGGGATCCAATTGAGAAGAAGGTTATCAGAAGTAGGGATGCAGTATTCCTTGAAGACCAAACAATTGAAGACTTTGGGAAGATTGAGATGCCAAAGCTTCAAGATGATATGACCTTGGATCCAAATCCAGTTGTTCCTACTCTTGAACAACATGATGATGATGTTGATGATAATGGCAATGAAGATGAAGCTCATGAAGATGTTCCAGTGGGTGATGTTGAGCAAGAAGTGCATCAACAACAACAACAACCAGAAGCTGAGTTGAGAAGATCCAGCAAGACCAGATTACCTTCAACAAAGTATCCACCACATGAGTATGTGATGCTCATAGATGCAGGTGAACCAGAGTCTTATGAAGAAGCTCTCAGTGTTCCTGAAAGTCAGAAGTGGTTGAAATCCATGAAATAAGAGGTTGGCTCTTTAGATGAGAATGACACTTTTGATTTGGTTGACAAGCCTGAGAACCAGAAAATTCTGAAGAATAAGTGGGTGTATAGAATCAAGACTGAAGATGGTAACTCACAACCAAGGTACAAAGCACGCTTAGTTGTGAAGGGTTATGAGCAGAGAAAGGGTGTTGACTTTGACGAGATTTTCTCACCGGTGGTGAGATTTTCTTCTATTCGGGTTGTCTTGGCAATAGCCGCTAGTTTGGATCTTGAGATAGAACAACTAGATGTCAAGACAACATTTCTTCACGGTGAGTTGGAGGAAGATGTGTATATGGCACAACCCGAGGGTTTTGAATTCAAAGGTAAAGAGCACATGGTGTGCAAGCTGAAGAAGAGTCTATATGGTTTGAAACAAGCTCCAAGAAGATGGTACAAGAAGTTTGAATCGTTCATGAAGGAACATGGGTACAAGAGGACAGCTTCAGATCATTGTGTATTCATTCAAAAATTTGTTGATGGTGATTTTCTAACTCTTTTGCTATATGTTGATGACATGCTTATTGTTGGCAAAGATAAGAAAAAGATTGACAGGTTGAAGTCAGATCTGAGCAAGTCTTTTGCTATGAAAGACTTGGGTGCAGCAAAGCGTATTCTTGGCATGGAGATCACTCGTGATAGGAAAGCGAGGAAGTTGTGGCTATCACAAGAAAGCTACATTGAGAAGGTGTTGCAAAGATTCAACATGGACAAGGCTGAGCCGGTAAGTTGTCCACTTGCAAACCATTTTAAGTTAACTCGTGATCAATGTCCTGTGAATGATGTTGAGAAACGGAAGATGGAGAAAATTCTTTATGCGTCCGCAGTTGGTAGTTTGATGTATGCAATGGTGTGTACAAGGCCGAATATAGCTCATGCAGTTGGAGTGGTAAGCAGATTTCTATCAAATCCTGCTATGGAGCATTGGGAAGCAGTGAAATGGATACTACGGTATTTAAGGGGTACTTCTAATATGTGTTTGTGCTATGGAGGTGACAAGCCAGAGTTAGTTGGTTACACAGATTCAGATTTAGCAGGTGCTCAAGACAGTCTCAAGTCTACATCAGGTTACTTATTTACAGAGGCAGAGTACATTGCCTACTACAGAGGCAGAGTACTCTTTTGCTATACCCAAGTTACAAAAATGTGTGGCATTGTCTACTACAGAGGCAGAGTACATTGCAGCTACAAAGAGTTGCAAGGAGATGGTATGGATGAAGAGGTTTGTTAGAGAACTCGGTGTGAAGCAACAAAGGTTCATCATTTACTGTGACAGCCAGAGTGCCATCCATCTCAGCAAGAATTTGAGTTTTCACTCGAGGTCCAAGCACATCAATATTAGGTATCAGTGGATACAAGAAGTTCTCGAGGAGAAGGTCTTGTATATTGAGAAGATCCATACAGATGACAATGGTTCTGATATGATGACAAAATCGCTACCAAAATACAAGCATGTGTATTTCTGCAGCAGGGCAGGTTTGGTGGTGATGGGTACCTTACCATAAGTCGTAAGGGGGAGATTGTTGGGTTTACGTCTTATGGCCCAACATTTGGGATGCCCCTTAGCCAATGGGAGCATCTACTTAGAAGATGCCATGTTTTTGCTTATAAGGAGCAAAAGGCATCAGGAGAACATAATACAAGTCGAGCTCTTCTTTTGTGAGAAGAAGAAAGAGAAAGAAATAGAGGAAGAAGAGAAAGAGAGATAGAGAGATTTAAGCCACCATTTTTGGTGAGATTAGAGGCATCTTGAAGAGGAGAAGAAAGGGTTCTTGTTGAAGGATCTTTTGGTTGATTGTGGTGAAGATTGATTCATCAATTTCCACATCTCTTCAAAGGGGAAAAAATCTAGGGTTTGTCAAACCCTAGTAGTAAGTATCTCAAATCACTTCTTATTCTTAAATTGATAGTGAATCTCATATTATATATGAATGAATTGTTGATCCATCCTTAGGGGTGAGTGTAATTAGGAAAATTGATATCCAAGTGCTATAGGCACCTTGAGGTTGTTGTTATCCCCAAATTTGGGAGAATTGTGTGTAACCCATTATTGTTATAGTGGAAGATTTGCCCGTGGTTTTTTACCCTTCACCTTGGAGGGGTTTTTCCACGTAATTGCCGGTGTTGTGTGATTGCTTCTATATCGTCATAGTTTGTGTATTTCCGCATTGTGTTTCATTGCTCGTGTAGGTTTCGTATTGCGCATAGCGGCTCGGATTTCGTAAGCCTCCCCCAACATAAACCATCCTATTTTTTTTTTTTTGAAAAAGGAGGTAGTAGAAAACTAAAATTACAATAATATAGTTCTTCAAATTCATGGAAATTCTTCCTTCTCCATCGACACCTAATGAGCTCTCAAGCAAGATGTGGAAGTTAAGCATCCTCATTTGTGATAAAGCTATCAACATATGGTCCTGATCTCTTCTGTCAATAACGAGACTAACAAAAGTGTTACGATGAAGGTTTGTGCAAGATCGGAAATTCGTCCTCTTGGCGATTAAGAATGCCCTTGTAGCGTTTTCTGCAATCAATAACTTATCTGATGAGAAATATATCTCCAAAAAGAAATACAAGTAGTCAGTACATAAGCGGTAAAAAAGATCTAGCTTTACTAATTTAAAAGTATTGTATGTTGGCAGTGATATGCAATGAGACGTTCTAGAGTGCACTAGGAACATAAATCATGCTGCCATTTTTATGGTACAGAAGAATTCTTAATAAAGTGTGGAAGCGATATTGGGTACAAAACTGATTAAAGAAATGTGAAAACAGTTATCTATTCTACCATATAAAGCCAACCACCCTTACTGTTGCCGGGTGAAGCTGCAATTTTTTTGACCATTTTGCCCCCATTTTTTTGTTTTTGTAAGAACAAACTTAAATGATAGTGAGGGTTTGATTGTATTTTCACAATTAATAATTACACATCCTTTTTTAACCCTTGGCATTATTTTTTCTGTCAAACATTACATAAATAAACCAAGGGCATAAAAAGTAATTAATCTGTGATGGACCCTTAATTACAGTACCTCACCCTTTAGACTGTTTATAATCCATTGATGAATATGAGCCATTGATTCATGCACGTGCGGATGCACGTGCTTAACATCTTGTAGTAGAGAAAGAAACTAGTTGATCTTCTAAAACATATTCTATCCTGGTTAGTTCGGGGCCTATTCAAATTATTTGGGGCTTGTCATTAGAAGACAAAAAATGGTCATTGTTAACTAATTTCAAAAAAGGGAAATAACTGTTTGGTCCATTTACAGGTGAGCCCATATCCAGTTGGTCTTATGTTAAAACTCGGTTGCTATTTGGTCCATAATTATTTAAAAATATCGAAAATAACTGAAATATCCTTCCACACCTGTTACCTGTTTGGTCCATTTACAGGTGAGCCCATATCCGTTGGTCTTATGTTAAAACTCGGTTGCTATTTGGTTCATAATTATTTAAAAATATCGAAAATAACTGAAATATCCTTCCACACCTGTTACCGCCTTAAATATGAGAAACAGTATAACTTCCCTCATTTATTCCTTTCTTCTCTATTTCCAATCTACTTTTTCAGAAACGTTTCACTTCCGTTTTCAGATTCAGAGAGAAATCTGAATATACTCAAATCAAACTAATCAAAACCTGTGATATTCTTTCAGAAAACCAACCTAAATCGGTTGTTATAACCAATTTCATAAAAAATCACCCAGAAAAACACCGATTAAAAACCCTAAATGAAAAAATCAACTAGGAAATCACAATCAAAAGCAGAGAAAAACAAGCAACTAGTTATAGCTCAACGACAATCGACTGTAGAAGAAGAATCCGAGCAAGATATTGAAGCAATCAAAGGTACGATGCAAAGAATAACCATAACCTAATTTCAGATCTAATTGATTTTTTATCTTCAAATGCATGTTCATCTTGTTTTCATCTGTTTTATTCATCATCTTTCTGTTTCGGAGATGGAGTTCATCATCTTCATAATGCATGTTCATCTTGTTTTAGTTTGTGTTCTGTTTCAGACATGGAGTTCATTACCTTTAGTGAACTCCGTGATTTATGTTTGTTTCGTGGTAGGAGTTCATCACGTTGGTGAACTAATCTTGTGCTAGTTTTTCCTATGGAGACGGAGTTCATCATCTTCGGTGAACTCCGGTGTTTTATGTTTGTTGTGGTAGGAGTTCATCACTGTTGGTGAACTAATCTTTTGCTAGTGTTTCCTATAAAGATGGAGTTCATCATCTTTGGTGAACTCCGTGCTTTATATTTGTTTCTTGGTAGGAGTTCATCACTGTTGGTGAACTAATCTTGTGCTAGTGTTGCCTATGGAGATGGAGTTCATCATCTTTGGTGAACTCCGTGCTTTATGTCTGTTTAGGGGTAGGAGTTCATCATCGTTGGTGAACTAATCTTGTGCTAGTGTTGCCTACGGAGATAGAGTTTATCATCTTTGGTGAACTCCGTGATTTATGTTTGTTTCGTGGTAGGAGTTCATCAGTGTTGGTGAACTATCTTGTGCTAGTCTTGCCTATGGAGATGGAGTTCATCATCTTTGGTGAACTCTGTGGTTCATTTTTGTTTAGTGGTAGGAGTTCATCACTGTTTAGTGAACTATCAGGTGCTAGTCTTGCCTATGGAGATGGATTTCATCATCTTTGGTGAACTCCTTGCTTCATTTTTGTTTCTTGGTAGGAGTTCATCATTGTTTAGTGAACTATCAGGTGCTAGTCTTGCCTATGGACATGGAGTTCATTCCCTTTAGTGAACTTTGTAGTTGTTTTCTTGTAGCAGTTCAACGTGTTTTATAAACTATTTGTTGTTGCTTGTTATCAAGTGTTTCCATGTTCTTATAAAATAGAATAGGAGTTCATTGTGTATTTTGTTATCATAGGGTTCTTGTCCAGAGTTCATTTATAAATTTTATTTTTCCTTTTTCTATGTAGATGAGGATGGGAAAAAAGCTAGAAAAAAGTCAAATATAAAGTTCAAGGGTAGCTTTGCTGCTTTCATTGCGTTTGATGACAATATTAGAGCCTTGAAAGAAGGAAAAGCTTTAAATACAGAGCAGATTGCACTGTTGAAAAAGAGTCGGTTTTGGAATGTGATGCATGTATTTCTAGTAGAAAAAATTGTTAGCAGTAAGTGGAATAAGACAGTCAAATCTAGTCAACTCCTATGGAAAGCACACAGAATGATTCCTGGTCAAGAGTGTGTGTTTGAATTCACATTTGGGGAAAAACATATATCCTAAGATCTTTTCTTGAAGAGTTCTCAATAATGTATGGCATTCCGTGTATGCAAGGAGGAGGAGTGGAAGATGCATTTGTAGATTCCAAACCTATAAGTGATTGCAGACATGGAAGGTTCTATCAAACACATGGATTTACTCCACCCGACAGAAGGGAGTATGACATAAGAAATGCTGAATTGAAAACCAAGATCCTTCAGTTGGTTAAAACTAAAACACATAATGAAGATCTTGTTATAATGATGGTACTTTTCTTGTAGTCAACACTTTTTGTTACTACTGGTGATGGAGGTTCCATCAACTGTAAGTACATAGGCTTACTAGAGTCAGGTAGAGTGTCACGGACTCATCTAATTCACAAGCATATCATGGAAAGTGTAATAAGAGATTCTACTGAAGGATGTTACATGTATTTATTGGTGAGATGGAATATATAATGAACTGCATACTATAACTAACTTGTTTAACTAGTGTTGGTGTTGTTAACTAACTAATAAGATTTCTTCTGTGTTTACAGACTTGGCTTGCTGAGCATTCAAAAGAATTGATACCCAGGTGGAAAGTCGAAGATAAGGAAGACGAGAACGTTTACCGTCCCAGGTTCGCAAGGTGGAAAATCAATGACATCTGCAAGTCATTGGAATCAGTTTGGAGAGGTAAAGTTCATTCTTACAAAAGTTCATGATCTTTGATGAACTGTAAAATCTGTAGTTTCTTTTCTTATAGGAGATCATCTTGTCTGTTGAATTATCATGTGTTTGTCATTCTTATGTAGATAGAGTTCATCTTGTTTGGTGAACCCTTTACTTTTTTTTTCCCTCTTGTTTGTTGAACTCTTGGCTTCCTTGTTTTTCTTTTAGGATTTCATTCTTATTGCGATTTCATTTCCTTTTGTGCAACTCTCACAAAATTTCTGGGAGAATTACACTTCAATTGAACAAATAATACTGAACCAAGTAAGGTCGAACACAAAAGTTCAGTTGCTCGAAGAATAATATGATGATATGACTGCTCAAGAGTTGGAAGAACTGAAAGCAAAACATGTTGCGGAGATTAAAGAAATGAAGCTAAACTATGAATGAGAGATAGCCGATTTGGAAGTTAAACAACAAGACCTGGAAAAACAACTTGCGAAAATGACAACTGAAATGACTTCTTTTCAATGAAAGATTGACAGTCTTGCTGCACACTTGAGATCAAAGACAGCTGAAGTTAATGCTATTCTGCAAAAAGAAGGATTTGCAAGTGTGGTTGTGTACATGACAAATTTGACAACTGAATTCTTACAACGCTCTTTCCAAAGTGAGTACTAGAATGAGTTATTGGCTAGTCAAATTAGAGAACAACTAAATGCTGAAGTGAATGTTGAAGGTGTTAATGATGGATTGAATGGTGAAAATCAAGGTAATGATGAAGAAGATACTACTGTACCTAGTAATGATGAGGAAGCTGTGAATCTTAATTCTGATGAAGGTGCTGGTGGGTTCAGACCAATTTCCCAATGTTTAATGTTCATAATAATTCCGAATAAATATATGTCAATGGTTCGGAAAGTAGGCTACAGAAGTTGATTTATGAAGAATTTTGAATGTTACCATCAACCAACTGTTCAGATAGAGTTCTTTCTGAAAATGAACCCCAACCTATGGATTTAAGTAATGTTTATTTTATTTTTATTTTTTTAGTTTTGCATCTTGAAACTCTTCCTATTCTCAGTTCATTTTAAATGAACGATATAATTATGAAGTTTGGAGTTCATTCTCTACAATGAACTCTGCTTATTCTTAGTTCATATTGCTAAATGATAATAGGCAGAGTTTAGTTTGTATTGGGGGTTAATTTTAAATGAACTCTAAACATTTTAATCTGTTGTTTGGAGTTTATTTTAAATGAACTCTACTTAGTTCGTTTTAAAAATGAACTCTGCTGTTGTCAGTTCATTCTGCACAATGAACTCTATTCACTTCTTGGTTTTAAGTGAACTCTAACATTTTGTCATTTCCTTTTCCAATTAACAGAAAGTAACCACAAATTTTTTACATTGCCAGAACTTGAAGAGCATGCAAATCTGCAACTTTGTACGTTACCAGGAGAAGTAGATGGTAAGCTTCATAATGAGGAAGTTGTAACAGATACACTCCAACAAATAAATTCTAGTCGTCCTTCTTTCTCAATTGGGATGATACATAATGAGGAAGTTGTTGAGCCAACAAACAAAAGTGAGATAGTTTCACAGATTGTTGCAGATTTGAATGAACATGGTCTTGGTTCTTCTCCCACTGATAACACTAAAGAAACCCCAATTCAAGCTGTTGAAAGACACATGATGACTACAAGAGGCAGAAAAGCAGCAAATGTACTTGGGCAAGATCACATTAGTGGATCGGATTACAGTGCATCGGAACTGAAATTCAGAATGAAACTTCCAAGGAAATAACAACTAAATGAGGAGAAGCAACCTGAGGAGAAAAAGTTGAGGAGAAGAAAAAAGTAATACAAGGAAAGAAAGTTGTTTCGAAGACTCTTCCTAAACCTGCTGACAAGGAGGAGAATGCTGAGCAGAAGAAGAGAAAGAATGTACTTGCTGTGATCGAGAAAGCAGATCAAAAACCTGCTGCAAGCAAGAAGAGAATAGGAAATGAACTAGAACATTCTCCAGCAGAGAAGACAGAGAAAGTAAAGCAGCTGAGGGCATACATGCCAATCGTTCCAGATATGAGGGACCTGAAAAAGTCTCCATACTTCTCCAAATTGAACAAAGAGCAAAAGAAAGTGTTGAAAACTTTCTACAAACATGCTATGCAAAGGTAAAAAAATAAAGAAATGAACTTCTACTCATTTATGTTGAACTTGTTGTTTATATATTGAGATTATAACTTTTTGTTTATCCTTCTGCAGTCAAGCAGCTTGGCTTGTAGATGATGAAGCTAACAAAGCTCAGTTTGGTGTCTAAGTAGAACACATTTATGATCTAATGTTCAATAAAGACCTTAATGTCATGATTCTTTTCCACTACTGCTACAAGAGGAAGATAGTAGCACAAATGGAGAGAGCAAGACTAGATAGCGAAGATAGCCAAACTCAATCAAGATACATTCACTTTGAGATGATGACACCTACTGTATTTATAAGTCCTTACTTCCAGAAATGTAGTGATAACTCTTCATTATAACTATTGCTACATAGTAGTAGTTATCTAAAATCTGAGAGAGGCTAGAAGTGGGATTCTAGGGTTTCCGAAAGTGAGTTTCGGGAGGTTGAACATGAATAGTCTTCACATAAACCACGCACAGTGTCCGTTCAAAGGCTTCTTCAGTCACATGGAAGAGATTTAGGGCTGGTCTTAGGGAGGGAAGCAGATGAAGAGAGAGATCAAAGGATTCTAGGGTTTGAAGAAGAATTACTCTGAGAGGTTATGAGAAAGATCTCGTAGCTTGGAAAAATATATGACCTATTTATAGTTGAATTCTCTAATCTCAAGTCGGTGAACATAAGGATTTCTTTTCATGCCGTGAGGAGCAATTCTCCCATCTCTTCAGGAATAGGGATAAACTAGGTTGAGTTTATCTCATTATTCGACCGCCTTTACTCTCTTTTGCGGTGAGAAATAAGCCGGGTATTGATCACACGTGTCGTAGACTGCTAGAACAAAACCATGATTGTTATTCCCCTATTTGTGTGAAGCTGAGTCTGCCTTTGTGATGATGTGTTGATAGAGGAATATTCTCTTTATCCGAGTTGGCCAAGATAGAGAGATATTTTCTGATTTGTGAGAATGACTAGGATGAGTCACGTGAAAAGGCATGGAATTCCTCTAGAATCGTGTGCAGAGTGTGAGAGGAGCTGAGGCTAATCTCCCTCTCTCCATGGCCGGTCACATATGTCATGTGAAGACCATATTATGTTTATGGGTCCCCTTGTTGAGCATGCGGAGCTCAAGATTACTTATCCACGTTTTTGGACAAAAATGTATAGTTCAGGCTCAAATTACTAGCCGTGAGTGTGTTTGAGAGGCTGAGAAATAGGTTTGAGCCCTAGGTAAGGCGTGTGTCGTGAATCTCTCCGAGATTTTGAGGAAAGATTTGAATCTCTTCGAGATTTTGCAGAGAGATTTGAATCTCTATGTGATTTTGCAGACGCATCAAAATCTCTTCGTGATTTTGCGGAAAGATTTGAATCTCTCCGAGATTTTGCAGACGGATCAAAATCTCTCCGTGATTTTGCAGAGAGATTTAAATCTCTTAGAGATTTTGCAGACGGATCAAAATCTCCCAGAAGATTTTCTTAACGTATCTGAATCTCTTTATGGTCAGCTGGGACTCGTCCTGAGAGAGAAAAAGGCTTTGTACGCCCAATTAATACCTCTGCGAGACTTTGGATCAATTGTATTTGACCAGCGTATCTTGTAGAGATGTGCTAGGAATCAACTGTGTCCATATGATGGGCCAACAAGACCAGTGTATCCTGAAAGGATGTTCTAAGAGTCTGTCGAAAGGGACCAGAGGCAGAATAACCAATGTATCTTGTAGGGATGTCCTAGGAGTTATTCAGAAACCTCAACAAGCCGAGTCAGAGCCTAGAACAAATATGACCAGTGTATCTCGCGATGATGTACTAGGAATCAGTCCTTGATCTCCAATAGGGTGAGTCGTGCTTACAAGATATATGCAAATCTCCGCTCTGCGTTATTAGTCCGTCGATGACGTATTTACGCATCTATAGAGCATACATGACCAACATCATCTAGTTTAGGATGCACACTAGGAATCATGGCATCACAATCGGATGTGTCTCGTGAAGACATGATGGAATTGTGGCTGTTCTGGTTCATAAGTCTGCCGGGGACGTTTTACACTCTACATAACCTATGTGACCAGCAGTATCTCGTCGAGGATGTGCGCTAGGAATCACGACATCACGACCAGCAGTGTCTCGCAGGGACGTATACTAGAAATCCTGGCTATAGATGCCTTTAGGTCCAGGGTCTTAATCTCTCCCGTGAGAGTTGAATTATGTCTATAGCGTTGAAATGACACTTATGCCCATTATCCAAATTTCACTATCTACAAAAGACCGGCAGTTGATTTAGAATTATGAACTTAATTTTTTAGTTCATTTAGCAATATGAACTAATAAAAAGACCGTCAGTTGATTTAGAAAAATGACCTAAACCTGTCAGTTTATTAACAATATGAACTAGTCTGAGAAAAACTATCATTCCATACTGTTATTCAACAATTCATTTTTGCAGACATATGTTCATTAGAGGAAAGCAGATGATAGGGCAGGTAAGATTGATAACTTCATAGCAGATATGCCTAGCAAGACTCGGAAGATAATAATTCCAATGAATTGTGACTCTAATCTTGATAAAGACAAATCTAAATGGCCTATTGGTTTACATTGGCACCTGCTTGTATACGACATCGTCAACTATCAATGGGAGCATTACAACTCACTCAAAGCAGAAGAAATAGGACAAAAAAGCACACAAGATGCAAGAAAAATGGCTGCCTACTATAAACAACACATTAATAAATGGATGGTGAAACATGATCTTCAGAGAAGCGCTGATTTAAACATTGAGCAAGTGCAGGTACTTGATCAGGGAGCACACCCAAATTGCCTTCTCTATGAATGTTATTGGATAAAGACAAGTTGCAAGCCAAAGCTCCTGAAATCTCAGCATGTGATTCCAAGAGATGAAATGATAAAAAAGATGCAGCAGTGGAGCAAAATGGCATACAAGCTTTTAACTGAAGATAAAGATGGATTAAGCTGGAGTGAAATAACTAACAAAGCTTCTAATGACATATATAATTTAATATGTTTACTCTTTTAACTATAGTATTTTGGACAGTAGATTACTGATGTTTTGGACAACAAAAAAACTTTTAATGTCAAGTTTTCTGGTTGATGGAAGTCCATTTCAATAAATTTTGGATGATATATTACATATGAATTAACTTAAATATGTGTTTTCTGTGAAAAAAGCATGTGAAAAACAGTTTCATTCAAGGTATGAACTGTACGAAAAATAATATATGAAAATAACAGTCATATAAGTGTATGATCACATTTTAATATGTAAAACATGTAAAAAAATTAAAAAGCTGGGGTCTAACAACCACACCCAATATTTCGTTCGGCAATCTGTATGGAAAAATCCAATACAATTCCAAGAGAATCAACTAAACAGTCAGACTCAATCACGGAAAAGTATCCAAGAGTTATATCTCTGTTTATCAATGTAATCAGAAAATCAAACAGATAGAAATCTGCGATCCTGATTATTATGAGAAATAACTTGAACGGTACCAAAGACCAATGTTCAAGTGTCAATCAATTTCAATCAACAACCAAAGGTTGGATTTACTAATTGATTGAACCACGCACAACCTGTGATATTTCAATTATATAAACAAATATAATGCGGAAAAGAAATAACACAGACACCAGAAATTTTGTTAAAGAGGAAACCGCAAATGCAGAAAACCACCGGGACCTAGTCCAGGTTGAACTCCACACTGTATTAAGCCTCTATAGACACTAGCCTACTACAAGATTAACTTCAGAGTGGAGTGTATTTGAACCCTAACCAATCTCACATTGATTAAGGTACAGTCGCGTTCCGTACGCTTCTGAATCCTAGCAGGGCTCTACGCACTTGATTCCCTTAGCTGATCTCACCCACAACCAAGAGTTGCTACGACCCAAAGTCAGAGACTCATAAACCAATCCGTCTCCCACATAAAAGTTTATTCAGATAGATAAATTTGTCCTCCACATAAATACCTGAAAAAGCAGGGTCTAACAACCTCACCGAATATTTTGATTAGAAATCGGTATGGACTAACTCTAATATACTTTTAAGAGAATCAACTAGACATCCATACTCAATCTTAATAAAAAGTATATCAAGGAGTTAATATCTCTATCACTTGATTTGATCTATACTCAAGCAAATAAAAATCTGCGAGTCTTTATCAAATAGAAGAGCAATAAACTTGGATGGTACCAAATACCAATATCCAAGGATCAATCAATTTCCAATCAACAACCAAAGGTTGGATTTCACAATTGATCGATACAACGCACAACCTGTGATATTTCAATTATATAACAAAATATAATGAGGAATAGAAATAACACAGACACCAGAAATTTTGTTAACGAGGAAACCGCGAATGCAGAAAAACCCCGGGACTTAGTCCATATTGAACACCACACTGTATTAAGCCGCTACAGACACTAGCCTACTAAAAACTAACTTGATTTTTTTATCTTCATCATTATCATAATTGTCAGACATCTCATCAAGCGTCACAACAAGACCTTTGTATCAGTGTATTTTATACGATTTGGGCACTCATTTGCAAAATGACCAAATCCTTTACACTTAAAGCACTGAGGCATATCCTCGTCATCAGTTTCATCAGTATCCCTGTTTTTAAGAGGAATACGATTATGAGGTTTGACTGATGCTTTTGGCTTATCTCTGGAGAACCGTTTACTTCTTTTCAACAGAAGATCTCTAAACTGTCTTGTGATCATCGAGATCGATTTGTCAAGATATTCATATGATGAATCAGTCTCAGAGTGATCATTTTCAGAGATATACACATTTTAACTTTTATCAAGAAATTTTGTGTCTTTCAGTGCTTTCAACGCAACATCCTTAGATTTGGATAAATGTTCATGATCAAAGATATTAAGCTTCCCAACCAGCGTATTTCTGGAGAGGTTATCAAGGTTATTTCCCTCAATGATGGCATGCTTCTTAGAATCGTATTTAGATGGCAGCGATCTGAGAATTTTCATCACAATGTCCTTTTCAGGAATGGTCTTACCCAATGCAAAAGATGAATTAACAATTTTAGACACTTAATGATTAAACTCATCAAATGAATCTTCATCTGCCATACGAAGGTTTTCCCAATCGGAATTTAGGTTTTGAAGCCAGACTTCCTTTTCACTGGTATTACCTTCAAACACGGTTTCTAAGATATCCCAAGCATCGTTAGACCTAGTGCAATTTGACACATGGTGCTGAAGATTTGGGGTAATGGCATGTATGATAGCATTCAAACCGTCAGATTTTTGCTTTGCAGCAAGTATCTCAGCAGCATCGTATTCGCCAATATTCTTTGGAACAGTAGCATAACCTATTGCCACAACGAGAGCATCATATCCATTAACAACATATACCCATGATTGAAAATAACATGCTTGAATAAAAGCTCGCATAGCAATTTTCTACCATAAGTAATTAGAGACATCGAAGACTGGTGGTACGTTAATAGAGATAACACCTCTGTCCATAGAGTCGGATCGCCACAAACACATACTTTTGAGGTCTTAAACGTGTTTTCCTGCTCTGATACCAATTAAAAAGGCGGGAGTCTAACAACCTCACCCAATATTTCGGTTAGCAATCTGTATGGACTAACTCTAATATATTTATAAGAGAATCAACTAGACATTCAGACTCAATCTTAATAAAAAGTATATCAAGGGGTTAATATCTCTATCTGTTGATTTAATCTATACTCAATCAAATAGAAATCTGCGAGTCTTTATCAAATACAAGAGAAATAAATTTGGATGGTACAAAAGACCAATATCCAAGGATCAATCAATTTCCAATCAACAACCAAAGGTTGGATTCACAATTGATCGATATAACACACAACCTATGACATTTCAATTATATAACAAAATATAATGCTGAATAGAAATAACACATACACCAGAAATTTTGTTAACGAGGAAAACCTCAAATGCAGAAAAACCTCGGGACCTAGTCCAGATTGAACACCACACTGTATTAAGCCGCTACAGACACTAGCCTACTACAAACTAACTTAAGTCTGGACTACAGTTGAACCCTAATCAATATCACACTGATTCAAGGTACAATTGCGCTCCTTACATCTCTGATCCCAGCAGGATACTACGTACTTGATTCCCTTACCTGATCTCACCTACAGCCAATTGTTGCTACGACCCAAAGTCAAAGACTTTAATAAACAAATCTGTATCACACAGAAAAGTCTACGATAATAGATAAATCTGTCTCCCATAGATAAGCCTACGAGTTTTGTTCCGTCTTTTGATAAAATCAAGGTAAACATGAACTAATTGATAACTCAAACTTATATTCACGATGAAGAGCCTAGAATTATCAATCACCTCACAATAATCTAAATTGTATGGTAGGGAAACTAGATATTTCCTAATCACAAACGATGAGACGAAGATGTTTGTGATTTTTTTTTATCTTCCCCTATCGGAGATATAATCTCAAGCCAATTATTCAATTGAACTCGTATGATAGAAAATTGCAAGATCAGATCGCTCAACTACAAGAAAAGTAGTTTCGTCTGGCTTCACAATCCCAATGAAGTCTTTAAGTCGTTAACCAACAGGGTCTCGAGAAGAAACCTAAGGTTAAAGGAGAATCGACTCTATCCAGCTAGTATCACACAGGAGGTATGGGGATTAGTTATTACAGTTGCTAGATATCTCGTTTATATAGTTTTCAAATCAAGGTTTGCAATCTAAGTTACCTTGGTAACAAAGCATTCAATATTCACCGATAGATGAAAAACCTGATTTATCCAAGCTAATATCTTTCAACTGTTAGATCGAAACTTAGATTGTCACACACACACACACACACACAAATGAAATGTATTTAATTTAGGTTTGATTAACCGTATCTAAACGTGTACATTTGGTTGGTTCACAAATAGTTAACCAATGGTTAGCCATATGAGTACTTTCAGATTGACCGTATTCATCTTTCTCATAACTAGTTCAAATGACTCATAAGAACTAGTTGAAGAGTTGCTCAATTGCTTAGATCTATATGCATAGACACAATTGATACAAAACCAATTTGATTTACTTTAATCAATTCATGAACAATATCGCCATGCTTTGCAAAGATTGCATTCCTTATTGATTTATTGTTTAAGTTCATGCATTTCCGATTTGAGAGATATAACCAATTTGATGTATACCATAGCCACCGGATTTGAGTTTACAAACTCAGCAGAAATTTTCGGTTCGAAAACTTCCGTGGGTACACGTGCGGGTACGCATACCTAAGGTGACTGGTTTAACAGTTTGCAAACTTACAAACTCAGCAGAAATTTTCAGTTCGAAAACTTCCGCTGGTACGCGTACCCAACCTGTTTCCTTCACTAATACCGCATGCACACATATGCACGCACTTGGTTTCCGGCACATGGATTTATACACTAATTTGCGAACACACTATATATGCTTATATCCATAGTTGGTTACGTAATCTCAACTCTACATTTCAATCATTGAAACATTCTTCTATAATGTTATAACAATCATTATTCACGACTATCTTCATCAAAGCTATTTTCAAGATTGAAACATCACCATGACTTCCATCATGGGTAAAGATGAAATTTTTTAAAGCAAAAGCTTACCAACACATATTTCGAGAAAAAGATAGGCGAGTAAACTCGTCTCGAAACAACAAATGTGTATGTATAAAAACTATCATACTTATACGAATTTTGTCTCAAGAATAGGAGATATAGTAGATAGACTTTTGAGTGACAGGTGAGTTCAAGTCTCCACCTACCTTTTGGTCGGATGAAGTTCCACTGGTTCCTTGAGTAGTTCTTCATCTTTGTAAGATAATCGCCATGGAATCTGGATCTATACTTAATTATTCTATACCTAGACTTAGTCATAAGTAAACTAGAAATCCAGACATATAGTTTTGATCACTAATATTGACAAACATTCTTGAGATAGCAACGCATGCGAGTTCAACCGAGCAATGCTCTAACAATCTCCCCCTTTGTCAATTTTAGTGAAAAAACTATCAATGCATATGGATTACAAAAAAGATAAAACTTTGTAACTTCTCATCCACATGCTTGATCTCCTTGGTGCTTCAACATTACTTGAAAACTTCATCTTTTCCAAGTACTCCCATGATTCCATAGATGTTCAGTTTAGCATCATAGTTGCCGAAGATTCGTAGCCATAACAATGAGAAAACAAAAGTTCTCGATCATTTTTATACAGTGTCATAATATTATTACACAGTATCAAAGTTCTTATATTATAACTTTGACAACAATACTATGGTGATATGTATCACTCCCCCTTAGCCAATACTTTCGTCTCAACACGAAAACCACTCCCCCTTACATAATGATCCGAAAATCATATATATTTGTAGTGTGAACTACATATTAATTCTCCCCCTTTTTGTCAATAAAATTGTCAAAGGTACGAAAACGGGATCCTAATGAAATTTCCACAGAGACGCTTCAAGACCAAAGAAAAGTACATATCAACTTTGTTTAGATGCAATCATAAAGCCGAAGCTAAATGCATTCATCAAAGAGTTTATATAGATACAAGATAACCCCTAAAAAATTCCACAGCCGCACTCCCCGCAAAGATATGGAAATTAAGCGCAAGTTCAAAAGAACTCTCCCCCTAAAAAATTCCACAGCCGCACTCCCCACAAAGATTTGTCAATTAAGCACAAGTTTAGTTAAGAACTCCCCCCCATAAAATGTCATTCCTGAAAGAACAATAAGAGCGACCTTACTTTTTACAAGAAAAAAAGGATTTCTTTGGACTCCTAAAACCACAAAAAATGATTTTGTATCCAAAATTCTCAATTAAACTAACCACGAGAGAACCCATGATTAATTTAATCGGAATACGCAACCAAAAAATCCACAAACGAATCTATGATTAGTTTAGTTGGAAATGCTCACACAAGAAGACTTATGGAGCTACACAATATATACAAAAAATATGGATCAGGGAAGATCAATACAGTGAAATATACAAAGATTCATTATATCTTCATCACTATTGCATAACGACATATAATAGACATAATCTTTGTAAACAAAAGATTTTAACCTATCTTCCATCAATGAATTGACATAATAGGCTTAACTTTTGTTTGTCAAAAGTTCATCGATCTTGTATCAATACTTGCATATCGACATATAAAAGAGATAACTTTCGACATCGTATGGGACAATAATAGTTCACGGACGCAAACACACATATCCCATAACATATTGCAATATATAAAACCATAAAGATTAATACTGCAATCATCATCTTCCAAATCAACTTTAGAATTTAAATAAATAAATCTAAAAACATTTTGTTTATGGGTGAAAACTATTTCTGCTAGTTTTAGTAACTTTGGGAGTGTGGATAAGAAATGAATCTAAACCCTAAACAAATGCACTGCACGGGAGTTCTTTTGATTCGAGAGATCAATCTATACAATTCTGGCCTAAACCAAGAAATGGCCGTTCCAGACTTGTTTCGGTCACAAAGTGAAGGAGATGGGGTTGATCTTAGGGAGGGAAGCGAAGAAGGTGTTGAGATTGTGAAGGTGTTGGCTTTTATGACTTGTATCAGAATGGTGGTTTCTGGATACTGATGACAACACTTAGCTTTTTCTGTGTTTGTCTCTGTTGTTTGGAAATAGGTGAAAGACCCATTTATACAAGTCATTGAGCGCAACCCTCATCTCATAGGAAGTGGAGGAGGTGAGGTAATAGAGTAATGGGGTTGTGCAGGAGTGTTGATCATTACACGATCACACCTTTGCCCACTTCCCTCATCACTGTTAACCGTCCACTCTTCCTGACACGTTCTTGTACTAGCGCGTTGCACGTTGCACGTTGTAAACTGCCAGAGTAATACCCCGGTGAGTATCCCCCAGTTTGTGACATGTTTGATGTCTCTAGTGAGTGGGGCGAGTCGTGGGTCCCGCAGGAAATAACACGTGATGCTATTAGGTTAAATAACTAAGTTATTTTGGAAATCAATATTCATGAAATATCGTGTATACTTTATGCATGTAATGCATCGAATATAATTAATATGTATGAAGCATCGCTGTTTTAAAGCTTAACGGAGTAAGTCGCGGATTGAGAGTCTTAAAATAGCTGCATGCCCAACCATCTTTGAGTGATCGTTTGGAGACCGCATGGGAGGGCCATCCCTTGGACGACCACTCCTTGTGGTAGAGTGACGGACGGTGATAACCAAGATGCCTCATTGGACGTTTAACTCTTAGCCTAGGCTGTCCGACCAAGCTGGCAAAGTTGGATGGATAAGATGATCTGCGACACTTATCTGTGACCGTTTGATGAAACCTTAGGGTTTAAGAGGTGCGCAAGCATCCTCTTTGGGCTTGACTGAATTCACACATAGGCGCCAATTTTGGTGGGACCAATTGGTCACACATGAAGGCGGCATATTGTTGTGTTCGTCTATACCTCTCTGTCCCATGAAGGCTTGATCTAGGCCACTCAAGTTGACTGGCAAAGATGAGTGTCCGTGATCGATTTGCGATAGAAATCCTTTGCCGCAAAGGATTGGGGAACTGCGTGAGATGCCTCCTTCGGGCATGCGTTTCGAGGCGCTCGGCCATGGTTGGCCTAGGCCAGTCGGTCACACGCATAAGTGGGCCCACAGTGATCACGTTGATGCTCCCTGGACCTCCTTAGCCTATATTTACACCCTCCATCCGAGCTGGCGAAGATGGATGGCCGTGATCAATCTACGACACTTATACCATGCCGCAAACCCTAATTAGGGTTTTGGGCCAGTCACGCGCGTGCAACTTTAGCTGATCGGTTTGGAAGACTATGCTCCTCCTTTGGGGAGGCCGACCATGTGGGGCCCACGTTGGGCCGATGGTGAACGTATCCATACCTGTCTCATGGTCCTATGTGTGATCTAAGCCATCCAATCATGCTTGCGAAGTTGGATGGTCGTGATCGATTTAAGACACTAGTGGAATTTTCGCGGCCTTTAAAGCATCACGTCATCCATGTTTCGAGAAAACGTTCATTACCCCATGGCTTGGTCGTGAGAAAACCGATCGGGCAGGGATAGAGTGGGCTCGCCAATGTGCATGTTGGCGCCTCCTCCATCTTTCGTGGTGCGATCTACGCCATCCATTCAGGCCAGTGAAGTTGTACAGTCATGATCGTTTTGTGACTGTTTTAAGTAGTCTTGCTCGTTCGAGCTTCTTTCAAAAGAAGCGCGGCCACCCTACTTTAGGGCTGGCATTTTGGCACGCTGGGAAGTGAAGTGTAATGTTCGACCAGCTAGGGAATAAATAGGCCCGTTGGTGATCATTAAGGTGGTAGCCTACTCCTGCTAGGGTTCATCTAGGCTAGTTAAATCATGCGGCCAATTTGCATGTCCGTGACCGTTTCTGAGACTGACATGGACACTCAAGGAATTAAATATGCTCGATTGGGCTAGTATAAGCACGCCGATACGAGATTCTCTTTGTTAGAGAATGGTATAGCATGTACGGGTATTTCGTGCATGCCTCACTATTAACACTTGGATATTCATGTTACTCTGCTGAGAGTAACAATCAGTCATCATGCCGCGCCAATAATGAGAGTCCTGCTGAGAACAGCTCAGGAAATACAAGGAAATTCATGCATTAATTAATAATGCTATAAATTCACAGGATATTGGGATTGTTGCTACATGCACCATTCTGGGTGAATTTCGTATATTTATTGAATTGCTTCGAATGAATAAAGCGAAGAAATATTCATCACTTGCAGGATGTCAACACATTAAAATTGGTTTTACAATTTTAGCCCTGAAATAAAATCCACCATCAACATTAAGTCTCATGCCTAGCACATAATGGTATTATTGTGGGGTAGGCATGAGATGGTGACTGCTCAAATACTATAACGATCAAGCTAAAGTAAATACATATTTACCGCATAGATGAATACCGTCCTATGCCTCAAACGTCCCGGAGCTGGTCGAACCGTTCCTTTTAGATACCCAACGGTCTTTCCGATCTCGATTAGGGTTTGGAAGAAAGCACGACTTGGTGGTATTGAATCCTTATCTACCGGGAAGACTTCGCCACAACCGCTTTAGTCTTCCTTTAGGGTTTCCTCAACATATATGTATATGTAGGGATTTTGAACCACTTTTTACCGTTTTGCGATATGATTTTTTTTGCAGAAACTCCATCTTTTCATCATGTCAAACAACAGTGGATCGTCTTCTTCATACCATCCAGGGTCTTCTGCTAAACGTGCACGACCTGCATCTGAGCCTCGTGATGAATCCCCCCCTGCTTGTGTTCTCCAAGTTAAGAAGATCATACCGGTTCGTTCCTTTTTTCCTTTTCTTTTCCGAACACACTAGTGGAGAAGGGGGTTTTAATGACCCACATCCTCGACCCTCAATAGCGGTCAACAGTTCGTGGACCGGTCAAGACGGTCGTAGATATAATAAATTTTCGGAGCACAAATTAGAGCGTTAAAAACGGTCGTTGTATAAAATTTTTAATTACGATTATATCCTCGAGTCATCAACTCACACCGCGACTGCGTTACCTAGTTGAATCACTGCTACTTTTCTTAGGCGGGACCCTCCTTTTCTCACCTCGTTATTGTCGATGCAATAAATACTACGGAGACTGTGAAAATGACCATATTACCCTTATTGGAAATAAGTGCAATAAATATTATGGAGACTGTGAAAATGACTAGACTACCCTTATCGAAAATAAGTAAAGTAAATATTACACTCTTTGAAAATGACCATATTACCCTTACTAGAAATAAGTGTAATAAATATTATGGAGACAGTGAAAATGACCAGACTACCCAATTAAGTGTAATAAGTAAAGTAAATATTATAGACTGAGAAAATGACCATATTACCCTTATTAGAAATAAGCGCAATAAATATTATGTAGACTGTGAAAATGACCAAACTACCCTTATTGAAAATAAATAAAGTAAATATTACATACTGTGAAAATGACCATATTACCCTTATTGGAAATAAGTGCAATAAATATTATGGAGACTGTGAGAATGACCAGACTACCCTTATCAAAAATAAATAAAGTAAATATTACCTACTGTGAAAATGACCATATTACCCTTATTGGAAATAAGTGCAATAAATATTATGGAGACTGTGAAAATGACCAAACTACCCTTATCGGCAATAGAAAAAGTAAATATTACAAAATATGAAAATGACCATATTACCCTTAGTGGAATTAAGTGTAATACATATTACATGAATTAAGTGTAATAAATATTACAGAATGTGAAAATCTCAATAATACTTATTGCACTTATTTCCAACAAGGGTAATATGGTCATTTTCGCAGTCTCAATAATATTTATTGCACTTATTTCCAGTAAGGGTAATATGGTCATTTTATCTATAGTTATAGCCTTTAGCTACCAACCTAGCTTTATATTTATCTATAGTTCCAGCTGTTCTAAGTTTCCTTTTGGACACCCATTTGCAACCTATGGATTTACTTCCAGGAGGCAAGTCTACATAAGGGTAATATGGTCATTTTCACAGTCTCCATAATATTTATTGCACTTTTTTCCAATAAGGGTAGTATGGTCATTTTCACAGTATTCATAATATTTATTGCACTTATTTCCAATAAGGGTAATATGGTCATTTTCATAGTTTATAACATTTACTTTACTTATTTCAGATAAGGGTAGTATGGTCATTTTCACAGTCTCCATAATATTTATTGCACTTTTTTCCAATAAGGGTAATATGGTCATTTTCACAGTCTCCGTAATATTTATTGCACTTTTTCCAATAAGGGTAATATGGTCATTTTCACAGTCTCCGTAATATTTATTTGCACTTATTTCCAATAAGGGTAATATGGTCATTTTCACAGCTTGATAACATTTACTTTACTTATTTCCGATAAGGGTAGTATGGTCATTTTCACAGTCTCTATAATATTTATTGCACTTTTTTCCAATAAGGGTAGTATGGTCATTTTCATAGTCTCCATAATATTTATTGCCCCTTTTTCCGATAAGGGTAATATGGTCATTTTCACAGTAAGTAATATTTACTTTACTTATTTCCGATAAGGGTAGTATGGTCATTTTCACGGTCTCCATAATATTTATTGCACTTTTTTCCAATAAGGGTAGTATGGTCATTTTCACTGTCTCCATAATATTTATTGCACTTTTTTCCAATAAGGGTAATATGGTCATTTTCACAATCCGTAAGAATTACTTTACTTATTTCCGATAAGGGTAGTATGGTCATTTTCATAGTATCAGTAATATTTATTCACTTTTTTCCAATAAGGTAGTATGGTCATTTTCACGAGTCTACATAATATTTATTCACTCTTTTTACAATAAGGGTAGTATGGTCATTTTCGCGATCTGTAATATTTATTTTACTTATTTCCAATAAGGGTAATATGGTCATTTTAACTAAATGTAATATTTACTTGCACTTTATTTCAATTAGATTAGTATTTGTCCCAGTTTCATCACGTCTCCATAATACTTATGTCTAACTTTCAATAAGGTTAGTACTGTGTCATTTTCAATTCTGATATATTTACTTGCTCTTATTTCATAACGGGTAATATGGTCATTCTCACAATACTAGTAATATTTTGAACCTGTGATGTTCAATTGTCGATATATTTAGATCTCAAGTTCATCCGAACGAGAAACTTAGTGTCTAACTTTAGTAATCTTTGAACCTGTGATGTTCAATTCGATATATTTCAGTCTCTAGATTCATTCGAACGAGAAACTCAGGTCTAACTCTAGTAATCTTTGAACTTGTGATGTTCAATTCTGATATATTTCGACTCAAGTTCATCCGAACGAGAAACTTAGGTCTAACTCTAGTAATCTTTGAACCTGTGATGTTCAATTCTGATATATTTCGTCTCAGTTCATCCGAACGAAAACTCAGTCTAACTCTAGTAATCTTTGAACCTGTGATGTTCAATTCTGATATATTTAGTCTCCAGTTCATCAGAACGAGAAACTCGAGTCTAACTCTAGTAATCTTTGAACCTGTGATGTTCAATTCGATATATTTCGTCTCCGAGTTCATCCGAACGAGAAACTCAAGTCTAACTTTAGTAATATTTGAACTGTGATGTTCAATTACGATATATTTCGTCTCTAGTTCATTCGAACGAGAAACTTAAGTCTAACTTTAGTAATCTTTGAACTTGTGATGTTCAATTCGATATATTTCGTCTCAGTTCATCGAACGAGAAACTCAAGTCTAACTCTAGTAATCTTTGAACTTGTGATGTTCAATTCGATATATTTCGTCCTCAGTTCATCCGAACGAAACTTCAGTCTAACTCTAGTAATCTTTGAACTTGTGATGTTCAATTAGATATATTTCATCCTCGGTTCATCCGAACGAGAAACGTCTAACTCTAGTAATCTTTGAACTTGTGATGTTCAATTCGATATATTTAGTCTCAGTTCATCCGAACGAGAAACTCGAGTCTAACTCTAGTAATCTTTGAACTTGTGATGTTCAATTCGATATATTTCAGTCTCGGTTCATCCAACGAAACTCAGGTCTAACTCTAGTAATCTTTGAACTTGTGACGTTCAATTCGATATATTTAGTCTCTTAGTTCATCCAGAGCGAGAAAACTCTAGTAATCTTTGAACCTGTGATGTTCAATTCGACATATTTCGTCCTTAGTTCATCCGAACGAGAAACTCAAGTCTAACTTTAGTAATATTTGAACTGTGATGTTCAATTCGATATATTTCTTCCTTAGTTCATCCGAACGAGAAACTTAGGTCTAACTTTAGTAATATTTGAACTGTGATGTTCAATTACGATATATTTCGTCCTCAGTTCATCCGAACGAGAAACTCAGTCTAACTCTAGTAATCTTTGAACTCGTGATGTTTAATTCGATATATTTCGTCTCCAGTTCATCCGAACGAGAAAATCAGGTCTAACTTTAGAACGTGTGTGCCATTCACATGTGTGGCATTATGTTTCCACCCACGATGAGTTATACCATAGGATATTTCTTCCCATGCATGCTTTTGAGGATATCTCAGCAGTTCGACATATCGGGATTCATTTTCAGTTTTTTCTTCTCTCTCCTCTCCTCTCCTCTCAGGCGATGAAACCCTAGTTTCGTCACAGAAATCGCTGATTGGTGATGAATGAATCTGTATAGATAATGAGGGTGATGGTGTAATTATTGATGTACGTAGGAGAACAAGTAGGAGTTTTAGGTTTATTGTGTGAGGTGATAAATCAGGAAGAGAGTTAGGGTTAGGGTTTATTCTTGAGGTGAAGAAATCATGAGAAGATGATGGATCTGTTGAGAACGCTGGTAATTCATGACGGTGCTGTTAAATCAAGTCTGGATTCAACTTGGCAGAAATGGTAAGTTGATTTAGGGTTTCTCAGATTAATTATGATTTGTGTGTAATTAATTTATAAATTGAATAATGTTTGAGGGGTTTGTTCTTAATTGAAGTATGAATGGATGTTTAGGGTTCTTTTTGGATTTCACAATTTTGGTACCAGGGTTTTCTGTGTTCAGGATTACAAAAGAAGCAATTGAAGATGGTGATAGAGTTCGATTGATTATATTGTTACCGATGAGAGAGGAGTGAACATGTATGAAGATTTGCAGATAGGATTGGTATTTTGTATGTAGAAGAAGAAGATGCTGGAGAAAAAATATGTGCAACTAAGTATCCAACATGTGAGATTTTCTTTTTGTAAAAAATTAGTCTTTTGTTTGTTGATATATGATTGTGTGTGTTTTAATTGCAACTATTGTTCTTATTATTATTGCAGAAGAAGATGGGAGTTGGTAAGAAGCTAATGTTGCCTTCCAACTCTTTTGATGATTTAATGTGTTGTTTGATGTGATGATGGAAGGAGGTATAGCTGAAATGGGTGCTTGTTTGAGCATTTGCAGCTGAGTTAGGTGGTGAGAGACTTCAATGTCATACAAAAGGGATGAAGATATTGGGTACCATGCAGGATGTGTAGGTTAGTACATCTTAACTAGTCATTAAGAATCGAATTTGGTTGCGTTGGCATGTGAATGCGTATAACCAATTTTACTTATTGCATCAATTTTTTTTTTTTTAGTATCTGCTAATATGCTTGGAAGAGGTTTAACTAATGTGTTATGGAGAGGATTCTAGGACCCCTCATGGTAGCTCGAGTTTCAGCGGTATGTATGTTTCAAATAGCACTCTTCATATTATAAGTATAAGATTTGAAGTTCATTATTCAGTTGCGGTAATTAGTTTCATTTACTTTGTGACTGTGTTTTTCTTAAGGCTTTATCTATTGTGGTTTTGGAAGTTACCCTTTCATAACTAATCTATTAGACCCAACCTTTCCTTGTTAATAAATATTGCATCTCTGTTGACAAGCTCAAAGTTGAATTTTTCTTTCTAGTTTCAATGACTGAAATAAATAAGACGACTACTAACTTTGGGTTCCAAATGACTATAGACTTATATTTTCACTGGGTTTGTCATCTTACAAAACACCACAGTATTAAGTCTATTGCTCATCCTTGGTTTCGTTTTATCTCGCTTTTAACTATTAAATTAGATGGTTTTATATATAACTTTGATGTTTTGATAACAGTCTCAGATCCAATGAGGAGCTGCAATGGGATTTTATCAACTCCAATGTCTCTATTCAAAGTATTCGGTCCAGCTTGTGGTGTTTCCATGTAAGTGCTAAGTATAATGTTGTTTGTATTCTACACTGTTAGACTTATTATGAAGTAATCTTCTTGTGGTTTAAAGGTTTTGTAGTTGATGGCAGTAGATTACTATTTTCAGGACAAGCAGGGTGGTAATACTATTGCCTTAACATCTCTAATTTCTCCTTATGTTAACTCTGCAACCATTTTTCCAATCTCAGTTCACCATTGTGACTTAAGTCTTATAAATAAGTCATACTGGAATCTTGCACCGTGCTCAGGGCTGTGTTATTACCTGACAGAGATGGGAGGTTCACTTTAAAGGAAGTGAGTAATTATCAGTAAAAATCCTTTAGTTTTTGTTCTAAAATACCCACATGGGGGCAGAAGGATACACTCAGTCAATTTGTTAAGTTCTCATCCGGTAAAAGATCCTTGAGTGATAACTATCAATAGATATATTATGTCATGCTTCTTAAGTTTCCTTGTTTATTTTTTTTGTTAGATACAGCATAGCTACTAGGCTAGTAATAGTAGGATGGATTCTAGCTTTCACAATTTTCCTGATAACTTTATGTGGTCATTGCAGGTTCATCACATATTTACAACAACTGGATCAGATGGTGCCTTCATGTTTGCGACAATGAAAGCAAACAGAGACTCAGTTTGTCCAACTGTCTTTATGGTTTGCTTACTATGCTCTTATATTGTCTATGTTAACTATTATATTAAAGATGGCATTTTCATGCTAAACGTTTGGGGCCATAACATTAAAAGTTTTTGTGCATCTATTACTTTGCTAGTTTCATAGATTTTTGTTTTATCAGCTTGAAGGGTTCAAAAAAGTGGTTTGATACTGCTATATTTTAGATAAATTCAGAAGTTGTTTGTAGAAATAACTGAACAATATCACGCTGAAACTTGTAGCTATCCTTGTCAATGGTATCGAATGATATGATAATTACCAATGATGGTGCTATAAACTAAAGATGTTCCGAAGTTCGAAGGAAGATGCATACATTTGGTTCTTTTATTTTGGGTTTGTTTCGTTTTCTATCTTAACACTTTCTCATTTGACTGAGCTCTACATGTACTTGTAGAGAGTTGGATGAGCTTCAAGATCGAAGTTGGAGATTTGACTACTTATGTTGTAATTGTTGATGCATAATTTGACTAGGTAACCCTGCACTCAACTAGTCCGTTGTAGGGGCATGTATGTTGTTGCAATACTTAGCTTCCTTTTTTGTCTTTTTTGCAGAGAGCAAATAAGAAGGTCAGAAGTAAAATAATCCAACATCTATAAGCGTACAAAGTAAGTTGAATATTCCATCAAAATGAGTTGATGTCTCCAAGTTTTTATTTCCTTACTGTTGACTTTTCGGCCAGAATTAGATCGCCACAATGTGTTGTCCCACTGAAGGTTGCATATTTATTTTGTTTTGTTCTCTTTCATGTCATATTTAATGTTGCAATAATGACAGCTGGAACACTTAAGAGGTGTCTATTGTGATAGACTATCCTGACTAAACAAATGATTGTGGCCTTTAGGGAAGTAGAAAAGGCTTTGAGATTTAGTGTGTGTGATAAATTCTGCAGATAACATCCAATTTTGTGAATGCCCACTAAATGCTTGTGTCAAGATAGTTGGATTTCAATGGATCCGATTATTAGAAGAACATCTGAACACCCTTGGTGTCATCAACATGTTGGAATTCTTGTGAAAGTTAAGGAGTGCATCTCATCCTTAACTATATCTCCGTCTCTTACGGCCTATAATCTCAAAGAGTTATCTTTATCATTAACTATATCTCCATCTCTTCGCAGGTGAGCTGAGCTTTCTTTTAGGCTTCTGTTTGCATATTGATTATAAACGTTAGTGTTGGTTCATCCTTATCCAGTCACGTGTTTTCAAAATCACGATATATCTTTCTTTCATTCTTATTATGTTTCTCTTCTTTGGGATTTGCCTGTATGTGGAATAACTTGTAAGTTAGAACATAAATCTGGATTCTAACGGCGTCTAAAAAACATAAGATTTAGGGAACTGTCAATCTGATTCCGACTGCATCTACTTTCACAATTGTTTGTTATGTTGAAGTGGGAACTGTCAACAGTGAAGTCTAATTGTGATACCCTATCAGCTTTATTTACAAAAACATTTGTCATGTGTTCAGTTGACATATATGCTTAGGGTTAGAGTATGAGTTCATATTTGGATGATTAAGATTGAATTTAGATACTTAAGTAGTGGGTTTGACATTCTACTTGTCGCGGTTGGTAGAAATCTTTAGTACTTAAATCTGAGTGTACTGTTATTGTTCAACATTTTTATTATCTGTTTCAGGAGAAGATCTGTTGTTCATTGCTGCTGACGGACCTTTTCGCTTTCCTGCCACCTCTACATTTTTGTCGTCCGAAAGCATTTTGTGAAGCAACCCCTTTTAACTAATATATCTAGTCACGTTATATAGTATAATTTCTGAGCACGATTCTGGTGAAATTAATTTCCAACCTTGCAGTATTGATGGTATTGGGAAGCATTCCGGACCTCTCTATTTGACATTACAGAAATTTCTAAACCGTGAGTTTTGCCTTATCGAACAACATGTTTTTTCCATTAGGATGATGAAAACTTTTGATATTGTCTGGCGCCTATGCATCCTTTGTATATCTCTTACTTGTGTTATGATGTGTTTGCCATCTATGCACTAGAGTTGCTAAGATTTCGGAGGCTGGTGTTGAAGTTGTCATAAAGGCAACTTCTAATAACATCTTGATTATGCTATTGTATATTTAGTCGCTATGATGTGACTCTGATTCATATTAAATTATTTGAAATATATCTCAGGACTTTAAGAAGAGATGGAACAGAAGGAACCAAGCTGTTTATAACTTATTTGAGTAGGGTGACAGAGTTGAAAAGCTTGCTCAAGAGTTTCAGTATCTGGTAATGGTTTAACATCTCTTTGTTATTTATGCTTTATGTTTTGGGTTTGTAATAATCAATTTCATTTCTTCTTTGGTTTCAGGAGCAAGGAGAATTGAGGCTCTGAGTTCATGCATTAAAGTTTGATTATCGACCCTCTCTTTGCTATCTTTTTTCTTAAAAAGGCTGAGATAAATGGAGAGTATGAAGGCAATATTGAGGTAAGCGTTGTACTACTTTTGTTTTCTATAATGTGGTTAAATTTGAGAAGAAGAAACATTTCAGTGACAGTTATCACTTGTGGCTTGTAGGCTTTTAGTGAAGACTGCTCTGTTGAACCCGGTGATGTGTGAAGGTCCTTCTGTGCTCTTCTTGATGTTGGAAATCTATAAAAAACTACATGATACTATATCTTTAGTGCACTAAAAGTAAACTTAGATCTTGATAATGTTATGTAGTGATTTTTTCCAGATATTTACCATTGGTAGCATCATCAAGTATACTGGGTTGGGGCTTTTGATTAGTTCTAAAGTTTGTAGGATGTTTGTTTCTATCTTTAAGGAAAGGAAGGCTCACTTTTTGTTAACATCAGTATGGATAAAGCTATAATAACATGTTCAAATCATAGTATACACCATATAATTTGTTTTAATATGTTCAGGCAGTTCATCTTTGTAGTTGGTACTGCACCTGGTGATATCTTTAAGTCTTTTAGACCATAATTAGTCTTTCTACTCTAGACTGAGTTCTCTTTTGCATCCATAGTTTTCTATAATACAGATATAAATATGGTTCCAGAACTTTTCTTATTTTGTTATGTGGGTGTAGGTACAAATATTAGTATTACTGTAGTATAATGCATCTCTTAAAGATGGTTTGTTCTAACAACTTAATTTCATACTTCTCCTATGCACCAACTAATGCATGTACTCTTTGTTACATCCAGCCTTATATATATTGTGTGTACAATTGAGTGTGCGAACCAATGTGGTTTGAGACTTCTTGTTTTATAGTTAAGTGGTTGAATTCCGTCTTATCTTAGTTCTGATTTTTGTAATATGAAAGTTGCCCTATGTATATATAGTATGGCATACTCTGTTTTTGCTTTTAAGTAGTTTCTTATGAACACTCTCTATTTTCTTTTCACTATGATTCAGTGCCTTACTTGATTTTCCTTGTTTTTTTCTTCAGGTTGTTTAGGTTTGGAACCTGTTCTGGTGGTGAAATTGTTTGATGGAGGGGATATGTTAAAGATCATAATTCTGATGATTATCCAATAGCTTTTATTTAAATCCCCATGTACTTCTAGTATGTTGTTTACTTGTCTCATTATGGTTTTGCTGGTTAGTTGCACTTGACTTTAAGCTTGCAACTAATTAGCCATACTGAACTCAGGATTTAAATCATTTTATGTGTAAATTTCAACATAATGAATCGAAAATGGAAAGATCATTTGAACATATGATTTGATTAAATTTGATTGAATTATTTAGCTTGAGTTTGTACTAACTTATGTGCAAGTTTAATTTGATTCTCATTTTTATTTGATTTGAATTTGGTTTTCATTTAATTTGAGTTTCATTTGATTCTCATTTGAATTTGGTTTTCATTTGATTCTCATTTGAGTTTAATTTCTATTTGATTTCAGATTCAGTCGGCCAGACAGCCAATCTGAATCTTTTTTTTTATATTAAGATTTATATCTATGACTGATTAAAGACAGTCATAAATTTTTGACCGTTAAAATCAGTCGTTGATATAATATTTTCAAAGATCCTTAGAGACACGTCATAGTTGAAAACGACTCTCAAACAACGACCCTTTTTCGACCGACAAAGCAAGTCATAAATATGAGTTAAATGACTTGCTTTGTCGGTCGTAATGCTGATTTCCACTAGTGCATAGATAATTCAAACCTAATGGAAAGTGTGGTGAGAATGTATGAGGATGTCACAGCAAACCAAGTGGTATCGCAGAAGATAGAGCAGATATTAAAATCTTTTAAATGAAATAAGCGATTCGATTACGGGAAGGCTCGTGACGGTCACAGGGAGTACCACAAATTATGATACGAAAGAATGTTGAATATTTATCTGGAGTCATGTCTTTGCCGGCGAAGATGCGGAAAGAACACATGGACACACCAGGGGACCAAGGAGAGACGAGCGAGCGTGATCGGCTAATGACGGAGGCTGAAAGCAACTCCACGGAGGAAAGAGCTTGCCGAGAATACGCGACCTTTATCGAGATAAGGAAAAGAACTGACTTATGAAACACTGCTGGAAAGATTTGTATCTAAAACCCTTGTCGAGTATACAAGCGATTCAATTTGTCGCGACCTTTCAACCAAAGCGGAGAATTTCCTACGCTGAAGAAGGAGATCGGCGAGAATCACATGAATCGGTGAGAATGCCAACTCGGTAGCACGATGGTAATACTCTCGTCGTCGAGTCACTCGAGGCGATTGCGTCTGAAGGACGACCAACCAGCGGACATCGTATATATTGACACACGTTAGCGCTCCAACTCCAACGAGCTTCACATCGGGGTTAACATGAGATATCACGGCAGCATCCATCTGGCGCAAGAAAGCGTGGCTTAAGGTGCCGTATTTCCATTCTCGATGAAGAAAGTCTTGGAATTATTGGAGGTATGGGTGCGAGACGAAGAAGTTCAATTTCCTCCTGTGTGGCGATAACCGATTGATCAAGAGATGATAGACCCAAGTATTGTCATTATCGTCGTTTTTCTTAATTCCTACCAGTGAATGTAAATGCCCTGAAGCGCATCATCCAGGAAAGCTTAATTCAGAAGATTTGCCTCATTTCTGGAAAATTAGCGCACACAATTTCTCGTAAGTACTAGAAGATCCAATTTCATGTGATAGAATTTGAAGAACAAGTAAGTTCTATTAAACAAATTTATGAGAAAGATAGTTTTAGAAGTTTCTTACTGGGGACTTGATGTCTCGCAGAAAAGAGATCCAACGATGCAAATCATAAACATCGTGTTTTGTTTTCCCCCTTAGATGTGTTCCTTTTCACCACGATATTTAGCAACTCGTATGTCGTATACGATATCGTTAGAATAGTCACGTTATTTATAATCAGGATGAAAATTCCTTCCCCAAAAACAAATCTATTTAGGAAAAACCATTCACAAAACTATCTCAAAATAAACTAATTCAAAATTCAACCACCTATTAGTTCAAAACACCTAAGAAGGAAAAAACATGACTAAAGAGACGTAAATCATTTAAGGGAAGTCTTTCAGCAGCGACTCGTTCTTCTGGGAGAAAGTAGCTTTCATATTCTGGAGGGCGATCTGCTTCAACTTCAGCTCTTTAGACAACTTTTCGATATCTTCTTCTTGGCGAGCAATGCAGTCTGTAGAGGGAACTTCACGCATCTCACCTTGCAGCTTATGAAGTTTTTGATTTCAGAGAACCTCGCCAGAACCAGAAAACATTGAACTCATATTGAATGAACATGTCGATGGAACTCCGAGTTTGAAATCATCTCTTCAGAAACTGCAGTACGCCATCGCGATGTTCATGCTGTAGATGGTAGATAAAGCTTCTTCGACACGTTTGGCCAAAGCGAAGCGACTCTTAAGTTTTATGGAAGTGGCAATATGACCATGTTTCTTTTCCATATTTTAGTGTATAACTCCTTATATTTAGCCGGCACGCTGAATCCTCCAACCAACACATGATCTACATAAGGAGTATCGAACGAAGGATCAAAGATGGCTCCAACGGTGCGATGTGCAGTCGGTTGTCGGTGAGCAAAAATAATTCACTTTCTTACTCAACAAAGTATAAATGAAGTATAAAGTAAGGAAGAGTTTGTATCCCAGAGAGCGATTGTTGTTATCAAATTCTAGTTTCTTAGTAACCAAGTTGGGGTTTGATTTTATGAAAATAAAAATAAAATAAAAAAAGTAAATTGGAGAAAGTAATCAATGAGGAAAATATATTGGTCAAGGAATTCATCTTCAATCTTAAACATGTGCTTGCACGTATGATTAAATTACAATTTAATCTCTTTTATTATCAAAATCCTAAAATATCAAGTGAGCAAGATAATCTAATAATTTCCTAAGTTCACCAACACACACATTAGAATGCATATGTGAATTCTACTAAAGAATAACCTAGCATAACTAATTAAGTTAAATTCCTAGGAGCATTAAGTTAAAATAAAATAATCAATGCAATTGTCATATTGCATTCGCGCATGACAATTAGGACAATGGTCAAACTCTACATATGATTATAAAGTGTATCACTACAAACCATAATCATATCATGCTACTATTTATTTGTATTAAATTGATGAAAAACCTAAAATAGCTATGGAGAAGATGCAAGTTCAATTAATTGGCCACTTAACTAACCAAACATCTAAATCCTATCACAATACATCAATCATGTGATTATTAAAAATAGTAGAGTTTGAACGAAAACAAAGAGAAAACTAATGCATTAACCAAGCACAAGTTTTAGAAATAGGACTACATCCTTAACCAATAATATAAGATTTAGCTACACATATTAATGGAGTCCATCATCATCAATAATCAAATAAAGAAGATGAAAAATAAATACTGAAAAAACCCTAGTTTCCGCTCTCTCCTCTTGCTCCAAAGAAAATCGTGTTATTTTTCAAGTTGTAGAAACTTCTCTCTTTTATAGATTTTCTCATCTTCGAAAATTAGGTCTAGTCTTGAAGTCCAATAACAAGATGTCCACCAAGCCCATATAAACCCATGTGTGAAAATAACCCACTAAAAATCTCTGCCAAAAGTAGTCACCGGAAAACTGGGTTCATCACCGGAAATTAGCCGGAATCAGGCACCGGAAAAGTATCACCGGTGACCGGTCAACTCAATTGTGTCAAATCACTCAGTCAGATCTGAGTCATAGTCTAACTCAGCTGACTTGGCTCTAGGCCCAAGCCTTGAGCTGTTGCATGCCAGACGTGATGTTTCGCCAAGATTGCGCTTAAATACCTCACAGCCAAGATGGCCCTTAACTAATCATTTACTGCTATCCCATTCCTGCATATCTGCACTGCTTCCTTGGCTGCAACCCATTACCTCAGCATCATAGCATCACTGCATTACAGCCTCATCAACTATGCATTTCCTACATCTGCAACTCCAACTGCACTAGTTCAAGTCCACCTGCAGATTCATATCACCATTCGAATCCATTAGCTCACATCACAGACATACTGACCAACCAATTCAAAAACCCATTCAATCATCAGTTCTGTGTCCATTTGCATCTCTCAATACTGCTCTGAACACAACATCACCAACACAATCTTCTCAGCCATTTCAGCTGCACAAGCAATTCATGCCACTTCCATTTATCAAGAACATCACAATCAAGCATACCCAATTTCAGTTCAACTCCTAGCTGCAACTACACATCCTTCTCTTGACTAGCTTCATACCCTGTTACAAACATCTCTACATAGCACTCATTCATTCATTTAGTTATGATGCAACACAAAGATACTCAAGCCCTGATTAAAGTTCCAACTCTCACTTCAGCTGCAAGCCTTACTTCCATGACTTCATACAATCTCTGCACCATCACCTGTAGCCTTGTCAACCACCTACACTTCCCAGCAAAAAATATCCATGGCATCAGTTCTCTCCCATTCAACTCCACACACACAACAGCAACACCACCTGTAACATTTCTCCCGTGCCACTGCCTCATTTCAGCTCCAAGAACTTCCTCTTCTCTTCTGTTGCTTCAATAGCAGCTAACCCCTCTCTCTATTATAGGTCATCTCCATCTCTGTCCATTACCGCCACCAATTCACATCTAAGCTGCACTGCAATACACAACATACAAGTCATTCCACCAGAAACTTCAGTCCAAAACCACCAGTTATATCTGCACTTTCATATTCTTCTCAGCACGAACTCAAATTTCTAACTCCTTGAAGCAGCACCAGCTCAAAAACAGGAACACATCATCACAAGCCAAGTGAAATCCCAAGCTCTTACAACACCATCATCCATATCACTGCCATAGAACCAATACCCACCAAGTTCAGGCCATCTCTCCATTGGCTCCATATCTTCCCAAACATCTCTACTCCAACAGCAACTCTGCATTGCATTAAGCCACAACAACATCACTCTTTTCACCTGACTGCAAGGTCTCAACACAAACCACTTCCCTAAACCTAGCATACATCTAAGCATACACCTTATACAAACATCTAACCTATATTCCCTGTCAAGCTAAGTATCAACAATGCTCCAAGCCCATATCTGCAATTCAAATAGTCATACAAGCAAGCTCTGTCAACTCCTTCAAATCTGAACCAACAGTACCATGATTCTTCTTTCAAGCCAACACTTCCTGCAACATCACACAGATCCATCAGCAGCTTCTCAAAACACCAGAAACCCTTGTTCTCTTTCCTTCTAATACAGACCCATACTTCTATTGGTTTCATTCAGGCCTTTATTCAAATAATTTATATACCATTCTCTTTGCAGTGACATTCGAACAACAACCCATTTCTTCACTCCACATTGAACCTAAATTGTACTTATATATTCTCTAAATCAAACCATTTCCAGAAACCCATAAATCAGCCTGCAAATTGAGCTACAATAACTCACAATATTGAGCCACTGATTCATCCAAACACTCAACAAAATCCGAGACTTTAGTAGCTCAATTTCCTCCATATTTCTGGTCTAAAACGCCACTAAATTCTCTCTATTCTTCGTTCTTCCTCTTAGATTCAATACTATAATCATCTCAAACCCTTTACCATCTTCAAATTCTCATCCCAGATATCTACAGGAGCAGCAGAAACCAAACCTAACTTCGATTCAAACCATTTCAAACCCGTAAATCAGGAGACCAACCCAAACCCTTACATTCATAATCTCTGATTATCAACAACATCAAGTTTCCTTTCTGTATCTCAGAGTCTCTCTACTTCTCTCTAATGGAGCCGCCACACACACAGACAGAGAATGAGAAATGAATAATTAGAGAATGATTTTCTCTCAATTTTAGGTCTTGGTAATGACTAAAATTGATATTGGTACCTGCACCACCGGATAAGGGGTAACCAATTCAACTATGGCTTGTTGGTTACAAAGAACCGATAGCCTAATTCCTTGCTCAACTCAACCGCCGCTTTTGAGCAAGCGACGATTCATTCTTCCGCTTGTTCGCTACGAGACCTTAGCTGGTTCCAAACATCGCTACTTTGTGGATGACACTTTTGCTCTTCCTCGAATTCTTTCACCAACAACATACGCTTCTTATTTCCCAGTTCACTTCTTCCCTTCAATTTATATACATCACTAAAGTTGTCGTGCTTCTCGGACAAAATTTGCATCACTAAAGCTGACGTGGTTTTCAGTCGGATGAAGAAATAAAAGAAAATAATGAGAAATAATTAGCGCCTCCTACATGATTGCACTTGAAATGACGTTTTTGCCACTGTTTCTTCTTCTTTTTGTTCCAAATGACTCCAAAGTACCTAAACACTCAAAAACAAACATAAGATACATAATTTACAGAATACTTCAAAGAAAGCATAAACTATAGATAAATATCAAGGTGTTTTAAACACCTATCAAATTCCCCACACTTAGACTTTGCTAATCCTTGAGCAAATCAAACAAAATAATTATAAAACATACATACAACCTAAATATAAAGAGGCTACGGTTACTTTTAGCATAAATAACAAGCCTTTAAACCCCTAGGTGTCCCTAGTGGACCCAGTTTTAGTCTCGTGAAGGTTTATAAGAGGTGCACCTACAAAACCTATATTTCCAACTCAGTCTATTTGTGACAAATCAATGAACGAATCCAAAATGACTACGGGAGGAGGTACCTTGCGCAAATTCAATTCATATATAAGTAAGTAAAGCTCTAATTAGATAGTCGACAAACCACAATACTCGAAACTAACTAACCATAATCACAATGAAAGATTAAGAAGATGGATATAGAGGTAGATGTTTGCGAATGTTGACAAGTGATCGGTGTTTCCATATCACGAGAAGGTCCCACCGCCAAGGTGAACCTATGCATCCTATTGGATTGAGCCTACGTGTCGAATTCTAGTGTCAACACAATCGGGCATATACAAGAGAACTAGTGGTCAACAATCTTAGTTCTACATCAACTCAACCTAAACATATACAAGGGAACCATGAGTCGACTTTATTCAATAATAATATTTTTCTTTTCTTTTCTTTTTCACTTTTTTCTAGACAACATGATTAGATCTTTTGGATCCAAAGCGCATCCTTCTTGTCGGCAGATTACATGATAGTTTCCCTTGGATCCGCATTCCACGCTTGTTTAGGAGACAGACGGGGAGAACACACACATATTTCTATCCAAGTGTCATTTTTATTAGATTGGTCTAATTGGTCGGTCTCTTTTTTTTTAGCAACTCAATCACTCTATTTCATCCTAGCAGTAATAACAATTCGATGTTTAGTGACCCACCAAAAACTTAGAGAACAATAGATAAATATGGAAAAAATAAAAATAGAATGTGATATGGTGATATTTCGAGATATGGTAACAACTATCATGTTATTTATAATTTTACGAGCTATGTCCGCCTTTTTTAGTTAATGGGTTCCTCAACTCCTGCCAATCAATATGGTTCCATCCACTTATATTGGTAGTGTCATCCTAAAAGGCACAAGTTTCTAGATTTAAATTCATAAAGCAAATTTTTCCTTGTTTTTATATTTTTCTCTGTTTTTTAAGGCATAAAACAAACTATACAAACATATAAATGCTCCCCCCACACTTAAACTTTACATTGTCCTCAATATAAAATTGAATCATTCAAAGTAAAGCTCAAGGTGGGAAATTCATAATAATATGCAAAAACAACGAAAATAAAGATAAAATGCTTAAAAATAAAAAGATAAAGATAAAGATACAAAAATAGGTGGGTTGCCTCCCAACAGCGCTTGGTTTAAAGTCTTGACTAGACTTGCTCTAGTACATTACGCCTTAGCCGACTTCCAGCACATTATGGAAATGCGATTGAACGGTACTTGGGTGTTTCCTGCATCAAAAGATGTTGAAGTGTATGACTTCTTCATAAAATCCATAGTCAAGGTGCCATTGTGGACATCAATCTTCGTTCTAGCGGTGCTCATATATGGTCTAACCAACAATAAGGTGTAGATGAGGATGAATTCACATCACTCATGTTTAAAACGTAGAAATCCATGGAAATATTAGTCCTTTTACCTGCACCAAAACATCCTCAACAATCCCTTTTGGGTAAACATTAGATCTATCGGCAAGTTGAATAACTATCCGGTTTCCTTAGAGAGGACCAAGATTTAAAGCATCATAAATCGAGTAGGCATAACATTAATAGACGGCTCCTAAATCTAACATAGATTTTGTAAACCTTGTTTTACCAAATAGTGCATGGAATAGTGAAACTACCGGGATCTTTCAATTTAGGTGGGAGTTTCTTTTTGTAAAGATCTGTAGAAGCGTTTTCCCACACACTCATTGCAGTTAGATTGTACTTGTTAGTGCACAATTCCTTTACATTTTTGCATGGCTACCACAGAGTTTGCCTAATTACTTGATGAGTGGAATATTCACTTGGACCTTCTTAAAACATCCCAAATATCCCTATCTTGTTCCACCTTCTCATTAGCTTTTGTGAACCTTCGGGGAAAAGGTAGAGGAGGAACATAAGTAGAAACAAGAAGTTTCAGAGTTGGTTGGTGCCTCGGGAGTTTTAGGAAAATGTGCGTTCTTTTCCTCCAAAATTGGTTCTTTTGGGGCTTCTTCTTCACCTGAATTAGTAACTTCGGGTTGCACAAATTGTGTGCCACTTCCCAGCGTAATAGCATTGAAACCCTCTCTTGAGTTAAGGGTTGGGAAGGGAGCTTCTCCACCATTTGTGCATGCAGCGGATAATCTCCTCGGCCATTGAACCAACTTGTGTTTGCAAGTCTCGACCACACCCTCCATTCTTTGCATAAAGATTTAAGTAACTCTTCCATATTGGACCCTTGATTTTGGTGGTGGTTGTTGACAATCGGAATTGTTGTTGTTGCGGTTGACCAACTTGTGATTGCAACTCCTTAATTGTAATATCTTTTACCTGGCGGTTTCAGTTCGCTAGTTGTTGATTTTCTTTTTCGGACATTAGATCCTCCACCATTGTAGCCATCTTTTCCAATTATGGATTATTCCTTGGTGTGGTTGTTGCACTTGTTGTTGGAACTCATTTGGATGAGCATCGCAGAACTCGCACTTGCAGCTTGCTCTCGTAAGTGTTGGAGTAAATACCATACGGTTGAGTTGAGAATATAGCATTGACATATCACGTTCTCATAAATTTGAAGTGATGATGTTTTATGCCTAACACAATCTTTTGCATCATTTCAAACAAATTTCTCATTTGTTGACGTAATTCAATAATCTTGTCAACTTGATTAACTCCCTTGGTAGGTCGCTCAGATCATGGAGCTTGAAATTGTTGAAATTTGTTGCCGCTCTGGAGCTATCATGATCTTGTTCATTGGTGCACCACCATGACGTCAAGGAGATTCATATCACTTGAGTAAATGAAACCATATTAGAAATATAGAATAATCGACAACGATCGGCCGAATTGATGATCTCGCTACCACCAAAATCTCTTGCTGCGTTCCCGACATTCATCCTGATGTTTCACCTTCCTCGTAATCCACTAATCTCTTTACGTATTTGGGCTGCTTTGGATCTGGAAAATACATCTCTAAGAAAAAGTTTCTTCCAACGCCGCATGTCATGACACTACCGGTGGTAAATAATATAACGATCTTTGGCTACATCGAGTAAAGATAAAGAAAAAGCTCGCAACATTCCCTCCATGTGCTTTTGACCTTGAGGTATCATGCTTGTAATAAACCATTGAAAATCAAAAGATGTTTGTATGGATCCTCAGGGGGCAAATCCATGGAACTTTGGTATTTATTGACTGACCCTAGCTTAATATCGAGTGGATGTTACGGCAATACACCATTGTTGTTGGTCCAAATTTTGAGAAGCTAGATCTTTGAGTGTACGATTTGCATCACCATTACTTCCTTCGAGTTTGTATTTCGTAAAATTTTTGAAACACAATTCTCAAAAACGAAGATTAAATTAACATCAAAATAAACTAAAACAAAATAACATCATTTAGTATGCCTCCACGGCGCGGCGCAAAATTTGGTCGGTTGTCGTAGAGCAAAAATAATTCACTTTCTTACTCGACAAAATATAAATGAAGTATAAAGTAAGGAAGAGTTAGTATCCACCAGAGAGACGATTATTGTTAGCAAATTATAGTTTCTAAGTAACCAAGTTGAAGTTTACGATTTTATGAAAATAAAAAATTAATTAAAGCAAAGTAAATTGGAGAAAGTAATCAATGAGAGAAAGATATTGAGTCGAGGAATCCCATCTTCAATCTTAAACATGTGCGTGCATATATGATTAGAATTACAATTCAATCTCTTTTATTATCAAAGCTAGAATATCAAGAGGGAGCGAAAATAATCTAATAATTTCCCTAAGTTCACCAACACACATTAGAGATGCATATGAGAATTCTACCTAAAGAATAACCTAACGCCTTTACGCTAATTAAGTTCAATTCCTAGGAGCATTAAGTTGGAAATAGGCTAATCAATGCAATTGTCATACATTGCATGACAATTCGGACAATGGTCAAACTCTACATATGATTATAGAGTGTATCACTACAAACTATAATCATATCATGCTACTGTATTTGGATTATTGCTTGATGAAAAACCCTAAAATATCTATGGACAAGTTGGAAGTTCGAATTAATTGGCCACTAACTAACCAAACATCTAAATCCTATCACAATACATCAATCATGTGATTATTAAAAACGATAAGAGATTTGAGCGAAAACAAAGAGAAAAACTAATGCATTAATCAAAAACCTGAGTTTTAGAAATAGGACTACATCCTTAACCAATAATATAAGATTTGAAACTGCATATTAATGGGTTAAGTCATCATCGATAATCAAATAAAGAATATATGAAAAATAAATACGAAATCAAACCCTAGTTGCCGCTCTCCTACTTGCTCCAAGAAAAAACGTGTTATTTTTCAAGTTGTAGAAACTTCTCTCTTTTATAGCTTTTCTCCATCTTCCAAAATTAGGTCTAGTCTTCAAAGTCCAATAACAAGATGTCCACCAAGCCCATATAAATAACCCAGTAAAAATCTCTGCCAAAAGTAGTCGCCGGAAAATTGGGTTCATCGCTGGAAAATGGCCGGAATCCGGCACGGAAAAGTATCACCGGTGACCGGTCAACTCAATTATGTCAAATCACTCTAGTCAGATTTGAGTCATAGTCTAACTCAGATGACTTGGCTCTAGGCCCAATCCATGAGCTGTTGCAGGCCAGATTTGATGTTTCGCCAAGATTGTGCTTCAATACCTCACGAAGATGGCCCTTTACTAATCCTTTACTGATATCCTATTCTTGGATCTCTGCACTGCTTCCTTGGCTTGTTCTCCTTGGCTGCAACCCATTACCTCAGCATCATAGCATCACTTCACTTATAGCCTCATCAACTATGCATTTCCTGCAGCTGCAACTCCAACTGCACTAGTTCAAGTCCACCTGCAGATTTATATCACCATTGAATCCATTAGCTCACAGCACAGACATACTGACCAACCAATTCAAAAACCCATTCAATCATCCAGTTCTGTGTCCATTTGCATCTCTCAATACTGCTCTGAACACAATAGCACCAACACAATCTTCTCAGCCATTTCAGCTGCACAAGCAATTCATGCCACTGCCATTTCTCAAGAACATCACAATCAAGCATACTCCAATTTCAGTTCAACTCCTAGCTGCAACTACACAGCCTTCTCTTGACCAGCTTCATACCCTGTTACAAATATCTCTGTATAGAACTCATTCATTCATTTAGTTATGATGCAACACAAAGCTATCAAGCCCTGATTAAAGTTCCAACTCTCACTTCAGCTGCAAACCTTACTTCCCCTGACTTCATCCAATCTCTGCACCATGACCTGTAGACTTGTCAACACCTACACTTCCTGCAGAAAATATACATGGCATCAGTTCTCTCCCATTCAACTCCACACACACACATCAGCACCACCTGTAATATTTCTCTGCCACTACCTCATTTCAGCTCCAAGAACTTCCTCTTCTCTTCTGTTGCTTCAATATCAATAACCCCTCTCTCCATTACAGGTCAGCTCCAGCTCTGTCCATTACATACCACCAATTCACATCTAAGCTACACTGCAATACACAACACACAAGTCATTCCACAGAAACTTCCAGTCCAAACCACCAGTTGCATCTGCACTTTTCATATTCTTCTCAGCACGAACTCAAATTTCTAACTCCTTGAAGCAGCACCAGCTCAAAACAGGAACAAATCATCACAAGCTAAAATGAAATCCCAAGATCTTACAGCACCATCATCCATATCACTACCATAGAACCAACACCCACCAAGTTTAGGCCATCTCTCCATTGTCTCCATATCTTCCCAAACATCTCTACTCCAATAGCAACTATGCATTGCATTAAGCCACATCAACATCACTCTCTTTATCTGAGTGCAAGGTCTCAGTCACAAACCACTTCCTTTAAACCTAGCATACATATAAGAAAACACCTTATACAAACATCTAACCTCTCTTCCCTATCAATCTAAGTATGAACAATGCTCCAGTGCCATATCTGCAATTCAAATAGTTATACAAGTAGCTCTGTCAACTCCTTCAAATCTGAACCAACAGTACCATGATTCCTCTTTCAAGCCAACACTTCCTGCAACATCACACAGATCCATTAGCTGCTTCTCCAAAACACCAGAAACCCTTGTTCTCTAGCCTTCTAATACAGACCCATACTTCCATTGGTTTCATTCAGGCCTTTATTCAAATAATTTATATGCCATTCTCTTTTGCAGTAGACATTCAAACAACAACCCATTTATTCACTCCACATTGAACCCAAACTGTATTTATATCTTCTTTAAATCAAACCATTTCGAAACCCATAAATCATCCTGCAAATTGAGCTACAATAACTCACAATATCGAGCCACTGATTCATCCAAACACTCAACAAAATCCGAGACTTTAGTAGCTCAATTTCCTCCCTATTTCTGGTCTAAAACGCCACCAAATTCTCTCCATTCTTCGTTCTTTCCTCTCAGATTCAATACTACAATCATCTCAAACCCTTTTACCATCTTCAAATTCTCATCCCAGATATCAACAGGAGCAGCAAAAACCAAACCTAACTTCGATTTAAACCATTTCAAACTCGTAAATCAGGAGACCAACCCAAACCCTTACTTTCATAAATTATGATTATCAACAACATCAAGTTTCCTTTCTGTATCTCAGAGTCTCTTTACTTCTCTCTAATGGAGCCGCCACACACACAGACAGAGAATGAGAAATGAATAATTAGAGAAATGATTTTTTCTCAATTTTAGGTCTTGGTAATGACTAAAATTGATATTGGTACCCTGCACCACCGGATAAGGTGTAACCATTTCAACTATGGCTTGTTGGTTACAAAGAACTGATAGCTAATTCCTTGCTCCAACTCAACACGTCAGTTTTGAGCAACCGTGATTCATTCTTCCGCTCGTTCGCTTCCTGAGAACCTTAGCTGGTTCCAAACATCGCTCAATTTGTGGATGACGCTTTTGCTCTTCCTCGAATTCTTTCACCAACAACATACGCTTCTTATTTCTCGATTCACTTCTTCCTTCAATTTATACATCACTAAAGTTGTCGTGCTTTTCGGACAAAATATGCATCACTAAATCCGGACGTGTTTTCGATCGGAGATGAAGAAATAAAAAAAAATAATGATAAATAATTCTCCTCAACCATGAGTTGCACTTGAAATGGCGTTTTTTCGTTTTCTTCTTTTGTTCCAAATGACTCCAAAGTACCTAAACACTCAAAAACAAACATAAGATACATAATTTACAAAAAACTACGCAAAGAAAGCATAAACTATAGATAAATATCAAGGTGTTTTAAACACCTATCAATTTTCCATGATACTTTCTCGATCACGAGACTACGTAGAAGGACGCACCTCTATAATGTCGTAGGTGTAGCATCTCCGATGTTATCGTGTGTTCACTTCCACCATTATGGTTGATTTCCTCAAGGTCTCATTTACAAGCTCACTAAAACGATCAAGTCATTGCGCTTTGGGAGATGCTTTCTTAAATCGCCGATCGAGTTAGTATCATCCTTAGCATCACCTTTCGGAGGATCGATAACTTAAGGATCTCTTCTTATGACTACAAGCCAACCTTGTAAAAGCATTCTCTTTTTGAGCCCCACGATTTGAATAAGAATCACCCTTAGTAAAGATCATTCAAGATGAATAGAATTGGAGGATCGAAGCGAAGAAGTTTAAAATACCTACATATGAGAAGAATTGAAGACCATGGAACCACACGCCGCTTCTTAGACCTCGCTCCCGAATCACGGGACTTTAGTCATCGTAGTGTTAGCTCCGGTTCATTTACCGGAAGTGGCTTCATTTTTGTCTTTGCTTCAAAATTTTAGGAGATGGCTCCACGGGGAACTTTAGCAAATTCTTGAGAATGCCTGAATTGTTAAAATCGCTCCCTCAAAATCCTTGTACCTACTAGTTACCACCGGGCCTTCTTACGATGGGCAAGAATGGAAGGCTACGCTCTAGCATAAATATGTTCATTAATAAGCATAGATGGAACAAGATCCGTTGAAGGCATTTGCGGATGATGGAATAAATGCCCTGGTCAAATCCGTTTGGCGTCGGCTATGTCAATATTATAAGGAACCATAGTAAGGAGTTCATCAAAGAAAGAGGAAATATATCATGACATACAAATTCATAGGAAAATGATTTCTCCGGGGCTCATGGTTTTTCCTTGGTATGCAACAAAATATCGGGAACAACGGTAAGGTTTTCGGTTGAATCACGGAAGAATGAACCTGGTCCCCACGGAGGAAATCTATGGCGTACACGTTATCGAAAAATCAACAAGTCTCAACCCGGGTTTTGGGCGTCTAATATGCCAACGGAGTATCCTTGAACAGCCATTACAAACAGAGTGAAGTTGTGGGACATGGCGTAACCTTTGAAATGTTCCCTGAATACGGTGGAGAAAAGCAATGTGGATATGCGATTCCACTTTATTATATCCGTTGGAAGCATGCATGTCTCTCTGCCAAAGCATCCGAGATGAGAATACAATGATCAAGGAATAAGGCACCCAAAGGGAGGACCACACCTTTCGCCAATTTATAGCAAACATGTCGAGGTTGTATCTTATAGTCTTTTCCCCAGAGCCGTCATCGAAGATGTCCTTAGACATCCACAAGTCTGAAACACAACTTCTGCTGGAGTTCATCATCTAGTACTTGACCAAGATTTGGTTTTTGTGGGAGACCACTCGGACACCCACCAAGTGTAAAATAATTTTGCATCCTTTATCTGTTGTTATACTCCCACGCCTTTTGAAGTATAGCATCGAAGATGGCATTTTCTGCGGCAGATATCTTATAGTGAAAACTTCGACAATAGGAAGATTCATCAACATGAATTTAAGCTTTCCGGGTAATGGTCATTTCTCCCCATCTACAAATGGCCATGTGCGTGGAGGGGCGTCATTGAGGAAATAAAAGTGATCAAACCTACATCGTCTTTCTTAATGTGAAGAGTTGCAGACGCCATAACAGCCTCAATGATCTGCGCTTTGGTAAAGTTGTCTTTAATATGCTCATTGTCATGCATGCACCTTATCCATCCTTCATAAGAGCTCAGTGGAGTGTGACAAACCTTAAAATAAATGGGAGAAGTCGGATATTCATTCTTAGAAGGCGAACCTCATCACATATCTTTGAGAAGATGACGGAGCAACCTCTTTATTTTATGAACCTGAAAGCGGTGTTATCTTATGGCCAGGTGTTTGAGGGTGAAAACGGTTTCTAGCTGGTTGGTAATTTCGTGTGTTATGGGTGAGAAGCAGTTTAAACCTAAACAATGTGCTAAGGGAATACTTTAGATTCGAGAGATCAATCACGTACAAATCCGGCCTAAACCAAGAAATGGTCGTTCCAGGACTTGCTTTGGTCACAAAGTGAAGGGAGAAAGGTTGGTTTTGGGAGGGAAGCGAAAGAGAGTGTTGAGACCAGAATAGTTGATCCTGGAAGAGTAGTTGTTTGACTTGTATCGAAAGTTAAAGCTAACCAAAAGGAAAGCTAACAAGTGATTTGAGTGTTGTATGCTCACGAACAAAACTTGTTGTTTGTTGGAAATAGGTGAGACCTATTTATACAAATCATGGCAACGATACCCTGGTCTCGTAAAAAGTGACTTGATTCAGAGAAAATGTAAGAAAGCGGTAAAGGGTAATGCACGGAATTTATGTTTCCATAATGAAGGAAACATTTTACCATTACTCCTTGTATTTAATAACCACCTCACTCTTATGACACTTTCTTGTAGCGGGCGTAGTGCATGCCGCAACGTTGAAACACCAAACCAATACCACACGATGAGCATCCCTAGTTTGTGACATGTTTTGATGTCTCGGAGTGTTTTCGGGAAAACGTGTAGCATGTTTCTACGTGTGGCGTGGCCAAAGGATTTGGCATTTGTAAGTTGGTGCCATAACCAAAAGAATAGGCATCGTATCCAGGTTGGTCGTAGTGACAGTGTTAGCATTGCATCTAAGATATTGCCATAAGTCATTTGGTGGCGGGTTTATACGGATGAGATCTACATCTCGAGAGAGAAGGGTGGCGATATCGTTGCAACACTTCGTTTGGCAACCAGCGTGACATGGTTGCAGCGCTTGCATGCTCTTGTACGGTTTAGCGCGGCTAAAATTAGGGTTTTGGTAAAACGTGATGTTTGGCCTTGGGCGGAAGTCGCCATCGTTTGGTGGAGAACTTGGACGGTTGAGATCTGTATCTCAGATGGAAGAGTGGTCGTTGATTGTTGCAACCCTTTGTTTGGAAGCCAGCGGCATGGTTTAGCCGGCATGGCTTTGGCATAGTTTAGCGCCGCCAAAATTAGGGTTTTAGTAAACCTGATGTTTGGCGTTGGTCCTGTCGCCATGCGTTTGGTGGCAAACTTGGATCCTTCAAGATATGAATATCAGGATGGAAGGGGAAGCGTTGATTATTGCAACCCTTCATTTGGCAACCAGGCGCATGGTTTATGGTCAGGTATGCTTTGGCATGTGTTAGCGCGGCAAAATTACGGTTTGCATAAACCGTGATGTTTGACTTTTACGCAAGTTGCCATCGCGTTTGGTGGCGAACTTGCACGGCTGAGATCTGCATCTCAGATGGAAGGGTAGCCATTGATTGTTTGCAACCATTCATTTGGTAGCGGCGACATGGTTTAGTCCGAAATGGCTTTGGCATGTGTTAGGCGACCAAAATTAGGGTTTGCATAAAAACCGTGATGTTTAGCTTTGGGCGAAAGTTTCCATGCATTTGTGGCCGAACTTGAACGGCTGAGATCTGTATCTCATATGGAAGGGTAGCCCCGTTGATTATTGCAACCCTTTCGTTTAGGAGGCCATCGACATGGTTTAGGCCTAGACATGGCTTTGGCATGTGTTAGGCGCGATGCAAAATTAGGGTTTGAATGAACCATGATGTTTGGCTTTGGGCCAAAGTTTCCATCGTTAGGTGTCGGACTTTTGTGGCTAAGATTTGCATCTTAGAAGGGAGGGCATCATTGATTATTGCAACCCTTCGTTTTGGGTAACCACCATCGTGCATGACTTTGGCATGTTGGTGCGGCCGGCATGGTTGGCATGCCTTGGTGCGGGACGGGTCGGTGGTATGGTTTTCCGGGCATGGTGGTCGCGGATGGCATGGTTGGAATGCATTGGCGCGGAGGCGTGGTTGGCATGGTTGGCATGCCTTATGGAGTGGAGACGTGGCTGGCATGGTTGGTATGCTTGCGCGGAGATGTAGCCAGCATCACGATTGGCACGGTGGTGGCGGCATGGTTGGCATGCCTTGGTAAGCGGAAACTATAAACGGCATGGTTTTCCATTGGTAACGGTGGTGGTCACTGACATGGTTAGCATGCCTTGGCGTGGAGACGTGGATGGAATGGTTTGCCGTTAGCGATAGTGCAGGCTGGCGCTGGTTTGTCATTGGCATGATAGTGATTTGGCGGCATGGTTGGCATGCCGAAGCTTAGACGGGTCGTATGGTTTTCAGGCTGGTACTGGTGCCGTGGCATGGTTGGTATGCCCATGCAGAAACGTGGCTGACATGGTTTCGACAGGCACGGTGATGCGGCTGTATGGTTGGTATGCCTGGGCAGCGCAGGGACGCGCAATACGTGCGGGATGGGCTGCCATTGGCGAGGGTGAAGATGGCATGCCTGGCTATAGACGTGGCTGGCATGGTTTCCAATGGCAGGCGCGCGATAGCATGGTGCGGCATGCCTTCACGCAGAGACGTGGCTGGCATGGTTGGCATGCCTTGGCGCCGGAGACGATGGTGGATGGTTTTCCGTTAGCCAGGGTGGTCGCGGTACGGCATGCCTGTGCGGAGACGTGGGTGTGCAATGGTTTTCCATTGTACGGTGGTGGATGGCATGATTAGCATGCAGCCGAGACGCTGGCATGGTTTGACATTGTACGGTGGTGTGACGAGTGTCGAATCTCGCAAAAAATAAATTTTCTACTTCTCTTTAACTAGCAAGTAGTATAGTGATTAGGATCGTCCAAAGAGGTATGAAGTCTAGTTGTTATGCAAATACTCTTGCAAGAATGATTGTGTTGTAGAAAATCCCAAAATTGTAAAATGTAACCAAAGATGAGATGTAATTGATTAAGGTTCATTACTAGACCGAGGAAATTCAAACAAATTGATATATAGCCAAGTTTGTTGCATTATCATGTTACTAACAACCCTAGAATAATTAATGCGCCTCAACTATTCGTTATTATCTCCCTAGCTCACGGATCTGGAAAGCGACTACCGGTTCCTACTTGCCAAGTTTTCACAGAATGCGCTTACTTGGTTTGACTTAAACAAATGCTCTAAGTTCTGAGAGAGATAAAGTTGCTCCTAGTGATGAACTCAAGCATGAATCACCTACTAGTGTTGATTTCTACATATGGGGCACTTAACAAAGTCCCATCATCGATTACCCACATATTGCTACTTGTGTTTATCTTCTCTAGACAATTAAGTTGAAGAAAATCTAAACTAACAAATGATTAAGAATTAATGATTCAATTTCGAACTTAAACCCTTAACAAATAATCCATGAAACAATATTAGAATAGTAGAAAATCTGATCAATAACATAAATGAATACAGTGATGAACAAGTTATTTCATATCAAATATAGATTCATATTTGGACTTTGAAATCGCCCTTAACCAAAGAGTAGTTTTAGTTACTCGCATATTGGAGCTCATCATCAAATATATTAAATGAAATAATGAAGATGAAAATAAAAGAATAGCAAACCTAGTTCGAGCTCTCTCCAAACTCAGTAGAATAGAAAATAATGATAAACAAAGTGTAGAAGTTTTCTTTTTGTGCCTTTTTCTCTCCTTAAACTAGGTCATAACTCAAAGCCGCATCCAATGTGTTCACCAAGCTCCAATGTGAGAAATATGTCTACAAATTTTGGGTCCAAAAATGCCACCGAATTGCTAACGTCATCATCGATCAAATGCCGACGCGAGAATCGCTTGTTTGTACATTTCTCGATCGGTTGAACCATTGGAAAGGCGTCGCGAACCAAGTGACACTCCCGGCAATTCAACTCCGATTTCTTCCAATTGAACATGTAAAATACCATCTAAACCCATTCCTTGTTCTTACTTGGCTATCCAAAAGGAATGAGCTCCCATATCAGCCTCCAACTTTCCATTCGACTCCTTACCCCCTTCATGATTCTTGTGAACATTATGATACCCCTTTGGTTCTAAAATCAAACAGTGTAACTGGGTTGTCATTTACTTCTACCTCAATCTGTACGATCCACCTCAATTTATCAATTACAGCGACTTTGAACCACTATGACAAATAGCATCTCTAGCTCAGTTCCATTATATGCTCACCTTCCACAGACATCACTGCTGTTGGATTCCCTCAGAGCTCCCATATGAGTCTCCAGAGCATTAGTGTTCGATTTCCTAGGCTTCGCCAATCTGATCAGCTAACTCAAATTTGCCAAGAACACACCCTCTAACTTCCAGAGATATTCTCACAGTTCAACCCTATGTTGATCAGTAGTAAATTACCACGGCAACTGATACTCATCAGTCAATAGCCAGCTCCCTAGCCTTGAGCATCAAAAGCGGCCTACAGCACCATCTGCATTGCTTCACATGTAAAACAACCTCTGCGAGCCCCACTGTGCTCTGATGTAACTTCGAGCTTCTTTCAATGCTCTCCCACGCCAACCTGCAATAATTCATTCTGCAACATCTCGTACCTTGTATTCAAATATAGGTACACATCTATTTAGCACCTAACAACCACCATTGCTGTCATAGCTACAGCCAACTTCCACAAGCACCACCTGCCATCACCATCTCCTATTCCCTCGCCACTTTTTATTCATTTGATAACCCACCTCCACCTCTGACACTAATCCATCAACCATGAACTAGTTATATGTCTTTGCTGCAACCTCAGTTAGCCTCCAAATCAGCCACAATTCATCACCAATCCAGTCCACCTCTAACGCAACTACCAATTCTAGCTGCTTCAACATCTTCTTCCTTGTAGCATCACCACACTGCAAGTACACAACCTATCCCGGTGAATCACCAGCAGTTCCGATGCCCATCAGATTATCTCTCAGCACCAAACTTGCACCCGCAACATCAATAAAATCAACATCTACCATTCCTTTGAGTTTGTAGCTCACGGCTAACCTCATCTGACATCTTCTTTCATCAATCATTACACTATCCAACTCCATTACCCGTTTGTTGCTCTCATGCTCAATCCCGTGCAATCAGCTACTGATGCTCGGTTCTAACGAGAGCCATTCATCCTATAACTAGTTGAATCATCAACCACTCCTACACTCATCAACCAACATATCCATCTCACTAATGCACCTTCCATAGTCACCAAAATAAACACTGTCTCATTTCTTCATTCAGCAAGATCCAAATCCAATCAAACTCGATTCTTTTACATCTCCATACTAAACTCAACATCATTCTGTGTAACTTTCGGCATCGAATACAGAAAGTGAGTAAAACCATTTCTAAATCATTCCCATTATCAGACTCTATCAATTCCGACCAATAAAACCCATTTCGATCTCAATTTCTACAACTTCAACACCCTAATCCAAATTTCAATCCTTCCTTCTTCTTGATTCCGAACTTGCCCAAAATACCAGCTAACCCATCTACGATTCCACCTTCTCATTCCTTAATTTGGTCTCAAATCTCCCCTTGAGTTTATGAATTTCTCTTGGTGATAACTTCTCCAAACTTTTATTCTCTAGGGGAGGAATTAAAAGAATACGATTTTATAATTGAAGCAAATTTAGAGTAACTGATTTTCTCTCTAGCTTTAGGTTTATGTAGGAAAAGAATATGTATTTAGACACCCCAGCTGTTGTGTCACCACATGACAGTCCCTTATCCTTCAATGTACTCGATAGCGCTGCTGAAAAATGATTTATCTTCTTGCTCCAAATTGTATGCTTTGTCCTCCTTTTGAATTCTTTTACCAACAAAGATCCGCCTCCAAAGCATTTGCAAATAAGATGAGACTTTTCCCTGTTTCTTCTTCTTAGTTCCAAGTGACTCAGGAGTACCTAAATATTCAAAAAGCAAACATAAGATACATATTTTACAAAGAAAACCAAGCAAATAAAGCCTAAACAATAGATAAATATATAGGTTGTTTTTTAGACACCTATCAAATTCTGCTCCACTTAGACTTTGCTAGTCCTCGAGCAAATCAAACAAAAATAATTCTAAAAGATACATACAACTAAGATCGTCGAGGCTACGCTTTACTTTAAGCATGAATAATAGGCCTTTGAACCCCTAGGGTGTCCCTAGTGATGAGTTTTAGTCTCCGTGTGAAGGTTTACAAGAGTCTTCCTACAAAACCTATATTTCCAACTCCACCTATTTGTGACAAATCAATGAACGAATCAAAATGACTACAAGGAGGAGATACCTTTTAAGTAAATTAGGTTCATATATAAGTGCATAAAGTTTTCTTAGAAAGTCGAACAAACCACAATACCTTTGAATTTGACTAACCACAATCACAATGAAAAGATTAAGAAGATGGATAAAGATGTAGATGTGGCGAATATTCACAAGTGATCGATGTATCCATATCCTGTTGGAGGTCTACCAAGATAAACCTATCCTATTGGATTGAGCTACCTGGTCAACTCTGTGTTAACACACTGGCATATACAAGGAAAACTCGAGTCAACAAACTTATTTCTACATCAACTCACCGGCATATACAAGGGAACCAGAGTGACTTTATTCAACACAATAATAATATTTTTTTTTTTCTTTTTCTTTTTTTTTTTCATTTCTTTTTTAGACTTTTCATACGGATGATTAAATCTTTTGGATTTAAGCGCATGCTTCTTGTCATTCCACGTGATAGTTGCCTTGATCCGCAGATTCCACGCTTGTTTAGGCGACTTTAGATAGGGACTACGCTTTCACATACCGCTTATTCCCAAGTGTCATTTTTATTCCGTTTGGTCTAATTGGTCACTCTCTTTTTTTTCTTTTTTTTTTTTTTTTTTTAGCAACTCAATCACTCTATTTCATCCTAGCTAGTGACAACAACTAGATTTTTAGTGACCTACCAAAACACTTAGAGAACAATAGATAAATATGGAAAAAATAAAAATAGAATGTGATATGGTGATATTCTCAAGATATGGTAACAACAAACATATAATTTATAATTCTAGCTATGTTCATCTTTGTTAATTAATGGGTTTCTCAACTCCTGCAATCACAATGGTTCCATCCACTAATAGTGTCATCCTAAAGGCATAAATTTAGATTTCGGAGTTCAAAAGCACAATTTTTTTCTTTGTTTTTCTATTTTTCCCGATTTTTTAAAGGCATAAAAAAAACTATACAAACATATAAATGCTTCCCACACTTAAACTTTTACATTGTCCTCAATGTAAAATTTAGTCATTCAAAGTAAAGTTCAAGGGAAATCACAAATGATATGCAAAAACAAAGAAAATAAAGATAAAATGCCGAAAAATAAAAAGATAAAGGATAAAGATAAAACCGGTGGGTTTCCTCCCACTTAGCTTGGTTTAACGTCATTGATAAACGTTCAGCTCCAATTACTCCTCCAGAGGGAGGATCACTCAACGTGATCATATCCTGATTCTCCGCCACAACCGCCGTAGTATGGTTTCAAGCGTGGTCCGTTAACCTTGGAAATCAGCCCTATTTTGGGACTAGTAATTCAACCGCACCATGCGAAACACATTAGTAACAACAAAATGGTCCAACCCATCTGACCTAAGTTTAACCAAACAATTTAAGACGAGAATGGAATAAAAGTACTTTCTCCCTACTTCAAAACTCTTTTCGGGAAATCATTTATCATGGAAAGCTTTGGTCTTTTCTTTATAAATGTTGAACTTTCATATGCATCATTTTGTATCTCTTCTAACTCATTGAGTCAAGTTTCCTAAGTTCACCAGCTGCATCTAATTCCATATTACATACCTTGATAGCCCAATAAGCTTTGTGTTCAAGTTCGGACGGGAAGATGGCAAGGTTTTCCATAGACAAGCCTAAAAGGAGACATACCGATGGGTGTCTTATAAGCTTTCCTATACGCCCACAAAGCGTCATTGAGTCTATAACTCCAATCCTTCCTTGTAACGTTCACCGCTTCTAAGATGGTCTTAATCTCCTGTTGAAATTTCAGCTTGACCACTTGTTTGTGGATGATACGGTGTGCCAACTTTATGAGAAATGTTGTACTTTTTAGAAGAGCGTGAAAGGATCTCTTGAAGTGCGAGCCTTTCCATCACTAATCACCACTCGAGGTGTTCCAAACCTAGAAAAGATATGTTCCTTCACAAACTCACAAACAACATGAGAATCATTGGTGGGAGTGGCTTTAGCTTCCACCCACTTAGAAACATAATCTACAACAAGAAGTATAAAAATTTCCCATTGAATTCACAAAAAGGCCCCATAAAAGTCTATACCCCAAACATCAAAAATCTCAACAACGAAATTGGTGTTTGAGGCATTTGGTTTCTAGCACCAAGGTTGCCTATCCTTTGACACCTATCACAAGCCTTGCAAAATAAATATGCATCCTTAAACAATGTAGGCCAATAAAAACCACTTTCAAGAACCTTGAGGGCTGTCCTCTTGGCTCCGAAATGGCCACCACAAGCATATGAGTGACAAAAATTCAGAATTGATTGGAACTCGGATTCAAGTACGCACCTGCTGATCATTTGATCGGAGCAATGCTTCCACAAATAAGGTTCATCCAATATATATTGCTTGGCAATCTTCTTGAGCTTGTGTTTTTTGAATGTAGATGATGAACTAGGTACTTGACCCGTCACCAAGAAGTTAACAATATCAGCGTACATGGAGTTTCGTGCCACCAACCGCAAAGAGTTGCTCATCCTGGAAGCTATCATGCAAAGGAATCGCTTCTTCGATACAACCAATCTGCTTAGATGATCCGCTACGGTATTCTCGCTTTTCCTTCTTGTCCTTGATTTGCATGTTGAACTCTTGAAGAAGGAGTATCCACCTTATGAGCCTTGGCTTAGCATCCTTCTTTGTTAGCAAGTATCGAGTGCAAGATGGCCGAGAAAACAACCACCTTTGTACCCACTAAATAGGATCTAAACTTCTCAAGTGTAAACACTATGGCCAAAAGCTCCTTTTCAGTTGTGGAGTAGTTGATATGCGCTCCGTTGAGAGTTCGAGAAGCATAATAAATGGCATATGGAACTTTACCATCTCGCTGTCCCAGCACGGATCCAACGGCATAATCACTTGCATCGCACATCAACTCAAATAGCTGGCTCTAATCGGGTGGTTTGATAATTGGTGCGGTAGTCAACAACTCTTTCAAAGTATCAAATGCTTCCTTGCACTCCTTGTCACAATCAAAGGCCACATCTTTTTGCAAAAGTCTACACAGGGGAATTGTAATCTTGGAGAAATCCTTGATGAATCTCCCTATAAAATCCTACATGACCAAGAAAAGAGCGAACCTCCCTCACATTTGTGGGGTATTGTAAGTTCTAAATCAAATCTATCTTAGCCTTGTCAACTTCTAACCCTTTAGAAGATACAACATGGCCTAGCACAATCCCATGAGTGACCATAAAGTGACATTTTTCCCAATTAAGCACAAGATTAGTTTCACGATCGTTTAAGAATAAGTGCAAGGTTATCTAAGCATTTGTCAAAAAGAATCACCATACACGCTAAAATCATCCATAAACACTTCTATGATGCTTTCCACATAATCTGAGAATATGCTTACCATACAACGTTGAAAAGTGGTCGAGCATTGCACAAGCCAAATGGCATACGCCTATACGCAAAAGTGCCAAAAGGACAAGTAAACGCGTCTTTTCTTGATCTTCCTGAGCTATTACAAGCTGGTTATAACCTGAAAAACCATCAAGGAAGCAATAAGAAGCACGTTTAGCCAACCTTTCAAGCATTTGATCAATGAATGGTAAGGAAATGATCCTTTTGGGTGGTAGAGTTGAGCTTTCAGAATCAATGCAAACTCTCCAACCTTCCTGATTCTAGTTGGAACCAAGTCATTATCTTCATTTTTCACCACCGTGATTCCTGGACTTCTTGGAACGACTTGAATCGGCTCACCCATTTGCAATCGGATATGGATAGATAATCCCAAAGATCTAACAACTTCAAGATTTCTTTCTTGACTACTTCCATCATTGGAGGGTTCAAGCGACGCTGAGCTTCTTTGTTGGTTTTGCCCCTCCTCAAGAAGTATTCGGTGTATACATGTGGAAGGACTGATTCCTTTGATATCGGCAATGGTCCATCCAATGGCAGATTTGTGCTCTCTAGCACTCTAATGCTTTTCCTCTTGCACCCTGAGGTTGTTGGAAATGATCACCGGTAACTTTCATTGTCACCTAAATATACGTATTTAAGGTGATCCAGAAGAGGTTTCAATCTCAAGAATAGGTGCCGCACAATCGAGGGTAAAAGTTTCTAATTATAAGAGGCAAAGAAACATAAGACGATTATACTTTGGTGGAACTTCTTATAATGAGTTAAGAGATAAAAATAGCCTCTTTAAGCTCATCACAAATAGACAATTCACTTTCAATGTCTTTGTATTTCCATAACCTAAAACCTTCGACTATGGTGTTTTCTAAAGCATCATCACTATTCAATTCAAACATCTTTTGAGCTAGAGTATCAATAATATCAATAGAAAAACATGAATTCACGCCACTAGGATATCTCATAGCCTCAAAGATATTGAAACTTATGATCTCATCATCAAATTCATAGTTAAAGCTCCTTTTAAAACATCTATCTTTGGTTCTTGCGGTTTTATGAATGGTCTACCCAAAGCAAGGCGGGGTAGTCGACGGTGAATCATCCATCATGTCAAGAACATAGAAATCATCCTAAATATGAGTTGATTAACCCGCACCAAAACATCTTCAATAACCCTTTCTAGTAAGAATTAGACCCATCAGCAAGTTGTATAACAATACCTAAGATCTTTTAAGAGGTCCAAGTTTCAATGATTCAAAACGAAGGAAGAAATAACATTAATGGATGCTCCTAAATCTAGCATATCACGCTCAAACCTCGACTTTTACCAATAGTACATGGTATAGTGAAACTACTGGATCTTCAACTTATGTGGGAGTTTCTTTTGAAGATATGTCACATTTTCCCCACACTCATCTTACTTCATTACACGGCCAATTTGTTCTTGTTAGTGCACAATCTTCAAAAACTTTGCCCAGCGCTAACTTGCTTTTATCGCTTCGGAGAGTGGAATGTTCACTTCACCTTCTTAAAAGATTTCCAAAATCCTGGCAGGCTACAATGTATCCTTGTTCGACTTTGAAAACCTTCTGAAAAGGAGAGAAAATACGAGTAAAACACGAGTTTTAGAGTTAGAATTTGTTAATGGATCGCCTTTTTTAGGGCTGTTTCACCTCTTCTCTCCCAACTTGGGTTCATTGACACCTATGATGTTTCCTTTTTACTTGCTTCTGCACTGTAGAAGCTCAATAGCATTGCATTCTCCTTTGATGATTTATGCTTGAGAAGGAAGCTTTACCTTGACTGGTGCTTCCAATTTGCTCATCGCCGTAGCTAATTGGACTCATTTGAGTTCGGATGTTTTTCATCCATCTCTGGATTTTGTTTATCTTGCACCATTGTGTTGAGGAGGAGATTCAACTTGTCATCTATAATTGTGTCTTTGAGTCTTTGACGTGATTTTGAAAGAAATGGTATCCACTTGGCATTAAAATTAGACTGGAGCCGCATACTTGTTTGTTGGCGTAGTGAATTGGGATGATCTCACCAACCCTCGATTGTGGAGAGAATATGTTTTGCTGATTTTGGCACATGACATTTGCTTGTCTACATCTTCCTGTGAGTTTAAGAATGCATCATCCTCTCCATGTTGCCCATCCTTACTGATCTCCAAGAATTCAAGAATTGCCAACTTCATTCAACAAACTTGTAGCGCAATGGTCTTGTTGGTAAGTGCACCACCACTCGCTGCATCAATCATCATATCTCTAAGTAGAAAGCAACCTCATAGAAATATTGAATCACAAGTTGATCACGATTTGATGGTGTGGGAAGTGCTGTGCTCTTATCGCGCTCCCAATACTATGAAGAGTCTCTCCCTATTTTCCTAATACTTACAAATCTCTTTGCTAATCACAAATGCTTTGATGCTGGAAAATACTTCAGGAACAATTTCTTCATCCTATTCCATGTGGTTATGCTCCAGGCGGTAAGCAAAAGAACCACTTCATGCAGAATCTGTAAGGAAAAAGGAATGCCGTCATCATAGCCATATCCGCATTCGCAGTTGCTTGTTTATACTGTTGCAACATGACGAAATTGTTGTAAGGATTATTAGATCTTCCTGATAAACCTCTCGAATTTGGGCAGCAAGTTAATCAACTGCGGCTTCAACTCAATGTTTCCATTCAAATCAATACATAAAGGTCAAACATCAAGGTTTGGAGAAGTGAGCCTGAGTGTTCTTAGAGCAAAGCACGAGATCCCATTGTGTTGTCTTCCTCTTGGTCCGAGTCCGAGAATTCACTTGGTGTGCAAAATCAGGTGGGAAGGCAAACTGTTGGATTGCCCTAATGAAATCTTTAGGGTGCCCGAACGAAGACGTATACCAATAGTACTTGGTCCGCTCTCCGCGCATTCACCAAAGAAACGCACTTGGAATCATATTCTTAAGATTGAATAAGTAACCGAAAATTGTAACCAAAAGCAAAAATATAAACTAAGAATAAAATAATAAAATTAAACTCTGCTGCCTCCCAAGAATCTGCCAATTTTGACGAGAAATGTCGAATCTCGCAAAAATAAATTTATCTACTTTTTAACTAGCAAGCAGCATAGTGTAAGTGATCACTCCCAAGGAGGAATGAAGTCTAAGTTGTTATGCAAATACCTAGAAGATAATTGTGTTGTAGAAAATCTGAAATTGTAAAATGTAACCAAAGATGAGATGTAATTGATTAAAGGTTCATTCTAGACCACGAAATTCAAACCAAATTGATATATAGCAAAGTTGTTGCATTATCATGTTACTAACAACCCTAAATAATTAGTACACTCAACTATTCCGTCATTATCTCCTAGCTCACCGGATACGGAAGCGCTCGATACCAATGTTCCTACTTGCAAGTTTCCTAGAGGCACGCTTACTAGGTTTGATCAAACAAATGCTCTAAGTTCGTGAGATAAGGTTCTAGTGATGAACTCAAAAGCATGAATCACCTACTAGTGTTGATTTCTCACATATGGGCACTTAACAAAGTCCCGTCATCGCACTCCACATATCAAGATACTTGTAGTTTATCTTCTAGACAATTACGGTCGAAGAAAATCTAAACTAAAATAGATTAAGAATTAATGATTCAATTTCGAACTTAAACCCTTAACAAATAATCCATAGACAATATTAATAGTAGAAAATCAATCAATAACATAAATGAATGCAAGTGAACAAGTTATTTCATATCAAATATAGATTCATATTTAATTTTCAAATCGCTCTTAACCAAAGAGAGTTTTAGCCACCATAATATTGAGCTTCATCATCAAATATATTAAATGAAATAATGAAGATGAAAATAAAAGAATAGAAAACCCTAGTTCCAGCTCAGAAAACTCCAAGTAGAATTGTAAAATACGTGATAAACAAAGGGTGAAGTTTTTCTTTGGTTAGCCTTTTTCTCCTTAAACTAAGGTCATAACTCAAAGCCCACATCCAATGTGTTCACTAAGCCCACACAAGAGAAATATGTCTCTCGAAATTTTAACTCCAAAATGCCCACCGAATTGCTAACGTCAATCACCCTGATCCCGCCACCGGCCGGAATCCCAAGAGTTAAAATTTCTCCGATCTGCTGAACTACTGGAAGACGCATCAGAGTGACACTCCCGACCAACTGCTTTCTATGCAATTCAAACATTCACAAAATACCATCTAAACCAATTCCTTGTTCTGCGAAACATACCCAAAAGCGACTGTAGCTCCCATATCCGGCCTCCAACTCTTCCATTCGACTCATACCCTTCATGATTCAATGAAACATTATGATACTCCCCTTTGGTTCCAAAATCTGAAACCGAAGTATGCTCACTGCTCGCCATTCTCACTCGCATTTTCGCAGTTGTTCACTCATTGTTCACAATTGCACTTCACCTCAATACAGACTGCACCACCTCAATTTATCACCACAGCTGACTTTGAACCACTCGCAACCAAAACAGCACCCTAGCTCAGTTCCATTATATGCTCATTACCTTCCACGACGTCACCATTGTTGATCTCCAGCTCCATACGCGTCTCAATCATAGTCGCTCAGTTTCCTAGCTTCCTTTCAATACCGACTCGCTAACTCCAGCTGCTCAACAACACAGTACCTCTAAATTCTGTAGATATTCTCATAGTTCAACCCTATGTTGATCAGTAGCCAATTACCACCTGCAATCGTGATACTCATCAGTCAACAACCACATCTCCTAGCCTTAAGCATCAAAAACAACAACATCACCATCTCATCATCGCTCGTAAACAACCTCTCAGCACTCCTCGCTCCGTTGCAACTTCAGACTTCTTCCAATGTGCTCTCCTCGTAATGCCAACCTCCTGCAATAATTCATTCTCACGAACATCTCCATTACCTTGTATTCAAATCTAGGCACACATCTATTTAGCACCTAATAACCACCATTGCTAATACAAATGACAACAACCTTCCACAAGCACCACTCCGCCATGCCATCTATCTCCTATTCCCTCGCCACTTTTTATTCATTGCATAACCACCTCACCTACAACACTAATCCAATTTAACCATGAACTGCTTATGTTTTGTCAGAATCTCATTATCTAATTCCAAAATGCAATAATTCATCACCAATCCAAAGCACTTAACTGCTAATCACCAATTCTAGTCATAACATCTTCTTCCTTGTAGCATCACCACCGCAAAGCTACACAACCTACTCCACCATCGAACTACACTACGCCCAATGCCATCGCTCAACACCAAATCCCACATGCAACATCAATGTAACCAACAAATACCATTCCTTCAAATAGCTCATATTAACCTCACATCCAAATTCTTTATAATCCATTAACCCTTACTCTTTGTTGCCCATGCTTCCGAAACTAGACCTAGCTAACGCATCCTTACCGCCTTCAAGCCATTCATCCTCAGAATTCAGTTGAATCATTAACCACTCCCTACATCCAGGCACAATAACATACTCCCATCTCCCACCGTCGCACCTTCCATAGTCACCAAACAACACTGCCTCATTTCACTCAAAGATCCAAATCCTTAATCAAACTCGTATTCTTTTACGTCTCCTGTGCCTAAACTCCCAACATCATCTCAACTTTCCCGGCATCAACACAGTTACAAACCCATTTCTAAATCATTCCCATTAATGCTTCTCTATCAATTCCAATTTTAAAACCCATTTCGATCTCGATGCATAACTTCAACACCTAATCGCTCTAATCCTTCCTTCTTCTGGTCTTGAACTCTGCCCAAAACACCAAACAAACCAATCTTTGATTCCACCTTCTCATTTCCTTAATTTGAATCTCAAATCTCCCCTTCAGCTTTCGAATTTCTCTTGGTGATAACTTCTCCGAACGTTTATTCTCACAGGGAGAAGTAAAGAATATGGATTTAGAGAATTAAAGCAAATGATTAGAGAATTGATTTTCTCTAGCTTTTAGGTTTATGTAGGAAAAAAATGGATTTAGACACCCTAGCTATAGGCCACCACATGAAAGTCCTTATCCTTCAATGTGCTCCCGATAGCGCTTGCTGTCGAAATGACGATTCTCGCCTCTTGCTCCAAATTGTATGCTTTGTCCTCCTTTCGAATTCTTTTACCAACAACATCCGCCTCCAAAAGCATTTGCGCATGAGATAAGGATTTTGCCTGTTTCTTCTTCTATAGTTCCAAGTGACTCCAGAGTACCTAAATATTCAAAAGCAAACATAAGATACATATTTTACAGAAAACTAAGCAAAGAAAGCCTAAACAATAGAT